>QXJR01000018.1:0-655444 GCA_020975725.1 Picocystis sp. L7 | reverse complement strand
TAAACCCTAAACCCTAAACCCTAAACCCTAACCCTAAACCCTAAACCCTAAACCCTAAACCCTAAACCCTAAACCATGTCCAGCATCAGTTCCTTTACTGATGTCCTCATTCTTCCTGGGGCAGTGGGGCTTGATGTGCCCAGCCTCTCCACAATGCCAGCAAACTGCTGCCTTGTTGCCAGGCCCTTTCTTGGGCTTTCTGCTTTTGCCTTTCTTCATGAAGGTCTTCAATGCCTTAGGTTTGCTGTCTAAGGTCATTTCAAATGCCAGCAGCTGAGCTCTCAGATAGTCCATCGTCAGCGGGACTCCGGACGCCTGTATCGACAACTGGACAGGCCGATACTCGGACGGCAATCCTCTCTTCACCTTCCTGCACATGTCCTCCTCTGAAACCACTCTTCCCTTGTTCATCACCAGATTGGCAAGTGATTCCACCCTCTCCATGAACTTGCTGATCTTTTCACCAGCATGCATCGCAACTCCATCGTACACATCGAGGGCTGCCTGTGCACTTACTTCAGTATGGAGATCATACTTTCTGATCAATTTCTGCCATACATCTTTGGCTTCTTGCAGATTTCTGAGGGACAGCAAGTCCTCAGATCTCAAGGTCTGCATGATAGCACCTCTTGCTACCAGGCTCCTCTTCATGCCTGTTGGTCCGTCCTCCGTGGCATCGAGAGTATCTCGCAAGCCAGCGACAACCAACACATTCATCATCCTTTCCTTCCAACAAATCCAGTTGGAATGGTCCAACTCAGGTACCTTGGATAGATCAATCCTGTAGGACGCCACTTGTGGTCCTGACCCTGCGCACATCGTCGGTGTGTCTTTAGACCGTGGGCTGCACTTCCCCATGCAAGTTCAACGACCGTTTTGCCAAGTAGACACACTTCTCCAATCAACAGTGCATTCGCGCACATAAGCATGAAGGCAAAACGGCTCATACGTGCAGCTAAGAAAAGTGGCCCTTCATGCAAACCGTGGGCACGGGTGAACGCCATACGGGTTTGAAGCGACAGAGATGTGTTATTGCACAACGAAGAAGAAGAACTTCGTAGTGTGCTTTGCATGTTTGGTGGACTCTGTGTTTCTCTTCTAGCCGGTGTTAGTCAATTGATTGTTTAAATACCAGACATTCCTTCTACCCTAACAACCTTGCACTTTATTCACAACCAATGTGGAGGCAATCGCTGGATTATATTCAAACGAAGGGTACTCTCAACGATGTAAGACCACTCACTTTCGAGACACGCAAGTTGAACTGAATGTCATCATTTGCCCGTGGATGAGGGGATCGGTGCGGAAGGGAATTCGGGTTTTTCGAATAGTTTGTCTTTTAGTGGTCCGGCCATGAAGAGGCATGTTCTTTTCTTGCAAGGATGGCCCATCTTCTAGTTTGTACCCGCACATACCTGGTTCATGTCGTCAATTTCCAAACAAGCCCGAAGAGTGAAAAGAGACTTCCACCAATCGATGAAAATATTTGCTCGAATCCTACAACTCTTCTCGAACAGCGTGGTTTGTGGCCACGACGACATCGCGGGACAAGGGACCCGGTTTGAAAGATGAACGAGGGGATAGCACAACCCTCAATGTAGGCTTCACGAACCGACAACGCAATGATTGTAGGGCAAGAATCTTCCTTTCCTTCCCAAGAGGATTCAACATTGGAATATAAGCGGATGCCATCACGAAAGAAAATTAAGTAGGAGAGTATAGGTTGCAGCAAACATCCACCACCAAGCGTGCGCAAATAGTCCACGGGCGGCAAAACGATCATCCAAGACTACAACAAATGTCCGTGGTAGTAGCTATAGGTTTAAAAGGTCATGGAAACTAGTTTCCGCGGAATGGTTTTGTGAGTTTCAATGTACATTCACGAGAAAGAGTAGGGTATTCGTCATGTATATAAGAGGAGGATATCTATTTCAAAAACATGCTTGTTCCTTTGCTTCCATGCGAGGTTTCCTCGCTTTAGCTTAGGTTTATGCTTTCCTTGTGCATTGAGCAAATCTCATTTCCGAAGAACACCTAGCTTGAAGTGCCCGAGGCAACGAATTCTGTCTTTCACGGGTGTCACAAGTTTCTCCTGCCACTCAACGACAAACACGGTAGTATTGCTATCATTCGGACATGGTTCCAATGGAGACGGATACTTAGCTCTACCTTGGATTGTGTCGTCCCGCTTTTTCTTTGTTTGCATGCACTTCTCCCTAATTATCACAAACTTATGGGCTCGCTATTTGGTGATGAAGAAAAGCGCTCGCAAGTCTCTCTTGCCCTTTCCTTGCAGGATCTTTTCCAATCCGGAAGGTGCTCGTCGCCCTCAAGGGAGAACGTTTGTAAGTGTATGCACTGTTCCGAGATGTGCCCGCAACGGCGGTTGGTGTTCCCTCGGTACGCGGAAGTGCATTGCATGGTAGAAATCTCCCGCTTGTTGTGTTGTCGAGGTTCATTGAACAACAATCGATTGCCAAGACCCGGGACCTAAGTATGGACGATGCGTTGGATGTTTTGCTAATTGTTCACCAATGTGGATTATTCGGCCTTATGATGACCATTGGAGGCGATGACTGCTGTGCACTACGTCACTCACGCTTGCAATTTTACCTTCTCGCGTGATGAAAAATTGTCACGCTTGGCACCACTACCATCTTAATGTCTTCCTACAAGTGGTGTGATGATCTAAATTGCGCAAGCCGGAAGGGGGGATTCATCTGCAAGTTCCCTAGCATATTTTCTCAATGAAATGAAGGCGTCTAGTTCTCGGTCGATGTTGCTCTCTTACATTTCGAAGAGTTTTCGATCAACCCGCCGAGAGAAACCTTTCGTAGTTGCTCGACTAGATCATGATTTCGCTTCGAGTGGGCACCTTAAGTGACGTCTTTCCATGTCCATCTACTAGCCCATTGCTTTCTCTACCCGTGCATTGGCTTTAAATACCTCGTCGCTTTTCCTGTGCTCGGCCCACATCCTCGTGAGCTAAATTGCACATTCCAATGTTCCGCGCACACCTTGTCCTCGTGTTCGATTCGTTGCCCTCCACGCAATTGAACAATCACTATCATCGGGGCAAGGAATAAAAAAGCTTCTTGGGTACTCCTTGGCTTCATGTCAATCCCTTGTACAACAGTTTGTATAGGCTCTCAATGTGTTTCGGAGTCGTGGTCAAATGTAACGATGAATTGGACGGCTGTATACATTGCCAACTCCCATGACACCTTGCGATATTTAGACTGGATGTCACGGAAAGGAGGCTTCAAATTCTTCACGAGGTTTAGTGAAACGGGATACAACCATGGTGAATGAAGTGCTTATGGCCAAGTAGTCCTCATTACATATATCACAACTTGGTCACATTCGGTCCACACTCAAGGGATACGTGACTTTTAGAAGCTTCCACCCGAGATTTGGATGACGAATGAGACTCTTCTAAAGTTTCTTGCACCGGTAAAGGACAACCAACAATGGCAGCAATTCGATTAGCATAAAATGGAAAAGAACACCCTACTTTCATCGATTGGTGGATGGTCTCATGGCTTGTGCATTTAATAGAAAAAGTACGAGAACCATATCCCGTGATCTTGACCTCTTTGCGCCCTCCAAGGTGAAGAATGCCCATGGTAGTCTCTCTTCATCGTTACATGATTATCAATCGATTCCTTTGCAAAACAAGGAGAGACAGTCCCTATAATCTCTTGTCTTCCTTCCCACGAGGAAAACAAACAAATGTCATACATATTTGTTTGTCAAGATGGGATCTTTCCATGTGTCCTTCACCACTTCTTTCAAGCTTTGACGAAGATCTCACAAACGCCTCAATGATCGTCGATAATCAATCATGCCTTTGGAGACGGCAAGATCCATGAGTACGGTTTGCGATTCTTCCAAGTGCTCCTCCTCGAAATGGTCGCGAGGAGCTCGCAGAAGGAAACTTTTTGGGTGCCATTCATCAGCTTGACCCTTGATGACTACGCCATGTGGACAACCAATGTATCGAGTACACGTGCGATGCACAAGAACCTACGACGGACGATTGTCACACCTCGGACACGGTGTTTCTTTTCCACCAACCGGTACTTCCAGCATTCCACGTCGCACCCTTGGAGGCGTGTCTTTTCCTTGCTCCCCGAGAAGAAACTCTTTCCCGGCTGGACCATCGTGGGTGTGGATCCTCCCCACAGGGATGGTGCCGAACGTGTCGGCGGTCCGACAGGAAGCAGAAGGCCGACCAAGACAGTGATAGAGGTGGTGGACCCAGGCGATGGTGCAAAACGACGTGGGAAGCATAGATGGAAGGGACATCAGACGTATCCAATGGTCCAGAGCCCACGCGAGCGTGGTGTGTGGAGCGGTCGCAGGTGCGGTGTCGAGGCTGGTCATCGCACCGCTCGACGTCGTGAAAATACGCTTTCAGGTCCAGCTCGAACCATTGAGAATGGGAAGTGCTTCCAAGTACACGGGAATAAGGCAAGCCATGAAGACCATCGTGAAAGAAGAAGGCCTCGTCGCGCTCTGGAGAGGTTCCGTCCCTGGTCTGCTCCTCACCGCTCCATACACCGCCATCCAGTTCGCCGTGATGTCCGAACTCAAGGAAAAAGCACCCTTTGGGAAGAAGCCGACCGCTTCTTTCGCCGAAGGTGCGGTGGCGGGAGTCTCGGCTACCGTAGGATCGTATCCGTTCGATCTGCTGCGTACCACACTGGCTGCGCAAGGTGAACCGAAAATCTACCGAGGCATGGGACACGCAGCAACGACCATTGTCAAAAGGAAAGGTATACAAGGTCTATACTCAGGACTGGGACCCACGCTCGTGGAGATCATACCGTACGCCGCGGTGCAGTTTGGGATGTACGATCTCCTTTGTACTAGCTGGAAAAAGACTGGCTTGAAAGACGACAAGGTGGGTACCTTCATGTGTGGCCTTGGAGCGGGACTAATTGCGAAATTTTGCACTCATCCTTTGGACGTGGTAAAGAAGCGATTTCAGGTGGCCGGGCTCGAAAGGAATCTGGTGTACGGGGCCAGAATAAACGAAAGGGCTTACCGTAGTCTAGCGGACTGTATGGTTCAAATCCTCAAAAGGGAGGGCGTGAGAGGACTTTTTAAGGGTGCGAAGCCAAGCCTGGTGAAATCGGCACCGGCAGCTGCAATCACGTTTTTGGTTTATGAAAGCTTGATGCAGGTTGTTTCTGAGAAGCAAAATAAAAGATGAATCGTGATTAGGTGCATAGCAAAGGAATTGTCCGGTAAGAGAGCAAAGTTTGATCTAATGCATGGCTGTTTGGTCGGGCCGAATTCATGTTTCGTGGCATCTTCAGGATGGCCATTTTGCTGCTGCTGGGACATGGATCATCAATTTTCTCCGAGATATTCTTTGCAGGGATCCTCACGCGCGTGTGAAACTCGCGACGTGATCAGTTGCTCTTCACAAGGGCTGCCATGTTTTGCTTGGTGACAGTGCAGGCGAGAATGGGGATCACGACTTCCATGTGCATAAATAGGCTGCTCCAAGCGCCTATCAAATGAGTGTTCCAGTGATCATCATGGCTGAATGGTGAACCTTTCATTCACATTCGACGTAAGCAGGAGGCTAGGAAGAGCTACCTTGCGAATGTAGCTAGGCAGGAGGTTAAGACATGTGCTGTAGCAACCTGTAGTGTGGAGGTAGTTGTATTTT
The DNA here is from genome assembly GCA_020975725.1 of Picocystis sp. L7. NCBI lineage: Eukaryota > Viridiplantae > Chlorophyta > Picocystophyceae > Picocystales > Picocystaceae > Picocystis > Picocystis sp. L7. The sequence goes on along the minus strand of QXJR01000018.1, from coordinate 649,761 downwards.
TTTTCATGTGGATTTGATGTGGTGCTGCTTCTCTTTACAGCGAGCATCTGCTGAGTTGGCTGACTAATTAGAAGGATGGCTGGAGCTATGTATCAGGGTGTGCCAGGACGCCGTTCGGTTGGTTTGACAACTCTTTACGTGGTCGGCCGCGTTTGTGACGAGGTCTGAACAAGGGTCCATGCGGGGTGCAATGTCACTTGCAGCTTTCCTAGCGAGGCCTTCTGTTTACTTAATGGCCAATTTTCAAAGTAGCACAGCGACTGTGTCCACGGTGGAAACAGTTCACATTCCCTTCCTTGCTGGGGTGTCCTGCTTTCGATCGGAACAAAGCTTTTCTACCTCAGTTGGGGAAAAATACAGAGGGGGTGGAGGACATAACGTGGAGGGTGAAAGTCATTCGTCTAGCATGCTGTACAAACAGATTCACAGCGAGAATCGCAATGGTAGACTGTGGTAAGCAACCACCAGTTGCGTAACACGGAAAAAGGGCAAACTTTCGCTGCTGACACCACACCCCGATTGGCTGTAAAGCTCCTTCCTCTGGTCTTATCGTCTTGTCTATTGATTGGATCCTTTATGCTTCGTTCGCTTGGGTCCGATGATTGTCTTGAAGATCGCCGAGATCCTGCCTTCATTCTCGAGCATCCTTGTCGCTGCATGCTTTTCTTACAGATGAAATATGGGACGTGCACTTGCTCATACTTGTACGGGGTAGCCAAGGTGCAACCACATGTTGTATCCATCTTTCAAATGGACAACGTCTTGGAATCCTGCCTGTTGTAGTTCGAAGCAGGCCTTGAGTGAACGGCTCTCTCGTCCAAACGCTCTATCTTTGCTTGCAAATTCCCGATCCCTCCCGGGTCTGCGCACGATGGTTTCCAGGGTTCCTCCGATGTCGCAGCAAACAATGAGTGTTTCTTCCATCTTCATCCCTTTGTCCAGTACGTCTTGCACAAAGTCCGGGTTCCTCTCCGTGGCTTCCATTGCGAATCCAGCCATGGCCAACCGTTTGAGGTTGTCGAATTTGGTCCTACCTTGGACCGGTCGAAAGAGGGGCACACTGATCGCGCCTTCGACATGTCCCATTTCGAAGGCTTTTTGAGTTCGTATGTCCAATAGGACAGCCTTTCCCTCCCGGATCATGGATTCGGCTTCGTCGCACTCGACGCTCCGCAGTCCATTCTGCACGAGGGTGGTGTGCACCACCGGCCACACCGTGTATTCTGGTCCGGAAAGAGGCTTGGCCTTGGCCTCCACGTTCTTCTTGATTCTGTCGTCCCTCACCCATCTCAAATTGGCTCCATCCCAGCGCACGCCACCCCCACTTCCCGACGCTGGTTCTCCCTTGGCATCTTGGACCGGTTCTTCTGTCTCGTCCGACCCATCCTTCCGGGACGACAAAGCAAGCGGAGCACCTCGTCTCCGAGGCTTCTTGCCACGTGCGTGGTGTCTCCTGTGGACACGCACGCTCCTCCACGTCGGGAGGACATCCCCAACCATGGTGGACACAAAAGGAAGGACCTGTCGATTCGTCTGGACGGATCCACCGAACATGACCGGACAGGACAAACGCGTCGGAAACCAAGTTCGTACCTATGCATCCTGAAGGAAGTAATTGTTGAAAGAACTGCCCTTCCAGTAGGGAACAGTCCCACACTCAGTGACCCGATCCAACCTTTCCGACCAAGTCCAATACCAAATCACCCCTCGGCGAAGATGCCGAGGAATCCAACATTAGACGGAACAAGCAAGAATCTGCTCAAAAGACCAAATCGACAGCAAAACGCACGAGTTAGGAGCCTGTCGTACAAGCACGAACGAAACATCGATTGAACAAACTCGGAGCGCTGTAAATAGCGCGCTTGCATTACCTGTACGACAGATTTTTCCCCTTCATCAACCGAGCCGCCACAACTCGCTCGAACAGTAAGCGACGCTCATCACCGCCCTCCTGCCGTGCCGTTGAAGGCACCACACATCTAGACGATCGACGAAAACGCTCACTCCGGGTTATTCTATTGTGACTCCGACCAATTCAAAACTGGCTTCACAAAGACTGGAGAAGGAAAGCAGAGTTTAAGGAAGGGACTTCACACTCCTTTAAACAACAATACCTGTTGCGACCTTGATCGCAACATACCCTATCCCTTGGCATACGGCTTGCTCCAAGGCAGCTAGGTACTCGCCGAAAGAAGGGCTCCCAAGGAATCAAGGCAGAAGCTACGACACCGACGACGAGGCGAACGCCCTCGCAACAAGCCACTGTACAAGACAAAGACAACGCTTGTTTCGCGAATGCTGCAATGACACGTGACCTCGTTTATCTCGCTAGAAGCAAACTTTACGAAGCGCTTGCAAGTGTACCTACGACCGATTTGTGCGTTACAACCAACGACAACGCCTTCCTACTTGCATATGCTCCCACTTCATCATCACGTCAACAACGTGAGACGCAATTGATCCCCCATCGCCGGAGAAGCGTTGCAGCCTTACGTCAACTATGCTCAAGAGTGAAGCCCATCGAACATTACCGGTTCGATCAAACCGGAGGATGTAAACCCAATCCTCTAACACATCGTCTCCGTCTAATCTGGCCAAGACAGCACCAGCAAACAAGCCGAGGCAACTTGACCCTCGTAGGTGGGAAATGGATACGCAAGGTGTGGAGTCAGGCCGTGGCAAGACTACAATAGCCAATGCCCTCTACAAGAGCAAAAGGATATGGTTGGGTCCTATGATTGCCGGCTACGTTCCTCGATTGTGTGCTTGCAAAGAGGGGGCGATGCGCTGCATTCGGCTCAGAAATGGCACCCTCCCTAATTGAAGAGAGGGACGCCTACAACTTATAGGTATGAGTACCACAGACCTTGCTTGGGCGATAGAAAATTGACGTTACGGATGTGCTCCTTCCTCTATCATGCCCCGACTTGTTGGAGCTCGGATCCTTTGGAAGTACGCCCCTATTGACATGTTCGTAGTGCATTTCGGAGATTCGGCCTTGTGTGCCACGTCCGTCACGTAGGGATGGTGGACGTGCGAGAGGGGAATCACCCGAAGAAGTGGAAGACCCAATAATGGAAAACATTCTACCTAGCCTAGGCATTCGCTTGGTTGGACGTAGATGAAGCTATGGATCGGCGTGCCGAAGGGCATGCTCCATTTATGCGTAATCGTCATCGTCTAGCACTGCTAGGTGGTAAGACTTGATCCCAGAAGCGAGGACGTGAAAGTGTGCACCTCCGAGGTTGGATGAATTCCTTTGCACCCAAACCAAGGTTCGTATGTGTGAGTCCCGAAGACAACCTTTTGGCCATATTTTGCATTGCGCGACGATCTCACTTTTCCATCCTTACCTAGATCGGGGCATCCCTTCGCCCTGACAAGTTGTACGTTTGGAGCGCGCATTTTCATTGGGTCGAAGAGCCTTCCCATATGATTGCGTGAGCATCGCGATTTCACATGTGGTTAAAAAATTTTGCTTTGTTGGCTGCATTGCCATGCGATAGTGCTGCTTCTCCTTGCACTTTGGTCGAAGATTTTCCATGCCCAGTGCATTGTCATCTAGCCCATCTGATTTCTTGAGGTGGAAACCTGTGATGTGACGTCCTTCAAAACGTCGCGTGCTTAAATCGGTGCCTTGGTAGGATGGACCGTCCGTTTTCTTGTCCACTCGGGTGTCATTGCATCGCGTCCAAGTGCGCCATATTCTACCCTTGGAACGGGGGGACGGTGCGATGCTTGGTTAGGAACGGTTCCGAGTAGACGCGAAACTTTCCCCATTTGATCGGCCTTCTCATCGATGGAATCCGAGACGGGCATCCCATGACGAAAGGGTGGTGGTTGGATTGGTTCGCGGGTATCTTGTCGGGTGAACCACTAGGACGTGATGACCATGGCACACGTAACCCGATGGTGCGGTCGTGCTTCTCCACCGGGGATGCGATCAAGATGCACGTGTAGAAGGACGAGGAATCGATCCGTTGTAGCGTATTTGTTGGTTGATCATGTTGAAGACAAGGTCTTGGGGGAGGTTGCGTGGACATCCAACACCACCACCGCCTTAGGGACCCGATTCACCGCCCAGTGGACCGAAGATGGACCCACCGAACCTCTACATGCGAGGCAGCATCTTATGCAATCAAAGCCTTGACTTGAGAGCGGTGACGACCATTGGACTTGATATGGACTATACCCCGGCAAAGTATCAATCCGACACTTGCGAGACGCTGGCTCACCACGAGACTTGTGAATCGCAATGGGATGCACGGGATATCTAGTAAAAATTTGAAGCTTCCAATTCGATTGGTCCTAGTGGTTAGAGAGCTGACCATTGACGTAAAGAAGGGGAATGTGTTGAAAATGGATCAACACAAGTGTGCCAAGGTCGCCTTTCATGGACTCAAGCAACTCTCTTTTGAACATAACAGCAACTTGCGTGACTCCTCCATCGTCCGGGAATCCTTCGACGGACGGGAATAGGCCATGTTCAACACCCGCTTGTGTCGGAGCGAAGCCTACCTTTTTGTCCAATTGGTGGACCTCAAGGACGTAGGTAATTACCCGGTGCTAGAGCAGGCAAGCCACATGAAAATCTACGACCATGATTGGGGTGCGTTGGATCTCTGCCACCGAGATGGCACTTTGAAGTAGGCCGTAGCATACCATCTCGGCGAATGCATGTACCCAGATGAGAATCTTGCTCCCCCACTCCAAATGTTGCGGAAGGCGAGCTTGTGTGTGTGGTGGTCGCGAAGGGTCTGTGAGGTCACACGATTGTGGTGGTGAATCATCTTCTTGATGGCAAGTGGGGAGGGAGAAAACCTCGACTTGCTTTGGTGTTTCATGTGGTCATCACCGAAAGTGCTAAGCCACCCTTTTTTCAAACGGATAGTCGGAGTCCTCTCTTTGAGGTGGCTCTAATGTTGGAGTGTCTCATGAATAAGGACAATGGCACCCCCATCGGGGCCTCCGATTCCATGGATAACACCGGGAGCTTCGGAACGCTTGCCGGCGGCGGGAATGGGCGCGCAGCCCATAACCAGATCTTTCAAGGAAGGACCTCTCGGCACCTCAACAGATTCTTTGATATACTTCCTGGATAGCAAGCCTTGTAGATCGGGAACCACATTTACAAGGCATCGTGCGGAGAGAAGGGAAGGGGTTTGAGGACAATGCTGATGGTACTTGAGTTGGCGTTTGAACACGAGGTCCTTGAAAGAGGAAGGGGCACACCATAATGCTGCGAATGATTCGAAGGGAGCGAGATCTTACAGACGGCTGTACTCATTAGCTCGAATGGCATTTGCGGACCGTGAAAAAAGAACAGTAATGGCCCCAATGCGTCAAAGATAGAGAGGGAGCTAGCCCAAGTGTATAGGTAGAAAGTGCATGTAAAAAGAAGTGCATAGCGAAGGTTTGAAGCAATATCACAACCTTTTTCGTCTCATTTGGAGACAACTCATGCAGACAAGTGTTCAAACTTGAAATCTCGCTTCGCTAGTGGAACGATTCGCATGCTTGCACAGTTCACCCTCATCGAACTTGACCTCTCACTCCCCAAGTAAGAGCGACAAAGCATTCGAGGACATTAAACCAATCGACTTTCATTGAGTATGGAAGGCTTGAGATGAGTGGAATGGATGCTACCACGACCGGTCGGACTTTCCCACTCTTGTTTCCGCCAACATTTGCTTGCACTTGTTCGTACTAAGCACTTTCCATATCGGTTTGTTACTCGGTACGTCCAACATCCAAAGATCATTGCGTTTGTGCTTCCCTTCATCTCTAAAGACGTAAAGTCGACCTTGGCCCATCTTGTCCTGGCCAACTAGGTACCTAGGCCATGGCTTTACTCCGTTGTGCTTTACTTCCCTCCACGTATGAGTAAGGATGTTGTAGACCCAATGGTCTCCAAGACGATGAGAGTGGGTGTACCTCGTGTCACCATCCTTGCCTCCATACAACCACACACCCTTCCTTGGTGAGCAAACCATGGCCAAATGACTATCGCGGCCTTTTGGCCTATCTTGGCCTAACTTTGGTCGGGACTCAGTCCACGATTTGGACAAGTGTTGGAACGTTCACTTGTCATCAAAGTATGATGCGTCATATCTACCGAACAAAAGGAAGAGTGTTGGTCCGTGCTCCGTTTTGGCAACCACCCAGCCTTGGCCTTGTCTTCGATTTAGGGTTGTCCCATGCCCCCGTTCACGGCCCTACTAAACTCCAGGAACCACTTACCTCCTCAAGTGGATGCATCGTCCCTCTTGATTATGGGACGTTGGTGGTAGGGACCGAACCTCCACACGTCCAAGAACTTGTTGCGGGCCTTGTTCGATTCCTTACCCCTTTGATCGTAGAAGTAGTAACTTTCATTAATGTGAACGGAGGCTGCCGCATGACCACTTCGTGGACGGGGCTTGGCCGAACCTTCATGGACCCTCTTCCACCGTTAAACATCGCAATGTCCTTCTTGCAAGAGCCACAAATTATCCAAGTTGGCCCTAGTGGGATTCACATCCAAAGTTGGTCGGCTAGAGGTTGCGGTCGTGTGACGGAGCCGGTTCTACGTTCGTGTCAAAGTCCCATGCTTTTGCCCAAGGAACCCTGAAAAAGACCACGAACGGCACCTTGTGCGGTGTGCGTTCCGATGAAGACACAAAGACACCTGCATTTGCTCCCTTGCAATGGATGGGTGCCGAAGGATCTTTGCTTTTTGTCCAATTGTGGTATGCGTCGAAAGCGCGTCCATATCGAGTGGAGATGGCGAGTATCGTCCCCATTAGCACCAGGAATCCCTTCGTCTTCGTTTGGGTCCTTCGCATCGTCATGCTCCTCCTTTGGACACGTCATTTGCGTTTGTCCTTCGTTTCGGACTCCCTTGGAGAAGGGGTGACGAGCGGCAACTGTTGCATCACGTCCAGTCTCGGAACCTTTCAACGCATCTATTCTTCTCACGGATCCGTTCCTTTCCCCACTTTGGTTGGGGAAGAGAAACAGAAAAGTACGAACCCCGGCACTGTTTTCTTTAACCCTTTGGATCCATGCCCCATTCGTACCCGATGGATGCATGGACACGACCTGGGTGGAGGTGCAACGGTTTGGATCTGATCCAGCGCTTTGTAGCCATGACATCAATCAACCCGAGGGGGGGGGGGGGGAGGAGGCACACAACGTCTCCAAGATCGCAAGGAGATCGGCTCCGAAAGAAAAACAACTTGAATAGCGCATCCTCGAAGGAAAACAACGAAGGAGAAAGCGGAACCCATAAGTGATGAGCCACCTGGATGATCAAAGTCGACTTGAAGGAGTCCACCCACGTGGATTCATGCGACACCCGTGGGATGTGAGTACTGCAAGTGGAACAAGTGCCCGTGGCACATTCCAACCCCTGTCCGAAACGAGAAAGACGACCCATGAAGTGAAACTCGTCCAAGTATAGACCTTACGAAGACATGACAATCGTGCCCCTAGGTATTCAGATTGTTTGCCCAAAGACACGGCCGAATACCGGTGCTAACATAGGTACTAGCCCATCACACAAGTGTCTAAAAAGGTGACGCAAGGCAGTGGAAGAAACACACGATTTCGATTGGTACCTCAGAATGCTAGCCGAATCGAGGCAACTGCTCGTCGTAGCAACTCTTGGACAATGGGTACCTCCACATGCACCGCAATGGGAGGGGTATACGGGAAAACGAAGCGCATTCTTCCAAGCCCGCAATAGAGATTGCAAGAACACCTAAAATTGCATGCCAGCTACACCTCACGATGCATGGACTTGGTGGAGGCATTTGTGACAAGCATCTATCTAGAACATAACTTGACGGAACGGACCAGCTTCGTGGAGATCGAGACTCAAGACCCTAAATACGGTACCTTGGCTACTCGAGGGCCGGTCACACCATTCGAACTGCCCCTTCGTCCACGCACGAAGGCTTTCCCTCCGAACCGCTTGCTTTATATCGAGGGGTGGGAGATTGTCAAAGAGATGGCCCACCAAGTGGCCGTTGGAATTCGTCAAGTAGAGTGGGGTCCTGTCAAAGCCACCTTGAAGGAGGCTATGGACATGATCGATATCACGGTGGATTGCAACGAGCTCCACATGTGCACCAACGAGTCCACACACACCCATCCAGTCAAAATCACACAAAACCGGGCAAGGTCCTCATTGGACACCTTGTGGATGTACGTGAAGGTCATGGAGTGTCGCACGCTACCGGGAAGCTTGAGTAACACCTGGGAGAGGTTGACCCACACGAGCTTGGTCATCGGTCTATTTGTCAAGCGGCCGGTCGATCACACGAATGCGATCTTGGAAGGCGGCGCATCGGGCGGTTGCTGCAAGTTAATGGCGTACACGGACCATGGAAACGGACTTTGCGCAGTTGGCGGTGCTTTTTGGGATTACGGAGGACGATGGTTTGTTGCGTGCGCCTTTTGGCACCTCTTTCACCATGGAGCTCTACGAGGAACAGGGCGCAGGCGTGGATCCGATCCACTACGTTTGATTCGTGGGCATCGTTCGTGTCCTACATCGATGCGCACTCCTCCTCAAGATTTGATGAGCAAACGTATGGGTTTGGGTCTGTGTTCTATGCCAAGGTTGCGTCCGTCTTTGGTTCGTCAGGTTCCCACAACGAAGGATTGTTCCATGGGTGTTCCATCGGCGGGTCCTCTCCCACCGCGTCGCGCCCGATGGCCTGGTGCATCTTCCCCGTTGGATCCTACCTAGTTTCCATTCCGAGGCGTGGTTGGTTCCTTTCAAGCTCTTGCATGTGGTTGTTCGATCCACGTCTCTTCACTCCACGTTGTCCCCATCGAATCCATCCCTCCTTCACGAGCGCACATGGAATCCTCGGTCCACCCATCGTCCATCGACAGGCGGATGGGATGCCTTGGTTCCCCTCTTTCCTCCCACGCGTGATTGGTCTCTCTCCATTCATAGTTTCCTGGTTCGTACCTCCTTCCCTCCCGTGTGGAGGTCCTTGGGTGTTCCTCCTTCTTCCTCCACGTGCTTCGATCCACAATCGAACGGACGTTGGCGGACGTGGTGGGGATGCCTTCGCGGTGGTGCGCATCGTCCACGTCTGCGCTCGCCACGGGATTCGCACGTGGGAAGGATGCAGGTGGGTCGAGACGACCATCGCCGCCCTGTCGCAGCCTACACGTGCGTGGTGCGTGGTACCATCCTACCACGTCGGCAGAACCGCTGCTGCGCGACATCCACCTCGCCTTGCCACCACGCGGTCTCACGCTGCTCGTGGGAAGGAGCGGATCGGGAAAATCCACGCTCCTGCACCTCTTGGCGGGGTTCTACGAAGCGGATGATGGACACGTGCAAGTGGACGGACGACACGCCGGCATGGAAACCAGGATGGAATGCGTCGGACTGGTGTTCCAGTTCCCACAGCGACACGTGCTGGGACGAACGGTGGGCGAAGAGCTCACGTTCGGTTGGCCACGTGGCTGGGAACACGCGTCGGAAAGGAACAAGCGAGCTGCACAGCTGCAATGGGCCATGGAGGCGGTAGGTGTGGATCACCTGGCCTTGGAAGGTCGTCCAGAAGACCTCAGCGATGGATACAAGAGACGCGTGGCCATCGCTGCACAGCTCGCAAGACAGCCGAAAGTGCTGCTGCTGGACGAACCGTTCGCCGGGTTGGATTGGAGGACCAGGAAAGAGCTCGTCCAACTGCTGCGACGCATCAAAGAAAAGACTTCCGTGCTGGTAGCCTCCCACGACGTCAAAGAAATCGCACCCATCGTAGATGCAGCCATGGAAATGGAACATGGAAAACTCAACGCCATGGCTTGGCCACCCATGCCGGGAAGCACCAGCTCATTCCTGATGGGATGAACAAGACACGAGAAACCATCCTATATTCCACGTGCCCATCGAACAAGCCATTGCAAGAGGAGACCTGTACACACATCCTCTCCCGCCGCCAACTGTGCGTGGAAACCTTTCCGTGGCCAGATGAAGACTCCTCGGAAAAACAAAGGCCCTTTGCATACGAGACCAGGACAGTCTCGCACAGGTATGGCCTCTCATGGTCGGGTGATTTCGGGCAGCAGAAGGTGCAGCGATGCAACCATCCAGCAAGAGAAAAAAGGAGGGCAAACGAAGCAAGGAAAAGCGTTGCTACATTGCAAAGGACAGCGTGCACAAGCGACGCTACGCTCGGTACACAAAATCGATACGGGTGACAGCTTCACCCATCAGGGGCACTCTCTCCCACACAATAATAGAGGCTCAAGGCACATTATCTTGCGTGCCCTTTTCTACAGCACGCAACTGTATACGTCCACTCGATGCCCAGTAAACGAATGGCAAGGTGTGTGCCCACCCTTTGAGCATGGCGCTCGTGGTCGAAGACGTACAGGTGTTCAACGGAAGAAGGCCAAGTGACGCATGGGCATGTGTGATTGTCGTCGCATCTCCTTGGCCCGTTCCAACCTCTCCTTCTCCCTGGTCTCGGCATCCAATCGCGTTCTGGCGGCCTTGGCCATACGTTGGTCCTCTCGCAACCAGTCCTGCACCACATAGAGCAGTTTCCTTCCTTGCTTGAGTTCTTGAAAATCGTCGATCTTGGCAAAGCGATGCACGCTGCCGCCCGCACAATGGGCGATATGGGTGGGCCAGGTTTCCAGTCCATCGAAGATGTGTGTTGCGTAGATCATGGTGGCACCTCTTTCCTCGCTCTCTCTTCGAAAGTACCGCAGCAGATCCTTCCTGGCCACCACGTCCAGATCCACGGTGATTTCGTCCATGAGCAGCACTTCGTACGGCTTGACCAGGGCCAAGCAGATCTGCACCCGTCTCCTCTGTCCATCGGAGCAGGTGCTCATCCTCCATGTGGGATCCACCTGAAGCATGTTCATGAGGGTTTGTGATCTGTCCTGGGCCACTTGGGTTCCGACGGCTTGGACGGCTGCGTCGATCATCTCGCCGGCTTTGACGTCTCCGTGTGCACCCGCAACTCCTTTGGCCCATCCTTCTCCAAGGTACACGAGTTTTCCGGTGCTGGTGAGTTCCACGTCTCGGAAAGCATCCTTTCCGAGCACGGTGACTGCACCCACGGGTTGCATGGTGAGTCCGGCTGCGATGCGCAGGAGGGAGCTCTTCCCAGCTCCATTGGCACCCAGCAGCAAGCACCTCGCACCACGAGGCAAGCAGACGTCTTCCACGTGCAAGGCCGGTTCCTTGGTCCCAGGGTACGTCATCCGCGCATCTCGCAGTTCCACCGACGCGGTGGCCATGACCGTCTCCCACGTCACCTTCTTCCACTTGTTTGTGAAGGACGTTGTGAGGGGGTGGGTGAGAGGCTTCGGGGAGGAGGGGCGGGATGGGTCCATCCCTTGGCAGCCATCCCCCGATCCAACCCCAGGAGGTGGGGTTTCCCAACCGGACGAAACGGGAACGCGAAAGGGAATGGGGATCGGGTTCACTTGGGAATGGACCTGGGTGCAACCACGTGTGTCCCAAGGGACCCTCGTTCTTCCTCGTTTTCCCCTTTCCCCTTCCCGAACGGATGACGTGGACCATTGACATCCCATCCCATGCCTTGTTTTTTCACATGGGGGAGGTTGTGTGGTCCCACCATGGATCCATACCATCCGACCCTATCCCATGTCCGATTGGGATCCAAAACAGAGAGAAGGAACAATCCCAATGCAAATCCGACCAAGAACCAAGGCTCGCCAACCGTTGGACGATCTGCCAGAAAGATGTTCAGGCCCACGCTTCACGATCGGAAAGACACCATCCGCCGCTTCTCCAACGGTAAACAATTGCCACCTAACTCAGGACCACTAGTATCCGTGCTCGTAGCGATCCGAGGAAGGGAAAATGGGAAGGGAAGCGCTGTTTCCAGGGCATGCCAAGCGTGGCAAGCAAGGGACAGAAGAACAACCGGCCACGGCGAACAAGTCATTGCCCTGCTATCCCAGAACACGCGCCACCCATTTATTGAACAGCAGAAGACCTTGGCAGCTCCATTGTAGCCTGGGGCCACGGGAACTCTCACACATTTGAAGAGCTGACTTGTTGCTCCTTTCTCGAAGACAGAAATTCGTGCATGACCAACGCTCTCCATCAGTGGCTGGTGTCCCTGCCAAAAAGCATTGGTGCACAGGAACAAGAAAGTCTCATAAGGCCGGGGAACGCACTATAGCCGTGGCATCGACTCCCAGCGATAAGCGTTGCTGTCTGTTCTAGGCGGTTAAGGCTGGTAGCTCGTCGTTCATTCATGGCGTCACTGCTCTGTCTTCTGACACCCAAGGCCAACTGTACGTCGTCTACAGCACTGCAACTGTAATCAAACTGGGCAGGAAGGTGACAGTTTCCCACCAGCGATGGGAAAGTGGCCAAACGCAACCAGGTAGCTGTTGTACTTGCAGGGGAGCCCCCAACCTTTCTGCAAATGGTTCACAAAGTTCTTTTTGTGCCGGCCTTGTGCACTTTCCAGACGGGCGCGTTCTGCACGAGAGATGCGTGCACTGAATGATGTCAAGTCAGCAAGCACACTGCTTGACCTTGACACCGCCAAGGACGGGGATACATCCTGTACCATGCCCCAGAGGGTAACCTGTGTCGCAGGGGATGGCTCGAAATGCTCCAACGGGTCTCCATCTCGTGTGCAGCAGCGGTTGTGCTTGTTCGCCTCGGGAACGGCCCTGCTATCCAGATGGATGAGGTCCTCAATTTTTTTTATGCCATGTTGCAGCGCCAAAGATGCCACGGTCTCGCTCGCTCGCGAGGATACCATGGCGTTCAGTCCCTGGAGGTCTCCAAGTTCCCCGAGCGCGCATAGCATCGGGTCCTCCACCTCGTCAAGCTTGCCATAACCGCGATCTTTCGAAGGGCCGTGTATGGTTTGTTCGTAGGAAGGCATGCAGAGGGTGTCGGAGACAGACAATTGTTCCGCCATCGCAGCCGCCCAGATGATGCATTCACTTTCCCACTTTGGAGGCCTATACCTAGGTAAGTACCCTCCCGTTCGTAGTCTGTCCAACGCATCTTGAACCGCAAGTGAAGGAGTGGTGGATTGCTCCCGGGAGAGAGTTTCATCGCTTTCCTGAGAAGAAAGAGTATCCGCCAGGAAACTATGGTCTTCTTCGCCCGCAAGTGCTCTTGCAATAGCACGACGAGCGATATGAATGGCCTTTTGTTCCTCGTGGTCTAGACCATCAATCTCTGAGTTCCCGGGAGAACTTCTATCGCAGCAATGACACGTATCTTGGTGATGGCTTGCTCGTACTAAGGGCAGCTCGTTTTTCTTCACCATCTTCGCCTCGGCTTCCATCTTCTTCACGAGCTCGATCAATCGACCTTTTTTCGCCCTGTTTACCGTCCCGAGATCCCACTTTGTATGCTCCGCCTTTTCTTTTCTCCGGGCTCTTGCCCTATTCAATCCAGCAGCAAGAGCCTGAACCTCTGCACCTTCGGCATCAGCGTGTGCAGCAAAGATGGCCTTGCATACCCTCTTGTGCAAGGAGGTGCTTGTACCACTTGTGCGGGGTGCATGTGCGGTTCTCGAGGGTAGGCTACGAAACACCTTGATGAGCTCGTGCGTGGCTTCACTGCCCGAGGAGTCTACCATGGTTTGCTGAGCTCTTCCTTGTTCCCATGCGACAGGATCCAACCCCCCAAGGCTCTGCAGCTCCAGTATGGCCCTGCGTGGATCTCCACCACATATCTGCGCCAGTTCCTGGAGGAACTCGGGCCTGCAGGACAGCTCGAGGCCCTCTGCGTGGGCGATGCATGCCAGCAATGGTACCAGTTCTTCTGGCACGGGCAACCTAGTTTCGATAGAGGCGAGGCGAACTTCGTTCATAACCCAAGGCCTTGCATTGGAGGAGCACGTCAGCACGACCGGCCTCCTTGCTGCCTTGACCAGGGCAGACAGGGCCGACACGAAGCCTCGGTCCTCTTCGAAAACCACGTCCACATCCTCCACCAAGATGAGGGTGGACTGCTCGTTGGAAGTGGGTGCCTGTTCTCCTGCATTGCCTGCGTCCATCCCTCGTTCTCGGGAATCGTTTGCCCCAACCACGTGCTGGGGATAATCCAGCCGCTTGGATTGGGTCGCTTCTCCGATCAAGTTCGTCAGTTCTTTCCCCGTTCTCTTGTCAGAGGTGGTGACTTCTTTCACTCGAAATCCCATTTCTTTGGCACAGGCGTAGACAAGAGACGTCTTTCCGCTTGCGCATGGGCCCGCCAACAGGATGCCGGAGGAAAGCCAGCATTCTTCTTCTTCAAGCTGTCCCGGTCGCATTCCCAGTTCTTTCACCAGGTCTTTCTCGCTGCTCAGTCCCCAGTCCTTGACCGCCTCTTTCCTCCTCCGCAGCAGATTGGCGGATTCCCAGGCACGGTGGGGGTTGCGTTTCCATTCGTCCAGCCATTTGGTGAGCATGAGCTTTGCGGTGGCGTTGTTGCAGATTCGATCGACCGCATCTGGCCTATGCTTCTCTGTCCACAGCGGCCGGGGACAAGAGGACATCCACTGCAGCTCTCCCCCGTAACCGGCTCTCCAGGTCAGCTCCGAGCATGTGTGTGCATCATGCCATTCCAGTTGACGACGCCATCGCTCTTCCATGTCTAGTTCCGTGCCCAGGGAACGTGCAGGGTACCCATCCCGATGCCCCGCCCACCATCCCAGCCTGTCCAGCACTTGCTGTTGGTCCTTCCTCCATTCTTTCGGATCCAATTCCATCGGGCGCAAGACTTGTTTGGGTGCCTTCGCGTGTGCATGGGTGCGCATGGACGGGATGCTGATGAACCGCACGGCCTCCGGTTTTGGCGTTGGTCCGTCTTGGGTGTCGGATTTACCGTCGGTGCATCGCATCCATTTGGAATGGAGCTGCGTGGGCGTGGGCAGGTCTCCCGGTTGGATGTTTTGAACGTGGATGGGTTTCCAGGTCGTTTGGGTTCGTTTTCGTTTGGCGGGCGGTCCTGTGTCTCCTTCGCCGCATTGTCTGTGCAGTTGGTTTCCGACGCTTCGGTCTCTCGTCCTCGTCGTTTCCTCGACGTTGCTTTTGGGACTGGGTGCTTCGTCTTCGGATCCAACCACGTACACGACCTTGGGTTCGACGTCTGGTCCGTTCCTCGATTGGATCGTCCGTGTTCCTTCCTCCGTCCGACTGGCCAGATGGATGGGTTGCGTGCGGTTGCCATCTGGATGTCGTTTGCTCCTTGCTTTGGACAGGAACATGGGATGGATCTTCTTCGCGGTCGTGGGTTCGATGGTTTCCTTCCCTCTTTCCTGCTTCCTCCCGTCCTCTTGGCACGCAGGTGTACCTGCCATCGAAACGTCGCACAGGTCCACGACGGTCGCATCTTTCTTCCTTGCGAGGTTGGATTGGCACCGCGGTTTGGATGGGTGATGGTTTCGTTCGTCGATCGTGTTGCGTATTTCCACGCCTGTCCTTTCTCCACTTTGTCCTTCTTCTTCTTCTTCTTCTTCTTCTTCGCTCAGGTCGCGATCCAGGGTGAATCCGTGCATGTCGCCTTTCGCGATGGACCGATGTCTTTCGTGTCCAGCATCGACGGCAGCGCGTGCCTTGGTTCGTGTGCGTGCGCGTTTGTTGGTGTTTCTCGTGGTTTGATGGAGGTGAAACACACACCCAAACGAACAGACGATGGTCGATGGGACGGTTCCAAACACGTGATGGGAGGGAAACGGGGATGGGTTGGAACCCCGTGGGAGAGGGTCCTTTCGAAACCGAGGATGTCCCGGTTCGAACCCGTCCCTTTCTCCCGTGGGGAAAGGGAAGGGTGGTTCGGATCCATCCCCCTTTCTCCTGTGGGATGGGGGAAGAAACTCCCACCCCCCAAAGGAGAACCGAACCACCGAAAAAGAGGAGGTGCGGTTTCACCCCCCCCCCACGATCCCCACGATCCCCACCCTCGTGTCTTCTTCTGGGCAGGTCTCGGGGGGGGACAGAAGGAGGATCCAAGGGGCACCCAACCGGGTGGTTGCCCCATCCTCCATCGGTCTAGCCTGTTCCACGATTCCCAACTGTTCCTACCCGACCAGGACCGTGTCCCGTCCTTGTCCTGGGGATCCAGTGGACGTCCCATCGACACCAAAAGGACACCACGTCCAAGCCGAGCCCATCGAGCGGATCGAAGGACGTGGTCGAAGATGCACGCCACGCGGACGACGGCGAAGGTGGGTGGTGGAAGGAACGGAAAGGTGCGTGTCCAAGCCAAAGGAAAAGGATTCGGACCATCCAGCCGTCCCGTAGATGGATCCAAACCCACGATCCCCACCAAGGTGTACGAGGAACCTCCACGGGAACGAAAAAAGAACACACAGGCCAACGACACGGAAACCATGCCACCTGTGGTCTCCGATAGGATACTCAGAAGAGCGTTGGGATTCTGCACCACACCTCTGGTGGTGACGGGAACGGGAATATGGATCTCTGCCACCCAGTTGAACGAAGAACAAAGACTGCCACCCACTGCATTGGGACCCTTGACCTTGATGGGAACCGTCCTGGCCGCCCTAGGACTCACCTACGGCGCACTCTCGGCGTCCTGGGATCCGAAACGAGAAGGAACCTTGTTGGGATGGGAGGAATGGAAAAGAAACCTGCAAGCTACTCGAGAGAATCGAACATGATGCCCAAACCATACCCACGCGGCAGCAGAGGAAAGGAACTACACGTGCGAATATACAACCACTGCATCATCCGATGGTCCAGGATGGAGAAACGGAATGGTAACAACGTGCCCGGATATTTCCTACCTCAACGCTTTCAGGTAGATGTGCATGGCGCCCAGGGGTTCGAGAAACAGAAGCACCGAAACATGCAAGGACACACAAGAGACACACGCTCGTTCCAGCGAAACAAAGATGAACTTCCTGTCCTTGTACAGCATGAAGGTTGCGTCTGTGCATTACACGAGGGGAGAACGCAAAACATGAATGCTAGAACTCAACCCATTTTATTCTCCACGTAATCCATGGCTTTCTGCTTGACCGCTGCTGCATGATCTTCATCGCCCTGTTCGTTCTCGTATTGGAGATATCGCTTGAAGAGGAATTTCATCTTCTTCGGGGGTAGGTCCAGCTGAATTGCACGCTCGAACAAAGATCGGATACGATTGGTGTCCCCTTGTTTGATTTCCTGGTCCAAGTACACGCTCCATAAGTCCAGCCGCTTGGGATAGTTGCGGAGTATACCCTCAAAAATGCCGCGCCCACGCTCTGCAGAGCCTGATCGGAATTCCAACAACCCCGTCTGGGAAATAACCTTCAAGTGCTTGCGACGAGGAAGGCTCAGCAGGGAACGGTCCAATACGGCCTGGGCCGCCTTGCCCTTGCCGCGTTGAAGAAGGTGGGCAATGTGTCGTAGCCAAACCTTGGCGCTTTCTTTGAACTTTCTGCACATGGTCTTTAAGAGGTCCTCAGCAGCTTCTTCCTGGTGCATCCTCTCGTAAATTCCCAACAGACACATGTGCAGCTTTTTAGGGTCGCACAGAGGGAGCGCCTTGGCGAAGAGCTTGGCCACTGCTTCCATGGGTGTTGGTGAGCCGTGCATGCTTTCCAGATTGAGCCATGCACCCCAAACATTCAGCTTTTCCCCCTCTTCCCGATAGTTGATCTTATCTAGAGCCCGCTGGGCTATTGCCCTGGCACCATCCACTTCCCCCAGCGACAGTAGGTGTGCCATATATTTGATCCACCAGAATGAGCTGTTGGGGGTAGAGAACAACAGACGTTCGTAGTCGTCGGCGCAGCTTGGTGCGCGATCACTCTCAAGCAAGCGGGCCTCCGCCTCTTCAATGGCCTTTTCTCTTTCTTGCTTCCTCCGCTTCTTCTCGCGCCTGACTTTGGATGATGTATGATCTACAGGAGCATCAGCATCCTCTTCCTCTTGCTCCCCTTCCACTACTAGATCTTCCCAGTCCTCCACCACGGGAGCTGCGTCTAAGGGTTCAATGTCATGCTCTTCCCCCACCTCTGAATGATCGGATTCGTCCTCGCTGCTAGAGGACACTGAAGTACCATCCTCTTCAGAAGATGCATTGGAAGTACTACTTGCCAAGCTTGTCTTGGCAAGTGCAGAACCTCCTTCCATATCCATGCCATCAGACAGCTCCTCCGCTTCGTCCATTTCATGGTCAGAACTCTCTGAGCCTACATCATCTTCGTCGAGTAATTCGTCCGTCGCCGCTGATGGAGTTGGTAGATCTTCATGGCTTTCCTGGGTTCCGAAGTACTTGGGCTTCATGCTGAGCGAAAGGCGGTTGGATTCAAGATCAACCTTCAGGACTACCGCCTTGACACGATCCCCAACAGTAAATCGTTCGTTCAAATTCCGGATGAACTCGTCATCAACTTCAGAAATGTGACAGAGCCCGGAGATTTGACATCGATCAATGCTCACAAATACCCCATAAACTTCAAGCTTCCTGACCGTGCCCTCAACCACCTCACCCTCCTGGAAGTCAGACAGAGAGCCTCTCTCCCCGGCATGACCGCCTTGTGAGGGCCGTAGAGAGATCTCAACTTGGTTCTTGTCAGGGAGGACTTTGATAACTGTGCCCTTGACCAGTGTACCAGGTGGGAAGACGTGCAGTGGATCCACCACAAATGTATCTGCAAGATTTTTAAGCTGTACAAAGGCATCCATCCCACGGGCAATGGTTACAAAACATCCCTTCGAAGAAATTGACTTGACATACCCTCTAACGAACTGGCCAACAGACAATGAATCCGGTGTGCTCAACTCTGGGTCGATGATGGCACCTTGCTCCATGCTACTGACTCTAGAAGGCCTGAAGCTCACATCGTAATGTCCATTCTTCCCACTCGACAGCACATAGCACTGGCAGAACTGCCCTTCTTTGAGTGCTTTGAAAGGGTGTTCACCAAACTCGTCCTGTACATCGACAATGGAACATCTACCCTTCAGGCCTTGTCCAAGCTGAACAAATATGCAAGAAGCTGGGATGATCTTGCTTATTCTGCAGGGCACCACAGATCCCGCCCCAACACTCTTGAATGCTGGCTTTCCGCCCTCAAGAGAAAGTTCGACTACGTTGCTCTCTTGCGAGAAACGTGCTACAAGGCATGTGAGTGGAGTTCCAGGCTTCAGTGAAGTGAGAGCCGTGCATGAGCCTCCTCGAGTGTGAATAAAATCAAGTGCGAACATTCGCCCCTTCAAATTCGGAGATAGACGTAACCAGATCCATTCTTCATGAGCTTTCTCCACGAAGGCCAAGACCTTCAGGTTTCTCACAATATCTTTTCTCTTGTACCTTGAGGTCAACTTCCCAGCATCTGCCTTTTGCTCTGCTGCAGATGCTAGCGCAGAGGGCCTAACGGTAAGATAGACTTTCCGCTTCGGCAAGTCTTTCGTCTGCTGATAACCTAGAGAGACAGCAGTAACGAGGGAGCCTACCTTTATGGAGCCCCATGGATTTCCCTGGCAGGAGGTATCATCTGTCAATTCTGTGACATCCAACCGGGCTACTCTCCCATCCATCAACTCAACAAGACTAAAAAGTGGGGTTACTTCCTTCACTTTTCCCTCGAGAATGCTCCCGCAAGATATGTCTACCTTCATAGGGGCGGGATCGACGGGTTTCCCTGGGTTCTTGTGCAAGTTGGCATTGAGTACAAAACGCCTCCCATTATCTTTCGAGGGTAATCTGCTTACTGTAGCGGAAAGAATCTTACCTTGTTGAAAACGCTTTGCCGATTGCACATTCTGCATGTTAAAGTCTTTCGTCGAAACAAATCCAATGAGAAAGCTGTGTGCCGGAAGTGAAACTACTAAGTAATCATCCTTGACAAGCTCTACCCTGCATTCCAACCTAGACCCGACAGGTGGATGGACTGGTAGGCCGACAGGGGTGAACTTGTCTTTGGACTTCTTAAGCCTCCCCCCTTTGTCTGGCAGGAGCAGCTCTCTCTTCGTGGAAAGTTCCACTAGTCCCTCAGAAGGGATAAAATCCAGAATTCTTGCCACTACGCCGTCCCCCTTCTGTACAGGTTTTTCCAGTTGACCGCGTTCAATGACTCCAACAAGATCAGGAAAGTTTTCCAAGGTGCAGACTGTACCGTAGGGTTTCATGTCAATGACAACTGCATTGGTCTGAGACCCCACGGCAACTTTACCTACAACTGTTTCATCGACGACTTGCCCTGAATCGCCTTTTCTGCTGTGTTCTAGAGCCCGTGCAAATTCCATGTCCTGGAAAAGACTGGTAAGAAAAGAACCATCCGTGGATCCGCATTGGCTCTGCCTCAAGTTCAAAGCAGCCCTGTGTCCCTTCATGTCCACCTCTAGCACCTTTGCCCTCACTGATTGTCCCACCCTCACATGAAGATGGGGATCACTGACGAATGTGTCCGCAATGTACGTGAGGGCCACACGACCAGTAAGCCTGTTAAGGAAACGAACATGACAACCTGTCTCCGTCAAAGTTACAACATAGCCAGGATATATATCCCCTTCTTTCAGCTGCTCTAGTTCAGATGGTAGTGTTTCCGCGGATGCCACCAAGCTCTGCTTCCTTGTCAGTATAGCTTGCTTTTTATTTGAGGAGTATTCAAGAACTAAGACCAAACCAAGTTCAACCCCTACTTGCAGTGAACTGTGCAAAATATCACATGCTGCTGGATGATCGGACAGATGGGCTTTCTCAAGAGTTCCCGTGCAGCGAGGACCAGAATTGTCCCAGAGTTGGACTTCTAGAGGTCCGCTTTCAGGAATTCCAAGCACTCTACCAAACAGCACTTCTCCTGCAACAACATCCTTTTCTACTAGGCTGGAGTCAAAGACATCATGGGTCGGGGCTTCTGGAGAAACAGAAAGGCTGAGGGCAAGCCTGCCTGTCAAACGCTCTACCCGCACGATCCGACACTTGACCACCTGACCCAACCTAAAAAAATCCTCTGATTTGTCTTTCGCACCAATGCCAAGTTCGGACGTGTGCACAAGACCTCTAACACCTCCAAAGAAAGTGACAAAAAGACCATACGGCTTAAATGCGCTTATATATCCGTGCGCCAGCATGCCAGGGCTGGCATCGGACATGCTGCCAACGACAGGTAGCTTGGATTGGACCAACGTTTTCTTATGTGTCAAGATAATTTGCCTGATACTAGGATTTGCTTCTAAGACACGACAGCGAACCTTTGCCCCGATCTTGAATTTACCACGTGGGCTCTTAACAACCACCTCGGATGTGTGGAAATTAGGGAGCAAAGCTTTGATGCCGTCGGCCAGCTGAACAATGGCTCCGAATTCCTCTGCGGCAACAACTTCCCCTTTGACATGCATTCCCGGGTAGCAGTCTGCATAAGACACAAGCTGCTGTTCAATCACCGATTTCTTAAGAGACAGGCTGGCCATTCCGTCCATGAGCCTCTGACCGATCACCCTGGCACAAACCTGCTGACCGGCCCTAAAGTGCTTTCCAATCTTTTCAATATGGTTTTCGGAAGCATTGGATATGTGAACATACCCGGTCGATTCTCCGCTAGCTTCGGAAGAAAACTGCAAAAGCAATCCAAGGTTTTCGTCAAGCCTGCTTACTTGGGCGTTCTCGATTACTGTACCTACTTGAGGTATTCTTCCTGCTGTTGAGCCACCAACCAGACCTTGCTTCATGGTCAACCCAATCTTCTTTGTCGAAGGGTTCACATACAGGACCCTTGCGTCCACCGTCTGTCCAACTGTGAATTCGACCTTCAGATCTGCAGAAGTGAGAGCCTTGGGGAGGTGGAAACAATCGACAGTGCCATGGAAAAACTTCAAAAAGTTGAGCAGCAACCCATCTGACAACACGTTTTGCACCTTTCCTGAGACAAGCATGCCTGGAATCAGTGTATCCAGGGTGAGCCCCTCGTATGCTTGAGGCTCCAGCACGCGGTCTTCTGCTTTCAGGCTTGCTTGCACTAGACCCTTCTTGCGATCAACTTTGTTGACCAAACACTGCACAAGCTTTCCTTCCTGCATTTGACCCACATCGTCTGGTATATCCTTCGCATGTAGAAACCCGGTAAACTCCTCACTCCCGAACATCAAGACGCAGCCCCTCTCCTCCACACTCCTGACATATCCAGGTATCTGCATGCCTTTTGAAAGATCTTTCAAGTGAATTCCATCGTTGACTTTGCTCAGTTTGAGAGAGAGTCCAATCCGTTTGTGCTTGCCTGTGTCATTTAAAGAGATGACCACACATTGCACAAGCTGTCCAACCTGAAAAACATCTTGCAGACGATTTGTGGTGTTTGGCAATTCGTTGTCAACCTCCATTTGATCCTGTCTCGTCGATTTCACGGTCATCTTCCCAAATTCACCCGCCTCCCGCTTGGCAACGTGCCCTTTCAGTCCATGAGGGAGGCTAACAATGAGCTCTCCTGGAAGAATTTCTTGGACGGCTCCCCACAGCTTCATTCCTTTCACCAACGTCTTGAATTTGAGCAATTCTACATAGGTGGGTATTCTGCCACCGAATCCATGCGCTCCAAACAGTGAGAGGAGCTCTTTATCGGGCAGGTCACCACGCTGGTCGTCAAACGCCGCACGTTGGACATCCTCTCTTGGCTTCTTCCTCTGCAGGGTCGCGGCCGTCTCCAAGTGTCAGTCGCCGCTCTGAACTCTCACACATTACGTGGAATCGATCCGTCGTCCGTCCGAATCCGTCCTTCCATCCACGCTCCTGCCGTGCGGTGCGCCTTGGCTCGGTTCCTTTTCCGCGTCGGTTCGAGGGGCCTTACCTTGTCTCCTTCCGGCCTACCGCGTGGAAAGTCCTGCTGCACGGTCGTCTTCTCTTCCACCTTGGATTTGGGAAGGATCTGGTTCACAACGTCCCTCTTTCGCTTCGCATCCCGTGGTGTGCGAGGTGCCATCGTGCGCGGACGTGCGAACGCTGGAACGCGCACCTGCCCGCCGCCACCCCGTTGGATCGATATCTCTCGAGGAATCTCGATGACCACATCGATATCTCGATCGAAATCCTGGAATCTCTGTCATCGATATCTCTCGAAGAATTGACGTAGAAGATATCGATATGTCGTGCGGGTTCGGTGAGAAAAAGGGAGGCGTGGTGAATGGCGGAAGTTCATCGCATTCGATCCCGCCCTCTTGGAAGGTACAAGTGGCGATGGAACCAACAGCCATGGGAAAGCACCTACACCGTGTTTGCCAGTGGCGTGGGTAGCGTAGTTGCTCTTTGTTCTTCAATGCGCTCCGCATTCGAAGGGGGCCACTCAGACAAGCTTAATGGATCGCAAGGTGGACTCGGTAGTTGCGTGTGGCAAGGAGCTATGGATCGGACTGGCAACGTGCGATTCACAGTCACGCCTCGCGGTGTCGACTTGAAGGCGCATATGCCAACCAAATCACCGTCGATCGATTTCTCTCTTCCATTGAATGCCGCCTTTTGGAGATCCAACTCTCGTATAGAACAGGCTTGTGAGCAACGGTATCCTTCCATTGACATAAAAGGTTGAGTCGCTGCCTTTATCGTTTACTCGCACTTTGGAACTAAAAAAGCTTTGAAATTTGCATGTAAGGCAAGATGGCGTTGCTGTTGGCGGCGGATAGAGAGTTTGTCGATTCCCTTGGAAGGAATGAACGCGGCGATCGGTTCACATGTTGTTGAGAGCTACGCAAGGTGTGCGCGTCCTCTGTTCGATCGATTGTTCTTGGCTACAGCCTTCCACCGGGGCCCTTTCCCTTGGGTCCAATGGTTGGATGAGCTTGCGATGGAATTGGATCGCCCGTTCGCCCTCTTCTCCAGGGAAGCTTCGGATGGCGATATTTCTACGGATCGGTGGAGGATGGGATGCTCGTGGTGGCCGAAGCAAGCACTATCCTTCGGTGGTGGTCGATCGTGCCTGCTCTTTCTCTTTCGGGGACAGACCCGACGTCTCGTCCGTTTCGATCGGGGATTGCTTCGGGTTCGAAGTAGGCATGAACCGGATGGATCAAGGTCCTCATCCGTCAAGGCAGTGACACGCGACGTCCGACCGACGCGATGGAACGCGGTTTGGTGCGGCGCGGCGCCTCCAAAAGACCGCAGAAAAGGGGCGGTGGGGTGCCGCAGGCGCTGGGAGAGGCGCAGGCCAAGTCGAGGTCCGCGATGGTGTCGCCGACGCCTCCACCCACGCTGCGGAAGAGCCGGAGGGACAAAGCAGAAATGTACATCGTGCGAACGGACGGATTCACATGCAACCGGGAGATCGTTCAGGATTCGACTCTGAAGTTTGCGCATCCAAGCACCCAGCAGCAGATGCTCATGTGGAAGACCAGGCCCAAGAGGGCACTTGTGCTCAAGAAGCTTGGAGACGAACTTCTTCCACAGCTGCTGGAACTATCGGAGTTCCTCTTCCAGGAAGAAGGGATCGCCGTGCTCGTGGAACCCCACGTGCACCGCAGAATCGCCAAGGAAGGAGGGTATGATTTCGTGGACACTTTTCCAGAGAAAAACGCTGGCATTCTCGAGGACATCGTGGACTTCGTGGTCTGCTTGGGAGGAGACGGGGTCATCCTCCATTCCTCCAGCCTTTTCAAACGCGCTATACCGCCCGTAATATCCTTCAACTTGGGATCCATGGGGTTCCTTACGAGTCACAGATTCAAGCACTACAGGGAAGACCTCAAATCACTCATCTACGGGGAGCAGGGGTTGGAAGGGGTGTTCATCACATTGCGGATGAGGTTGAGGTGTCAAATTTGCAGGGAAGGGGAACCGTTGCCAGGGAAGACTTTCGAGGTCATGAACGAGGTGGTCATTGATCGGGGAGCCAATCCATTTCTATCCATGATCGAATGTTACGAGAGAGGCAGGCTCATCACCAAGGTGCAAGCAGATGGGGTGATGGTAGCGACTCCGACAGGAAGCACAGCGTATTCTGTAGCAGCTGGAGGATCCATGGTCCATCCAACTGTTCCATGTATGCTCTTCACCCCAATCTGTCCGCACTCTTTATCGTTCCGACCAGTCATCCTACCGGATTCCGCCGAGCTGGAACTTAAGATACCGCACGATTCACGGAGCACGGGTTGGGTATGCTTCGATGGTAAATGGAAGCAAGAGCTTAATCGTGGGGACTCGGTCGCCATCAAGATGAGCGAGTTTCCCATGCCAACAGTAAACAAGAGTGACCAGACCAACGATTGGTTTGCTAGTTTGGTGAGGTGCCTGAGTTGGAACGAAAGGTTGGAGCAAGGAGGTCGGACTGTTGAGTGGGACTGAAGACGATGCCTTCTTGGCTGCAGAGGCCTCTTCCATATGGAGGGACGCTGTCCACCTCGCCGCTGTATATCTATATATCTTTGCTTCCCTCCACCCGGTCTCGTAGACGTTTCGACCCTTCCAGTTTCCATGACCCCATCCCATTGCGTTTAAATCGCCCAGCTTATCTGTGGGTGGTGGTAAACAGGCCGTCGACCGACGCGTACGTCCCACGTCGACGAGGGACACCACCAGAGTCCGACCGACCGAAGACCACTGGGACCATGGATCGACGTGTCATTGGCGCGTTCGTGCTGTTGACGCTAGGCACGCTGCTCACGCATCGCTTGGTCGTGCGTACAAGGGCTCCAGGTGCAAGGCGACTGTTGGCTTGCGTGCCTGCGATGTTGGCCTGCACATTTCTGCCACTTTGGTCCTGGGATGGTTGGGAGACGCTGACGTCCAAACTGCTCATCCTGACGATTCTGGGATGGTGGTCCAACTTCAAGCTGTTAGCCTTTAGCAGTGGTAGAGGACCGCTGGATCCAAGCAAAGGAGCAGCGGCATTTGTGGCCAGTGTTTGGTTGCCGGTCAATTTAGAGGAATCAGAAGGAACGCGGTCAGAATCTGTTTCAGAAAAGAGGAACAGTGAAGCAAAAATACCAATGGCTGCAAATGAATTGTGGATGAATGGGTGTGCGAAAGTGGTTTCCCTGTACTGCCTGCTGTATCTTGCGGAACATGAATACCTGCCAAGACACGTACTACTGCTTGCGTATATTCTGATGCTTTATTCTTTCTTGGGGGCAGTGCTGGACATCGTCGCCTTGGTTGCGGTATATGCAGGAGGTTTGTCCGTCCTTCCACACTTCAACCAACCCTATCTGTCTTCTTGCCTTGCAGACTTTTGGGGACGAAGGTGGAATATGATGACTGCGAATCTACTCAAGGCCGTGGTGTATTCCCCCATAGTGGAAGGCAACCTTGTGCGCATATCACCGTTTAATGGGCGTGCTTCTCCTACACGCGTGGCCTTGGCAATTTGCGCTACCTTTGTTGTTAGTGGCATCATGCATGAAATCGTGTATGTTTTTGCTGCAGGGCGCACCCATTTCGAGTGGTTTATGTTCTTCGCTGCGCAGGGACCTCTTTTACTTTTAGAAAAGGCGGTGCAGGACAAGTTCAAAAGTGGGCGTACGGGTGGGAATGAGTGGTTCCTGACAGTGATTGCTCAATGTATCTTGTTTTCTCTGGGCATAAAGTTTTTTGTGCAGCCGGCTTTGCGTGATGGTTTGGTCGAGCAAGTTCAGCAGGACATTGTGTCCTCCTTGTACCTGGGACTACCAGGCTCGTAGCCTCCTTGTATGGCTAGAAGCACTGGTCGTAGAACACGTGCACATCGCACGTTTATGATCAATGCTCGACTGATATTCATTTCATATCTTCTGCCACTGTGACCGAAGTAGCACAGAAAGCAATGTCGCTGTTTTCGTACTGTTGCGGAATGTCCCTTGTCCAAGGTGAGCAAAGGAAAGCTCCAGGGGAATTCTTTCGAGAAAGATGGGAGGCATCAAATAACTTCCGACATCGACAATGAAAGGGAGAGACACGTGAGCAAGGGACAGTGCAACCCAGGCCTGAGAATGTTTTTGCTGCTACTTGATTGGCGTTCACAGTGTTGATCATTATCTCAAGCATTCATTGGCGGCGGTCTTCTTGGAGGCAAAGATGATCTAGAACAAGATGATTCGTCATTTGCTTCGAAACCATCCATTTGTTGCAATGTGCGTAGGAAGATCGATGGTGCGGCTTCCAATGCGTACGGGGCTGTGCTTTCGTTGATGGAAGGTTTCGATATTTTGCATGTAGTCCCATTCATTCAAAGCGAAAATTTCCCGAATTTTCCTTTTTCTATCCCTCCATCGACCATTAAGGGCTGGATTTTGCACAGATCTGCACGCTTGCAAGTTGATTGCCCTTCCCAATCTTTGATAAGGGGTTCCATGTGACAGCTCTTCATGAAGGTGAGTTTTAGCGGCTTGACAACGTTGTGCATTGCATCGCGTCATGGCCACGTGAGTTGGAGCAAACAACCGGCCACCCCTTGATTCTTTTTCACGACGATTGCGTGCGTGAAGCGAATCGGCGCCCCAAGCATGTCGAGATTATGACAGCTTTGGGGCCGCTCTTGAGCCCAATGGAATGAGTCGACTTTTGTAATCGTTCCTCCACGCGGCCATACCGGACAATGCACGGGGCAAAACCGGGAGAGCCACGAAAATAGCGAAGATCTGTGGAGTCGCGGAGCGTTGTGTATGCCCATTGACTTGCATGTACCTTAAGACGCCTCCAACATATCCGAGTGGACTTCTAACACACCCGCCTCCCAGTCGGACGGGCTACGTCACTAGGTCTCAAAAACGCTCGTCGCGCGTAGCTTGGGCCCACTAATGTATTGTCGTTGCACAAGATCCGACCGAGAGAGCAAATATCTTGTAACACATATCGGTTCCACACATGCTTGTGTTTCGTTCTCTTTGATAATTCCGGTTTGGGTACCTTGTTGCCATACGAAGTGGTATATGTAGCAACCGAAGCATTGCCTTTCGGAGTCCCTCCCTCGGCCAAGTCCTGACCGCGGCTCGGCATGGCAGGTTTGCAACAAAACTTGCTATCTTCAATCTTCTTCAAGTTTCTGTTGGAAACGTGTTTCCTTGTCTTCATCGTCCATCATGTTCTACTCTCCATGGAAGACGTGTCGTAGGCCCCTCGAGTCTATCTTCGGTTTCACCCATGACAAGACCCGCTGGTCTTTTATCTTTCCACGACAAAAGATGCATGCGCACCACGGAGTGTGCATCGCTTGGGATTGCAACGTTGGATTCGGCACGATCGTGGCGGCTTGCAAAACGTCGACTTCCTGTTTTTCTCATGATCTCCCACGAATCCGTGGGTGCCTCGTTCCATGGCCTTCGCGTTTCCCTTTTGGATTGGTTCCTTTTTTTTCGCCACCTTTTGTACAGTTTTCCTTGCCTACGTTGGTCGGGCTGTCTCTTCCTCCCGATCCATCCTGTCGGGACATCTCTTGTCTCGCGCACCTGCGACCTTTCTTGTTGTCCCATTGTTTCGTTCCTCGATCCTCCGTCCTTCCCGTTGGACGTCGTCGTGTGGTGTGTGCTTTGATTTTCGACGTTCGTGTTTGGGTTTGGATTTTCCCTCCATTTTTTTTCTCCCTCTCTCTCCCCCATCGGTTTCGGTTTCGGTTTCGGTTTCGATTTCGCGGGATGGGTTCGTGCCCGATCGCCCTTCCTTCGATTCCCAGTCGTCGATCGGTTCTGTCCCGTCGAGCGAAAGGGACGATTGGGGAAGCTTCGGTTCATTGGATCCGGTCTGGGTTCGATCCTTGCCCATCTCCCTTGGAAGCGTCCGATTTCAACCTGTTTGGTTTGGTCGCGATGGCGGACGACCCAGCGCAAAGGAGCAGCTTGGCCGACCTCTTCCAACGCAACCATGGGAGCATCGGTGTGTCCAGGTGCCAGCACCTCTTCCGAGAGATGGACAGCCGATCCCTCACCGTGGAAGAAGAGGACATCATCCAAAAACGCGTACAAGCCCAACAGGACATGCTGCGAGAGTACGAGAAGAGAGATCGAAAGAGAAAGGCAAGGAAGGAAAAACATGTCCTGAAAACTCAAAGAGAGGATCGGATGGAAGCTGACCCTCAACACGTCGCGCGCGTCCCAGGTGGAAGAGATACGAAGCGTGTTCCCGCAGTTGACCGTGGAACAGGCCGAACATGCGCTGGAGCTGTGCCACGGGAACGAAGACGATGCCATGGAAGAACTCACCGAAAACCCCAGGTTCAGGAGGAAAATTGTCGGAAAAAACGCGCCCAGGATCCAACCAAGGAGGAACCATCCAGGATATGAAGCGCCCAAAGTGCCCAAGACAGTGGATGGATCGGTGTTTGTGGGATCCTTCCGTGGGAAGACAGGACTGGTGCAAGAACGCGGGGATGTAGAACCCACAAATCAGGACAGCAACGCAGAGCTCCCATTTGCAACCCAGAGCAAGGGAAGAAGGGACACAGACCAGGGACGTGAAGAAACGAACCACAACAACGTGCCGCCCGTCGCTCCCCCCGTGGCAGGTTCATATGGCACTACCTTCCCCGATGGACAGAGGAAGCAGAACAACACGATCAAAGAAGGCGGAGAACAGGGAGGCCAATACAGGGGGCGCTTAAAACGTGACCGCTCGAAACCAGGGTTGTCATGCTCCTCACCAGAGTCTTCCAAAGCAACACCAGGAACATCCCTACCACAGGAATCGTCCAAGAAGAAGACAGAGACAAAACGATGTGCAGGCAAAACAACAAACCATATTCCTAAATTGGAAGACGCTCTTCCTGCTGGAGGTGCTGCAAAGCCTGCACGACCACGAAGGCAACAGGATTCGACCTCCTCTTCGGTACAAGATCAAGAGGAGCCCAACACGACAGACAACGACCCCTTGTTGCAAAGAAAAAATGTAAGGTCAAGGTCTGGCGGTCCGTCATCATCCACCCCCTTGCCAAAGGTTTCTATTAGGTGTATCAATTGTCAAAAAGCAAAGAGGGGACATTGCGGCACAGAAAAAGCAATCAAAAGTTGCTTGCGAAGGGGTCTTTCTGGAGCTGCTCCACATGCCAAAGCTATGGAGCCTGAAAAGGCTACTGCACCGGGTAAAGGTTGGCGGACTGCAGGCCGTAAACCATCCGTGGCTTGGCAACAGCACCCTTTCGCAACACTTGGCTCTGGCAGAATTCTAGCCAGAGAATTTAGGCGCCGCAGGAGTGTATCCAAACAGGATCTCCCGCGGGATGTGAAAAGGGGGACCAAAAGAGGGAGAGCTGTACTCCGGGAAACTCATTCTGCGCCCGAGTACAACGGGGAATCCACAGGAACGGAGTACAACGAAGAGCAGCTCAACAGGAGGCTACCACTGACTCTGGGGAGAAAACGGCAGAAGGCATGCAAGAATTGTGAACTCGTGCAGCTCGGCAAGCTCCAGACAGAGGAAGGATGGTTTAATGCCGGGTATATTTTTCCTGATGGGTTGCACACTCGCACTGTTTTTCGCAGCAGTGTCATGGTCGATCAGTTGGTGGTTCACGATTGTTACATCGTTGGAGAAGGCGGTCAGTATTATCCGAAACCAACTTTCCGGATCGTTGCTGCAGATCGGCCTGAAGAGCCCTTGGAAGGGAGGAGTTGTACAGCTTGTTGGACAGGAATTTTGCATCGGATCAACGGAGAAATAAATCGCAGGAGGGAAGCTGGAGAAGACCTCCCTCCTCCGCCAAGGACAGCGATTGCTGGGCCGGAGTACTTTGGGCTTTGCCACCCAGAAATCATAGAAATGTACGAAGCTCTGGATGTAGACAAGAAGTGCACTGAGTATTGGCAAGGTAAGAACGAGCGGATTGAATACGAGAAGACAGGCGTGCTTGTTCCACGGGTGAGGAAGGTCGCGCAGCAACGTGAAAGGAGACCGGATAGAAGAAGAACGAGGACAAGGCGTGTGGATGACTTTGATGTTGAAGCTTACTTTCAGGAGGAGTACACAGTATCTCGTTGGAGCTCCCTATCCCGCACAGAAAGGTATAAACGCCGCAATGGTGGGCTGTCAGGGGAAGACCATCCATTGCCAGGGTTCATCGATCCAATAACATTGGAGGAAGTCGTCAATCCAGCGATATCCCCGGACGGGCACGTCATGGGTTATGCAACATGGGTGGCCGTCCTCTCTGAGAATGCTCAGTGTCCCTTTACAAAGAAACCATTATCGCGGGAACATCTGGTGAAGCTCACAAAGGCAAACTTCGAGCGATATGAAGACAGGATCATCTATCAGTAGTGCGATCCACTGGACAGCTTTCTCGGCTATATATAATAAAGTTATTTGTTTGTTGCTTCTGTGCTTACATTTTTCCAAGGAGCCACCAGCCCGTCTGCGAGATCCAGAGCTCTCTGCAGGATGAGAGGATGCTGCTCGATGTGCGCAGGGGCCACGCTGGATTTCGCCTCGAGTTCCTCAAGCACACTTGAGAGGAGTTTTCTTGCGATGCCGCCAAATGCCACGCCGTGAACAAACGGCTCTTCACTTTCCGCCCTGAGCAATAAGCCAGCTTCCTCGGCTGCCCTGCGAGTCTGTGAATTGGTACCACCAGCCAGTTGAAGGTATCCCGGAAGCTCTCCTCTGGTCGCGACCACATCTGATGCCAGGCGAACCACTGCTTGCGTTGTGCCCCTGCCAATGTCTCCGCTCATCGGTCTACCATCCAGTTGCCAGAGAAGGGCCCCTCGTGTGGGCGGCAACATGCAAGCATGATACTTGGCCAACTCCTCCGCGGTGTTGGTCCCGAGCCGGGGAGCGCTGACTGCGACCAGCTTCAAGTTCCGCAGTGCGGGTGCAAGTTCTTCCCACAACCGCCTGAATTCTTCGAGGTGCCCGTGCCTGGTGTGTATTTCAATTGCATCCACTCCTTGCAGCAGACCTGCTATCTGTGCCGGGGAACGCCTGTACCACTCTTCCTCAAGCAGCCCGTGTGGGCAGACGGGCATGCATCGTCCGCATCCATAGCACCGCTCTTCTGCGACTTGAGCGGCGGTACCAGCCGACGACTCTTTGAATTGGAAGGCAGCCGCTGGGCACACGGCTTCGCAGGGTCTACTGCAATCGACTGGGCATTCTGCATCTGGCTTCACCACGGCTTTCCTGAAGTGCGGGTCGTTTCCGTCATTGACACTCACCATTATCCATGGATCTGGGACGGATCGTCCCCATTCGATGGCGACCGGTGCAGCAGCTGCTATTCCCTCTTGCACCGCCTGGACCACGGCTTGGTCCGCCGCACAATCTATGCAGTCCACCCCAGCGAGTGCATACACGGTGGCCAGGGCACGGATGGACACCACGTCTTCGAAGCTAGCACCGCAGATCAGCTTGACCCACTGACCGCGCTCCAACGATTCTTCCGGTTTGGATGGATGCTTTCGCTTGTTCGCACGAGTGGCTTGGTTCTGGGAATCGGCAACGGGTCTCGAGACGGCGTGGTGTCGGTGTCCAACCCAGGATCCCTTCCTCCTTCCCTTGGGGACACCGGACGTGTACATCCGTCCCATCCCGCTCCGGTGTTTGCACACCATCCTTCTCCGTTCCCGCGCAATCCGACGCGACCGGTCTCGCTCTGCAAGGACGATGGCGGTGCGGTGCGCCACGCCCATTGGTGTCGGAGGGATCCTCGCGTTCGGGTGGAACGAACCCGAAACCAAAGGGAACGAACCACGGGTCTCCAAAGGGACGGATGTCCAATACACCCGGAAGGCCATCGGGAGATGCGTGTTGGAAGGAATGCCCCTTCCAGTGAGACACAGCCCCGTGCAGAGCCAAGTCCGAAGAGGGACGCGCCAAAACTGAGGGTCCCAGCAAGTCGAGGCGGAAGAACCGACAAAGACGATCAAGACACAGACGCCCCTGAGCTCGCGTGACGAATCAAGTCGCACGTGACAAGAGGATGGTCAGCTTGCGGAGGATACGAGACGACCAACTCCTCGACAATCTCGCTAGAGCGCAATATTTAAAACGCTTGCGACCGTACTTGTAATCAGTTTTTGCATCACCAAACGACACCGCCCATCTGCCTTCGACCAACGTGCGTGCACCTCCAACGACGTGTCTCTGGTGTGGATCGCTACCACAGAGAAGAGAAACCCTCGCAGTGACGAAGCCCTCGAATCAGCCATACAACGTGAACCAAGTTGTCCCGCACGGAAGGACCCTGATCAACTCATTCTGTTGATGCGTTCCCTTCTGTTCTGGGGAATTTCCCGGAAGGCATCGGTGGAGGCCGGAACTCGGCCTGGGGACATGCGAGTGCCTGCGCCATGGTCAAGAGGCATACACGTGGATGGATGGACCGACGTCGTTACGAAAGCACCACTTCCCTCCGCTCGTTCGCACACTCCCCGTGTCGTGGGTGGAAGCATCCAGTCGTCCCCTTACGCGTACGACGTCCGACTTGCGTCCCGGCGGACGGATGCCCGCCTTTTCCCGTCCTGCACGTGCGTCAGGTGCAGGTTCGACCCCGTGACGTCCTGGCGATGCCTGTGCCTCCATCTCCTCCCTGTGGCGCCTTCCCACCTTTCCACCGTGCATCCATTCCCTCGTGGTAGCGTTTGGCCTTCTCCAAAGGTCGTCGAACCCACGCATCCCTTGGACGGACGGTTCGGGTGCTTCCCACGAAGTTAAGCCAAGTGTTAACCGTATCGGATCCACTGCAGACACGGTCCGCGTCGCACGCGATTGGCGCGGAAGGCGCGTCCAACCACATGCGGACGGACAGAAACAGGAGGGAATTGGAAGCCAAGGAAGGAATTTTCACGTGGTGTAGAAGAGGTTGGGAAGCTAGGGATCCGCTTGAACGAACAACATGGAAGACGGTGGAAAGGAAAACACCACGAACGAACGATGGAAGGACCTGTGGGAGAAGAACAAGGGAAAGGTGCTGGATTTCTTCTGGCTGCTGGCGCTGTCGGGACTGATCTACGCCAGCCTGTTCCTCGTCTTTGGAGATCCCATGCTACCAGGTGGAGAAGGATTCGCCTTGGGAGTGCTCTACGCGACTGCGTTGGTCTTCGGGTGGTTGGTGTCGCTCACCACGATGCCCGCTCTGATTGGAATGCTGGTGGCTGGAATAGTGCTGCAAAATTTACCTGGAGGACCCATTGATGGCCTGAAATCGTCCTGGTCCTCCGTTCTGAGAGATCTGGCACTGGCAATCATACTCCTCCGGGGTGGCATGGGACTGGACTTGAAGCATCTGAAACGAACAGGAGTTTCCGTGCTTGCGCTTACTATCTGCCCGCAGCTCGTGGAAGCCGTAACTGTAGCAGGAGTATCCGTGGGGATATTTGGATTGGATTGGCTGTGGGGCTTGCTCGCTGGATTTATCGTCGGCGCAGTCTCACCAGCGGTCGTTGTTCCGCTCATGCTTGATTTGCAGGGTAAAGGTTATGGCAAGAAGAAGGGTGTCACCACCATGGTCTTGGCAGCATCTGGTCTGGACGATGCTGTTGCTATCACTTTGATTGGAGTACTGTTAGGTGTGATTTTTCAATCAGGGAGCACAGCTGCAAAAATTATCCAAGGACCAGTTGAAGTTGTGGTGGGAGTGCTGTCTGGGGTGGCCCTAGGATTCCTCTCAAAGCCTCTGGTACACGCAAAGAAAAAGCACCGGATTGTCATCGTTCCGCTGGTCTCCATTTCAATCTTTCTCCTTGCCCGCCATTTCAAGTACTCGGGCGCTGGCGCGTTGTTCTGTATGTCATATGGTGCATTCTACGCCTTTTTCTGTACGGAAGACTCTTGTGTCTCAGAAGTCGACAGTTTCTTGAAGCTTGTATGGAAGCATTACCAGCCTCTCCTTTTCAGCTTGGTCGGGGCAGCCCTGGACTTTTCTCAGATCACGGCATCTGATGTGGGGATTTCTGTTGTCATCATTCTTATTTCATCGGTTGCAAGATTTGGCATTGCCTTCTTGGCCGTCTATTTCTCAGGCTTAAGTGTCGCGGAAAGACTCTTTATGGCCATAGCATGGATACCCAAAGCAACAGTTCAAGCCGTGATGGGACCATTGCCACTCGATGAAGCAGAAGAGTTCGGAAACGAGGAGGATGAGGAATTTGCTCGAAAAGTGTTGACATTGGCTGTAATGTCCATTCTGATAACGGCGCCAATTGGGGCCATTGGCATAAGAGTATCAGCACCACGTCTGCTGGAGAAAGAGGGAACGGGAAATGACCCTGATTTGAATGCAGAGTTCGAGGATCTCGAGGGATTGAGTACGAATGGGACAACCGTTGACGCCGAACAGCCGGTACGCAGGACCGGCCACGGCAGAAGTGTGGATGCACTTGGTGTTCAATAGCACTGCGCACATCACGATTCCTTTGGCTTCATCGTGTTTTTTCCCCGAGCTTGTGCTTGCATGGACCAGTTCTCTTTTCGGCATGCCTTTCAACTGTTTAGTCGATCCTTTTGTAAATGCGCTGCTCCCATTCAGCTGAATGGACGCTTGAACTCTTGCGCTCTGCTGAACATGTTGGATTCCATGCTAGCACAGCGCTTCCAATGGAGACTTGGCCATCTCATTGTGCACCTGTATGCACAGGGAAGGCTTCTTATGCGGATATATCCTGTGTGAGAGACTTATGAGAAATCTTACATTCTAGAATGTGAAGATCTAAGCCTCGGAAACTGAAGGCTTGCCCATATGAAATGCACAGGTACATGATGATGAATGGAGCCCTTCCAAGGGCGTTCTTTTTACAAAGTTCAGCATGCACCTACATTAGCAAGAGCGAGGGAGTCCATTTCGAATTCACTGCGATCGCCATGCAGGTGGTGGGAAAATGGGTTTGCTTTTGCATTCACTGCCCATTCTCATCGCGAATCTTGCCATGTCAAGGTGTTGTTGGTCTTGGCCGTCGCCTTTCCATGGATCCCGCAGACATTCTCGTCGCGGATGGAATTGTACGCCGGGTGTTCGACGGGTCGATGCGGCGCATCTGCCTGGAGTACACGATCTCAGGGTCCTCGATCGCGTGGGAAATGCGTTGGATCCACTATCTTCTGGTCGATCGAGGACATTGTTTCCACGGCAATTGCGTCGTGCATTGGAGCCACCAAATGCATCCTCGGGGTTGGAAAGACTGGCTCGTACCCATCCTTGCGAAGATGGATGTTTTGTATTCTCTGCACCAGCTCTGTTCCATGGCGTGTGGAATTCGTTGTCCTCTACAAGATGCATCCTGGTATCCTTTTGCGCCGTCTCCGTTCCCATCCGCGGAGATCCTGCGCCCGCCACGTGTACCGTGCGGATTCGATGGAATCCATGTCACACTGCACGGTCTTTCCTTCACGTGACCCTTGCCCCACCTTCCTCGGAGGAGACGAGGGTTGTCACACCCGTCCCCTTCCCCTGCGGCCTCCCACCCTCGTCTGGAATCCAACCGTTGCCCCCCCCCCATCCAGGGATCCCAACCGTCACGTGGGCCCCTGAAGGGGGACCCACGTGATCGATCGACGGGGTGGAGGGGGGATCCTGCGACACGGTGGATGCGTTCCTTCCACCAGTTGTGTCGGTGGAGCGGACAACTGCCACCGCCTGTGCAAGCATGGAAGACGAAATGAAGGAGAGCAGATGGAAGACCTACTTCCGACGAGACGTGGTGGGAGATTACGATTACAAGTTCTTGTGTATGCCACACAACCCGTTCGGAAAGAAGCATCAGAACCCTCCGCCCTTCTTCGCCCACGATGAGAAGCTCTCGCTCTTCGTGGCGATGCTCATGGGATTGCAACACTCGCTGGCCATGTTGGGCGGAGTGATCACTCCGCCCTTGATCATTGCCGGGCAGTTTGATGGAAACTTCACGCCCGACAAGAGGCAATACGTGGTTGCTGCTGCACTCCTCACCAGTGGGATATTCACCGTCCTCACCGTCATTCGTCTAAAACTCTTTGGTAGCGACAAGCTTCCTGGAGGGCCGTACTACATTGGAACCGGGCTGCTGTCGGTCATGGGTGTGTCCTTCACGTTCCTTCCGATCTTTCAGTCCTCCATACGTGCGATATGCGGGGAGGATGGCGTACCTGGATGCCAAGGTAAGGAAGGAGAAACTGCCTATGGAAGGCTGCTTGGCACCGTGTGTGTCTGTGCGCTGCTTGAAGTGTTTCTATCTTTCGTGCCGGCAAGGCTGTTGAGGAAGGTGGTACCAAACTTTGTGGCGGGAATCACGGTGGCACTCATTGGTATCGGGCTGATCGGTACTGGCGTCAAGTACTGGGGAGGCGGTGCCTTCTGTGCAGACAACTCCGGCAGGGGCACAGCCACGGACTTCGCTCCAGGCACC
Source organism: Picocystis sp. L7 (assembly GCA_020975725.1). Classification (NCBI taxonomy): domain Eukaryota; kingdom Viridiplantae; phylum Chlorophyta; class Picocystophyceae; order Picocystales; family Picocystaceae; genus Picocystis; species Picocystis sp. L7. The sequence continues at coordinate 612,594 of QXJR01000018.1, read as the reverse complement.
TTCTTCTTTGACCAGGCCACAGAGAGTTACCTTCCCATCCCTAATCAACCTTGCGCAAACAATGGAGACACAAACTTGCCGTACGCCTCCCCCGAGTACTGGGGACTGGGCCTCCTCGTGACGTTGACGTTGGTCGTGGTGGAGATATTCGGGTCCCCGTTCCTTCGGAACTGCAACGTCATTATCGCTTTGGTGGTGGGCTACATCGTGGCAGTGTGTACAAAAGTAGATGGAAACAGCTTTGTGACGTCCGAACAGTTCGACAATGCAAAGGTCGCCACCTTCCTTTGGGTGGAGACCTTTCCCCTTGGCTTTTACTGGCCAGCCATCATCCCGTTGCTTATTGCCTTCTTGGTCACGACGGTAGAATCCATAGGGGACATATCCGCCACGTGCGAAGCCAGTTTGATGGACGTTGAGCACGAGCGTATCCAAGGTGGATTGCTCGCTGATGGGTTTTACAGTGTGCTCTCCGCTTTGGCAATGACCATGCCAAACACGACTTTCAGCCAGAACAATGGTGTCATATCACTCACCAGGTGTGCCAGTGTCTACGCAGGGATTGCTTGCGGCGTCTGGTTGTTTGTGATGGGCATCTTTGGTTACATTGCTGCAGTCATTTCATCCATTCCGGATGCTGTCTTGGGGGGGATGACGACGTTCTTGTTCTGCAATGTGTTCATCTCTGGGATTCGTATCATATGCAGCCAGCCAATCACACGAAGAATTCGTTTCATCCTGGCCATTTCCTTTGGTCTCGGTATTGGCGTTGCACTTGTGCCTGGATTCGGCGGCCTTGCCCAAAGAGGACGCCTTGGTGGGGGATGGGGAGTTGCAAGCGGCCATCTTTGGCCTCCGAACATCTCGTACAGCACGGCGATGACGAGCTTCCAGGAGGCTTGCGTCATTGCCCTTTCAACCCCCTACTGTGTGGGTACAGTGGTAGCCATTGTCCTTAACTTGATCTTGCCAAAGGAGGCAGTTCAAGACGAGGAGGGAGGCGTTAAGACATACCAGCTGCCCAGTAATGTCATCTCTCGGGTGGAGGAGCCCGAACCCCAAAAAGAGGCTTTGGACTCCCCGCCCGATTCAGAGAATGGCCGAATGCAGATCTAGATGTTCTCGCCTCATCTGCCATGTTGTTCGTTAGAGTCGTGTAAGTGATTGTCAATTGCTCTTTTATCCCACAGGTGTGACTTGTCTTTGACTTGGTTGTGGCCAATGCTTCTGTAATATTGGGTTTTTGCACGCGTTTGTAATTGCCAACGAAGGGAGATGCTCTTGGATGGCTTGGTCGGGATGCATGGATGTGGATCATGTGTACGCGATCTCATGAGGATCCGCCCAGTAGGATGACGGAACAATGAGGAAGGCCTTCTATTGGGCAAGATTAACATTGGTCACCTTTGTGAGAAGATTCGCTTGGGTGTGTAGAAGGCCAAACCGTTCCCTTTCTTGTCGTCTCTCTTGCCTTTCCATCCATCCATCCCAGGCAACTTGTCCATCTTGACGGTACGAGTCCAGGTTGCATTGTGGAAGATAGCATTCAAAGCCTTCCGTCGACATGGATGGATCCCAATTGCATCCACACGTGAGGTTGTGTAGAAGGAAGACGTCTACACCTTGAGAGGAAAGGACCGTTGTGACATTGATCAAAGCGGAACAATGCCCATGTTTTTACAAATAGCTTGCATGTCTTAGTCAACAAGAGCGCCATGTTTCCTTATTGCATTGATGTGATGCTCTTCCTCTTTGCAATCCTATTCGTTTCGCTTCGCGGAACGTGTCAATCCAAGTTAAGCATTCCATCCGTTCTTCCCTTTTCATTGTTGAACCGAACAAAAGGTGGAAGGCGAATTCCTTGGTGCAAGGCAAGGATTCCAAGCGCTATTCTCTTGCGAAGGAATGGGACGGGCGTATTTAGTTTGGTTTTGGGTCTTGCGATCGATCACATACATGTCCATTTCGAGGTCTTGAGCTCTTGCGCAATTTCCCGTGGTCTCCTTCGATCATAGATGGAGCAAGGTCGGTGGCGTGTTGGTAGAGGGCTTGTCCTTCGTCTTGTATTTTTCGAAGGGTCCGTTGACACGGCATCCCATGCGAGGTTGCGATGTTTCTGTTGCCGTCTTGTTCGGGGTGGGTAGTCTCGTGCTTTGTCCGTATCCGCTTGGATGGTTCCACTCTCCAATCCACAGTTTTGCTCGGTCGGTTTCCTCCCCCCTTGATTTCATGGTCCAATCGACGGCCATGGGACACCTCGCTTCCCGTCACCACGAGAACGGGGTCCACTTCATCCCTTCTTCCCTCTCATTTCCACCCTTTCGAACGGGGGCAATATGGATGGAGATGTGTGCTTAAGAGATATCGTATGGTAGCTACGATACGATATCGCTATGGTATTGGCATCGGAAGACACCGTATGGATGGGGGGGGGTCTAATGGTATCAGCTTTCGTCCCACACACGCGATGCGGTGAGATGACGTAAGGTCATCCAAGTTGAGACATGCGATGCAAGAGAAGAAATACTTGTATGGGGGTTCCGTCACGTTGACGCAAATGATGGAGTATTCAAGGGTGCATGTTTCCTTCTTGACCAACGAGTAAGTTTTGAGGGGAAGTGAGCTTGCAACGGTTGGAGGTTGATTCGCAAACTTGGAGGACCGTAACACCTACGCCCATGGTGACGAACCTCCTCTCTCATGGCAGAAAGCTAGGTCAAGTATTAGAATAAGAATTCCTCCACCCCTTGAAGTGTTGGGAGGAGTCTTCCCCAAGTCCTGTCATCATTTCGGCAACATTAGATTGGAACGATTTTGCGATTCCTACCACTTGTTGGGGGCCTGATTCACAATTTAAGCGGCCCACGGCAATTGGATTGAAGTTGAGAACAAGATGCGGACAAGGTGAATTGGAAAGGACGACTTGCACGCCCTCCTTGTGGCACGAATCATGTGGCGTAGCAAGGGCATCGATCAGACCATCGTGGACTTTACAAGAAAAAGTCAACGTTGGAATGGGTTTGTGTCGGACTTCAAGTGTTGCTCATTCGATTTGAGACGAAGAAATGATGATACCGCAGCTACCGTCGCCTCCTGTACGGCAAGAGAGCTACGCCTTGAGATGCCGTACGGGCTACGGTACGCATCTCCAGGTCGGGGTCGGTGTTCCCTTCCTTCTCGCCTCGATCGATCGCGGTCGGAGGCAACGATTGATGCATCTTGTCCTGTGGGCCAGGGAGGGGCGAGTGGGGGTGGCGGGGACGACCCTCCTCCCTCGTGGTGTGTCTTGGTTCGTGCCTGTGTCCTTGTGCCTGTGTCCTAGTGTGTGTGTGGGTCTGTGTCGGGATGGCGTCGGCGATGGGGACGTCGGATTCGCCATGGCGATACGTGCCGTTGGCGATGGCGGCGTTGGGGGTGGTGGCGGCCCAATGGAAGGACTTGTACCGACCAGGCACCATCAGCGCCTTCTTGGCCCAAGCCTTGGCCAAACGAGCCACGAGGAGGAGGAGAAGAAGACCGGTGCGCGTGTACATGGACGGGTGCTTCGACATGATGCACTACGGACATTTCAATGCGCTGCGACAAGCCAAGGCGTGCGGAGACGTGCTGGTGGTGGGCGTGGTGCCTGACGCAGAAATCAGGAGGTGCAAGGGTCCGCCGGTGCTCACCGAAGAAGAACGCTTGGCCATGGTTCGCGGCGTCAAGTGGGTCGACGAGGTGATCCCAGGCGTGCCCTACGACGTCGGCGAAGATTTCCTCGAAGAACTCTTCGTGAAACATCGAATCGACCTCGTAGTCCACGGCGACGATCCATGCCTCATGCCCGACGGTCGAGACGCCTACGAAGCCGCCAAAAAGGCCGGGAAGTTTCGCACCATCAAGCGCACCGAAGGGGTCAGCACCACCGACATCGTGGGCAGGATGCTCATGTGTCACCGTGCGCCCTCCACCACCCAAAATGGAGACACACACCAGCAGCTGCGTGAAGCTTTCAGCCTGGGAAGATCGTTCCACTCCGAACCCAAGGTGGATGCCGAACCAAGGCAGGTACACCCAGATGGAGAAAGCAGCGATGGTGGTTCCTCAGACACAGGATCCGAAGGGGACGGTCCACATCTACAGGAACACAGGATTGAATCAATGGGTAGCCAGAGGACGTCTGACCAGCATGAGGATCCAGAGAAAAAGGATCTCGCCCAAGGAAGCCCATCCCAACACCACGACGAAGAACAAGGACAAGAAACGCATGGTCCACTGAACACGTCCGTGTCCAACTTCCTGCCCACGTCAAGGAGGATCCTCCAGTTTTCGAATGCCAGGACCGCCAAACCAGAGGACAAGGTTGTGTACATGGACGGGGCCTTCGACATGTTCCATCCGGGACACGTGGACATCCTCAGGGAAGCCAAGAAATTGGGAGATTTCCTCATCGTTGGTATCCATCCGGACGAGCTGGTCTCTGCCCATCGAGGAGCTCATCTCCCCATCATGAACGTGCACGAAAGGACGCTTAGTGTGCTTGCCTGCCGGCACGTGGATGAAGTCATCATCAGTGCCCCAGCAGAAGTTACCCTGGATCTCGTCCAAACCTTCAATATCCAAGTGGTTGTACATGGCACCAGCGCGGAAAGCAACGAACACCCCCACCTCGACAAAGACAAGAGGTACAAGGTACCCATGGAAATGGGTATTTTTTTGGAACTCCGGAGCCCCAGAGACATGACAACCTCTGGGCTGATCGATAGGATTTTGAGGAATCGAGAACAGTACCTGGAGAGGAACCGCAAAAAATCATCAGCAGAAAATGAATACTATACCACCGGGAAGCATGCCTTTGTGGAAGAAAAGTGAATAAAAGGTGATGAATCCGAATCAGGAAGTATGTTGCTATCCTTGTACCAGGGTGCCAGGCGACAAGGAGTAAAGCAAGATGCAGTTGCTTACATTTGGTAGCGATCTTGCTCAGTTCCTGAAGCCTAGTAACTTCGACCCCAGAGCGTCCAGCGCTTGGCGGGTTTGTCTGGCGCAGCAAAGCACATGGTGCCCCCAGGCAATGCCGGTTGCCGAAACGGAATACAAAGCGTTTTTGCTCCCATGGCACCATCGCCACCTGCACTGTTTGCCTTGACCCACTCCTCCACGGCTGTCTCCTCACACCAGGGAGCCAAAACAAGCTTCTTAGCATCCAAAGCAGGCAAGAAATCTTTCCAATTGCGTACCTCAACCACATTCTGATCCCTTTCCTTGGTGGCTTTTTCCAAAAGGTCCTTCTGCATCTGGTCCAAAGTCTGGCGTGCGTGTTCCACCAACCTCTGCCAGCTAACGTCTTCCTTGGCACCATTGTCTCTACGCACGAACCTGACAGATCTCTGCTCCAAGTCCTTAGGTCCTAGCTCAATGCGCAAGGGCACGCCCTTCAGCTCCCAATGGTTGTACTTCCACCCTGGCGTGTAGTTCTCTCGCGCATCGCACCGGACACGGAACCCCGCCGCTTTCAGCTCCGCGGTCAACTCCTCTGCTGCTCCTACTAGGACGCTTGTGTCACAACCTTTGAACGGCAGTGGAATCACAACCACCTGCAACGGTGCCACCCTGGGAGGTAACACCAGCCCCTTGTCATCCCCGTGCACCATGACCATCACGCCGATGGTACGAGTGGTGAATCCCCAGGAGTTTTGCCAAACTAGTGCCCTGGCCCTCTCCTCAGTTTCGAATTCGATACCGAACATCTTTGCAAAATTCTGGCCCAAGCAGTGGCTTGTCGCTCCCTGGATCGCACGTCCATTGGCCGGCACATATGCCTCCACGGTTGTCGTGTACAGCCCTCCTGCGAACTTCTCTTTCTCCGACTTCACCCCCGGGATGACCGGCACGCAAAGGAGATCCTCGAAGATCTGCCTATACAAGTCAAGGATCTGCTGCACCTCCTCGTCGGCCTCCGCCTTGGTGGCGTACGCTGTGTGTCCTTCCTGCCAGAGGAATTCCCTCGATCGTATAAAAGGAGTGGGATGCTTAAATTCCCACCGGACTACATTGCACCATTGGTTGAGTTTCAGTGGAAGGTCCCGGTGGCTGCGGATCCAGTCTGCATAGTACGGGTACATGACCGTTTCGCTGGTGGGTCGGACAGCGATGGGCACGTCCAGATCGGTGTCTCCGCTCCTGGTCACCCAAGCGACCTCGGGGGCGAATCCTTCCACGTGATCCTTTTCTTTGATCAGGTTCGATTCTGGCACGAACATGGGAAAGTAGCAGTTCTCCACTCCCATCTTTTTTATTTCCCCGTCGAAGAACGCCTTGAGCTCTTCCCAGATGGCGTAGGCCCACGGCCTGAGGATGTAGCATCCGGAAACGTCGTAGTAGGAGATGAGCTCTGCTTCGGTGACGATTTCGCTGTACCAATCGCCGAAGTTCTCCTCTTTGGTCACCGACAGACCAAGCTTGGTCTCCTTCTTCTTCCCTTTCTCCGCCGCCGCCGCGGCCTTGGCCGCCGCCTTGGCCGCCTTGGCTGCTTTGGCTTCGGCCTTGGCTTTCTTCTTCGCCTCCCTGGCTTCGTCGACGGTCAACTCCTCCATGGATTCATCCAGTATTCGCTCGTCTTCCATCGCGGTTGGGTCCCGATGCGACGCGAAGAATGCGCACCAGGGATCCATGCGCCCACCACCCTCCCCTCCTCCCGAAGACCGCATGGACAGACCCTCCCCACGGTCCATGGATGCACCACGGTGTCGGGTCACCCACCCAACCACCCATGCCAGGTGTAGCAGACGGGTGGCCAACCACCACCCATCCATACATGCTTCCATCCAAGTGAAACGGATGGATTCAGATCTCCGGATGGTGGAACTTGCACATGGCTCCGAACTTGCACAGGCCTGTCTTGATGTAATGCTGGCATTCCGGAGCACCGGGACGGATGGGGAGACCGGCCGAGTTCTTTCGTACACGTCCCTCCGTCGGATGGTGAAAACGGCAGTCCCGTCCATACTTGCACGCCCCTGTCTTGAGGAAAAACGAGCAAGGAGGCTGTCCAGGTCGCTGCGGGAATTCTTCGTGCCCGCCGACCGGAAGAGCAGGTGCCAGGGATTCCCCCTCCGCGCGACCCAAGGATTCAAACGTGACCCTAGTGATGGAAAACGGAGGGCCGTTCATGCTCAACGCCAAGTCGAAGTACTTGCGAAATATGGGCATCTCCGCGCAATTCTCCGTGACGAAGCTGTACATCTCCAACAGAAGGCCGGGGTACCTGCTGGTGAAATACTCCAGGTACCCGCTTGGTATGTGCCCCAAGTGCGCCTGGAGCTCCTCCGGAAGCTCCTGGTAGTGATTCTTCTTGTTTCGCACAACCCTCAGCAGGTCCCGAACACTGCAGTAATTGTACTTCCTAAACTGGCCCAAGTTAGCCAAGAGCTCGCTCGACAGAAGCTTGTCCCATCCTCGGCTGCCGATGGCTGTGCTCGTAAAGGACTCCAAGATCAGAAGCAATCTTGTGTCCGATGCTTTATTCTGGTGCTCCACCACGTCGCTGACGTCACATAGGAACTGAAGCTTCATGTCAGGCGTCCACCATACGGGGTGCATTAGTATGGAATCTGCACCCGGACGGTCCGAAGGCTCGTGCGCGAGAAGGTGGACCAGGAGGTCATGCACTTCTGGGAGGTGCTCCACTGCACTGAGGTCCCGTTTTCCCCTGGCTATGTTGATGTCACGTTCCAGCCTTGCTCCAAAGGCGTGTCTGCCCCCAGTGAAGCAGTAGAACAAGAGGCAGCCCATGCTGAATATGTCCACAGACTTGGTCTGACGGCCGTACAGGATCTGCTCCGGAGCACGCCACCCGGAGCTGCCAGAAGTCCCAGTGTTTTCGAACGAGCTCTGCTCATCGTTCAGAATCTTCGACAGGCCCATGTCGCTGAGCTTCACTTTCTTGTCTTTGGTTACCAGCACGTTGTGAGGCTTGAGGTCTCGGTGGACGATCCCTCTCGCATGAAGGGCGGCGACTCCGGAAGCGATCGATTGCATGGCAGACATGCACAGTTCGGTGGGACACCTCGTCTTCGCAGTGTACAAGTCGGACAGCTTGAAGGGAAAGTCTGCGTCGGGGGATTGCTTGAATTCCGCGTCGATGCCCAGGTCGCTCATGGCTTCCTCAGCGATGCGTTGCTTCCCCGAGACGGACTGGCTGCCGCTGTCCGCGTGGAAGGGATCCAACACGGTGGCGAGCGTGCCCACGCATCTCTCCAGTGCCAGATAGACGAACTCGCTGTCTTCTTCCATGGCAAAACATCGGACGACATTGATGTCCTCGTCCGTCTGGATCAGCGCTTCTATTTCCTTTTTGGCCAGGCCGTAGAACTGGTGCAGCAGCCTCTTGACCGCCACTCTCCTCCCGTCCAGCTTGCCTTCGTACACAATTGTTCCGCCGCTCCCGAAGCCCAGGATGCCCGGTCCCACTTCCATCCTACCCACCTGAAAGCTGCCATCCTCGTTCACGACCCGTCCGGACGTCGTTCCTCCGTTGGAAACGTTCAACGACTGGGTGGAGTTGTTCCGTGGGAGCAGCTCCCGGTCCTCCGATGGTCGGAGGTTCTGCGAGAGCTCCTTGAGCGGCGCGCCGAACGCTTCCCTGGCACGGGACAGGTAGAGGAGGAACAAGGCAGTCCCCATCGCCACCAGCAGAGCAGTGGTTCCCATCGCCAGCCACATCCTCAGATCTTGTTGGGGGAATGGATCCGGCATGGCGGCCTTGACTTCGTCCACCAGCATGGGCAGCATGGGCAGCATCGGGTGAGCCACGCAATCGTCCAGGTCGTCTACATCGACGATTTCTTTGGCCACGCATTCCCAGGGTTCGTTCAGTGCCGAGGTGGCCACCAGCGCCTTTTCGTTTCCGTCGATGTCCTCCTCGAACAGCACCAGGTGCTTGGTGGGCAGCGCGTAGATCTGCTGGTTCACCGTCCCGATGATGAGCTGATCGGCTTGGTCCGGCACCAGTATGTCTTCCTTCTTGTTGGGTGCGGGCAGGAACTTCTGCACGTGGTTTCCATCCTCCGTGGAGAATCCGCTCACCAGCGGAGCTCGAAACTTGACGATCCATTCGGCCTTTCCGGTCTCCTTGCACACCTTGCGCAGGGTGTTGTCGTATCCGGCGAAGAATTCGCAATCTTCTCCTTCCTTCCAGGTCTGGGTGTCGGTCCATCCGGTCAGGAAGACGCCGTCGTTTCCGGAAGGAGTGGTTCGATCGATCTGGGACAGCTCGGCGAAGGAGACGTTCCACAGCTCCTGTCCGGTGATGACGTCCACGGATCGCACGCGATATTCCGTACGGCCCACGTAGACCGCTGGTTCCGATCCTTCTCTCCTTTTCTTCAGGAGCACTTGGTTCTCCTGGCGTTCTCCTTCCACTTGTGAATCGACGGTTTGGAGCAGCTTCCCTGTCCTTGGATGGAGTGCGTACACTTTGGTGTTCCTCGAGCCGAGGATGACCGAGGACCTCCCGTGGGTCAAGGAAGGCGTGTTGCTGACGATCTCTTGTGCGGTGAGCGGCATTTTTTTGTAGGAATCGTCCTTTCGCGAGTAGAGGTACATGGATCCGTCTGCACCGGGCACGACGGCTTCCTTGTCTTCGTTCCCTTCCACGCGTGCATTGGACGAGGACACCAGGGGTTCTCCGGACGCGAAGGACCACAAGATCCTTCCGGTCTGGTCTTCCACGGCGTGCACGGTCCCGTCCACCAGTCCCACGAGGACTTGTTTGTGTGGTGTCTCCTCGTGCCGTGGATCTTGGACTTCCAACGCCGTTTCTGGTGCGCACCACGCACCCGTTGCGTTCCACGCGATCCATGCGCACAGGAAACACGTCCAGGCGTGCATACGACCCAAACGAAGCACGTGATTTCCTTCCTTCCTCCTCCTCCTCTTCCTCTTCCACTTGCATGGGTGCGCATCCATCCCGACCCCTCTCCCTCTCTGTCCTTCTCTCTCCCTCTCTCTCCCTCAATCCCTCTCTCCCTCTCTCCCTCTCCCTCTCTCTCCCTCTCCCTCAATCCTTCTCCCTTACCCTCTCTCCCTCAATCCCTCTCTCCCTCTCTCCCTCTCCCTCTCTCTATCTCTACTCTCTCCCTCTCTCCCTGAATCCTTCTCTCCCTCAATCCCTCTCTCCCTCAATCCCTCAGGCCACTCCCTCGCCGGTCCATCCGTTTCGGTGGATCCCCGATCGATGGGAGGACGTCCCCCGTTCGAACCCGAAGGACCCTCCTTTCGAATCGGACGTAGACCGGAAGGACAACCTGGGTTCCATCGATCGATCCCAGGGGGGAAGGGAGGAGGGAATCGAGGACACATCGGATCGAACCGGATGGATGCCGACGACTTCGCCGACGCATGGCCGTGGAAGGAGCTGGTCTCCCTGGAAGAGACCCTGCGCTGTCCCATCTGCGGAGAAATGATGCAGTCCGCCACCGTGATGCCGAACTGCAGCCACAACTGTGCGTGAGGGGGTGGAATGTCGAACCACCACCGCGGTTGGGAAGGACGAAACCAGGCACGTGCTGACGAAAGGGACGACGACGACGGGACGATGCCTTCCCTCCTTCGTGGGGTTCGGACGCGGACGGATTTCGGAACCGTCTCGCTTCCTCCTTCGGAACGACGGACGCAGTCTGCGCGACGTGCGTGGCCCGACACTTTCGTTACCAGCTGGAGAACGGACAACGCACCACGTGTGCCTTCTGTCGCGTCGCCGTGGATCCGCAGGACGCGCGTTCGAACAAGGCGATGGACGCGATCGCGCACCACTGGAAGGTCGGTCGCCTTCGACTGTTGGACGTGTTGCGAGAGCACGAAGGGGGACGTCCCGGCGTTCCTTCGTGTTCGCACGACGACGCGACCGTCGCACCGCGCCCAACGACGCACGGGAAGGAAGACACCGCACGCACCATCGCCGCACGAGTGCACGCACCTTCTTCGTGCCAGGACACGCACCATCCGGAGGTCGAAGGGATCGGACGCGATCGGACGCGTCGTGGGACGAAGCGAGCACGTGGCGACGCCGAGGGACCGACGGAGGTGTGGGTGGTGGACGACGTGGACGATGGCGCAGAGGAGGTTCCACCGGGCATGAGCCGTTGTCCGGTGTGCGGCATCTGGGTGTTGGAAGGATTGGTCAATTCGCACGTGGACACCTGCTTGACACGGGCCGAGCAGCGCGTGCCGACGCGTTTGGCTTCGGATCCCGAAAAGGCGTCGAAGTTCTTGGGACGACGGGACGGTCCTCCGTGCGGCGCTCCTGCTTCGAGCGCACCCAAGCGCGTTCCCAAGCTCAACCTGCACATGCTCAAGGAGAAGGAGCTGAAGCGACACCTGCAACGATACGGTCTTTCGGTGCAGGGGACCCGCAAGGCCCTCGAATCTCGGTACAAGGAGTTCGAGCTGCGCACCAACGCCTACGCGTCTCAGGGCGTGCACGTGGATCACGTGGTCGTGGTCAAGGAGGTGGAGAAGCTGGAACGCGATCGCCAGCGCGCCTGTGCCAGCGACGCCTTCCACGCCCGTTGGTCGTGTGGGGAGCGGGACCGTCCCCATCCGGGAACGGACGCGTTCCAACGTCACGTGCACGCCATCCGTCTTCGCCGTCGCGTCGGCGTGGGTTCGGATCCGGTTCCGTCCCGCCACGCGGACGTGGAGGTCGTCCCTGAATCCGACGGAGGTTCCGTCGAGGTCGTGCGCACCTCCTCCCCTTCTCCTCCTGGTTGAATCGCTTTTTCTTCCCTTCCCTCCCCTCCCAACCGAGGAAAAGGAAAAGGAGTGGTGGACCGGTCGGGATCGAGGGGGTTGGATCGTGGTGGCCATTCGGTCGGGTGGTGAAAGTGCGGTTCTGGGTGTCTTCCCCTTCACAACCCCGTGGGGGGGGGGAGGGTCGCACCCACCCACCCACGCAGAAGGTGGATCTCCCCTACATCAACCCTTTTTCCCCTCCCCGTTTCCAAGATGGGAACGAAACGACTCGTGTGCCCGGGTTCCCCTGCGGTTTCGATCCCAACCGTTCCCCTCCTCCTCCCTGGGTTGTGACCTTCACAAACCCAGGGCGAGGGGGGGGGGATCCGGTCCCCCCTCCTCCCCCTCCCCGTCCCTCGAGGGGATCCTTTTTCCCTCCCGAGTGGGGGCGGGGGGGGGGAGGGACCCACACGCACGCGTCCAACCGCGCCTGAGCGCTCTCCCACGCGCTCACCTCCACGCTTCGCCTCCACCAACTCACCCGCGAACGCGACCTGGGATCCGCACGAGGGTGGGCGATGGCGCCCGAAGCGGTGAGACAGGCGCCAAGGGCCGCACAGGCCGCGTTCTGTCCCACGGATGCGTCCCACCTGGCCACGGGCACCATGGCCGGTGCCATCGACTTGAGCTTCAGCAGCGCAGCGGCCGTGGAAATATGGTCCTTGGAACTGGCGAAGAAACGTGCCGACATGGAACTGGCGGGACAGGCCGTCTCGACCTGGGAAAGGTTCCATCGATTGGCATGGGGACGTGCAGGTCCGACGCCCATCGGCACCCTCGCCGGTGGACTGGCCGACGGTACCATCGGCGTGTGGGATCCAAAAGTCGTGCTGGACACCAAACCGAGCGAAAACGCGGACGAGAGCGGGAAAGCACTCCTGGCGCAACTGCAACACCACCGAGGATCGGTGAGAGGGCTGCAGTTCAACCCATGCACCACCAACCTACTCGCCTCGGGATCCGCGGACGCAGAGATCTGCATCTGGGACCTCGCCACGCCCAAAAAACCTTCGCTCTATCCCGCCTTGAAGAACGGATCCGCGAATGAAAACGCACCCGGAGAAACCACCTTCCTCCAGTGGAACAACAAGGTGCAACACATCCTGGCCTCCACCAGCACCAGCGGAACCACGGTGGTCTGGGACCTGAAAAGACAAAAACCAGTGATCAGCTTCACCGATCCAAACGGAAAGAGGAGGTGCTCCGCCCTGCAGTGGAACCCGGAAGTGGCCACCCAACTGATCGTGGCCAGCGACGACGATCGCGCACCTTCCCTGCAGGTCTGGGACCTGAGGAACTCCATCTCCCCCGTCCGAGAATTCGTCGGACACCAGAAAGGGGTGCTCAGCCTGGCCTGGTGCCCCCACGATCCCTCCCTCCTGCTCAGCTGCGGCAAGGACAATCGCGTCATCTGTTGGGGCAGCGCCAACGGAGATATCCTGTGCGAACTGGCTTCCGAAAGCAACTGGTACTTCGACGTGCAGTGGTCCCCAACCCTGCCGGGCATATTCTCGGCTTCGTCGTTTGATGGCAAGGTGGAGCTGTACAACGTCATGGACCTTCAAGCCCCGGGTGAAGGCCTCGCAGGAGGTGGCGCAGGAGGGGCCATGACAGGCATGAAGACGCCGCCGAGCTGGATGCGAAAGCCCAGCGCCGTATCGTTTGGCTTTGGGGGCAAGGTCGTCTCGGTTGCGAACACCTACGGAGAATCTGGAAAGCTTCAGGCCGCGCCCAGCGTCTCCCTGAGGACGGTGACCACAGACTCTGACTTGGTGGATAGATCGGTGCAGTTTGAAGAGGCGATCAAAGGGGCGGACAAAGCGACCCTCCTGAGCTTCTGCGATGTAAAAGCTGCGGCTGGAGCGGACGAAGAAGAGCAAGAAACATGGACTTTTATGAAGAACCTGTTTGCGGAAGACGCACGTAAGGGACTTTTGGGTGTGCTTGGATTTGAACCGGCACCCGTGAGGGATACAAGCGAAGAGGAAGTGGCTGCGCAGTTGGACAGCGCAACGATCAGCGAAGGAGCCGAGATCGGAGCTCCCGTCTCTCCGGTGGAAGAGGGAGACCCAGATTCCTTCTTCGACAACCTTCCCTCCCCAGTTGCGAAGAGTCAGCCGAAACCAGCGGCGCCAAAGCTTGAGAGCACCCCCGAAGCCATCATTCCCGAGAAGCGGTCGTCGGACGGTTCGGACGAGAAGCTGAACCAAGCAATCATGGTTGGCGATTTTGAAGGTGCCGTGGCAACCTGCCTAGCTTCCGGACGCTTGGCGGACGCGCTGATCATTGCTCCTCTCGGTGGGGAAGAATTAGCTTTCAGCACGAAGAAAGAATGTATGAGGCGATCCCCACGACCCTACATGAGCGTTTTGAAAGCGCTGATGGACTCAGAGCTGGAGGGGCTTGTGCAAACAAGACCAGTAGAGGGATGGAGAGAGACGCTGGCGATGCTGTGCACGTACGCAAAGGGTGAAAAATGGACAGGCCTTTGTGATGCCCTTGCACAACGATTATGGGCTGCAAACCTTTGCCATGCTGCGACACTTTGCTCCATTTGCTCTGGTAACGTCGACGACACTGTGACATCTTGGTGTTCTAAGCTGCCTTCAAACTTCAGAGAGAACATGGATCTCGTTCAGGACTTGATTGAAAAGTCTGTAGTTTTAGGAATGGCTAGCAGTCAGGAAGGTGCATGTAGCAGACTCAGCGGCTTGGTGGCTGCCTATGGTGAGATTCTGGCATCGCAAGGGCATGCCAAGGTGGCTCTGGATTATCTGAATATGTTGCCAGGCAACTTCGGACCCGAGAGCGAGATCGGTATTTTGAAAGATAGAATCTACAGGAGCGGACAACTGGAAGCGAGCGCACCCTCAGAGGGTGGGAATCAGCAGCCGCAAGGGGTAGCTCCAGCGGCACCGCAGGTCCCTCCAGCTGCAGCCCAGACAGTGCCCACGACGTCTGCTCCTCATGCGGGCCAGTACGCACCCACTGGCGGCTACCAGCCCCCAGCATATCAGGCACAACCGGCGTACCAACCGCAGCAGAATTATCAGCCCGCCAGCTACAACCCAGCATACCAACAACCCACACAGGCTTACGGGACCCAGCAGCAAGTGTACCAGCCACCAGCTACGGCATATTCGCCGCAAATGGCATACCACCAAGAGCAGCCATCCGCCGCGCCTGGGCAGCCTTCGTACGGGGGTGCACCGCAACCGCAAGCCTACCAGCCACAGCAACCGGCTCCGGCAGCACCGCCAAGCATGCCTAGCCAAGCGCCGTCCATGTTCGTGCCCACGGCCCCAGCTGTGGAAAAGACCCCGGCGCCAGTCCATCCAACGTCGCAGTTTGTGCCCACCGCCAGTCAGGTCGCGCCCCCAGCACAGGCAGCCATGCATCCCACCAACGTTTCGCCAGCAACCACACCCCGCTCTCCAGCCGCTCCATCAAAACCCACGGGCCCACCCAAGGGCCTGACTTTGGAGACTGTGGACACGGGCAGTGTTCCGCAGGAGATGCAGGGCGTTGTGAGGTCGCTCAGCGCCCTGTACAGGAACTGCTCTGCAGTAACCGCCTCGAATCCGATCAAGAAGCGGGAAATGGAGGACAACAGCAAGCGCTTGGCCGTTCTCTTTTATTCCTTGAACAGCGGCGACGTTTCCAACAAAGTTTGTGCGAAGCTAAGGGACCTCTGCCATGCGTTGGACTCGGGCGATTTTGCAGCGGCCAGTCACATACAGGTGGGGATGACGACGTCAGATTGGGACGAATGCAGCGCCTGGCTGACGGCCTTGAAAAGGTTGATTAAAACCGGATCTTCCCTACGATGAGTTGCGTAGAACGCCTCGGTTGTAATGCCAGCAGAATTGTTCCATCTTCCCTTTCCTTCGAGCACACGCTCGTCCTGTGATACGGCAGATCGTTTATTTCCCGCGGAAACCGCGCCTGCACTCCGCACGTCTGGGTTCAGGACTTCACCAGCGTGAGCCAGGCCAGGCACGTGTAGAGCAGCAGGAGGGGATAGACTGCCAGCACCCTTCTGGTGTCTGGCACGGAGGAACCTATGAAAGGCAAGGCTGCGGAGGCGGCCCAGAAGACCGCCCCGGCCACGACGACCATCCTGGCCACTTTGTTGTGCAGGAAGATGCTTGCGATGGCTGCCAGGCTCAGCGGGAAGAGGCAGTATCCCAGCACACAGAGGGACTGGAAGAAGATGATGTGTCCACCCAGCAGCTGCACGTTGGCGGTGAGCACCACTGCGCCCATGGACACGATGACGAACACGACGGCGAAGACCGTGGACGGGTGCGACGCTCCGATGCAGAGTGCGCTGGACAGCACGAGCACGAACACGAGCGGTCCCCACAGGTCCCAGTCTCGGAGCGTCTGGTGCGTTTCGTCCTGGGCTGCGGCGGGCAGCAGCACTTGTTTGAGGTTCCTTCCCACGCGCACCAGGTCTCGTTTCAAGGTCTCCCACACGCTTTCGTCCAAGGTGCTGTCCACGAATTCGTTTCCTAGGAACCCAGGACGGCTTTCGTTCCCGCTTCCGGACGGGATGGAGCCGTAGGTCCGGCTGGTCGTCGGGTTGCGCCTGCCGTCCGAGGGTTCGTCCACGAACAGCTGCTTTCCTTCTACGTCAGCACGTCCGTTCCTTCCCTGTCTCGCCATCGCCTCCCTCCCGCACGCACCTGAGTGCTCTCTTCCTTCGCCATGGTCGTGCTTCGATGCCTCGATCGGATCGCGTTGCTCTCTTCCTCCCTCCCAAACGAACCCTCACTCACACACAGACACAGTGGGAGACAGACAGGCAGGGGACAGGGCGCGTCTCCCCTCCCCCGGATCGAGGGAAGAACACAGGCCGAGGGGGAAGGTCTCGATCCAGTATCGCGATCATCCGCGGTCGAGATCGCGATGGGGGATCGAGATCCGAGGGACGAGAGGTATCGATGTGCGTACGAGATCTTCGGGAAGAGGTATCGATCCGGGGTTGAGGGGGGTCGGGAGGGCTTCCAGACGTGCGAGAGAGAGAGAGAACCGACACCGACGCGATGGCCGCGAACGCATCGGCGTATTGGCGCCTTGCCGGCATGTCGTACATCAAGTACGCGAACCTGTGCGCAGATATGGTGCGTGCAGCACTCAAAGAACCCCATCGAACCGCCGCCAAGGCGAGAGAGCAGGTGTACTACCGCTCGGCGTTCTGGAAGGAAGGGAAGATGGACAAGCAAGGTGCGTGCGCCATCACACGAGCGAAAAGGGAAAGGAGGACGCGAGAAACGCGTGCTGCGCCGTCCAAGGGACGGAAAAGGGAGATGGAGGTTCGCGGAAAGGCGTCGCACGTCCGAACGCCCGAGAAGAAGGTGGAAGACGGCGTCCCACGAGGGTTTTCTCGTCCGCACCGCGGTTTCGACGCCCGAGGACGCGCACGTGGACGTGCAGTTGTTCCTCCGTGCGGTGGAAGCCAAGCCTCGAAGCTTCCCGAAAGAAACGATGCCTGCACGAAAACGAGAACCGACCGACGAGTGCCACGAGACTGACGTTCGAAAACCACGCTCGACGGAACCAACGCCACAGTCGTCACCGACCTGACAGAAGCTGCAGGCAAGGAATAAACCGGGACGTGGCACGTCCACTCCTAGGAGAATGGTCCGAGACCGTGGTTCGAAACGGACGATGCCTCCGCCTGTAAACGGATGATTCATGTTCGTGTGGACGAATGCACTTGGAGCCCGACGCGACCAAACGATCCAGTTGCCCGTCGTAAACAACGACGCGTACACCGGAAGAATTTCAATGCATACGCCCATTCAACCGTCCGCATCTTGCCGCTTCTGCCCGTCCCGGACGATCCGTTCCGTCCCGACAGTGCTTTGTTTCCCAGAAAGGACCTGTCCAAAGTTGGACACATCATCGTGGTGCAGCTCCTCCAGTTCCCTCGCCATCTTCAAGCGGCTGGAATTTTTGAGCGCGTGGAAGGCTTCCCTAAAAAAGGTTCTCCTTCAACTGCTGACGAGATCCTGTGGGAAGAAACGCCTCGTCAAGCCCGGAGTTTTCGTGTCCTTCCTCTCCACCTATCGAAGACCCTGATGATGGAAACTCACGGACCATCCCTGTCCAGTGCACGGTGGTGCAGCCCCTTGCCTTGACATCCGGGCAGCAAGAGAATCAAAGTCCTCTTGCTCAAGTGTAGGGCTAGCCTTGGGTCTAGACGTGATTGTCTATCCTTCGCATGCATGCAAAGAACGAGTCCATGATGTGGTTCATGCTCGTGAACAGCTTGAATATGGCCCATTCCATGCCCCGTGAGTCATGGCAGCCACACCTGGAGTTAAGCGGTCCAAGTTGCAGCTCAACATTTGGTTTGACCAGGTCAACAATCCCCGATACGCTTCTTCAATACTTGATGGCACTTCGTTTCCTTTTGAGGGGGGGCATGTTGAGGATACCTGCAAGATTGACTTTCATTTCGGGCATGCGGAATACCTGCTCAATGGAGTTGGACCCAGACGGACTGCGAGGTGTGATGAAAGAGTCCCCACCGTGCATTGCACGATCGCAATGACCCCCCGGGTCTTCCTGAATGCGGGGTTTTTACATGGGACTCACCGCTAGCAGGCAAGCACAAAAGCCGAGAGACTTCACGAACATCACCTTCAATAAGCATCAAAGGATGGGAGGTCCTTCATGATCGCCATCCCATCTACAAGTTAGCACCGTAGCACCACTGCCTTGCGTGTGCAGGTTATGGTGCAAGAATTGCACCGGAGCCATTTCTCCTGCTTCGCTTGACCCTGCACCACAAAGTCATGTGAAAATCCAAGCTGGATGCCTGGAAGGGCCTTTACCGCAGGCCAGGGTCTCCCCTTTCCCAATGCACATATGCGTCCATTTTCTTTCTCAAGCTGGCTTGCTGTCAAACTTTGCCTTCTTGTTCTTGGTACACGGCCATTCTATCAACTTCTCAGCAGTTTCCTCGTCCCTATCAATTCCGTTGCTTCAGAATCAAACTCAGGCAAGTGTGCGTGGTAGGAGGGATTGGTCGATGTGACCCCGTGGTATTTTCGATTGGACAAGTGCTCGTCAAAGACTCATCGAACTTGCCGCGAACTTGACCTGCCCCTCCCGCTTCGTTTCCATGGTGACCCTGAGAGAAAACTTTGCAGCACACAGACGAGGAGGTTTCGGACGGGAGTGGATAACGAGACTTTGAACATCATGGCGATACGGTTTTGTACAGTGACAGCCTTTCATTCATTAAATCTTATGCAAGAGGTATACATCGGGCGTTTCAGACGTTCTTCGTACCACACACTCGGGCATGAATTTCGTCGACGTTTCCCTCGGCTGCCCGTCTGTTCAAAAATCAGTCAAACGGGGCCGGTCGTCTCTGAGGAACGTTCAATTGAAGCCGGCCTTGCACTGCTGCATCACATCAAAGTAGTATTGGCATCTGGACATCTCCCCGCTGTTCGCCTCCATGCAGTCCAAGAACGCCTTTTGCTGGTTGGCGCAGGTCTCACCCGCATAAGACGCTTGGGCTGGCGCGGCCTCTGGCTGGGAGTGCACATGCTCGATCTGGCGTGGTCCTGCCACAGAATCCACGGCTCGATTGGCGATCGCGGATCCGGTCCCCCACGCCATACCTGTTGCACGTCGGACGAAGCCGCGCCCGTGTCAGCACCATCCCTGATCGCATGCTATCGCCAGGAAAGTTTGTTTTGGGCTTTTTTGGCCTTCAGGCGCGCGTGTGCCAGGATTGCGGATCGTGCTACGTACCTTGGCCCACCATTCCAGCGATGCTTCCGAGCAGCCCAGGGGCTTGTCCTTGCGCGGAGGTCGGCGGAGGAGCGGCTTGCGTGCGTTGCACTCCAGACGACGAGTACGGCGACGGGTTCGCTCTCGAAGTCGAGTACGACCTGGAGGACGAGCGGGAGGCTGTTGGCACGCGTGTACGGTCCCACCGACGGTCGCGAGGACACGTTGCGTCGGGGATCCATCGCCACGTCCGCGATCAACCACGTCGCGTCCGTTCATTTGCGTTCCCGTTGCGACGCAAGGTTTCGTCCGATTCGAGGAGGATTCGGAGAAATCGCACGCACGCGTGCATCCGGACCGTATCGTTTCCATCGCACGTCGTTTTTTTTGTTTTTATTTTTCCCCGTCAGTCTCGTTTCTCTTGTTTTCTCCATGGGGATCCGTTTCTTTCTGCCTCCACGTGTCTCGTCCGTCCTGGTATCCCTTCCCAGATCCTCTCCACGCACCTCCGGATCGTCTGCGGCTCATGCTGTTCGCGCGTGTGTCGGCACCACGTGTGGGATCCTTCTCGAATGTGTGTGTGTGTCCGTTCCAACCGTACACGTCCGAGGTGGGACCAGGGGAGAAGAAAAGGGGAGAAGGGGAGAAGGAAAGGGGAGAAGGGGAGAAGGAAAGGGGAGAAGAGAAGGGGAGAAGGGCAACCCCCCTTCTTGTGTTTGTGGGGGGGGGAGAGAGGGAAGGTCCTTCGACCCCGCCTTCGCCTCGACCCGCGGAGGAACGAAGGGGTGCGAAGGGGGAGGACCCTCGTCGGGTCGCGGGGGTGCGGTGGGCAGGGAGGAAGGTCCCACCTTCCACGAGGGAGAGGGGAGTGGGGGACTGGGCACACCAAGCCACGAGAGTTTATTCTTCCCCGGCGGTCGGATGGGGATGGGCATGGAGACCACGCGACCACCGCGGCGGTCTCAATCCAGGACTGCGCGTGTGAGCAAGGAAGTGCTACGTGCCTGGTGTCGATCCAACATCCGCTGGCTCGCACGCCGCATGGCGCCGTCTCGGACGAGATCCGATAGCCCGACCAAGGCCTCCCGTGCCGCACCCGTCGCAGAAGGAAGGCGCCAACCACCGAAGAGAACCGATGCAGAGCTCTTCCACGGCCCAGACGAGCGCACCTCGTATCGACGGAGATGCGTGCGAGCAGCGGGCGTCGCCTCCGCAACGGGAAGGTCCGACGGTCGATCCTCCAACCTCGCACGAAGCGTGCACATGGCAAACTCCACCCGGCTCGCCACCCCTTCGAACAGCTCCTCGGCCGTGGTCATCCCCAGCGAGTGGCTGCGCAATAGATCGTCCACGGGTATGGGCTCCCCGACCACCACCTTGACCGTCTGTCCGGTGCGTGGAAACAAGGATCCCTTCGGCATGACGTTTTCCATCCCGCTGTGGACGAAAGGCACCACGACGGGAGGGATGTCTGCAGCAGCAACCATCCTGCCGACACCACGCTTCACCTTCCCAATGCTTCCGTCCTTCGATCGCGTTCCTTCCGGGAAAATGTGGACCCAATCGCCTCTCTGGATCCTCGAGTACGCCACTTGCATGCCCGCTTGCTCGAGACCTGCACCCCTTTCCACGGGTAGCACTTTGACCGTCCTGAAGAAGGAAGACACCATCGGACTTTTGAAGCAACGATCGGTGGCGCACAGGGTCCACCGAAGCTGGTCCCGGTCGATGATGACCTCGGGCGGAACAATGGCTGCCGACACCAAAGGATCGTCCATGGCGGCCACGTGATTGGACACGGTGATAAGCGCTTGACCTTGCTTCCTGTGCAGCAGCGCCTGGTTCAGATGTTCGGCTCCTTGCACGTGGGTGTTGTTGAGGTGGAGCATGAAGAACCTCGAGGCTCCACCCACGGCGGCCAGCGTCGCGCTTCGGAGCAGGTTGTGCAGTGCGTTGTTTTTTCCGGCCATTTGTTCTAGGTTTCTGGCGTGTGCATATCCTTTTCTGTTCGGCAGTAGGTTGGCGACGGCTTGTCTCCGCTTGGCCACCGCAGCACGGCCTCGAAGGACCCCTTCCCGAAACCTCTGGTAGACGGTGTTGCCTTGGAACACGCGCACGACGGCATCTTGCGCCGCTTCTCGCAGTTCTTCCCTTTTTTCCTTGGCTTGTAGGTGCAGCTGCCTGTCCTTCCACGCACGGACATCCCATCCACGTCCTCGCGAGTCAGCACGTCTTTTCCATCGTCGTTCTCCAGACCTCGTGTCGTCCTTCCGTCCATCGCTCTTCGCGCACCCACCAGGCCCTTTCGTCCACGAATCGGCTTCCCTTGAGCTTCAGCAGCAGCTCCTTGTACTTCTGCAGGGCCGGAGCCACGGCCGGATGTCCAGGCATGGCCCAGCACGCACGTGTCGCGCACGTGCTCGGTACGTCTGCAGCACAGCGGGTCGGATCGACTGGGCCCAAGGGAAAGGGAGAAAAGGAGGGGATCGGGAAAACCCGAAAGGCGTGCCTCCCTTCTGTCCGGTTGGGATAGAAGGGAAGGAACCGGTCTGTCCCCGGTCCATTCCCCCTTTCTCACCGAAGCTGGAGATCTCGATGGACGATCGAACCGAACTGCGAAAGGAAGGGAAAGGTATTGATGGCGTGGGGAACCCGGACGAGATCCTCGACACCACACGAACATCGAGGCGATTTTCATCGAAAAACCCTGGCCTATATCGGTTCCTCTACGACGATTCCCGAAGAGGATCCTCATCGGGCGACAAGGGCTCCTCCCCTCGATGCCCGCATCACCTCCGTCCATTCGACCCCGTTCGGGAACGTCTCCCGTGGAGGAGGATGGCGGCTCGCCCTCCCCCTCCCTTCCCTCTCGAGCGTCCCGACGCCATCGCTCGCTCAGTCGTTGCGCATCGGGCACCCACCGCCAACGCGCTTTCGCAGCCGAAAACACCATGCCAGAGCGCGTCAGGTGCGTGCACGGGAGCCCTGGGAGGAAGAGGAAGGCGTGCAAGGGATCCTGGGATCGAAAGGCGGTCGACCGGAGGAAGATGGAGGAAGAAAACGAACGGATGGAAGGGAGCCGCCGCCTGTCCTGGGACGAGGCGGAGACGTGCGGTGCAGAGCTGACCGATGGATGTCGCGACGGCGTGGCGTTGCAATGCGCAGGTTGTACAGCAAAGGGGTGATCCTGGGCTACAAGAGGTGCGCATGCGATCGGGAAGGAGAATGCGACGAAAGGACACGCTCGAAAACCCTCGCCGATGGCGCCTGGGAGAGGGAACTCCGTTGCAGACCCGGCCAATTCCTCGCGCATCGAATGGATCGATCGTGAAAACGCGAGGCTGACCCATCGCACGCACTCGTGGTGGAAACTGGCGCGTAGGTCCAAGGTGAACCAGCACACTCACACTTCACTGATCCGGATCGACGGCGTGAACTGTTCGGACGACACGGAGTTTTACCTCGGGAAGAGGATCGCCTACATCTACAAGGCGAAGACCAAGAAGCAAGGATCCAAGTACCGTTGCACTTGGGGGAAAGTGTGCCGCTCTCACGGTACGTCTGGTGTTGTGCGCGCAAAGTTCAGGAAGAACCTTCCTCCTTGCTCCCTCGGTGGACGCGTGCGTGTGATGCTCTATCCGAGCCGTGTGTAAGCATTCGCTTCTTCCGAGAACGATGTGCGTGGATCGCGCCCTATCCGACGAATGGCTCGATTCGTGCGAATCGCACGACTGTTCGGAGGGTCTTCGATGCGAGCTGCGGAACGCGAGACCTAGGTCCCCGAGAGCTTTATTTTCGAGGCGAGCGCGCACCTTCCGTCTTGTTTCCCCGGAACCGATGCGTCGACTTTCCTCTCGTCCATCCGTCCTCTATCCGTCCTCTTTGCTCAGCAGCTTGCCGTCGCAGCAGACGATCTTCAGCTTGTCCAACATAAGGACGTCCGTCTGCTTGGACGGGTTGGTCAATTTCACCGTCGCGTCTTCCAAGATGAAGGTCCACACGTTGTCGCAAAAACGATAGGTGTGCAGCGCGCCCTTGATCGTAGCCTTGCTCTTGACGCGTTCGGAGAGGGTCTCGAACATGGACTGCGGGCAGAGGAGGTTCGTCGGCGTCAGCTTGGACCGGTGTCGAAGCCGCGAAGTTCGGTTGCGTGGCGTCTTCGCCTTCGTCGCTTCCACGGCAGCCTAGGGCACGCCTTCCCTCACCTTGTCGAACTGTTCCAGCACTTTCATGGCCATTTCCGGGGGGAGCTTGTCTTCGGACACGAGCTCGTCGAGCGCCTCCACGAGGCTCTCTCCGATCTTCGTCTGTCGGTAGAGCTCGTAGCTCATCCCGCCAGCGTCCGGCTTCTCCTTGGTTCCCCGTTTCCGCCGACGAAACCTTCGATGTCGACGCTTGCACCTCCCTTTCGTTTCCTTCCCTACGCAGGCGGATCCGCTCGCCTCTCCTGCGTCGCTTCCAGGCGAAGGAGCTTCGCCACGTCCACTTCGCCTCTCTGTCCGATCTCCTCCGATCGATCCCTCCGTCTCCTTCCCCATCGATACCTTCGGCACAGGATCTCGATTCGCGCCATCGATACCTTTCTCGGCCCAGGTCGCCCGGGGCGGGTCCCCCTCGCTTCATCGATACCTCTGCGACGAGATCTCGAATCGATGTATCGATAGGATGGAAGAAGGTGTCGATGGAGAGGAGGCTCCGAGGTGTCGGTGTCGGCAAGGACGCCTTCGCGAAAGGCAAGTCGCACGCACACGTCCATGGAACGCACGCATGGGAAGGTCTCGGTGATCCTGCCGACGTACAACGAAAGGGAGAACGTGGCCGTGGCGCTGTGGTTGATCGATCGTGCGTTCGAAGACCTCCCGAACCGCTACGAAGTGGTGGTCGTGGACGACGCGAGTCCAGATGGAACGCAAGAAGCCGTGCGACAGGTGCAGAGCGTGCTCGGAGAGGAAAAGGTGATCCTTCGTCCACGAATGGGAAAGATGGGGCTGGGAAGCGCATATGCACACGGACTGGCGCACGCCACAGGACGGTTCGTGATCGTCATGGACGCCGACTTGTCCCACCACCCCAAGTACATCCCCGACATGGTGCGCATGCAAGAGGAAACAGGATGTGACATCGTGTCAGGAACACGATATGCCTATGGAGGAGGTGTGTATGGATGGGGATTCTTTCGAAAGCTTACCAGCCGAGTCGCCAACTTCTTGGCCGACACGATGCTGGATCCAAGAGTCTCGGACTTGACGGGGTCGTTCCGCCTCTACAGGAAAGAATGCTTCCAAGCACTCATCGAAAAAGTCGTTTCCAAAGGATACGCATTCCAGATGGAAGTCATTGTCCATGCCAGAACAATGGGCATGTCCATCAAGGAAGTGCCCATCGTGTTTGTGGATCGCCTCTATGGAAAGTCCAAGCTTGGGGGAAGCGAAATCGTACAATACCTCAAGGGACTGTTGCGCCTTTTCCTTACAGTGTGAAAAAGGCATCAATCGCCTGAAGCCCGCAGACAGCAGGGCAGACGCAAAAAGCTTTGCATGACCTAATAAAAGCACGAATCTACACCATGGTGGACATGTCGAATGATGACACAGACCGTGCCCACCGTGGAGGGCTGAACTCGTACCCACACCTTTGTCTCCGCCCACCAACACCCGGGCCACTGCTGTCAGCTGCCTTGGACTACAAGCCATTTTCTCCCATTAAACCTTCCTGAAAGTTTAACTCGTCCCTCACGAATTCTTCGGGTATCAGATCGTCAATATCAAGCGACAACAATGCCCCGTCGGAAAAGCACCGCTTCATGGCTGAACCAGACGCCATTGAGAACTCTCCATCGTCTCCCAAAGGGTTGTTGCTGAACAACCAGCTCAGGGGACCATCATCCAACTCTGGAGAGTAGCCTCTGCCCCGGTCTATGCTGTCGCTCCCGCCGCTCTTGGTCGTGAGGGGTCCAAGGACGTCCCTGGACTCCTCTAGCATCATCTGATCCAGGGTTTCCTTGGGTCCTGTTGAAGGGCTGTGCTCCCTTGAACCTATACAAGTGGTCTCCTGCTTCACATGTTTCGCTCTAGGAGCATTTGCAAGACTGACTGTTGATGTCTTCCTCTGAGCATTCCCTGACGAGGAGCTTGCAGATCCTTGCATCTTCTCATGCCGATCACTCGAGACTGGTTCGTTAACCTTGGCAAACCTACCTTTTACCCTTGGTCTATTATCTGCTAGGGTCTTTCTGCAGGCGTATCTAATCTTCTTACGCCCAGTCATTGCAGCTTGTAGCCGGAGATACCGTTTGTGCCTGTAGCGCTGTAGTTGAGCAGCACGTGTTCGATTGACGGATGGAGCAGTGTCTCCTTCAACACCTTCATGGGGGAGCAATTCCTGACGTGCATTTTGCAAGCTACTCAAGGCAGGGGTCGAGGCTGTCCTTTTCATCCCTGTTGACTTTGCTTGAAGGGCGCCCGTATGACGCAACCCACCTGCCGCGTACATAGCACTGCTAGCTTTTGTTTTACTTAAACTTTCCGTGGGATGGGGCTTTTGTATTTCTGGGCTTAAGGATCTTGAAGGAGTGGTTGTCGTGGGTGAACGGGGCATGACCGGAGGGGGGCTCTTGGAATCGTCCCTTGTTGTGTATGCAACTGGTGACCTGGAACCATGCACGTTCGGTGGCTTTTCCATAGGTGGAAAATGAGCAGGAGAAATTGGAGCCAAGGGATCAACGTCGAAGAAAGGCACAAAGTCGTTGCCAAACCCGTCGAACATGGTGCCCAAACCACTCCCAAGCCCAGCTTCCCCACTGGTCGTGGAACTAGGCTCTGTATCCATCCACATGGCTGGAACAGCCTCTTGTCCTTCAGGAGTTTTTGCGACAAAGTTCCCGTGCGAACGTGTTCCTGGGGCAGATACTTGATGCTTGTTTACCAGAGGACCTCGTTTGGATGCATTGATCACGAAATCTGGCAGAACAGGCCCTTGAATGGAAATTCTCTCATGCTGGGATGCAGTACGACTGGCTCCATGCAGAATGGAGTCGCAGTGCGTGCAAAAGTAGGCCCCTTCGACTTCACAATACGCGGTCGCCAATTTCCCTTTGCAATTGTCACACAGTGGACTTCTCGGACGATCGTTGGGCGCTTTGTCTACAACAATGCGCTCTTGGCCCATGGTCATCTGGTGGTCGGTGAGAAATGCAACACAGAAACAGACTACTGGTCAGCCCTTCGCCGTTTGAGTGGCTCTCTCTGTGGAACGGCAACGGGAGGTCGGTCCTGCCTCCCTCATGACCCAACCGCTTTCCTCGACTTACACCCATACCTCGTCCACCCACTCCAAGGCCCTCCCTTTCCTCCAGGGTGCATATGACCATTCGTCAAACCTCGCCCTTTCCTATGCGATCCAAGTTGTTCCTTTCATGTCCATGCATGCCCGCATGGGTGAATCCCGGTGGTCCATCCCAAACCCGTCCGATACACCCCCCGGGACGTTCTCGGATCTATCCCTTTCGAGGGTCGATTTCGTAAGGGAGAAGGTTGGGTTCTCCGGGTTCGGCGGGACGGTCCGATCCACTCCTCGATAATTCCTCTTTTCGTTCGTTTCACTCCCCTTTTTCGAAGGCTCGTCGAGGGGGGCAGAGCCGAAGCTATTTCGCATCGGAAAAGGGTTTCGCGCACCTTAATCGCGTCGTCCCTTTGCTTGTGGCACAGTTCGCACAAGAGCGCGTCTTTCGTTCCGACACGGCGTCAGCGTTCGGGACCGCTTTCCGATCGCACGGTGCCTTCTTTCCCTCCTGCTTTCACTCCCGCCGTCCCGAGCGAGGTAGGTCTCGCGTTCACCTTATCCCAGCGGCACGCCTCCCTCCGCGCCTCCTCCACCCCTTCTCGCACCCTCCTTCCTCCGCTTCGGTGTCGTCCGTTCCCTCACCTTCCTCCACGCAGAACCGGGTGGCTTCGGCCGCGCGGCATCCTTCGCAAGCGGCGCGCATGGCTTCGTGCTCCGACACGCGCCGCGTTCGTTGTCGGTATCGTCTCGTGTCCCTTTCGTCACGAATGCCCCCCCTTCTATACCCCCCAGCCCCACCCAGCAAGAGAAAGAGAGAAAGGGGGAGGGGTGGAGAAGGGAACAGAAACCCTATCCGCCAAGGCATCGATACCTGTGCGATCTCCATCGATATCACGCGCAGGGGTGTCGATGGGAACGAAAGGGGGACGGATGGGTGTGGTTCGAAACCTACAACCACCCCCACCCCCAAGAGGGGTTAAGCGAAGGAATTAACTGCCAAGGGACGTGGCCAAAGCACCAAACCGCGCATCCATCAACCTTCAAGCACGGTGCGCGACAGCAGGAGCGGCAGGACGCGCAGGTGACGCAGCATCGCGTCTCGGACGCACCACGCCGCCGCCCTCCGCATGCTGGCTGCTTCGTCGACCACGTACGGTTGAAAGGGTGGCGCGGAAGGGGCCGGTTCCGACAGGAATGCCTGCAGGTCCTTCGTGGACACCTTCAGCGTCGCTTCGTTTGTATCGCCTTCCCACGCACGTGTGTCCACGAGCGTCTCCGGCACGGTCCATGGCACGCCGGATGGAACCACCTCGCACGAGCAGCCCGCCGATTCGCACAGGAAAGCGAGGACACGTGGCGAACACGAGTCCACCGCAACGCGAGTCTCTTCCGACAGACGCCGCTCCAGAGCAGATGCACACCTCTGAGCGTCTTCTCGACCGTCGAAGGCCACGATGGCGTTCCCAGGCGCTTCCTCGCCTTCGTTCCTCGTGCTGACGGTGAGCAAGGCTTCCTTGGGCGTGTCCAGGTCGAACACCACCAAATGCAGCTCCTCCTGCGCGGTCCACCACGCACGTTCTCGTCCCGATCGTCCCATCCACGTTGCCAGACGCGCACGTTTGGCGCTGCAAGCCCGAGGGAAGCGCAGCCGCGGCGATTCGCAGCGCATGACGGTCGAGTAGGTCCACCCTGTCTCGTGTCGGAGACCTTGGTGGCGACCCACCACGGTGGCGGTGCCCAACCTTGAAGCACGGTTCCGAAACCTTCACAGATTCGAACGACAGGAAGATCGATGTGATGCACTCCATGAGAAAGGGAAGGGCACTCCTTTGCACGATGCGAAGGCTTGCGAGGGAGCATAGAATCGTGTAGGGATGGATGCGCATGGAAATCCGCAGTAGAGTTCTGATGCACCGATCTTGCGTCGCG
The DNA here is from genome assembly GCA_020975725.1 of Picocystis sp. L7. Classification (NCBI taxonomy): domain Eukaryota; kingdom Viridiplantae; phylum Chlorophyta; class Picocystophyceae; order Picocystales; family Picocystaceae; genus Picocystis; species Picocystis sp. L7. The sequence goes on along the minus strand of QXJR01000018.1, from coordinate 583,857 downwards.
CTCCAATCTTGAATGGGTCACTACGCAACGGATGCCCTTACCCTTGAAAATGTGTAGATATGAGTGGCAATCGGTAGTGCAACTTTTGTCGTTCCCCCAAGCCTGATTAGTCACCCGAAATTGTTGTCTAAGCAACCATGCCAAAAGTATGACGAGTCGAGATCTTTCCGATGGCCTAGAGGGTCCACCTGAAAGCAACAATTAGGGTGAGATGCACGCTTTCTTCGTTGTGGATCAGATCTGTCAAGATGGGGAGGATACCATTCGAAACACCAACATCAAACTTGGAAAATGTCTCCTACCAAGAACGGTTAGGAGGGTTGTTGACCGTGTAGATGTGCAACAAAGTGGCGTCCACGATGCTCCCCCTCTTGCTCTTGAGCATCCCAACTTGAAACGCGAAAGATGGTGGTACTTCCCATGGTAGCATGGACGTCAAGTGCAAACTTGCCAATGCGTGCATGCGAAGTGAAATGAGGAGGCCTCCGGTGCACGGATGGCAACATTGGTGTATCTTTTCAATGCGATTCTCTCCCTTTCCAATCAAGACCGCGCTAGAAGTATGTTCATGTGGTGACTTAGACGCGTATCTTAAAAAACCACGCTTGTCCTGCCTTCCTTCTTCTACCGCACGCAAGAGGAACATCCATGATGCTGCACCAAGTGCTCACGATGGCACTCCCAACACCTCCTCTCGTGGCATCTCTCTACATGCACCTTCTACTCTGGCTAGTGGGTGCGGTTGAGGTCTTGTCGAATGGAGGTGGCGTCTTGGATGGAACGGAGTTCTGGGAGTTTCGTCACCCCAGTTTCACCCGGTCCATCGAAAAAGTCACCCCGAAAGGGTGACGAAACTCCGGGATCGACTTCTCCTTTCGACCCAAAATCCCTCTGTTTCTCACTCAGGTTCGAAGGGATCCGGATATCCGGGTAGTTTTATCACCCTCGTGGGGTGACGAAATCCTCACAACGAACGGGACGTGCACGGCCACCATCACCAAGGAAGAGCGACCGAACGAGCAACTCTCTCGCGTGCCGACGGGGCGGACGACCACACCGGGGCAACAAATGGCGCATGCACCACGGATGGAAGAGGAAAGCGAGTGTGTGGATCCGGTGCTCGAGTGTTTGGGTGAAGAAGATGAGGTTTTTAATTTGGTGGAGGAGCTCCAAGGGAGCACGATGATGCGCACGAGAGACCGATACAAGTCATCGACCAGCATGTTCTTACTTCATTTGTACCATCGTAACCACCCGGCTCTCAATCCTGCTTTCGCTCAAGAGATGAAGAAAGTGTTGGAGGGCCCGCGCCCTCGTGGAAGGTGCACGGACGGGACCTTGATACGGGATCTCCTTCCAGGGTATAGTCAATCGAGACCATTGGAACCTTTACTTTGGGAAAGAGTGACTCCTGAAGTTATCCTAGCACCAATTGCCAACCTACGAAGAGAGAATTCGAAAACGTCCGATAGCAAAATCAATGCATACAGGGCTGCCATCCACCTACTTTTCAAGGACTTTGAAAAAACAAGTGTGTGGCAAACCATAGCACCAACGGTGAGCACAATCATCAATGGATGGAAAAAGCGGATAGCAAGAAAGAGGAAGGAAGATGGAGTGGAAGTGGAGAGGGGAATGACTGCCCTACCATTCAAGCTCTATGCTCTCATTTGCAAACAACTTGCCCAACATAAACTCACGGGGCCATTTGCTTGGTGCTATGCAACTTTGCTTTGGAATCTTATGTGCCGAAGCGACAACATATCTTACATCAACTTGGGTCACATCAAGTGCAAAGATGACCATCTCTTGATGTACTTTGCGCATTCAAAGACCGATCAAGAGGGAAAGCTTGCTAAATATCCGAGGGCAGTATATGCGAACCCATTGGAACCGTGGATATGTCCTGTCACTGCCCTTGGCGTCTTCTTGATTTGCATTTCCGCATGTGTGGGAGGGCCGTCGACGGGAGTGCCCTTGTTCCAAGGCAACCAAGAGGATTGTGCACGGCGCTTTAGAGCATGTTTGAGCTCAGAGGTGAAGCGACTTAGCGCGAGGCTAGAAGAGCTTGGGCTCATCGAGGAAAACATAGGCACCCACTCATTTAGGAAAGGTGCCGCGACATACGCAAGTGCAGGGGGGACCGCATGCCCCTCGAGTTCCTCCATTTCCCTTCGTGCAGGTTGGAGCCAGCCCGGTGTGGAGGACACGTATCGCCGATTTGATGCTGCGGGGGACGAGCACGTTGGTCGTGTTGTCACCGGGCTTCGGATGCATCACGAAGAATTGGCATTGTTACCCCCAACTTTTGTGCCCTCGGCAAGTGAAGAGCAAGAATTTATCATGGAATGCGCCCGTGAATGCATGGACGTGACGAAAGTCAACCCTGGGGTTGCATGGACATGCCTTGCTAGTGTCATCTACCACCTTGACACGTTGAAAAGCACCCTACCATCATGCCACAAATTGTGGTCCGATCGGGTCCTAAGCGATGCATCAAGATGTGCACGGCTCCAAGCATTGCTTTTTTGCGGCTACGAAGACGAAGCCATAGCCCAACAACACAATTTGTGCACAACGGGGGTCCCCCCTCATTGCTCTCTTCTCCATTCTCTTCAACAAGTGAAGGGAGAAGTGGCCAAGCTCATTCCAAGTGTGGAAGAACAAATTGGGCGATTGCCGGTGATCCTTCAAACGGCCTTGGATGAGGCGGTTGAGGCTGGAAGAATCGAAGGAGCACCCATCACCACCGCCAACTTGGAGCGCACAATCATGAGGGTCCTTGACGGTACCGGCATTCAAGACATCCGAAGATTGCTCATTGAAGGTCAAAATGCATTACCAACAGAGGAAACTCGTCAAGCACAACTCCAAACCTTGTCTGATTTTGGGCTGTGTCCAATGGCACCACTGCCTTCCAACTTCATGGTGCCCAACATGACCATGAGGAAAGCATGGCAACATTGGACAAGTGGTGATGAAAGGACATGCCGTCGTCCGTGGCGTTCCATCCTGCCAGCTGAGATAACTGATCGGAAAGCCCGTGATCGCCTGAAGCGCTACAGAAAGATTATGCTTGCTGCACAGGATGCACTTCCACAAGGCGTGTGGAAGGAAACTGCCACCTTCCAAGATTACGATGCCATGTTCGATCGAGTCAAGGCAAACTTTGAGTTCACCAGCGGCACGAGTCTCAAACGCCGGCATGGTGAGCTAAGCTGGGACACTGTTCTTCGGCTCAAATACAAGCATTCTAGGGGCAACTGATTTGCAGCAGCACCCTTGTTGTAATGGAGTGTGTCCACCACCCGCCGCTCTATGAACATCCGTTGAGAAGGCGCGGTTCAACGCAACCCACGCACCTTCTCAACGGACGTCCCTGGCGCGTGAAGAGACTAACCCGCATCCACACGTGTCCACGCCACCGTTCGCACTGTTTCCCGTTCCATCCACGAAGGTCCAGGCCTATAGGATCCTTCTCTTGGCTCCGCGGATCCATCGCCTCGTTTCCTCCTCGCCAAGCTCCGAATGCCCCTCTCCATCCACGCTGCTCTTTCTCCCCGCTCGTTGATGCTCTCGGAAGGTGTATGCGACCCTCACCTGCCCGCACGGATGCGACGACGAAGATTCTGCCGGCACGCTGCGATCGTTCCGTCGTCCCGTTCGTCCTTGGTTCGATCTGCAGCCCTATTCGCACGCACCTCGGCAGTTTCGGTTGTAGGAACGGCTCCCAGACCGAATTTCAAGTCCGATCGCAGTCGATCGGTTGACCGGACGGGACCCGGAAATCACCCGGTTCGATCGGGGCTTGATCGGAGGGGGATTTGACAGGGGTGACGCTGGGGTGACGAAATTCCGTGAAGAGGAGTTCCTTGCACCTTCTCCCCCTTCATCCTGGTGGTCCACCATGGCCCATGGAAGCAATCAGGGGTGGCTTTGGGTCATGGACCACCTGAACTTCGTGGTGTGTTCGTCGCAACCATCGTCGCAACCTCGGCGCGCTCTTCCGACGCGACATCGCACGTGCGATGACGTGGTTCACGCCCGTGCGTGCGGCCGTGTCGATGGGCGTGGCGGTGCTCGTGCACGCGGCCAGCCGAACCGCAGAATGTGCGTGTGGAAGGATGCGAAACCGACGGTTGCCTTCGGCAGGAACGATCCACAGGAGCGTGGTGAACGAAGCTGACGTCAGGCATCGGCGGTGCAGATCGTTATCACCTCAAAGTGCAGGACGAAGAGTACGGTGGGATCACCTGGGACGTGAGTGTTGCGCCTGCGACCCCGGGCATGAGAGGAAGAAGCGAAGTTCCTGAACTGACCGGAGACGCGAATGGTGTGGAACAAGCAGATCGCACTAGAGCTGGTCGTGGCCTGGATTCTCTGCGGGTACGCCTTGTTGGACATACTCAAGGATATAAAACCAGTGCATTACAACTTGATGGACGAACAGGGATACAGCAACCGACGCAAGTTTTCTCCTGACTTCATGACCTTGCGCACACGCGCTTCAAGGTCCTGACTGAAGGCACGTGCAAACCCTGAGATTGCAGTGGAAAGGAGGCACGCCGAACAAGCCATCTATCCCAACGCGAACGGAAAGTATCGAAACAGAGCGGTCCAAGGTCCAGGGCACCTTGGCGGGAGGGACTTTGCTTGGCATGTTCGACCTCCTTTGCTGCACTCCGGAGATCTGCAAGAAGTGCTGCACGTAGGAGGTGGGCAGCGTCGCAAGCTCGGAATGCTTGGGAACCTTATCAGGTGCGTGACCTGTTCGTGGTTCACTTTCCTTTGTTTGAATAAAAGTGGTCGCTTTGGGATCCACCTACCAGGATCTAGCAGGCCCCACGCTCGACATATCGTATAGTGATTCGGTTATGCCAGTACGGCGCTTGGCCTTGAAAACAGCGGTTCGACTTTGCTCTCTTGCATCCATGCGCTGGCCTTCAGTCGAAGTACAATGCGTCAAGTCAACCGCCAGGGCCCACGAGGCGAGAAAGGAGCACCCTCAAAGCATGTTCTATGCCTGGCAGTCTTGTTCTCCTTCCAAGCCATACCAGTCTCATGCACGCTGTGGCTACTTGGACGGGTGGTTCACGTTTGCCATAAGGATGGTAGATCCTGCACACGAGTCTATCGCTTTTCCTGCTTTTGGGACACATCCACTGGCTGAATGAATTCCCCGTCACCGATGGCTTCCCGTACTGTTTCGCCAAGCATGCCTATGGTGGGAGCTTCATTTGTGCTGGCATCGGTTGGATGTTCAATCCATCCGTCCTTCAATTGGATGATCCTGCATTTCCCATGGCCACCCATGGGAGATGGCGGAGATATCTTTTTGTGGCGGCCATCTTCGTTCACAACGAGCATCCTTCTTCTGTTCGTCTCGCACCACTCGTGTGTGTCGTATATTAACCGTCCCAGTGGATCCATCCCCATCCTGTCCAGCTCGTGCTCCACACTTTCTGGCTGTGTTTCACTTGGCATTGACTTTGTTTCTCCCTTGAACAGGGGGGCGCAGTACTCCGCCACACCCCCCCTGGAGGTGTTTCTCCGTGGTCTGCTCGTGGGGCGGAAGATTCTCGCGGACGTGTGGGCATGGGAATGGAAGCTGAAACTCCGGAGAAGGGCCCTGCGTTGCCCGATTGGAGCTCCGTGCCTCGATACTGCCCGTAGACCCCCTTTGAAAACAGGTCCATTGGAAGGGATGGTCTGAAAACACGATTTTTTTTTACAAGTCGCTCCCGGTCCCCATGAAGGGTCTCAAGAGGCCACCTTCCGTCGGCGATCCAGGAGGCGCAAGACAACTCCTTGCCCTCTCCTTTCACGTCCCTATCCTTCCCTTTCTCTTCGGCCTGGAGACGGAGCCTTGGATCCCAAGCGGCGAAGATGGCCTGTTTCGAGGGGTCACCAACAGCCGGATGGGAATGGGTGCCACAGGACACCCACCCAACTTCGACCTACGAAAATCGATGACAGTGTAGAACACATAGCGGTCGATCTGCAACCGGAGTTTCGAATCCATCCCATCCCCCGCTGGGCAATGGCGAACGAAGGCGTCCGCCCAGCCGTGGCCGTGCAAAAGGGTCCCCATTGGGGCCAACCAATGGTAGGGACCAGTTCCCCCTCGTTGTGTGCCACTGAGGCCGATACAGCCCCAGTGAATCCCATGAACAGAAAGAGAATTTTACAAGGAATCCGTTGGTGTGCAATGCAAGTCCTGAAACGATCGGAATGAGGGTCGAACGGGGAGGAGAAGTCAGGGGTTCGGGCAGGAACCCTGAAAGAAGTGGCGGACTACTGGGTCAGCCCTGTTTCAAAATCGTGCCATGGACAGTGTATGCACCTACGGAGAGCCACACGAAGTCCATCACTTTCACTGTTGGAGACAAGACTCCTGTAAAAAATTGGAAGGAAAGGGAACCATGGTGAATGTAGGAGGAACGATGGAAAAAAACAGCGATTTTGGCCTGGATTTTCAAATTTTCAGGTGGGTTGGGCTACTGTCCTTCAAGCCCACGTGTACTCCACTTTCAATAGTGAATCATTTCTCCTTTCCTCTTCCGTACTTGATCCATCCTCCGGGGCATGCTATCCATCAGTCGCCTTGGGATAGTTCCTCTTCCAAGCTCAGCCCATGCTTGGTACATGCACCTTCTCAACTCCCCAAGGGTGGTGGGCTGAGCATGCAAAACCTTCATGTCAAGCAAGGCCCAAAGATTCTCAATGGGACTGAGGTCTGGGCTCATAGAGGGCCAGTCAAACATCACATCCACACCCATGTCTTGTGTCCATTCTCTCAAGGTGGTGAGGGTGGCCTTGGCTGTGTGTGCCCCGTCACCGTCTTGTTGAAAGGTCCATGACCCCCCCTTGAACAACCTATTGCCTTCAGCCAATAAGCGAGGGAGGACATCATAGGAGTACTCCGTTGAAGACACCCCCTTGCATGCTTGCTTCCCACGCTTGGTTTCAGAAGCATTCTCCAAGTCCGTGGTCCCGGTGACCTCCACAAGTTCGGTACACCCATGCTTGGTTAACCCAGCGTACACCTTGATGCAAGGTGGGTTCTTTTGGGCAAACAACTTGGGAGTAACGCCACTTGGTGCCATGGTTCTCCTCCCCTTGGAGTGAGGAATGCGTGACAAGCGCAAAGTGTGTGCATCCGTGAACATGACCTGTCCAAAGTCAAAGTTCATATGGTCTTGGGCAAACTGAACTCGCGCGATTTTGTGCTTGAGGTTGAGCTTGCGCTCCACCTTTTGCACCTTGAACCCCACTCCCAAATCTCGAAAGACACGTTGAAGGGTCCTCAGGGGAATGACTTTCTTGTACTTGCTGTGCCATGCACGTTGGACCTCTTCCGTGTACGTGAGCTGCCCCTTCTCGGCCCGTTGTGTAAGAAAACGCACAAGCCATTTTTCATAGCCATGTGCGTACTCCAAGCTTCGATGGTTGCCATGACCATGGGCCTTGGAAGGCACCTCGCGGAGGAACGACTCCACCTCTGCCACGGAACGTTTCATAACCAACGCCGTAGTGGTGATGTCACCACCACATGTTTGAAAGGCATACCGAACCACTTGTTGGGTCACCTTGGAGATTTCCCTCGCTTGCTTGTCCATCGTTCCCCTCGTTTGCATGGGGAGCGTGCTTGCCTTGTGGAGGGCTGATGGCTCTCCTCACGAGCCCGTCTCCTAGGGCATGTGGTAAAGCCGAGTTAACCCTGTACCATTTGTTTACACAAGGGGCGAATCTCCCCTTGACCCCAGGTCTCTCTATGGGTCACGGGCTGTACCACCAGCCGGTTTGCCCATCGAAATGCATGGACCACCGGAGCTTCCAAGGTACAATTTTGCGTACAAGTACCCCTATGTATGCACATCTTCCGCACCGAATTTCACAGCCTCGGTCGTTCTCGTTGGGGCGTAATGGAGGGTCCCTTTCACCCGTGTGTCGATTGGGGTCCCTTCAAGGGGGGAGGACCCAGTACTCCGCCACACCCCCCCTGGAGGTGTTTCTCCGTGGTCTGCTCGTGGGGCGGAAGATTCTCGCGGACGTGTGGGCATGGGAATGGAAGCTGAAACTCCGGAGAAGGGCCCTGCGTTGCCCGATTGGAGCTCCGTGCCTCGATACTGCCCGTAGACCCCCTTTGAAAACAGGTCCATTGGAAGGGATGGTCTGAAAACACGATTTTTTTTTACAAGTCGCTCCCGGTCCCCATGAAGGGTCTCAAGAGGCCACCTTCCGTCGGCGATCCAGGAGGCGCAAGACAACTCCTTGCCCTCTCCTTTCACGTCCCTATCCTTCCCTTTCTCTTCGGCCTGGAGACGGAGCCTTGGATCCCAAGCGGCGAAGATGGCCTGTTTCGAGGGGTCACCAACAGCCGGATGGGAATGGGTGCCACAGGACACCCACCCAACTTCGACCTACGAAAATCGATGACAGTGTAGAACACATAGCGGTCGATCTGCAACCGGAGTTTCGAATCCATCCCATCCCCCGCTGGGCAATGGCGAACGAAGGCGTCCGCCCAGCCGTGGCCGTGCAAAAGGGTCCCCATTGGGGCCAACCAATGGTAGGGACCAGTTCCCCCTCGTTGTGTGCCACTGAGGCCGATACAGCCCCAGTGAATCCCATGAACAGAAAGAGAATTTTACAAGGAATCCGTTGGTGTGCAATGCAAGTCCTGAAACGATCGGAATGAGGGTCGAACGGGGAGGAGAAGTCAGGGGTTCGGGCAGGAACCCTGAAAGAAGTGGCGGACTACTGGGTCAGCCCTGTTTCAAAATCGTGCCATGGACAGTGTATGCACCTACGGAGAGCCACACGAAGTCCATCACTTTCACTGTTGGAGACAAGACTCCTGTAAAAAATTGGAAGGAAAGGGAACCATGGTGAATGTAGGAGGAACGATGGAAAAAAACAGCGATTTTGGCCTGGATTTTCAAATTTTCAGGTGGGTTGGGCTACTGTCCTTCAAGCCCACGTGTACTCCACTTTCAATAGTGAATCATTTCTCCTTTCCTCTTCCGTACTTGATCCATCCTCCGGGGCATGCTATCCATCAGTCGCCTTGGGATAGTTCCTCTTCCAAGCTCAGCCCATGCTTGGTACATGCACCTTCTCAACTCCCCAAGGGTGGTGGGCTGAGCATGCAAAACCTTCATGTCAAGCAAGGCCCAAAGATTCTCAATGGGACTGAGGTCTGGGCTCATAGAGGGCCAGTCAAACATCACATCCACACCCATGTCTTGTGTCCATTCTCTCAAGGTGGTGAGGGTGGCCTTGGCTGTGTGTGCCCCGTCACCGTCTTGTTGAAAGGTCCATGACCCCCCCTTGAACAACCTATTGCCTTCAGCCAATAAGCGAGGGAGGACATCATAGGAGTACTCCGTTGAAGACACCCCCTTGCATGCTTGCTTCCCACGCTTGGTTTCAGAAGCATTCTCCAAGTCCGTGGTCCCGGTGACCTCCACAAGTTCGGTACACCCATGCTTGGTTAACCCAGCGTACACCTTGATGCAAGGTGGGTTCTTTTGGGCAAACAACTTGGGAGTAACGCCACTTGGTGCCATGGTTCTCCTCCCCTTGGAGTGAGGAATGCGTGACAAGCGCAAAGTGTGTGCATCCGTGAACATGACCTGTCCAAAGTCAAAGTTCATATGGTCTTGGGCAAACTGAACTCGCGCGATTTTGTGCTTGAGGTTGAGCTTGCGCTCCACCTTTTGCACCTTGAACCCCACTCCCAAATCTCGAAAGACACGTTGAAGGGTCCTCAGGGGAATGACTTTCTTGTACTTGCTGTGCCATGCACGTTGGACCTCTTCCGTGTACGTGAGCTGCCCCTTCTCGGCCCGTTGTGTAAGAAAACGCACAAGCCATTTTTCATAGCCATGTGCGTACTCCAAGCTTCGATGGTTGCCATGACCATGGGCCTTGGAAGGCACCTCGCGGAGGAACGACTCCACCTCTGCCACGGAACGTTTCATAACCAACGCCGTAGTGGTGATGTCACCACCACATGTTTGAAAGGCATACCGAACCACTTGTTGGGTCACCTTGGAGATTTCCCTCGCTTGCTTGTCCATCGTTCCCCTCGTTTGCATGGGGAGCGTGCTTGCCTTGTGGAGGGCTGATGGCTCTCCTCACGAGCCCGTCTCCTAGGGCATGTGGTAAAGCCGAGTTAACCCTGTACCATTTGTTTACACAAGGGGCGAATCTCCCCTTGACCCCAGGTCTCTCTATGGGTCACGGGCTGTACCACCAGCCGGTTTGCCCATCGAAATGCATGGACCACCGGAGCTTCCAAGGTACAATTTTGCGTACAAGTACCCCTATGTATGCACATCTTCCGCACCGAATTTCACAGCCTCGGTCGTTCTCGTTGGGGCGTAATGGAGGGTCCCTTTCACCCGTGTGTCGATTGGGGTCCCTTCAAGGGGGGAGGACCCAGTACTCCGCCACACCCCCCCTGGAGGTGTTTCTCCGTGGTCTGCTCGTGGGGCGGAAGATTCTCGCGGACGTGTGGGCATGGGAATGGAAGCTGAAACTCCGGAGAAGGGCCCTGCGTTGCCCGATTGGAGCTCCGTGCCTCGATACTGCCCGTAGACCCCCTTTGAAAACAGGTCCATTGGAAGGGATGGTCTGAAAACACGATTTTTTTTTACAAGTCGCTCCCGGTCCCCATGAAGGGTCTCAAGAGGCCACCTTCCGTCGGCGATCCAGGAGGCGCAAGACAACTCCTTGCCCTCTCCTTTCACGTCCCTATCCTTCCCTTTCTCTTCGGCCTGGAGACGGAGCCTTGGATCCCAAGCGGCGAAGATGGCCTGTTTCGAGGGGTCACCAACAGCCGGATGGGAATGGGTGCCACAGGACACCCACCCAACTTCGACCTACGAAAATCGATGACAGTGTAGAACACATAGCGGTCGATCTGCAACCGGAGTTTCGAATCCATCCCATCCCCCGCTGGGCAATGGCGAACGAAGGCGTCCGCCCAGCCGTGGCCGTGCAAAAGGGTCCCCATTGGGGCCAACCAATGGTAGGGACCAGTTCCCCCTCGTTGTGTGCCACTGAGGCCGATACAGCCCCAGTGAATCCCATGAACAGAAAGAGAATTTTACAAGGAATCCGTTGGTGTGCAATGCAAGTCCTGAAACGATCGGAATGAGGGTCGAACGGGGAGGAGAAGTCAGGGGTTCGGGCAGGAACCCTGAAAGAAGTGGCGGACTACTGGGTCAGCCCTGTTTCAAAATCGTGCCATGGACAGTGTATGCACCTACGGAGAGCCACACGAAGTCCATCACTTTCACTGTTGGAGACAAGACTCCTGTAAAAAATTGGAAGGAAAGGGAACCATGGTGAATGTAGGAGGAACGATGGAAAAAAACAGCGATTTTGGCCTGGATTTTCAAATTTTCAGGTGGGTTGGGCTACTGTCCTTCAAGCCCACGTGTACTCCACTTTCAATAGTGAATCATTTCTCCTTTCCTCTTCCGTACTTGATCCATCCTCCGGGGCATGCTATCCATCAGTCGCCTTGGGATAGTTCCTCTTCCAAGCTCAGCCCATGCTTGGTACATGCACCTTCTCAACTCCCCAAGGGTGGTGGGCTGAGCATGCAAAACCTTCATGTCAAGCAAGGCCCAAAGATTCTCAATGGGACTGAGGTCTGGGCTCATAGAGGGCCAGTCAAACATCACATCCACACCCATGTCTTGTGTCCATTCTCTCAAGGTGGTGAGGGTGGCCTTGGCTGTGTGTGCCCCGTCACCGTCTTGTTGAAAGGTCCATGACCCCCCCTTGAACAACCTATTGCCTTCAGCCAATAAGCGAGGGAGGACATCATAGGAGTACTCCGTTGAAGACACCCCCTTGCATGCTTGCTTCCCACGCTTGGTTTCAGAAGCATTCTCCAAGTCCGTGGTCCCGGTGACCTCCACAAGTTCGGTACACCCATGCTTGGTTAACCCAGCGTACACCTTGATGCAAGGTGGGTTCTTTTGGGCAAACAACTTGGGAGTAACGCCACTTGGTGCCATGGTTCTCCTCCCCTTGGAGTGAGGAATGCGTGACAAGCGCAAAGTGTGTGCATCCGTGAACATGACCTGTCCAAAGTCAAAGTTCATATGGTCTTGGGCAAACTGAACTCGCGCGATTTTGTGCTTGAGGTTGAGCTTGCGCTCCACCTTTTGCACCTTGAACCCCACTCCCAAATCTCGAAAGACACGTTGAAGGGTCCTCAGGGGAATGACTTTCTTGTACTTGCTGTGCCATGCACGTTGGACCTCTTCCGTGTACGTGAGCTGCCCCTTCTCGGCCCGTTGTGTAAGAAAACGCACAAGCCATTTTTCATAGCCATGTGCGTACTCCAAGCTTCGATGGTTGCCATGACCATGGGCCTTGGAAGGCACCTCGCGGAGGAACGACTCCACCTCTGCCACGGAACGTTTCATAACCAACGCCGTAGTGGTGATGTCACCACCACATGTTTGAAAGGCATACCGAACCACTTGTTGGGTCACCTTGGAGATTTCCCTCGCTTGCTTGTCCATCGTTCCCCTCGTTTGCATGGGGAGCGTGCTTGCCTTGTGGAGGGCTGATGGCTCTCCTCACGAGCCCGTCTCCTAGGGCATGTGGTAAAGCCGAGTTAACCCTGTACCATTTGTTTACACAAGGGGCGAATCTCCCCTTGACCCCAGGTCTCTCTATGGGTCACGGGCTGTACCACCAGCCGGTTTGCCCATCGAAATGCATGGACCACCGGAGCTTCCAAGGTACAATTTTGCGTACAAGTACCCCTATGTATGCACATCTTCCGCACCGAATTTCACAGCCTCGGTCGTTCTCGTTGGGGCGTAATGGAGGGTCCCTTTCACCCGTGTGTCGATTGGGGTCCCTTCAAGGGGGGAGGACCCAGTACTCCGCCACACCCCCCCTGGAGGTGTTTCTCCGTGGTCTGCTCGTGGGGCGGAAGATTCTCGCGGACGTGTGGGCATGGGAATGGAAGCTGAAACTCCGGAGAAGGGCCCTGCGTTGCCCGATTGGAGCTCCGTGCCTCGATACTGCCCGTAGACCCCCTTTGAAAACAGGTCCATTGGAAGGGATGGTCTGAAAACACGATTTTTTTTTACAAGTCGCTCCCGGTCCCCATGAAGGGTCTCAAGAGGCCACCTTCCGTCGGCGATCCAGGAGGCGCAAGACAACTCCTTGCCCTCTCCTTTCACGTCCCTATCCTTCCCTTTCTCTTCGGCCTGGAGACGGAGCCTTGGATCCCAAGCGGCGAAGATGGCCTGTTTCGAGGGGTCACCAACAGCCGGATGGGAATGGGTGCCACAGGACACCCACCCAACTTCGACCTACGAAAATCGATGACAGTGTAGAACACATAGCGGTCGATCTGCAACCGGAGTTTCGAATCCATCCCATCCCCCGCTGGGCAATGGCGAACGAAGGCGTCCGCCCAGCCGTGGCCGTGCAAAAGGGTCCCCATTGGGGCCAACCAATGGTAGGGACCAGTTCCCCCTCGTTGTGTGCCACTGAGGCCGATACAGCCCCAGTGAATCCCATGAACAGAAAGAGAATTTTACAAGGAATCCGTTGGTGTGCAATGCAAGTCCTGAAACGATCGGAATGAGGGTCGAACGGGGAGGAGAAGTCAGGGGTTCGGGCAGGAACCCTGAAAGAAGTGGCGGACTACTGGGTCAGCCCTGTTTCAAAATCGTGCCATGGACAGTGTATGCACCTACGGAGAGCCACACGAAGTCCATCACTTTCACTGTTGGAGACAAGACTCCTGTAAAAAATTGGAAGGAAAGGGAACCATGGTGAATGTAGGAGGAACGATGGAAAAAAACAGCGATTTTGGCCTGGATTTTCAAATTTTCAGGTGGGTTGGGCTACTGTCCTTCAAGCCCACGTGTACTCCACTTTCAATAGTGAATCATTTCTCCTTTCCTCTTCCGTACTTGATCCATCCTCCGGGGCATGCTATCCATCAGTCGCCTTGGGATAGTTCCTCTTCCAAGCTCAGCCCATGCTTGGTACATGCACCTTCTCAACTCCCCAAGGGTGGTGGGCTGAGCATGCAAAACCTTCATGTCAAGCAAGGCCCAAAGATTCTCAATGGGACTGAGGTCTGGGCTCATAGAGGGCCAGTCAAACATCACATCCACACCCATGTCTTGTGTCCATTCTCTCAAGGTGGTGAGGGTGGCCTTGGCTGTGTGTGCCCCGTCACCGTCTTGTTGAAAGGTCCATGACCCCCCCTTGAACAACCTATTGCCTTCAGCCAATAAGCGAGGGAGGACATCATAGGAGTACTCCGTTGAAGACACCCCCTTGCATGCTTGCTTCCCACGCTTGGTTTCAGAAGCATTCTCCAAGTCCGTGGTCCCGGTGACCTCCACAAGTTCGGTACACCCATGCTTGGTTAACCCAGCGTACACCTTGATGCAAGGTGGGTTCTTTTGGGCAAACAACTTGGGAGTAACGCCACTTGGTGCCATGGTTCTCCTCCCCTTGGAGTGAGGAATGCGTGACAAGCGCAAAGTGTGTGCATCCGTGAACATGACCTGTCCAAAGTCAAAGTTCATATGGTCTTGGGCAAACTGAACTCGCGCGATTTTGTGCTTGAGGTTGAGCTTGCGCTCCACCTTTTGCACCTTGAACCCCACTCCCAAATCTCGAAAGACACGTTGAAGGGTCCTCAGGGGAATGACTTTCTTGTACTTGCTGTGCCATGCACGTTGGACCTCTTCCGTGTACGTGAGCTGCCCCTTCTCGGCCCGTTGTGTAAGAAAACGCACAAGCCATTTTTCATAGCCATGTGCGTACTCCAAGCTTCGATGGTTGCCATGACCATGGGCCTTGGAAGGCACCTCGCGGAGGAACGACTCCACCTCTGCCACGGAACGTTTCATAACCAACGCCGTAGTGGTGATGTCACCACCACATGTTTGAAAGGCATACCGAACCACTTGTTGGGTCACCTTGGAGATTTCCCTCGCTTGCTTGTCCATCGTTCCCCTCGTTTGCATGGGGAGCGTGCTTGCCTTGTGGAGGGCTGATGGCTCTCCTCACGAGCCCGTCTCCTAGGGCATGTGGTAAAGCCGAGTTAACCCTGTACCATTTGTTTACACAAGGGGCGAATCTCCCCTTGACCCCAGGTCTCTCTATGGGTCACGGGCTGTACCACCAGCCGGTTTGCCCATCGAAATGCATGGACCACCGGAGCTTCCAAGGTACAATTTTGCGTACAAGTACCCCTATGTATGCACATCTTCCGCACCGAATTTCACAGCCTCGGTCGTTCTCGTTGGGGCGTAATGGAGGGTCCCTTTCACCCGTGTGTCGATTGGGGTCCCTTCAAGGGGGGAGGACCCAGTACTCCGCCACACCCCCCCTGGAGGTGTTTCTCCGTGGTCTGCTCGTGGGGCGGAAGATTCTCGCGGACGTGTGGGCATGGGAATGGAAGCTGAAACTCCGGAGAAGGGCCCTGCGTTGCCCGATTGGAGCTCCGTGCCTCGATACTGCCCGTAGACCCCCTTTGAAAACAGGTCCATTGGAAGGGATGGTCTGAAAACACGATTTTTTTTTACAAGTCGCTCCCGGTCCCCATGAAGGGTCTCAAGAGGCCACCTTCCGTCGGCGATCCAGGAGGCGCAAGACAACTCCTTGCCCTCTCCTTTCACGTCCCTATCCTTCCCTTTCTCTTCGGCCTGGAGACGGAGCCTTGGATCCCAAGCGGCGAAGATGGCCTGTTTCGAGGGGTCACCAACAGCCGGATGGGAATGGGTGCCACAGGACACCCACCCAACTTCGACCTACGAAAATCGATGACAGTGTAGAACACATAGCGGTCGATCTGCAACCGGAGTTTCGAATCCATCCCATCCCCCGCTGGGCAATGGCGAACGAAGGCGTCCGCCCAGCCGTGGCCGTGCAAAAGGGTCCCCATTGGGGCCAACCAATGGTAGGGACCAGTTCCCCCTCGTTGTGTGCCACTGAGGCCGATACAGCCCCAGTGAATCCCATGAACAGAAAGAGAATTTTACAAGGAATCCGTTGGTGTGCAATGCAAGTCCTGAAACGATCGGAATGAGGGTCGAACGGGGAGGAGAAGTCAGGGGTTCGGGCAGGAACCCTGAAAGAAGTGGCGGACTACTGGGTCAGCCCTGTTTCAAAATCGTGCCATGGACAGTGTATGCACCTACGGAGAGCCACACGAAGTCCATCACTTTCACTGTTGGAGACAAGACTCCTGTAAAAAATTGGAAGGAAAGGGAACCATGGTGAATGTAGGAGGAACGATGGAAAAAAACAGCGATTTTGGCCTGGATTTTCAAATTTTCAGGTGGGTTGGGCTACTGTCCTTCAAGCCCACGTGTACTCCACTTTCAATAGTGAATCATTTCTCCTTTCCTCTTCCGTACTTGATCCATCCTCCGGGGCATGCTATCCATCAGTCGCCTTGGGATAGTTCCTCTTCCAAGCTCAGCCCATGCTTGGTACATGCACCTTCTCAACTCCCCAAGGGTGGTGGGCTGAGCATGCAAAACCTTCATGTCAAGCAAGGCCCAAAGATTCTCAATGGGACTGAGGTCTGGGCTCATAGAGGGCCAGTCAAACATCACATCCACACCCATGTCTTGTGTCCATTCTCTCAAGGTGGTGAGGGTGGCCTTGGCTGTGTGTGCCCCGTCACCGTCTTGTTGAAAGGTCCATGACCCCCCCTTGAACAACCTATTGCCTTCAGCCAATAAGCGAGGGAGGACATCATAGGAGTACTCCGTTGAAGACACCCCCTTGCATGCTTGCTTCCCACGCTTGGTTTCAGAAGCATTCTCCAAGTCCGTGGTCCCGGTGACCTCCACAAGTTCGGTACACCCATGCTTGGTTAACCCAGCGTACACCTTGATGCAAGGTGGGTTCTTTTGGGCAAACAACTTGGGAGTAACGCCACTTGGTGCCATGGTTCTCCTCCCCTTGGAGTGAGGAATGCGTGACAAGCGCAAAGTGTGTGCATCCGTGAACATGACCTGTCCAAAGTCAAAGTTCATATGGTCTTGGGCAAACTGAACTCGCGCGATTTTGTGCTTGAGGTTGAGCTTGCGCTCCACCTTTTGCACCTTGAACCCCACTCCCAAATCTCGAAAGACACGTTGAAGGGTCCTCAGGGGAATGACTTTCTTGTACTTGCTGTGCCATGCACGTTGGACCTCTTCCGTGTACGTGAGCTGCCCCTTCTCGGCCCGTTGTGTAAGAAAACGCACAAGCCATTTTTCATAGCCATGTGCGTACTCCAAGCTTCGATGGTTGCCATGACCATGGGCCTTGGAAGGCACCTCGCGGAGGAACGACTCCACCTCTGCCACGGAACGTTTCATAACCAACGCCGTAGTGGTGATGTCACCACCACATGTTTGAAAGGCATACCGAACCACTTGTTGGGTCACCTTGGAGATTTCCCTCGCTTGCTTGTCCATCGTTCCCCTCGTTTGCATGGGGAGCGTGCTTGCCTTGTGGAGGGCTGATGGCTCTCCTCACGAGCCCGTCTCCTAGGGCATGTGGTAAAGCCGAGTTAACCCTGTACCATTTGTTTACACAAGGGGCGAATCTCCCCTTGACCCCAGGTCTCTCTATGGGTCACGGGCTGTACCACCAGCCGGTTTGCCCATCGAAATGCATGGACCACCGGAGCTTCCAAGGTACAATTTTGCGTACAAGTACCCCTATGTATGCACATCTTCCGCACCGAATTTCACAGCCTCGGTCGTTCTCGTTGGGGCGTAATGGAGGGTCCCTTTCACCCGTGTGTCGATTGGGGTCCCTTCAAGGGGGGAGGACCCAGTACTCCGCCACACCCCCCCTGGAGGTGTTTCTCCGTGGTCTGCTCGTGGGGCGGAAGATTCTCGCGGACGTGTGGGCATGGGAATGGAAGCTGAAACTCCGGAGAAGGGCCCTGCGTTGCCCGATTGGAGCTCCGTGCCTCGATACTGCCCGTAGACCCCCTTTGAAAACAGGTCCATTGGAAGGGATGGTCTGAAAACACGATTTTTTTTTACAAGTCGCTCCCGGTCCCCATGAAGGGTCTCAAGAGGCCACCTTCCGTCGGCGATCCAGGAGGCGCAAGACAACTCCTTGCCCTCTCCTTTCACGTCCCTATCCTTCCCTTTCTCTTCGGCCTGGAGACGGAGCCTTGGATCCCAAGCGGCGAAGATGGCCTGTTTCGAGGGGTCACCAACAGCCGGATGGGAATGGGTGCCACAGGACACCCACCCAACTTCGACCTACGAAAATCGATGACAGTGTAGAACACATAGCGGTCGATCTGCAACCGGAGTTTCGAATCCATCCCATCCCCCGCTGGGCAATGGCGAACGAAGGCGTCCGCCCAGCCGTGGCCGTGCAAAAGGGTCCCCATTGGGGCCAACCAATGGTAGGGACCAGTTCCCCCTCGTTGTGTGCCACTGAGGCCGATACAGCCCCAGTGAATCCCATGAACAGAAAGAGAATTTTACAAGGAATCCGTTGGTGTGCAATGCAAGTCCTGAAACGATCGGAATGAGGGTCGAACGGGGAGGAGAAGTCAGGGGTTCGGGCAGGAACCCTGAAAGAAGTGGCGGACTACTGGGTCAGCCCTGTTTCAAAATCGTGCCATGGACAGTGTATGCACCTACGGAGAGCCACACGAAGTCCATCACTTTCACTGTTGGAGACAAGACTCCTGTAAAAAATTGGAAGGAAAGGGAACCATGGTGAATGTAGGAGGAACGATGGAAAAAAACAGCGATTTTGGCCTGGATTTTCAAATTTTCAGGTGGGTTGGGCTACTGTCCTTCAAGCCCACGTGTACTCCACTTTCAATAGTGAATCATTTCTCCTTTCCTCTTCCGTACTTGATCCATCCTCCGGGGCATGCTATCCATCAGTCGCCTTGGGATAGTTCCTCTTCCAAGCTCAGCCCATGCTTGGTACATGCACCTTCTCAACTCCCCAAGGGTGGTGGGCTGAGCATGCAAAACCTTCATGTCAAGCAAGGCCCAAAGATTCTCAATGGGACTGAGGTCTGGGCTCATAGAGGGCCAGTCAAACATCACATCCACACCCATGTCTTGTGTCCATTCTCTCAAGGTGGTGAGGGTGGCCTTGGCTGTGTGTGCCCCGTCACCGTCTTGTTGAAAGGTCCATGACCCCCCCTTGAACAACCTATTGCCTTCAGCCAATAAGCGAGGGAGGACATCATAGGAGTACTCCGTTGAAGACACCCCCTTGCATGCTTGCTTCCCACGCTTGGTTTCAGAAGCATTCTCCAAGTCCGTGGTCCCGGTGACCTCCACAAGTTCGGTACACCCATGCTTGGTTAACCCAGCGTACACCTTGATGCAAGGTGGGTTCTTTTGGGCAAACAACTTGGGAGTAACGCCACTTGGTGCCATGGTTCTCCTCCCCTTGGAGTGAGGAATGCGTGACAAGCGCAAAGTGTGTGCATCCGTGAACATGACCTGTCCAAAGTCAAAGTTCATATGGTCTTGGGCAAACTGAACTCGCGCGATTTTGTGCTTGAGGTTGAGCTTGCGCTCCACCTTTTGCACCTTGAACCCCACTCCCAAATCTCGAAAGACACGTTGAAGGGTCCTCAGGGGAATGACTTTCTTGTACTTGCTGTGCCATGCACGTTGGACCTCTTCCGTGTACGTGAGCTGCCCCTTCTCGGCCCGTTGTGTAAGAAAACGCACAAGCCATTTTTCATAGCCATGTGCGTACTCCAAGCTTCGATGGTTGCCATGACCATGGGCCTTGGAAGGCACCTCGCGGAGGAACGACTCCACCTCTGCCACGGAACGTTTCATAACCAACGCCGTAGTGGTGATGTCACCACCACATGTTTGAAAGGCATACCGAACCACTTGTTGGGTCACCTTGGAGATTTCCCTCGCTTGCTTGTCCATCGTTCCCCTCGTTTGCATGGGGAGCGTGCTTGCCTTGTGGAGGGCTGATGGCTCTCCTCACGAGCCCGTCTCCTAGGGCATGTGGTAAAGCCGAGTTAACCCTGTACCATTTGTTTACACAAGGGGCGAATCTCCCCTTGACCCCAGGTCTCTCTATGGGTCACGGGCTGTACCACCAGCCGGTTTGCCCATCGAAATGCATGGACCACCGGAGCTTCCAAGGTACAATTTTGCGTACAAGTACCCCTATGTATGCACATCTTCCGCACCGAATTTCACAGCCTCGGTCGTTCTCGTTGGGGCGTAATGGAGGGTCCCTTTCACCCGTGTGTCGATTGGGGTCCCTTCAAGGGGGGAGGACCCAGTACTCCGCCACACCCCCCCTGGAGGTGTTTCTCCGTGGTCTGCTCGTGGGGCGGAAGATTCTCGCGGACGTGTGGGCATGGGAATGGAAGCTGAAACTCCGGAGAAGGGCCCTGCGTTGCCCGATTGGAGCTCCGTGCCTCGATACTGCCCGTAGACCCCCTTTGAAAACAGGTCCATTGGAAGGGATGGTCTGAAAACACGATTTTTTTTTACAAGTCGCTCCCGGTCCCCATGAAGGGTCTCAAGAGGCCACCTTCCGTCGGCGATCCAGGAGGCGCAAGACAACTCCTTGCCCTCTCCTTTCACGTCCCTATCCTTCCCTTTCTCTTCGGCCTGGAGACGGAGCCTTGGATCCCAAGCGGCGAAGATGGCCTGTTTCGAGGGGTCACCAACAGCCGGATGGGAATGGGTGCCACAGGACACCCACCCAACTTCGACCTACGAAAATCGATGACAGTGTAGAACACATAGCGGTCGATCTGCAACCGGAGTTTCGAATCCATCCCATCCCCCGCTGGGCAATGGCGAACGAAGGCGTCCGCCCAGCCGTGGCCGTGCAAAAGGGTCCCCATTGGGGCCAACCAATGGTAGGGACCAGTTCCCCCTCGTTGTGTGCCACTGAGGCCGATACAGCCCCAGTGAATCCCATGAACAGAAAGAGAATTTTACAAGGAATCCGTTGGTGTGCAATGCAAGTCCTGAAACGATCGGAATGAGGGTCGAACGGGGAGGAGAAGTCAGGGGTTCGGGCAGGAACCCTGAAAGAAGTGGCGGACTACTGGGTCAGCCCTGTTTCAAAATCGTGCCATGGACAGTGTATGCACCTACGGAGAGCCACACGAAGTCCATCACTTTCACTGTTGGAGACAAGACTCCTGTAAAAAATTGGAAGGAAAGGGAACCATGGTGAATGTAGGAGGAACGATGGAAAAAAACAGCGATTTTGGCCTGGATTTTCAAATTTTCAGGTGGGTTGGGCTACTGTCCTTCAAGCCCACGTGTACTCCACTTTCAATAGTGAATCATTTCTCCTTTCCTCTTCCGTACTTGATCCATCCTCCGGGGCATGCTATCCATCAGTCGCCTTGGGATAGTTCCTCTTCCAAGCTCAGCCCATGCTTGGTACATGCACCTTCTCAACTCCCCAAGGGTGGTGGGCTGAGCATGCAAAACCTTCATGTCAAGCAAGGCCCAAAGATTCTCAATGGGACTGAGGTCTGGGCTCATAGAGGGCCAGTCAAACATCACATCCACACCCATGTCTTGTGTCCATTCTCTCAAGGTGGTGAGGGTGGCCTTGGCTGTGTGTGCCCCGTCACCGTCTTGTTGAAAGGTCCATGACCCCCCCTTGAACAACCTATTGCCTTCAGCCAATAAGCGAGGGAGGACATCATAGGAGTACTCCGTTGAAGACACCCCCTTGCATGCTTGCTTCCCACGCTTGGTTTCAGAAGCATTCTCCAAGTCCGTGGTCCCGGTGACCTCCACAAGTTCGGTACACCCATGCTTGGTTAACCCAGCGTACACCTTGATGCAAGGTGGGTTCTTTTGGGCAAACAACTTGGGAGTAACGCCACTTGGTGCCATGGTTCTCCTCCCCTTGGAGTGAGGAATGCGTGACAAGCGCAAAGTGTGTGCATCCGTGAACATGACCTGTCCAAAGTCAAAGTTCATATGGTCTTGGGCAAACTGAACTCGCGCGATTTTGTGCTTGAGGTTGAGCTTGCGCTCCACCTTTTGCACCTTGAACCCCACTCCCAAATCTCGAAAGACACGTTGAAGGGTCCTCAGGGGAATGACTTTCTTGTACTTGCTGTGCCATGCACGTTGGACCTCTTCCGTGTACGTGAGCTGCCCCTTCTCGGCCCGTTGTGTAAGAAAACGCACAAGCCATTTTTCATAGCCATGTGCGTACTCCAAGCTTCGATGGTTGCCATGACCATGGGCCTTGGAAGGCACCTCGCGGAGGAACGACTCCACCTCTGCCACGGAACGTTTCATAACCAACGCCGTAGTGGTGATGTCACCACCACATGTTTGAAAGGCATACCGAACCACTTGTTGGGTCACCTTGGAGATTTCCCTCGCTTGCTTGTCCATCGTTCCCCTCGTTTGCATGGGGAGCGTGCTTGCCTTGTGGAGGGCTGATGGCTCTCCTCACGAGCCCGTCTCCTAGGGCATGTGGTAAAGCCGAGTTAACCCTGTACCATTTGTTTACACAAGGGGCGAATCTCCCCTTGACCCCAGGTCTCTCTATGGGTCACGGGCTGTACCACCAGCCGGTTTGCCCATCGAAATGCATGGACCACCGGAGCTTCCAAGGTACAATTTTGCGTACAAGTACCCCTATGTATGCACATCTTCCGCACCGAATTTCACAGCCTCGGTCGTTCTCGTTGGGGCGTAATGGAGGGTCCCTTTCACCCGTGTGTCGATTGGGGTCCCTTCAAGGGGGGAGGACCCAGTACTCCGCCACACCCCCCCTGGAGGTGTTTCTCCGTGGTCTGCTCGTGGGGCGGAAGATTCTCGCGGACGTGTGGGCATGGGAATGGAAGCTGAAACTCCGGAGAAGGGCCCTGCGTTGCCCGATTGGAGCTCCGTGCCTCGATACTGCCCGTAGACCCCCTTTGAAAACAGGTCCATTGGAAGGGATGGTCTGAAAACACGATTTTTTTTTACAAGTCGCTCCCGGTCCCCATGAAGGGTCTCAAGAGGCCACCTTCCGTCGGCGATCCAGGAGGCGCAAGACAACTCCTTGCCCTCTCCTTTCACGTCCCTATCCTTCCCTTTCTCTTCGGCCTGGAGACGGAGCCTTGGATCCCAAGCGGCGAAGATGGCCTGTTTCGAGGGGTCACCAACAGCCGGATGGGAATGGGTGCCACAGGACACCCACCCAACTTCGACCTACGAAAATCGATGACAGTGTAGAACACATAGCGGTCGATCTGCAACCGGAGTTTCGAATCCATCCCATCCCCCGCTGGGCAATGGCGAACGAAGGCGTCCGCCCAGCCGTGGCCGTGCAAAAGGGTCCCCATTGGGGCCAACCAATGGTAGGGACCAGTTCCCCCTCGTTGTGTGCCACTGAGGCCGATACAGCCCCAGTGAATCCCATGAACAGAAAGAGAATTTTACAAGGAATCCGTTGGTGTGCAATGCAAGTCCTGAAACGATCGGAATGAGGGTCGAACGGGGAGGAGAAGTCAGGGGTTCGGGCAGGAACCCTGAAAGAAGTGGCGGACTACTGGGTCAGCCCTGTTTCAAAATCGTGCCATGGACAGTGTATGCACCTACGGAGAGCCACACGAAGTCCATCACTTTCACTGTTGGAGACAAGACTCCTGTAAAAAATTGGAAGGAAAGGGAACCATGGTGAATGTAGGAGGAACGATGGAAAAAAACAGCGATTTTGGCCTGGATTTTCAAATTTTCAGGTGGGTTGGGCTACTGTCCTTCAAGCCCACGTGTACTCCACTTTCAATAGTGAATCATTTCTCCTTTCCTCTTCCGTACTTGATCCATCCTCCGGGGCATGCTATCCATCAGTCGCCTTGGGATAGTTCCTCTTCCAAGCTCAGCCCATGCTTGGTACATGCACCTTCTCAACTCCCCAAGGGTGGTGGGCTGAGCATGCAAAACCTTCATGTCAAGCAAGGCCCAAAGATTCTCAATGGGACTGAGGTCTGGGCTCATAGAGGGCCAGTCAAACATCACATCCACACCCATGTCTTGTGTCCATTCTCTCAAGGTGGTGAGGGTGGCCTTGGCTGTGTGTGCCCCGTCACCGTCTTGTTGAAAGGTCCATGACCCCCCCTTGAACAACCTATTGCCTTCAGCCAATAAGCGAGGGAGGACATCATAGGAGTACTCCGTTGAAGACACCCCCTTGCATGCTTGCTTCCCACGCTTGGTTTCAGAAGCATTCTCCAAGTCCGTGGTCCCGGTGACCTCCACAAGTTCGGTACACCCATGCTTGGTTAACCCAGCGTACACCTTGATGCAAGGTGGGTTCTTTTGGGCAAACAACTTGGGAGTAACGCCACTTGGTGCCATGGTTCTCCTCCCCTTGGAGTGAGGAATGCGTGACAAGCGCAAAGTGTGTGCATCCGTGAACATGACCTGTCCAAAGTCAAAGTTCATATGGTCTTGGGCAAACTGAACTCGCGCGATTTTGTGCTTGAGGTTGAGCTTGCGCTCCACCTTTTGCACCTTGAACCCCACTCCCAAATCTCGAAAGACACGTTGAAGGGTCCTCAGGGGAATGACTTTCTTGTACTTGCTGTGCCATGCACGTTGGACCTCTTCCGTGTACGTGAGCTGCCCCTTCTCGGCCCGTTGTGTAAGAAAACGCACAAGCCATTTTTCATAGCCATGTGCGTACTCCAAGCTTCGATGGTTGCCATGACCATGGGCCTTGGAAGGCACCTCGCGGAGGAACGACTCCACCTCTGCCACGGAACGTTTCATAACCAACGCCGTAGTGGTGATGTCACCACCACATGTTTGAAAGGCATACCGAACCACTTGTTGGGTCACCTTGGAGATTTCCCTCGCTTGCTTGTCCATCGTTCCCCTCGTTTGCATGGGGAGCGTGCTTGCCTTGTGGAGGGCTGATGGCTCTCCTCACGAGCCCGTCTCCTAGGGCATGTGGTAAAGCCGAGTTAACCCTGTACCATTTGTTTACACAAGGGGCGAATCTCCCCTTGACCCCAGGTCTCTCTATGGGTCACGGGCTGTACCACCAGCCGGTTTGCCCATCGAAATGCATGGACCACCGGAGCTTCCAAGGTACAATTTTGCGTACAAGTACCCCTATGTATGCACATCTTCCGCACCGAATTTCACAGCCTCGGTCGTTCTCGTTGGGGCGTAATGGAGGGTCCCTTTCACCCGTGTGTCGATTGGGGTCCCTTCAAGGGGGGAGGACCCAGTACTCCGCCACACCCCCCCTGGAGGTGTTTCTCCGTGGTCTGCTCGTGGGGCGGAAGATTCTCGCGGACGTGTGGGCATGGGAATGGAAGCTGAAACTCCGGAGAAGGGCCCTGCGTTGCCCGATTGGAGCTCCGTGCCTCGATACTGCCCGTAGACCCCCTTTGAAAACAGGTCCATTGGAAGGGATGGTCTGAAAACACGATTTTTTTTTACAAGTCGCTCCCGGTCCCCATGAAGGGTCTCAAGAGGCCACCTTCCGTCGGCGATCCAGGAGGCGCAAGACAACTCCTTGCCCTCTCCTTTCACGTCCCTATCCTTCCCTTTCTCTTCGGCCTGGAGACGGAGCCTTGGATCCCAAGCGGCGAAGATGGCCTGTTTCGAGGGGTCACCAACAGCCGGATGGGAATGGGTGCCACAGGACACCCACCCAACTTCGACCTACGAAAATCGATGACAGTGTAGAACACATAGCGGTCGATCTGCAACCGGAGTTTCGAATCCATCCCATCCCCCGCTGGGCAATGGCGAACGAAGGCGTCCGCCCAGCCGTGGCCGTGCAAAAGGGTCCCCATTGGGGCCAACCAATGGTAGGGACCAGTTCCCCCTCGTTGTGTGCCACTGAGGCCGATACAGCCCCAGTGAATCCCATGAACAGAAAGAGAATTTTACAAGGAATCCGTTGGTGTGCAATGCAAGTCCTGAAACGATCGGAATGAGGGTCGAACGGGGAGGAGAAGTCAGGGGTTCGGGCAGGAACCCTGAAAGAAGTGGCGGACTACTGGGTCAGCCCTGTTTCAAAATCGTGCCATGGACAGTGTATGCACCTACGGAGAGCCACACGAAGTCCATCACTTTCACTGTTGGAGACAAGACTCCTGTAAAAAATTGGAAGGAAAGGGAACCATGGTGAATGTAGGAGGAACGATGGAAAAAAACAGCGATTTTGGCCTGGATTTTCAAATTTTCAGGTGGGTTGGGCTACTGTCCTTCAAGCCCACGTGTACTCCACTTTCAATAGTGAATCATTTCTCCTTTCCTCTTCCGTACTTGATCCATCCTCCGGGGCATGCTATCCATCAGTCGCCTTGGGATAGTTCCTCTTCCAAGCTCAGCCCATGCTTGGTACATGCACCTTCTCAACTCCCCAAGGGTGGTGGGCTGAGCATGCAAAACCTTCATGTCAAGCAAGGCCCAAAGATTCTCAATGGGACTGAGGTCTGGGCTCATAGAGGGCCAGTCAAACATCACATCCACACCCATGTCTTGTGTCCATTCTCTCAAGGTGGTGAGGGTGGCCTTGGCTGTGTGTGCCCCGTCACCGTCTTGTTGAAAGGTCCATGACCCCCCCTTGAACAACCTATTGCCTTCAGCCAATAAGCGAGGGAGGACATCATAGGAGTACTCCGTTGAAGACACCCCCTTGCATGCTTGCTTCCCACGCTTGGTTTCAGAAGCATTCTCCAAGTCCGTGGTCCCGGTGACCTCCACAAGTTCGGTACACCCATGCTTGGTTAACCCAGCGTACACCTTGATGCAAGGTGGGTTCTTTTGGGCAAACAACTTGGGAGTAACGCCACTTGGTGCCATGGTTCTCCTCCCCTTGGAGTGAGGAATGCGTGACAAGCGCAAAGTGTGTGCATCCGTGAACATGACCTGTCCAAAGTCAAAGTTCATATGGTCTTGGGCAAACTGAACTCGCGCGATTTTGTGCTTGAGGTTGAGCTTGCGCTCCACCTTTTGCACCTTGAACCCCACTCCCAAATCTCGAAAGACACGTTGAAGGGTCCTCAGGGGAATGACTTTCTTGTACTTGCTGTGCCATGCACGTTGGACCTCTTCCGTGTACGTGAGCTGCCCCTTCTCGGCCCGTTGTGTAAGAAAACGCACAAGCCATTTTTCATAGCCATGTGCGTACTCCAAGCTTCGATGGTTGCCATGACCATGGGCCTTGGAAGGCACCTCGCGGAGGAACGACTCCACCTCTGCCACGGAACGTTTCATAACCAACGCCGTAGTGGTGATGTCACCACCACATGTTTGAAAGGCATACCGAACCACTTGTTGGGTCACCTTGGAGATTTCCCTCGCTTGCTTGTCCATCGTTCCCCTCGTTTGCATGGGGAGCGTGCTTGCCTTGTGGAGGGCTGATGGCTCTCCTCACGAGCCCGTCTCCTAGGGCATGTGGTAAAGCCGAGTTAACCCTGTACCATTTGTTTACACAAGGGGCGAATCTCCCCTTGACCCCAGGTCTCTCTATGGGTCACGGGCTGTACCACCAGCCGGTTTGCCCATCGAAATGCATGGACCACCGGAGCTTCCAAGGTACAATTTTGCGTACAAGTACCCCTATGTATGCACATCTTCCGCACCGAATTTCACAGCCTCGGTCGTTCTCGTTGGGGCGTAATGGAGGGTCCCTTTCACCCGTGTGTCGATTGGGGTCCCTTCAAGGGGGGAGGACCCAGTACTCCGCCACACCCCCCCTGGAGGTGTTTCTCCGTGGTCTGCTCGTGGGGCGGAAGATTCTCGCGGACGTGTGGGCATGGGAATGGAAGCTGAAACTCCGGAGAAGGGCCCTGCGTTGCCCGATTGGAGCTCCGTGCCTCGATACTGCCCGTAGACCCCCTTTGAAAACAGGTCCATTGGAAGGGATGGTCTGAAAACACGATTTTTTTTTACAAGTCGCTCCCGGTCCCCATGAAGGGTCTCAAGAGGCCACCTTCCGTCGGCGATCCAGGAGGCGCAAGACAACTCCTTGCCCTCTCCTTTCACGTCCCTATCCTTCCCTTTCTCTTCGGCCTGGAGACGGAGCCTTGGATCCCAAGCGGCGAAGATGGCCTGTTTCGAGGGGTCACCAACAGCCGGATGGGAATGGGTGCCACAGGACACCCACCCAACTTCGACCTACGAAAATCGATGACAGTGTAGAACACATAGCGGTCGATCTGCAACCGGAGTTTCGAATCCATCCCATCCCCCGCTGGGCAATGGCGAACGAAGGCGTCCGCCCAGCCGTGGCCGTGCAAAAGGGTCCCCATTGGGGCCAACCAATGGTAGGGACCAGTTCCCCCTCGTTGTGTGCCACTGAGGCCGATACAGCCCCAGTGAATCCCATGAACAGAAAGAGAATTTTACAAGGAATCCGTTGGTGTGCAATGCAAGTCCTGAAACGATCGGAATGAGGGTCGAACGGGGAGGAGAAGTCAGGGGTTCGGGCAGGAACCCTGAAAGAAGTGGCGGACTACTGGCGGGGGAGAATGCATCCAGTACGAAGGAGGGATTCACAAACTTCGTTCCGACACGTGATGGTCCTGTCCATGCCGACGCGCTTGGCGATGGCGTGGAACGTTCCTCCACCTCCCGAGCCGGCCGTGGAGCGGTGTCGGACGGACGCCTGTCGGGAGGTGTTCACGAAGCTTCAGGCGCGCACCCAGGAGGCTCCTTCTCCGCGCTGGAGCGGCTTGTTGGCGCCGGATTGGAAGCAGAAGCGACGTGCAAGGATGGCGCGTGCACGTGCAGAGGAGAAGCGTTTCGCCCAGCAGAAGCAGGAGTTCGAGAAGGACGAAAGGGCATATGCTCAAGCCGCCGAAGCCAAGCTAGAGGCCATCCGAGCGGCCCAGGAGCGCGGCGAAGGCGAAGACGTGGTCCGTTCGCGTGGGGAAGCGGCCGCTCGAGCGCGTCTGCAGGCGTACGAGGAAGAGAAGCGCGTCGAGCAGGAGGAGATCCGAGCGTACGAGAGACGTTTGGAAGAGAGGCGGAAAGAAGCACAGGCCCGAGCTTCAGAGAAGTCTCCTTCCCGTGCGCCATCGTCCACGTTCGAAGAAGGAGACGCACCTTGTCCACCCGGCAGGGTATGCACGTAATTCCACACACCGTGACCATCGAACAAATCCTCGGTATGGAAACGAGATGCCATTCCCAATGCCATCCTCAATGCCATCCCTACATCATCCCTTTGCCATCTCTAATGCCATCCTCCATGCCATCGCTTCGCCATCTCCAATGCCATCCTCAATGCCATTGCTTTGCCATCTCCAATGGCATCCTCCATGCCATTGCTTTGCCATCTCCAATGGCATCCTCCATGCCATTGCTTTGCCATCTCCAATGGCATCCTCCATGCTATCTCCAATGCCATCCTCCATGCCATTGCTTTGCCATCTCTAATGCCATCCTCCATGCCATTGCTTTGCCATCTCCAATGCCATCGCTTTGCCATCTCCATGCCATTCCAATTCCAATCCCAACTATCCTTCCCGATGCCATCCATCTGGATTGGAACGTGTCCTGTCCGTTCTTCGTTCCTGTCTCGACAACCACCCCCATCCCCATCTGGTTGAAAGGAAACGGACACCGACAAAGCTGCCATGGGAAAAGGGACTCGTGTCCGACCCAGCTTCCCACTGTCGCATTCATCGAGTGTGGAAAAGTGCTCCCTCCGACACCGGCGATGGCGCACGTGGTGCCGCAACCGGCCTTCGTGGTGAAGCTGAAGGATCGGAGGACGACAGGCAAAGTGTTCCTGAACGTGTGTGCACACGATTCCGTGCCGGACGTGGAGGATTGGGAAGGCGTCGAACGAGCGGCGAAAGGGAACCTCAAGGACGTGGAACGAATGCGGATCCCCATGCGCATGTCCGTGCTCCGAGAGGACGTGGACAAAGCAGGAAACAAGTGCCAGGTGGCGGATTGCGTGGTGCACACCGAGGTGGTGAGACAAGCCGCGAAAAACAAAGCATTCCAGACCCTGCTGGTTCATGCCGCCATCGACCTGTTGCAAGGGAAACAATCGGCGCTCGACCTAGATGTGGGATACAAACTGCCCAAGCTGAGGTACAAAGGGGAAACCGTGCAGCCTATGTCGATCAAACCGAACCTGATCAGGGAATTGAGCAGTAGTAATCACCAGTCGGAGGCGTCCAATCCCAACATGGACAACAAATGCTCAAGAGATGCATCCGAAAAGGGTGCTCGACTAGGCATCTCCATCACGTACGAAGGTACCCCTGTAGACGCGATGAAGGTCAGCGTCCGATTGTCTCACATCGAACCCCTGGAAGGCTTGGCAGTAGGGGCGATCCGCGACCAACTAAGAATCCACCACGGTGCTGGGCAGGCCATTCACGTGCAGCTTCCCTTCTATGCAGACACCAAACACTCGCACGCCCACCTACACACCGACAGATCTCTCACCGTGCACCTCCCCGTGCTCCTTTTCAAGGAGTATTGCGCACAGCCAAGAGGCTAGTGCAGGAGGACCAGGACAGGGAGGGATCCCCGGATCGACACTTGCAGACGGCGCGATCGAGCGTAGGAGAAGAAATCAGACGAGGTTGGGATCCGCGCACGGTGCAAGTTGCAGAGACGTCCAAAAGGTATGGAAGAAACTCTCACCCAAATAAAACATCATCCATTACCCAAGTCCATTCGAGGGCAGTAACCAAAATATCTAGCTCGTGCATGACCCACTACCGCGATGCACTTAGGAATGTGTCTTCAAGAATGCAATGAGATCGGCACGATCCTGCGGCTTCTTGAGCCCCGGGAAGACCATCTTCGTGCCTGGTATGTACTTCTTCGGATTGAGCAGGTAGTCGTACAAGGTATCTTCTCCCCACACCACTGCTTTCTCCATGTTGGCCTTGGAATACGCGAATCCAGGCATGGTTCCTGACTGGCGTCCGAGCAGTCCGGCAAGGTTCGGACCCTGGTGCGAGGCAAGGCAGTGTCAGCATGCGACGTTTCCCCTCCGCGACGGTTGCTCGTCGATCCTCCCTCGTCCTGCCCCTCTGGGCTGGACGTTCTCTCTCGTCGGCGTGTTGGACGCACCTGCTTGTGTCCTTCTCCTGCGGCGGCTGTGTGGCATTGCGAGCACCTGTTGCATGGGCGTCGTCTACGGTCAGTTCCCTTGGTCTAGGATCCGATTGCTTCGCGACCAGGATCGACGCATGGTTGGGTTCCACGTCCATCCCCATTTTCCCTTCCCTTCCAGTCCGCCGTCTTCTTCGAACCCTTCCTTCGTCCGTGCATTCCTTTCCATGGCCACGCACTTGGTCTTGAAGATCTTGGCTCCCTTGGCCGCGTCTCCTGGAGGTGCTTCTGCGAAGCTCGCCATCCCGTCTCCACCAACCGACGAACGAATGCAGTGTGGAACCGAAGAATGGTGCAGCTGCCACGACAACCGAACCCCACCAGCCAGGGGTGCTCGATCGATGCCCGCGGAGGAATCGAGCCAGGATACATGGACACGTCCTCGACGCCTGCGGAAGGTCCGGATCCCTCCCCGTCCCGCCGCCGGTGGGATCCCCCCCTCCCCCCCGTTTCGATCCCCTTTCGAACCCGACCGGCCCTCCCTTTCGAACCCGACCGACCCCCCCTTTCGAACCCGATCGGTTCTCCCCTCCTCCTCCTCCACGCCGTTCGGGAGATGTCCCTCCTCCTCCCCGGATTTCCCCGTTCCCTTCCTCCCGGAGAGGGACGTGGCCCGACGAGGATCCCCTCCCCTCCCCCTCTCTCCCCTGGTGGATGGATTCCCGCGGCCTCGTGGCCACCACAACGCGAAGGTTCGGACGTCACGTGCGCCTCGTGCTGGGCTCGCGAACACGCCGCAGGAGAGGAAACCAGGCGAAACAAAGGACGTGGTGGAAGGGAAAGAACCGCACCCGCGAGAAAAGAGGGAAAAAAAAGGGAAGCGAAGGCCGAGGATGGACCGAAACGGTGCACGTCGGACCGCCCTGGTGATGGGACTGGCCATGCCGGTCCTCGCAGCCGCACGTATGGGTGCGTGGGAGACGATGGATGGAGGAAACGGAGAGATGTGGATCACCAAGACCAAGGTACGTGGACGGAGGGAAAAAAACGCGAACGCGAACGCGACTGCACGCGGGAGCAGATCGAGGACGGACGTGGACTCCGAGGGGGAAGGAAAAAAAAAAACGAACCCAAAGCGAATGGAAGACGAAAGAAAGATGAGAAGACGACCCGCCAAAACCATAGCCGTGGGAAGGGAAACGTCGCTGACCCTCGTTTCTTTCGATCTCGTCGACGCGGGTCTGCTACACGTAGGGAATGGGCGAAACGGAAAACTACCGGGCGGAGTATTCCCACCTCGTCCCAGGGGACGAACCTGGAACGTACAAGTGGGAAACCTTGTCCACGCAAGATGCGGATCAAGTCAACAGCCTCCTGGATTCTGTTGCAAGCCTCTTCAACGCACCCTTCAGCTTCCTGAACGATTTCCCTTATGATCTGAGCCAGCCTGCTTGGGTGGACGTGATCGACTTTGAAAACGAAGACTTGGACGCGGACGCCCCGGTGTCGAACGAAGTGGACCTGCGCAAGGTCATGCAGCAACGCATGAAGCCAGCGATGAAAGACTGCATGAAGAGCAAGCAAATGGCCAGCAGGCAAATGGGCAACAGGGATACCAGTAGTAATCGGGGTTGGATGAAGGCAGTGCCAGTAGACTCTGCAGGCACATGGAAGGCTGAGCCTGAACCGGCCAAGGCAAGCCCACATGCCAGTAGTGGGTTGGCTTGCATCGTGTTTGCCTTGGGCTTCTTGACCCTTGCTGCAGTCGGTCTGGTCTCTGTTGTGAACTGTTTTCTGTCCTACTGCTGCGGCAGCTGCAGAGGTTCAAGGGAAAACGACGACATGCTGGAACCATTGATGGATAGACAGTTTCTGGTGGAAGGAGTAGCTGAAGCTCCTCACGTGCACAGCTCCATGCCAAGCAGTAACACCACCAAGCCCACACTCGTCAACGTGGTCACCTACGAACCGTTGAAACCTTTCAATTGATTCTTGAGTGGTCGCCCGTTCCCGGAGTATTTCAGGGTGGAGTCAGTGTCCACCGTTCTGCAAAAAGTATGATAAGGAGGGACAAAAAGCATTGTAGATGAATGCAATTGTAAACATATCATTCCCTGTTTCTGTTTTCTTCCTCGTGTGAGCACCCATCATGCGCATGTCTCACTGTCGACCGCAGGGATTGCTCGGTTGGTCGAACACCTGCAAGAGGTCGAGAGCGATTGTGTCCAATCGCTCACTCTGTGTCGTGCGCGTTCACCGAACAGACGGCGGGATGGGCACTCGTGCACGTGGAAAGACCCCGCGATCAATTACATACAATGAATAGAGCTCAGGCTTCCACAACCTGCAGCCCCATGTTTTTCGCCGTCCCCTCGATGATCTTCATGGCTGCCTCCAGGTTGTTGGCGTTGAGGTCGGGCATCTTGGTTTCTGCGATTTCTTTCAGTTGTGCAGTGGTTACTTTTCCTACCTTTTCCTTTCCAGGATTACCCGATCCCTTGCCGACTCCAGCGGCTTCCTTGAGCAGGAAAGAGGCTGGCGGCGTCTTGAGCACGAAGGTAAAACTTTTGTCTTCGAACACGGTGATCTCCACTGGGATGACTTTTCCAGCTTGGTCGGCGGTCCTGGCGTTGTATTCTTTGCAGAAGGCCATGATGTTGACGCCTTTGGATCCGAGGGCAGGTCCCACAGGTGGCGACGGGTTGGCTTTCCCCGCTTCCAGCGCCAGCTTGATGTATCCCGACACTTTGGACGCCATCATCGTCACACGTCGGCACGGTCCGACCGCGGTGGCGCGCCCACCGACCGCTCCTGCCACGCGTGTTCCGGCGAATCCGCCTCGCAGGCCGCCCACCGGACGCGTGGACGTCGTGACGTGCGCCATCTTCGCCTCAGGAAGGCCTGGAAGGTCCTCGAAGAAGCCGCACACGTGTGCGAACGACCTGTCGCGAACCTGGAATGGCCACCGAGGCGGCGCACCCGCCACGTCCATCGACCCCCCGCGAAACGACCGATGCCGACGAGGAGACCCATCCCCGCTCTGGTCCATCCTCTGCGGGAGATGCGATGCAGGGGGACGGGAAGGGGTGGGTCGACCTCCCCATCCGATCCCCACCGACTCGTGTTTTCGTTCGTTTTAACTCGATGGGGGGCGGGTTCGTACCCACTCCCACTTTCGCGCCATCCATGCCCAGGACGAGCACACCGCCTGGGAAACGGCGGCGTGTGCGTTCTTCAGGGACGTGGAGCGGGGGAGGAGGGCGACTTTCGAGACGTGGAGAACAAGGGGGAACACGAAAAGCACCGCCGCGGATCCAATTCCGCAACCGTGGTTGCAGGTCGAACGAAGACAGAGGACCCACCCCTCGTGGACCCCCTCCGTCGTCCGACATGACCGCCGTGGGCATCCTGCAGCATCAGGATGGAACTCGGGCTGCTGATGTCCGTTGCAGTGCGGATGGGGATGGATCGGTCCGTTTCGTCCGACGATCAAGTCTTCGGCGCAGCTCGACGCACGCCTCTCGCGGCACGACGTCCACACTCCATCCACGACTCCCTTGCACACGTTATCCGTTCTCGTCGATCGACCCTCGCCCCGTGCCCGACGAGGATGCCGTAGGCCTGTCCCACCCGTCCTCTGCGGGATGCCATCCACGTCCGGTTTGCCGGGCACGTCCGGTCTTTCCTTCCGTTCCGACCCGGGATCCTCCCTTTCGAGACCTCCCGATTCCCCTTTCAAGCGACCTCGTGGAACCCGGGGAAAAGGCCAGGGGCCAGTGGTGCGTGCACGTCTCAACCATCGCACATCCAGCGCCGCCGCCGAAGCCATGACTCCCGCCGCCGCCGTCTCCAGCCGCGTGGCGCGATGCGCACACGTCGCCACCGCCGAACGACGCAGCGCCAAGGTGAGCCTCCGGAAGACGCGTCGCAGGGGTGGAAGCGGACGGGAAGGAGCGCCAGGGGCCGCCGCCGAACCGGTTGGGACGAGAAGAAGGAATCAAGACGTGGTGCAGGCGCACGTGTGGAGGTCCGAGGCGGATCCGAAGGACGGAAACTGACGTGTCTTTGCTGGTCGATCCGTGGGAACGACGATGGCGTGAATGCGGAACGCAGATGGGTGCCCACACGGGAGGGTCCGCGTTCGCGATGGCCGTACCCAGGGTGTCGGTCCAGGCCAAAGCAGGCAGGAACAACGTGGTGTGCATGTCTGCAGCCACGGATGAGATCGTGGAGAAGCTGAAGACGCTATCGGTGCGTAAACAGGCGGAGCAACGTACGAAAGAGGGAGGGACTTGCTTCGGACGAGGTTAGGTTTTCTCCTGCTGCTGCTGCTCCGGATCGAGTTGTACTGACCCTTTCCTGTGTGTGTTCCCATCTAGCTTCTGGAAGCGGCGGAGCTCGTCAAGCAAATCGAGGAGACTTTTGGGGTAGATGCATCGGCGCCCGCAGGCGGCATGATGATGGCTGCACCCGGCGCTGCAGCACCTGCTGAGGAGGTTGAAGTACAAACGGAGTTCAACCTGATCATCAACGAGGTGGACGCAGCCAAGCGCATTGCTGCCATTAAGGTCGTGCGTAGTCTCACTAGCTTGGGTCTGAAGGAGGCAAAGGACGCCGTCACGAACCTTCCCTTCACCCTGTTGGAGGCAAAGTCCAAGGAGGATTGTGAGGCTGCAAAGAAGCAGCTGGAAGAGACCGGTTGCAAGTGCGAATTGAAGTAAATTTGAACAACGTAATGTGATTACACTGCACACTCTTGCGTTGAGGTCTTGACTGCCATGTCCAGAACCCCAAGGTTCTGATCCATCCCAGCGTTGTCAGACCTTTCACGTCAGGATATTCCACCTCATCTCCGTGGCCCGCGTCGCTCTCTTGCTGTCCCTTGAATAGCTGGTTGTCTTGCCTTGTACTGTAGGGCGAACTGGTAGTGACTACATTCTGTATACCCGCTTTGCCGCTGCCCATGGAAGGTAACGAATTCAGTTGTGGTAGGGCGGGTAACTTTGCAAGCGTGCTTGATCCCCGGTCAAGTGATTCATTGGTTCTATGTTGGTGTGCATGCAGTCCTGTGTGCTATTGTCCTTTTCCCTGTGGTATTCTTCGATCATCTTCTGTGCGGCTTTCTGGAGTTCTTCTAGTTGGTGTGTTGTCCTCTCAAGTGTGTATCGGAGGAACTGGTTCTCCTGCTCCAGTTGCGCGATCATCTGGTCTTTCTCATCCGTCTTCGTCCTCGTGTGTTTGGAATATTTGGCGAAGCACTCCGTTCCTCCCGCGACCTGCTTTTTCCTTTCCTTCTGTCTCTTGTTCTGGAACCAACACGACACTTGCTTGAAGGAGATGCCCAGCTCGTCGGCGATGGCCTGTCGTTGTGGTTCGTTGGGCGCCTCGCATTCCGAGTACGCCACCTCGAGGAATTCCAGTTCCTCCGGTGTCCTCCTGGGGCGCCTTCCTCCCCCCTTTCTTCCGTTCCCTTCTTCTGAGGACGTGCCGTTCGCTCTACTGTCGCTCCCTTTCGCCTTTCCGACGCTCTCTTCCATCGTTGCAGTGTTCGTGTGTTGTGGATGGCTCTACCGAACTCGCCCCGAAGGACCGGGGTGCCCTGGAGACGTGGCACGAGTCCTCCCTTCCTCGATCGAAAAAGCCACCCGATCGAGAAAACGGGACGCATCGCGAGTTCCGCGTCCCCCTCCCGGGTTGGTTCCCGTGGACGAACCCGAGGCTTGATTGGAGGAAAGGGAACCTCGAAACCGGACGAGCTGGGACGAACCCAATCTGAACCCAGGGTGGAGGGGCGTCGGGGGGGACCCCATCCAACGTGTTGCAGCCCCACAAGAATGATGCCTCCAGGATCACCGTATGGGCGTCGCTTGGAGGCCTCGCTGGATCCAAGGGCGTAGGAAAAACACCAAAGCACCGTTCAGGATGGCCAGGAGAGAAAGCAATGCGAAAAACCACGCGTGGCCCACGGTGGAATAGAAGGTCCCCAAGAAACCAGCCAAGTAGTTGCCGGCGAAGCTGGCCAGGAACCATACACCCATCAAGAACGAACCCAACTGAGGAGGGGCGTTCTGCGAAACAAAGGACAAACCGATGGGAGAGAGGAACAGCTCTCCAACGGTCAGAACGGCGATCATGAGGAAGATCCACACCATGCCAACCTGACTGAACAGAAGGACAGGGAGCAGCAACACAAGATACGACACAGATGCGAACACGTAACCGATGCCCATTTTTGTCTCGGGAGAAGGTTCCTGGTTCCTCCCATTCTGGTACCTCCAAAACATTCCTACCAACGGCGTGAAAGCCAAGATGAAAAGTGCGTCGATGGATTGAAACCATTCCGTGGGAACGTGGAAGCGACCGACGTATCGATTCACCTCCCGATCCTCAAACAACGCCAAGGTGTTGCTCTTCTGCTCGTACACTGCCCAAAACACGATGGTGAGAGAGCTCATGGCGATGATGGAAAGAACCCTCCGCTTGCTTCGTTTGAGGATGTCCCACGTGTCGGAAACATGCGCGGACTTCTCCGTCCTGTCCCCCGGCACGAACTTCTGTCCGCTAATGTACAGAACCATACCCGCCGCCATTCCCACGGCTGCGGCACTGAAGCCTGCCCCGAAACCCAAGGCATGGTGCAGCACCCCCGTTGCCAGTGGAGCAATGAATGCGCCCAGGTTGATCCCACAGTAGAAGATGGAGAACGCAGTGTCCCTCCTGGAGTCTCCGGCCTGGAAGAGCCTGCCGACCTGGGTCGATATGTTGGATTTGAAGCCGCCTGTTCCGATGACGATGAACAAGAGAGCCAGCAGGAAGGTGCTGTGGAACGTCATCAAGAGGTGTCCTAATATGATGATCAGTCCACCCACCACCACCACACGGTACTGGCCGAATTTGCGGTCGGCCAGCAAACCTCCGACGATGGGCGTGAGGTACACCAGGGAAGTGTACAGACCGTAGATGCTGGATGACACTTGTTGCACTCTCTT
Source organism: Picocystis sp. L7 (assembly GCA_020975725.1). Classification (NCBI taxonomy): domain Eukaryota; kingdom Viridiplantae; phylum Chlorophyta; class Picocystophyceae; order Picocystales; family Picocystaceae; genus Picocystis; species Picocystis sp. L7. Next base: position 545,810 of record QXJR01000018.1, on the reverse strand, counting down.
TTCTCTTTCTTCAAGGGGTGCGGATTCGTCCAGCCCTCCGTAGAGGGCCACCAGGGTGCGGAGTCCATACACCTCTTGCCATTGTTCTTGTTCGAAGAGCCCGTCGTTCATGTACAGTACGAGCAATGCTTTCATCCCATAGTACGAGAATCGTTCCCACAGCTCGGTTCCGGCCAGGACGTACAGTCCGATCGGGAATCCGAACCATTCCTGGTCCAGGCTCTCGCCTTCGCCTTCGTCTTCTCCTTCGAGGTGGAACGCGAATGGGCGACGTTCTTCCTCTCGTTCGCCATCCGCGCCTTCGGAACGTGCCGTTCGATCCTCCTTGCTCTCCACGTCCAGGATCCCGAGCGGTTTGTCCGAAGCGCCGGATGCGCCTCCCAGGAGTCGGTCCCGTTCGTCTCGCTCGACCGACGCGCGCGGAAGGTTCATGGCGTCCAGATCCTCCCTTCGCACATGACGATTCCACGCCTTGCCGCTCCTTCGATTCCAGGCGGCGTTCGCTCCTTCCTCCAGGACAAAAGGGGACGCGCGTCGACGTGGCGAGGTCGCGTCGGATGGCGTGAGGTTCCCAGCTTTGGCGTTGGACACGAACCATCGACGTGTTGGTTTTGGGAACTGCCAAGGAGGGTCCTTGGAAGATTCACGCGAGGCACGTTGCCATTGGACCTGCAAGGATCAGGAAGAGGCGCGTGGAATGCACGGCGTCGAGGTGCATCGGTTGGGAATCCTCCCAGGATCCTCGTCGATGGCCACGACGAACCAGGATGGAAAGAAAATCGTTTATTCCACGCGTCACGTCGATTTGGCGGCCTTCTCGGCCTCTCTCTGGGCCTGCTGCTTCTTTTCCCTCTCCACCAGCTCTTGCATGAGTTCTTTGGCCATGGCCATCTTGTTCAGGATGCCCTTGTACAGTCCAAGGTCGGACGTCACGCGTTCCTTGGAGATGCCCACGTGAGAGATCACCTTGTCCAAAGAGGCTGGATCCACATCACCCGCATTCTCCAGCAATCGAAAGAGTCCGATGGTGAAGAACTTGGTGTACAGGAAGTTGCCCTGTTCCACCCTGGCCTTGGCTTGGTTGAGGACCTCGGCGATCTCGGCGTTTTCGAAGAGACCGTCTGCGCTTCCTGCGCCTTCCGCGGCCGCGTCCATGCGGGTCGCATCGTTGCGGTACTGCTCCGGGCTCTCTTGGAGGCTGTTGATGTAGGCGTTGAAGATGGCCTTCACTTCGTCCGGTTCGTATCCTTCCATCACTTGGTCGAACACGGAGCAGAACCCTGCCGCGAACACGGGCGAGTACTCGTAGTTCTTGTGGAACCTGTACAGGTGCTGCTGCACGAGCAGTTCGAGCAGCACGTTGTTGTACACGGACGGGATCGGCTTGGGATAGGCGGCGTAGAACTTGGCTTTGGTGTCGCCCACCGTCGCCGCGTACGGTCCGCTCGCCCGCACGAGCGTGCTTCTTCTTCCCGCGTCCTTCCTGGCACGCATCCATCCGCTCTTCCTCGCCACGCACGTCGCATTCGCCTGGGCCATCGCCATCGCGTTTCGAGATCGGCACGTGTCGGTGCGCCCACGTCTCTCCGAGTGCGGCTCTTTTCACCCCGAAGTGGATCCCAGGACGATCCACGTGTGGATCAGGAAGGGGCGGAACCCGGGGACGTCCCGGGATCGAAAGGGAAGGGATTCCGGGGACAGAAGGGAAGGAAGGTCCCGAATGATCTTGGAACGAAAGGGTACGAAGGTACGGGATGGACGTGTCCACGCGATCGAGGAACCGTCCATCGGGGATGCCTCGGGTTCAGAAGGGAGGGATCCGTCCCGATCGAAACGAAGGTGGATCGGTGGATCGGGCATCCCATGACCCGCAGAGGAAGGGGACGAGACGTGGCCTGGGTGTGGGGACACGCCTCGACGGTCGTAGGATAAGGTTGCGTACGGGTACGAGGTCCACGTGGGCGGTTCGTTTCCTTCGCGTCCGACCCCTTCCCTCGGGTACGCGACGAGGTCCGTCCGACGCCGCCTGCTCGGTCGGAGGCGCGTCCCGTGTCCTCCCCTCGATCGTCACGGAGGCGTGGGATGGCGGACTTGGGGTGCACGTTCCCGTCTCGCATCCGTCCAGGGTCGGAACCCTACACAAGTGCCTTTTTTCCTCCCCTTGGTCGATCCCTCTCGCTCACCCAAGGGACCTCCCCAAGGCCAGAAAGGAGGGAGAGGGGAGACTCGCCTGGGAGAGGGAGGCGGGATCTACCACCTGTGGACCGAATCGTCTTTCTCAATGGCTTTCTGGGGGCGAGTGGGATCGATCGGGATCCCCCGTCGTTCCGGATCGAGCGATGCAGTTCGACGCACGCGAAGGCGTGCCACCGAACACCCGGTTCCAACGGGGACGGCGTGGGTTCCGACGGTTCTCGTTGCCTCGCTCGTCCGATCCCCGTTGGTCCCACGGATCCAACACCGCAGCTGTCGTCCACGCCTCCCGTTCCTTCCCTCGACCTTCCCTCGGACCCCCTCCGTCCGATGGAGGCCACATTGCCGCCGTGTCTCCCCTCCTGCGTCCTCCTCGCTCCTGCCCAGGCTCTCCCATCCCCCTCGATCCCCCTCCTCCCCCTCCCAACCGCCCTGGATCGGGTTCGGGGGTCTCGTCTCCCCTCAACGGGGGGTTGACCCGAGCGACCCGCCTTCTCCCCGGTTTCCGTTCCCCTTTCGAATCGGGATCGATCGGACCCATCCTCCCCCTTTCGAGTCGGGAGAGGTCCTGGGAAGACGAAAGGGATCCAAGCGCCATCGCGCATTCGAGCGGCTGCACGCGGATCGAGACGCAAGGTGCGCGGTGGCTGGAAAAGGGGATGGAGGCGTGGGAGGAGGAGGACGATGACGTGGTCCAGGAGACGAAGCAGTCGAAGGAACGGGGGGAGGGGGGAGCGAGGAGGGGGCATCCTCGACGGTAGGACACGAAGGAAGGAGAAACCACCACCAGCAGGAACGGGATAGAACTCGAGATCCGAAGATGTACGACGGAATGCCAAGGAGATCGAAAGGAAGGAAAGAGACGGAAGTCCACGCGTCGGACCAAAGCGAACGCGACAAACACGTGGATGGAAAGACCTCGAACCAGCGGGGAAAAGCAAGGAACCGACCCCCCCTCTCAGGATACGAAGGAAAACAAACGAAGAAATGGACGAATTCGAAGCCATGACCACAGGCAGATGCGAAGGTCGAAACGCAACCATGCGTACACGAAAGGAAAGGAAACCTTGGGAAGGAAGAAGAAACCTGGACCCAAAGACCGAAACAACTGACGCCACACGACGCAACCGCAGGACGAAGCTGGTAAAGCGAGGCGATCCATGCGATCGAGACAGGTGAGGATCCGACGGGGAAATGGACCGGTACATCCGTCGTAAACGATCGTACGCGCGATGCGAACGAACAGGCCGCCGAGCCCGAGATTCTCCAACCGAACCAGGACGAAATCCGAAGTCAACCACCAAACCTGCAGGCATGAGCACGATTCATGCATCACACACTCAGAAAGTCGGGACCTTGAACGTGCGAAACGATCCAAGCGTCCCGCAATGCTGACAGGAACGGAACGCTTGCTTCCTGATGCAGACCATGAGCGGAGGGAGAGGAAACGGACGTGGACCGCAAAAATGTACGCCGCGCGATCGCTGCCTTTACACTGCCATCGCAATGCGGAAACCGTTTCACAGGGCTGACGACCATTGGCTCGTCCTGTCCGTCTGAGCAGCCGATGGCGTGGCAATCATTCACTACGTGGAAGGAGAACCTTTGAAGAACCTCAAGAAATACCTCGGAACCAACGCGGAAGAAGGTCAAGCGGTGGAGGTGCATATCCCACCAAGCTCTATGACCCGTTCCAATCGACAGGTGTGTGTGCAATGCAGGGGAAGATGAGCTCGTTCGATGTGAAATACGTGCTAACACAATCTATTCCATGCCTCTCTGGGACTCTGCCAATCAAAACGATGGAGCAGGTCCGGGCCCGCCAGCTTTGGGGAACCAACATCTACACAGACGATTCGGATATCGTTGCCGTTTTGATGCACACCGGATACTATTCGAACTCTGCCTCAAGCCCACCTGCCACGGTGAAAGAGTTCGTTGCGGTCGTTCGACCAGTCCAGGCAAGGGGAGGGTTCGCAAGCGAGAGCCGATACAATATCAGATCTCGTGCTTGGGGAGGTGCAGGAAGCGGATGCGGTTACAGGGTTGAGAGCTGCTCGGTTACTACCAAATCTGGAAATTGCATCCATCTGGAGCCATGCACCTCGACTATGCCATCGGCCATCCCCACATTCATCCCAGCTGCCACGGAGAGGGTTGTAAACACAAGATCGAGCGCCGCTAGCCTCGAACGCAAACAGCGATTCGTGCAGGAGGTGACCATTCAGTACAACCTATGCAATGAGCCATGGCTGAAATACAGCATGGCAACAATTGCAGATAGGGGCCTCAAGAGGCATCAATGGACAAGCTCTCGTTTGAAGAAGGAGGTCATGTACTTGGAATCGACAAGCACTCGATATGAGCTTTCTTGGGCACGCTCCGTCACGGAAAGTGGTGCAGAGCAGGATTTTTATAGGTGGTCGAAATGCAAACGACCACTTGCACTGAAAGTATTGAGACAAAGAGGAATTCCTTTGCCAGGCGATGAAGTGGAGCATATTGTTGATGACCTAGATTGGGAAGAGCTGAAGTGGGCGCCTTCAGGAGTGCAGGTCAAGGGCCAAAAGTTCCAGATTGCGAGGGTGCAGTTTTTGCAACGAACATGTTTGACCGAAGACGAGGGAAACAGCGACTAGCACCGATACCCGGGCCTGGCTGCTGTTTTTTCATGGCATCAGCAGTTGCCTCCCTTGCCTCTTTCATGATCAGCACCTGAAAAAATGCACATTTTTAACGTACATCCATCATCTTTTTGCTGTCGTCCTTGCCCAACTTTCGTGTGGGGTGCGTATTAAGTGCCCCGAGGCGGCTCGTGCTTTGGCAGATGCATTGGAATATCTCTGGCAAGTGTGGCTCAGACCAGCCTCCTACCTTCGATTTCGGTTGGTCATGCTACATGGACTCTCGAATCTCCATCTCGTCCAAGGCGTCTCGACCTCTCCCTCCCACCCGTTGATGGTGCATCCTCTGCGGGCCCCTGATAACCTTCCGACCTATCTTAGATGCCCTGCTTACCGTTGCTCCCGTTTTTCCTCCGCACCCGTAGAGGATCGTGACGTTCGAATGGGGTCGCCCCATCCTCGACGGTCCTCGGTCTGCTGTCAGAATCAGAAGAAGGTTTCGCCCGTCGCTGAACAGGAGACGTACGTGGGTCGCAGAGGAGTCCTGGCCAGGGATCCGTTTGCGCGCCTTTTTCCTCGTTGGGGTCGCCATTCGGGTTCATTCGTGGTGTACGTGCATCAGAAGCAGGCTCCGAGCGTCCTCAACGCGCTCCGACCCTGTACAAAAACAAGATTATTTCGAAGCCTCAGACCAGGAACCATGCGTGAAGTCATCAGCATCCACATTGGACAAGCTGGGATCCAAGTCGGAAATGCCTGCTGGGAACTCTACTGCCTCGAACACGGCATCCAACCAGATGGACACGTTCAAGACACAGAGACGAAAGACGAAGCTTTCAGCACCTTTTTCTCCGAGACTGGTGCTGGCAAGCACGTCCCTCGTGCAGTCTTCGTGGACTTGGAGCCCACCGTGATCGACGAGGTCCGCACTGGAACCTACCGTCAGCTCTTCCACCCCGAGCAGCTCATCTCTGGCAAGGAAGATGCAGCCAATAACTTTGCTCGCGGACACTACACCATCGGCAAAGAGATTGTGGACCTGTGTCTGGACAGGATCCGGAAGCTGGCCGACAACTGCACGGGTCTTCAGGGATTCCTGGTGTTTAATGCTGTGGGTGGAGGTACCGGTTCCGGACTGGGATCTCTCCTCTTGGAACGCCTGTCCGTGGACTACGGCAAGAAGTCCAAGCTGGGCTTCACCGTGTACCCAAGCCCTCAGGTCTCCACCGCTGTGGTAGAACCCTACAACTCCGTGCTGTCCACCCATTCTCTCCTGGAGCACACGGATGTGGCTGTCATGCTGGACAACGAAGCTATTTATGACATCTGTCGCCGCAGCCTGGACATTGAGCGTCCCACGTACACCAACTTGAACAGGCTCATCAGTCAGGTCATCAGCTCCTTGACGGCATCTCTGCGTTTTGATGGTGCACTCAACGTGGATGTGACCGAGTTCCAGACCAACCTGGTGCCATATCCTCGCATCCACTTCATGCTTTCGTCCTATGCCCCGGTCATCTCTGCCGAGAAGGCATATCACGAGCAGCTTTCTGTGGCTGAGATCACCAATGCAGCTTTTGAGCCATCCAACATGATGGCCAAGTGCGACCCTCGCCACGGCAAGTACATGGCATGCTGCTTGATGTACCGAGGAGACGTGGTGCCCAAGGATGTCAATGCTGCTGTGGCTACCATCAAGACCAAGCGCACCATCCAGTTTGTGGATTGGTGCCCCACGGGCTTCAAGTGTGGCATCAACTACCAACCACCTACCGTGGTTCCAGGGGGTGACCTTGCCAAGGTGCAACGTGCCGTCTGCATGATTTCCAACTCCACAGCCATTGCGGAGGTCTTCTCCCGCATTGACCACAAGTTCGATCTGATGTATGCCAAGCGTGCTTTTGTCCACTGGTATGTGGGCGAGGGTATGGAAGAAGGCGAGTTCTCAGAGGCCCGCGAAGATTTGGCAGCACTGGAGAAGGACTACGAAGAAGTAGGTGCAGAATCAGCAGAGGGAGATGCCGATGATATCGAAGACGAGTACTGAGAGTGAAAGTGCTCTCACATGATTGGTGCGGCTCCCTTTTGCATGTTCTTGTGCGTACCAGAAGCAACATCTATCTCAGCGAATCGGGCAACTTGATGTGTGCACGAAGCACTGATATTTACGGGAGTTTCATACTCGTTTAGGACTGCACCATCCATGTAAACAATTACTCACTTCAGCTTCTGTTAATTTAGCCTGATTCACACAAATGTCATCAGGAATTCTTATCATTGTAGCCGCGATATGTTTCATGGGGTTAGCTGAAAAACGGGTGTGTAAGAAATGGAACAGTGGATTACAGATGAATTGCCTTGATAGTACCTATCTGCATTCAGTACTCGTCTTCGATATCATCGGCATCTCCCTCTGCTGATTCTGCACCTACTTCTTCGTAGTCCTTCTCCAGTGCTGCCAAATCTTCGCGGGCCTCTGAGAACTCGCCTTCTTCCATACCCTCGCCCACATACCAGTGGACAAAAGCACGCTTGGCATACATCAGATCGAACTTGTGGTCAATGCGGGAGAAGACCTCCGCAATGGCTGTGGAGTTGGAAATCATGCAGACGGCACGTTGCACCTTGGCAAGGTCACCCCCTGGAACCACGGTAGGTGGTTGGTAGTTGATGCCACACTTGAAGCCCGTGGGGCACCAATCCACAAACTGGATGGTGCGCTTGGTCTTGATGGTAGCCACAGCAGCATTGACATCCTTGGGCACCACGTCTCCTCGGTACATCAAGCAGCATGCCATGTACTTGCCGTGGCGAGGGTCGCACTTGGCCATCATGTTGGATGGCTCAAAAGCTGCATTGGTGATCTCAGCCACAGAAAGCTGCTCGTGATATGCCTTCTCGGCAGAGATGACCGGGGCATAGGACGAAAGCATGAAGTGGATGCGAGGATATGGCACCAGGTTGGTCTGGAACTCGGTCACATCCACGTTGAGTGCACCATCAAAACGCAGAGATGCCGTCAAGGAGCTGATGACCTGACTGATGAGCCTGTTCAAGTTGGTGTACGTGGGACGCTCAATGTCCAGGCTGCGGCGACAGATGTCATAAATAGCTTCGTTGTCCAGCATGACAGCCACATCCGTGTGCTCCAGGAGAGAATGGGTGGACAGCACGGAGTTGTAGGGTTCTACCACAGCGGTGGAGACCTGAGGGCTTGGGTACACGGTGAAGCCCAGCTTGGACTTCTTGCCGTAGTCCACGGACAGGCGTTCCAAGAGGAGAGATCCCAGTCCGGAACCGGTACCTCCACCCACAGCATTAAACACCAGGAATCCCTGAAGACCCGTGCAGTTGTCGGCCAGCTTCCGGATCCTGTCCAGACACAGGTCCACAATCTCTTTGCCGATGGTGTAGTGTCCGCGAGCAAAGTTATTGGCTGCATCTTCCTTGCCAGAGATGAGCTGCTCGGGGTGGAAGAGCTGACGGTAGGTTCCAGTGCGGACCTCGTCAATCACGGTGGGCTCCAAGTCCACGAAGATTGCACGAGGGACGTGCTTGCCAGCACCAGTCTCGGAGAAAAAGGTGTTGAAGGCATCATCACATGAACCAATGGTCTTGTCGGATGGGATCTGTCCATCTGGTTGGATGCCGTGTTCGAGGCAGTAGAGTTCCCAGCAGGCATTTCCGACTTGGATCCCAGCTTGTCCAATGTGGATGCTGATGACTTCACGCATGATGCTTGGTGTATACTGCAAGAAGAGGCGCTGTCTTTGGTTTTCAGACCTTTGCAGGAGCAGAGGCAGGCCTTGGCGGACGGATGCGGAGCGCGTTGAGGACGCTCGGTTCCCGTGTGCGTGGCTCTTCCAAGTTTGTGAGGTTGGATTTGACTGCAGACGACTGTCTTGAGTCCATTTGGTCAACGCCAAAAGGCGCTCTCCAGGACCCCCACGAGCCGACCCCTCTGCGCTACATGTTCCCTGACCGAAACGGATTCGGAGTCAAGCCGACCCCATGACCGGAAAGTCCCCCCTATGCGTGGAGGAGGGCGACCCCAGAAGACGTGGCAGGGTCGCAGGGACAGGGTCAACCGTTCCCATGACCGACGAAGCGGACGACATGCGAAGGTACATGGAACTAGATAGACAGGTGAAATTGGAAGCTGGGACACATCTACCTAGTGGAAACAACGGAAGGAAAGGGTGAGTAGGGGCCAAGGTTGACCAGCCGGTACTGCAAGGACGCCGAAGACACCCGCTCCAAGGCAGTTTTGGTTACAGCCAAGGGCAAACAGTTGTAACTCGTTTCGTATGATGCGGACATAGTAAAGTTGGGACAGTATATCCAAGCTTACGAATGCGCTTTCAACATTCACGCAACGAGGGAGAAAATTTTACAATCACTGGCCATACATGATTTCCTCCCTAACGTCGATGATTTCCTCGATCTCGATTTCTGTTTCTTCACCCTCTTCCTCCTCATCAGATGCATAGCCACGCAACTCGGCACGCAAGCTCTTCTCTTCCTCTCTCACCTTGATCTTCTTGTCCAACCAAGCATTCCACTTCTCCAACAGGGCTTTCCTTTCGCTCATCACGTTTTCATCCATCGCCAGCTTGAACGCCTCGTCCTCTGCTTCGTACTTTTTGATGTATTTCTTCAAGTCTTTCTTCACTCGCAGAAGGTCATCCTCAGAAAGAAGTGAAGGAGGGTGTGGTCTCCATAAGAACTGGTAGAACCTATCTTTGACCTGCCTGGTCAAAAGTTTGCCGTTGAATGACCACACTTGGTAGCCATTCTCCATTTGGTTCTCACTGGTGACGCTTGTCGCCACAAATCGCCCAGTTGGATCCCAATTCACGTAGTTGCACATGAAGTGCTCAGCAGTTGCCATTGTCTCCATATCATCCACGTTGAAAAACTCAAGCTGTCCATTCATGGCTTTCAATCCAGCAAGGAGAACAAATGAGCCCTGAGGCGACCAGAAAATGCTGTTGCACTGCTTATTGGTCACTGTATGCAAGAGTTTGACCTTTCCATTTTTATCCCGCATGGTGTAGAACGTGACACTGGGTCGAGGGCCGTTTCCATGGACAACCGCAAATCTAGGACCTTTGGGTTCCCATACGAAAGCATGAATCTTCTCCTTCTGGTCCGGCGGTGACAGCACTTCCATTGGAACATTCTTCTCATTGAGACGCAAGAGCTCAAAACTGGTGTATATGTTCTTCTTTGATTTAGTAAAACGCTCCACTTGAATGGCCAAATATTCCCCACTGGGCTGCCAGATCATCTTAACATCACTCACCCCAAACAAGTTCTTCGACTTCACCTCTGTTTTGGATGGAATGCTCAGCAGTGCCACCCTTGCAGGAATGTTACCGGAATCACTCTCAGGCTGGTAGAAGGAAATGATCGAGTCTGTAGGAGACCAGCAGAAGTCCAGCACGTTGTCCAGCTTGATGCTCTTTTTGCCAATCAGAGTCATTTCAGGAGCTTCATACACACCAATTGCGTTCTTCCCAATCTTTGCGAAGTATCCTTTGTCGCCTCCTGACCATTTAAGCACGGGCCATGTCAGAGCATCCGAACCCGGCATAAGGTAGTCCTTCAGCTGGCCTTGAAAAGTACGGAGCTTCTTCCCACTCCGAACTTCAAATATGTTCAGCAACACCTCGCTGTTCTTTCCTGACCTTTGGTCTGTTGTGCTGTAGGTCACCAGGTACCTCTCGTCAGGGGAAAAGTCGATGAAACGGACCATTGGATGCGAAAACCTGTGGAGACGCATCCAACTCTTACCACCCCATAGCGCGACACCTTGTCTATGAACAGTAGCCAGATACCTTCCTTTCGGAGACCACTGGACATAACTTTCGGTCCAGAATGGTCTCTTGTGCACCACTTCCGGCTCACTTTTCTGAGGATCATTCCAGAGGATGTCGGTTTCGTCCGCATATCGTGCAGCAAACTGCTCCCTGCCTCTCTGATCAAGGATCCATTCTTGGAGGTTTTCGACCTGCTTGAAATCTTTCTTGTCTGGCTTTCGGTACTCATCTGGCACTTTGAGGAACTTTGCAAATTCATCAAACATTGTCACACGGAACACGTGATTCTTGTCAAGCACATATCCGTTGGTCTGCTCACAGGCTTGTTTTGCTTGTTTGGTATCTTCGTACTCGACGAATGCAAATCCTTTGGTTTGACCTTTTGAATCTTTGGGCAGAAATATACCTTCTTCATCGAGCGTTCCCAGCTGAGTAAAGATTTTTGTCAGGACATTCCTCAGCTTTTCAAATTTCTCTTCTGGCACAACAGGCAGATTGTCCACCACCAGCACGTTGCCGAACCCGGTTTCCATCTTCACTTCGGGTTCTGGGAACTCTTCATCGTTCTCCTCGTCGCTACATCGGCGTCCCGTCGGTCTCGTCAGCTTCCCTTCCCTCTTCTCCGTCTCCCACGCAACAGCTGCACTCACCTGGGATATCCAAAGTCCTCGCCAGCAGGCAGCTCGACGTCGTCTGGCGGCACGTCGGCCCATGACTCGTAACCTGGCGGCGGGAGCGGCTGTGCGTCGCGTTTCCTCCATTCGTCAGCTTCTCTTTCCTCTTCTGTTCGTCCATCACGCACTCCTAGGCCACGTACCGGTTCCGGAGGCAGTTCCAAGTGCGCTTCTACCATCGCTTCCTCGTCGTTCGCGTCGCGAAACGCGCGATGGCGATGGCCGAGCTCGAGTTTACGTCGAAATTAACCTCTGGGGATCGGACACCCCGGCGGCGGACCCAATCGAAAGATATCGATGATGCATCGAGATTTAGGACTGAAAGATTGCGATAACAAGGTACCGCAATCGAAAGCCTTTCGGTGGAGGACTCCCTCTCCGTTGCACGAGAGAGGATTTCCAAACGCAAGCGGTGACATGTGAATTCGTAGGAACAAGTCCAATCGGGTAGAAACCGAATTTCGTCCGAGGAATGACCATGATTGATGAAACGAGACACTGTCGCGGAGGTTCACATCCGAGGCACCCCCACGTAGAAGAACGAGACCCCAAATGGCGGACGTCATGATGCCCTTGAAAATTACCGAGTGGTGTGCTTGACCGAGAGACACACACGTCCATTCACCTAAGATGCACGAAGGTAGCTCCTTGAGTAAAGAGGATCGAAACTCATCGACTTGCCTCCCATTGAGCTTGAAATATGGGAGTCCACATCCTTGGTACTTCATGGAAGGGGTCATGAATGCGCCTTGTGTCAAGGATACCATTTAGCCCCTATCTCACGCAAGAGCAAGGTATTGCAAGCTGCAAGGAACAAGTCAACAAACGAGGAAAATCTTCACCAGATGAATTGGGCTTGGCAATCCTCGACTGAGCTTGTCGCTTGCAGCTTTTGGGTGGGATGGCATGTCATCAACATTTTTGCCAACGATCAAATGTGACTGGGATACCACGCCCTACAACGGGTTGCTCCGGGAGCACGGAAGACGCGCCATCACCATACAAATTTGCCTAGGCTTTAGTTTGCGATGGACGACGCTTGCACATATGCATCGATTTCCCAAGCATGCTTGCATTGGTTGGAGGATGATTGGTCCAATTGGTAAAGGGAACGCACGTTCACTTGATTGTTCAATTTCCTTTGCATAAGTGTCGATTAGGCAATCGTTTCTCCTCGCGATGCATGATACTTTTGACGCGTTTTCGTGAGATCGTCTTCAACGCGTCGACAGCATGCAAAGTACGGCCTACCATTGAAGTCGGGTCGTCGCTTTCCCTACTGTGTCCACTGGTCATGGACATCAACACTTTCTTCGTAGAAGAACCCGTTCTTCTCCAACTAGACTTCGTTTCCCTCCCGGTTCCATGTGCCAATGAGAAACGAGAGGAGACCGTAAGGGAACCCGGACGGTCTATCTCTCCTTTCATCGGACTTTCTATGCCCGTATTCCCCGGTCCGCTACTCTCATCGATCCGGATGAATTCGTGTTTGATTTCTGTACGAGACAGGAACCCTCGCCACCGATCGAACTGATCGTAGAGCGCGTTTCGTGCTCGCCCGCCTGGAGGTCGCGTGTCCGCGTTTCGTGGCGAGATGGGAGACGTGTACGAAGAGTCAAAGGGGTTCCGCTTCGATCACGTGAGGCGGAACGAGTTCCTTGCCGAACGAGGCATCCATCCGCCGAAAACGCTCAAGACAGGAACCACGATCGCAGGAGTGGTCTTCAAGGTGAGTCGCATCACAAGACGCTCTCTTGGCGCAAACGTGCCGCAGGAATAAAGAAGCCTTGTCGTTCGAGCACTTGCTGACCACACGTGGGGTCTCGCCTGCAGGATGGCGTGATTCTTGGAGCGGACACTCGGTCCACGGCGGGCTATACCGTTGCAGACAAAAACTGCGAGAAGATTCATTACATTGCGCCGAATATATATTGCTGTGGAGCTGGAACGGCAGCGGACACAGAAGCAGTGACAGGTGCGAATGCGTTCGGAGTGATTTTCGTCGCTCAGCGAGCAAGCTGCGAGAGATGGACAAGGCCACGGACTGACACCCTTCTCTGATGTAGCCATGGTGTGCTCCGAACTCAAGCTCCACAGGTACGCCACGAAGCGTGAATCCCAGGTCGCGAATGCATTGACCCTGCTGAAGTCTCACTTATTCCAGTACCAAGGATACGTGAGTGCTGCACTTGTTCTGGGCGGTTTCGATCTACATGGGCCTCACTTGTTCACGGTCTATCCCCATGGATCGACAGACTCCCTGCCGTTTGCCACCATGGGATCGGGGAGCTTGAATGCGATGGCTGTGTTTGAGTCCGGATACAAGGACGACATGACGAAAGAGGAAGCAATGGATCTGGTCGCCAATGCCATCAAGGCGGGCATCTTCAATGATTTAGGTTCGGGTTCGAATGTAGACTTGTGCATTATCACCAAAGATGGAGCGGAGTATCTACGCAACTACGAAAAGCCCAACCCACGCACATACGCCAGGAGGCAGGCGTACACATTCCCGCCGGGGACCACCCCTGTGCTGAGGAGCAAAGTCACACCCCTCCACGATCTGGTGACGGTGGCTGAAGGCGCAGAATCGATGGAGGTTGATGCATAGCAGAATGCACCTTGAAAGTTTTCAGATCCGTTTTGCCCGCTCGCAAAGAAGAGAATAAGGGATTTGAATGGTACTCCATGCTTTGTATAGAGGCTGAGCACAGCAATCCAATTTACATGTGCGCGGGGTTATATTACCTGCTTTTTCTGAGACGTTATGCTTCAGGATGACGCAGCCATGCGTGCCTCGTGTGCTTTACGTGTCCACTTTTCCTTCATCGGCACGAGCTCCACCGTGCATCCTGCCGCTTCGAGCTTCTCCTTGGCCGACTTGGAGAAGGCAGCAGCTTTGACTGTGACCTGCACTGCAACCTCTCCGTCTCCTAGCACCTTGAGGGGGAGATTCTTTTCCCTTCCGCTGAGGGAAAGGATCCTCTTGGCCTGCAGGCTTTCGAGGGAAACTTCGCTACCCGCTTCGAAATTCTCGGCGATGTCTTTGAGGTTGATGTTGACAAATTTATCTTTTCCTGCACTCATTCCACCTGCGATACCCTTGAGCTTGGGCACTCGTCGGTAGAGCGGCATCTGTCCTCCTTCGAATCCTGGTCGCACACCAGGTCCGGAGCGCGACTTTTGTCCACGCATACCGAACCCGCACGACGCGCCTTGTCCCGCCGCGTGTCCTCTTCCCTTACGCTTCGCCTTGCGCCTTGATCCAGGCCAAGGGGAGAGGTTGTTGAGGCGCAAGCGTTCGCTCTCTTCCTGTCCTTCGCCTTGCGTTTCGGCGACGACGGATGCCGTGGCTCTGGGCGCCTGCATCGGTCTGCACGTGCGCATCTGCACCCTCTTCCCGCAGAACTCGCTCGCCGAGGTCCGCATCTGCGTCCTGGTCAGCCTCTGCGTCCCTTCCATGTCCATTCGGAGGACTCGCGAGGCCTTGAGTCGCACCTGTGCGGAAGACGTCATGGCCTTCATCGTCGTCCGAACACGTCTGCCGAGGCGGCGCGGTCCAGTGCCCCCCTTTCTCCCCTGTTCGTCCCCTCTCCCTTGTGGATCAGGGAGAGCGCCTCAATGCCCCCCTTTGGGGGTCCGAGAAGGGATCCCCCTCGCCGCCGCCAATCACTGGGAACGAACCCGGGTGAGTTTCTTCTCTCCTGGATGGGGGAGGGAACCTCCATGCCAAAGATAGGGATGGATGGATGGTTGAATGGCACAGGTGGGGAGGGATGGATGGATGGATGGCAGAGATAGGGATGGATGGCAAGGGAGGCGACACGACGACAAGTCCGATCCATCGGAAGGGAAAGGGCTTCCCCACGCGAGATATAGGCACATCGTTGGTACACAGGAAAACACCCAAGCACGATCGTATGGTGGGAGAAAACGCGAACGGCACAGGGTCAGGGAGATACACAGCGGGAACGTTGGATCAGGAAAGGTGTTCATGATACGTCAAACAAGGCCACTGGTGGATCTCTGCCCACTTCAGGAGCTTGCGGCTCCCTCGAACCACCGTCGGTTCACCCACCGCCCGAAGCATGTGTACATCCGCATAGCTGTCTCCATAGGCCTTCGATTGAACCAAGTCCACGTCGTGATCGGCGGCGTACTGGGCCATCAACCTGGCCTTTTCCAGGTCGCTCACGGGATCGCCCACGAGCCTGCCCGTGAGGAAACCGGCCTCTTCTTCCATCCTCGCGGCCAGTACGTGATCGACGCCTAGCTGTTCGGCCAGCGGTTCCACCAAAAAATCGAGCGATCCTGTCACGAAGACGATCCGATACCCTTCCCTTTTCAGCGCGCTCATCATTTCCACTGCTCTTTTGAAAATCCTCGGTTTCATGTACGTGTTGTGTACGAATTGTGCCATGTGCGTTTTTTCCTCCACGGGCATCCCTTTGTAGCTCCGGTAGAAGACGGTGTTGAACCAGGTCCGGCTCACTTTGTCCATGAACAGGTAGACTGCGCAGCACATCGCCATCCAAGGCAGGTACCAGGCCTTTTTCGCCCATCCCATTTCGCGCATCTTGTATTGGACGTACGGCACGACGACGTTGGATCGGGTGACGGTTCCGTCGACGTCGAAGAAGGCGGCCTTTCCCTGCCCGTTGGATCCATCCCATTCGTGTCCTGCGTTTCTCTTCGTCTCCAATCTCTTCCTTTCGCGCACGTGCTTCGTCCCACACCATCCCGCCGCCACGTCCGCCGGAGCGACGCCGCGCGTCCGCATCGTCCACGTCGCGAATATTCGCACCCTCATTCGCTCGTGCGGGTTCGACCCCCTTCCCCCTCTCGATCCCTCTCCGATCCGCATCGTCCCTCCCCACTCCCTCCGGATGATCCGGAAGGGATCCCACCCCGACGTTCCCCCCGTCTCCCTCGGTGCACGTGCCTATGGGTCGGTTCCGAGAGGGACCTGGATCCGCATGGCTGGGTTCGATCGGAGGTACGTCTGGGTTCGATCGGGGGAATAGCTGGGTTCGATCGGAGGTGTGGGTGCCTTCGATTGGGGATGGACCTTGTGGGTGGGTTCGATCGGAGGTGTGGGTGCCTTCGATGGGGGTGTGGGTGCCTTCGATTGGGGATGGACCTTGTGGGTGGGTTCGATGGGGGGAATAGCTGGGTTCGATTGGGGATGTGGGTGCCTTCGATTGGGGATGGACCTCGTGGGTTCGATCGGGTGGGGGTGGGAAAGAGACCGAGACCCAAGGGGGTAGGGAAGGGGAGGAGGAACCGAGTTCGACGTGGGTGGCGAAGCACGTGGTCGCACCACCACCGCTCGAAAGGAAGGAGAAAGCGCAAACGAGGCGTGGCCCGAGGAAAAAGAGGGGATAGGAACATGCAGGTGCGAAGGATCAACGGGAAGGCGCACGGGAAGGTCCTGCGAACGCGGAGGAACGTGCGCGTGCGTAGCAAGGGAGAACCAAGACCCCTGGAAGGAGTGCCGTCCGAAGTGATGGACATGTTCCGCGAAGCCCAACAGAACATCCTCGACCTGAACCAAAGCAGATTGCTGGCGCTGGAAGAACTGCAACACGCCAGGTCCAGGATCGCAGACCTAGAAGAACGCGTCATGGAAGCAGAAGCAGCCGCAGCAGAAGCCGTGACGCTGGCGGAAGCCAGGAGCGCAGCTGCGGCCGCAGCTGCTGCGGAAGAGAGGAGCGCACAAGCACAACGCGCCTACCAAGAAACCACCGCGTCCATGGAAGAAGGAAGCTCGGCCGGAGACGCGGTGAAGCTCGTGTACAAGACCGGATGGAACCAAGCCTACGTGCACTTCCGAGCGGACGGTGGAGAATGGACGACCTTGCCTGGACGTCCCATGGAAGAACACGAACCGGGATACAAGAAAATAGCGCTGGACGGAACGTGCGTGGAGTTCGTGATGAACGACGGAGAAGGGCATTGGGACAAACGCATGGATGGATGCAACTACTTCCTAGACGGTCGAGGGACGTACATGGTCTCGGACGGCAATGTGTCCAAGCTCGACCCCTAGATCGAATAAGACCAAAGGCAAACGCCTGTGGCAGCAGAGATTAGGCTTGTACACTTTATTGCAATGTATGTAAATACTATCTTTGCTTGCAACCTCTGTAGGCGCTGATTCTCCCCAGCACTGGTCGCGAGAAAAAAAAACAAAGAAAACGACGCAACGTCCAACTAGAGAAGAATTCGATCAGCATTGGTGTTGTGTTCCATGGACAAATTCAGAGCATCCTGGAGGCTCGAGAATGCATCGGTAGAGATGCTTCGATTGAGCCCGAACCCTCCATACTGACGCCGCGGTGGAGGCAGGGTGCTGAAACAGATGACGATGGCGCTCACGTTGTCACAGGTGTTTCTACGCAGCGCTTCTTGCACCAGTGCCTCCGAGCACTTTGCAGGATCATTGTGAATGCGCAGCTCCCCTCTTGCAAACTCGATGGCATTCTGGCTGCTGAACACGTCCCACAATCCATCGCATGCAATGACCAGAAACTCGTCTTCTCGGGTCAGTTCCCACTCCGTCACCTCCGGCACCGAGCTCAAGGGGCCGGTCTTGGGACCTGCAAGCTTCAGTTCTTCGTAGTGCCAATCTCCAAATGCTCTGGAAACACCTAGTAGACCGTTCAGGAACCCTTCCCCGTCCACAAACCCACCCGCAGCCAATATCCGTTGCTTCTCATGCGTGGTGGTTGGCTTTTGATCTCCGGTCAGCTCCATGGCCTTTCCACGCTGGCAGAGCACCGCTCGACAGTCGCCGAGGTTTGCCACGGACAGCCTCTTTCCCCAGACGAGCGCCGTGGTGGCGGTGGTCCCAGAATGTGCGAGTTTTCCCAAGGAACATTCCCGTGAAAAGTCCACGTCCGTCTTCCAGAACGCTCTCCGATACACGTCGTGGAGGCTGGCGGGAAACCCGACGTCGTCGAGTATGTTCGGGAGCAGGTAGGTGTGCACATACTTCGCTGCATCACTACCACCGTGTCCATCGAACACCTGCGAAGGGCACGTTCGTTTACGCCGTCAGCACGCGTCGGCTTCTCTTCACGCCGTCGCCGGTTCGTTCGTTCGTTCGTTCGTCGGTCCTCACCCCGAAGAAAGCGCGCGGGGACGTCGAAGTGGAACAATTATGCGTCGGTTCCAGTTCTTCCACCGCCAGGATCATGTCTTCCATGCGCGCACGACCGCCGACGTGTTCGGCCATGCCGTAACGTACGACGGGTGCGTACAGCTCGCCTTCGGCGTTCCAATCCTGTCGCTTTCGTTGTTCGGAAGCGCACGAACCACGTGCATGCGTCCATCCACGTTCAGCACGTGCACGGTCCCTCTCATCCACCTCCTCTTTCGCGTCCTTGGCTTCGCATTCCATTACCTCCGTCCCTGGGTCTTGTCCCAGCGGTCGCAGCTCGTCCCTGGCTTCGGCCACTTCGGCGTCTGCGACGGTGGACCGCGTCATGTCCAGCACGTTCGTCTCTCCACCTCTCCTTGGCCTTCGTTCCACGTCTTTTCCTTCTGCTTCGCTCGTGTTGTCCGCTTTCCCAGGTGCTTGGTGCACTCTGACGAGCACCACTTGAACACCAAGACCCATGATGGGGGTACGGCGACCGTACGGGGAGGACGCAGGGACGGGGAGGGGGACGTCCGTCGGCTCGCCGTACGGGGAAGGAAAGGCGACAGGACCGGGATCGCGAGGGAAGGGGACCCAAGGAGGGGAGGGGATTGCGACACCGAGGGGGGGGGGGTCGAACGGGAAGGATTTCAGAAGAAAGGGTGCGAACTCGAGAGGAATCCCAGGAGGCACCGATCCACTCGGACCGTGGGGTATCGAGCCCAGGTGGATGGATTTCAGGCTCCATCCACCATCCGATCTTTCAACCACCGATTGGCCTCCTGGGCATCGGCTCCTCCAAGGTGGGGATGGTGGACATGGTGCAGGCAAAATCTCAAACATTGCACGGCTTGGATGAAACGAAAACCAAGGGTGCATTCCTCGTCTCCATGACCATGCGCCCATGGCAAAACCTGCAACTCTACGAGAGAGACATCCAAGGTCTCCCAGTTCATGGAACAACATCGGGTGCACCAATGAGCATTTCGTCAGGACAAGGGAAGGACAAGGGGGGAGGGACGGTACCATTGCCACCCCACAGGAAGCACCATGATCCACTGGATCCTACATGGCCAAAAGACATCCACCGCTGGCTATCAAGGCATGTCGTCTCCGAAAATGCACCACGGGGTCCCTTTGTCCATAGAATATTGCATGCTATGAAGTAGATGCACGCATGGCTGGAATACCTCAATCCAGAAGGGGACAGAGGGATCGATGCCAGGTGCTAGATGCACTGTTGTTGCTGCCATGGAACCGAACTGAGGCAAGGAATAAGATACGTACAAATGAAAAAAACAATTAACCAGTCAGGCATAGGCTTTCAAACATGTGGTCCTAACCTGGTCAACTCCAACCAGCAAACTCGCAGAAAAAAATCAACACAGGCGAGAAGCAAAAATCATAGCCAGGACCTAAAAAGCTTGAGGCAGCGAGGAATATATCCCTCTCCATTTTCAGCCCAAAAAAAGACCGCTTCCTCAAAGTTCTTAACACTGTTTCCAGCCGGTTTCTATACAACGCTATGCTCATCATCAAAAAGCGGGTCCATTCAAAGGCCCCAACAAACACATATAAAAAAAGGGAAAAAGAAAAGGGTGACACCAGCACCGTGGATCAAACACAGCTGAGGTCAAAACACGCCATTAGTGTCATACTGCATTCCACCCGAGCCAACCGCAGAAAATAGGCTGCTCACTGCAAAACTGTGTGTACCCCTTGTAATGGCTTTGTACTTGGATATGGTACCCCTCCGCCATTCTGCCTCCTGGGCCGGGGAGCAGCATTGGTAGGGAATGGCTCCTGTTCGCAAGCCATACCGTCTTCGTGTCGGAAAAGAATTGGTCGACACCTCTTGTCTTCGTGCATCAGGCTGGAATTCTGGAAATGTGCTACCAATGCAGGCTTCCCTTGTATGCGCGCATAGGTGATGTTGGCAACTTTCTCAGAATTAAACTTCTCCCAGCGCTTGTTATTGAAGTGCTGGAACAATGGGACAATGTGCTCTGGTGCAACCAGATTGATGAATGCATACCCAACATTGCACTTGTTTTTGAAATCAATAGGCAAGTAGAAAAAGTCGTAACGCCCTTTCACAATATCATCAATGGCAGAAAGTAGCATCTTCTGCGTATACTTGTTGGGGATGTTCTTTATCATCAGTGTAGTGCGGTTGTCCAACCCAGCGTTCACCTTCTCAATGTCCAAGATGAACATGCTTTTGTCCTCCTCTCTGTTGTCTCGCGAACGATTGTTGCGTTGCTGAGGGGTTTGCACACCAACACTGTCTGTTTGTTGCGTAAAAGAAACCGACCAACTCTTTGATGGACCAGCTCCAATAGATGTCGACTGATGGCCACCAAAAGCTTTGTTGGGATACAAAGTTGCTACACCATCGCCAGAGCTCTGACCCTTCAAGCTCTTCGTTGGTTGCTGAAAGGTAGATCTCACGGCTGACGGACGACCACCGTCTGTAACGGCCCAGTCTGCAGGCTCATACATACTCTTGTTTGAGGACCAGACATTATCGTTGCTCATTAGCTTCAACATATCCACATGCGTTGGCAAGGGATGGGAATGACCACCAACCGCAGCTGCCGCCGCGGCCGCCGCTGCTGCGGCCGCAGCGGCGGTCTGAGGATCCATACTATTCATTGCATGCTGCCAAAGCGATGCTGAAGCACTTGTCGAGCTCATGAACGGTTTGTAGGTTTGCAACATTTCCTCCAATCCGACCATCTCTGATGAAAACGGGTGCGCCTTGCGGGCACCCCCTGGGCGGGAAGGTTCAATTTTGATACGCTTTCCAGCGATTTCAGCCCTATTCAAGATACGCAGAGCGTTTTGGGCATCACGAACATCGAAAAATTCAACAAACTTGTGATGCTTTTTGTGAGGGGTTTCCCGAATCTCCCTCACTTCACCACATGTCGAGAACAGCTGACGAAGCTGTTCGTTCGAAACGGAAGGATCCAGATTGAAAACAACAAGGGTGCCTTGGTTGACATCCCTGTCTGAAGGATTGTCCTTCGGAATGGAGTAGTGGATGTCGAGCTTCCTTCTCCGAAGAGGGTGGCCTTGCAATGTTCTCATGGCGGCACGTGAAGAGCGAATGTCGTAGTACGAGATCATGACGAAGCCACGGTGTTTGCACGCGGTATACATGGACCTGATATCCCCAAAAGATGAAAATATCTGACGGAGCTCTTCTTCCTCCACATTGCTGTTGATGTTTCTGACAAAGAGTGTCCTTGAAGGGTGTTCGCCGAGGGGATGCTCACCTCCGTACTGACTCTGAACAGCTGCCAGGTTTGCATTGGCCATAGTATTCATGTTACGGAAGGGGAGGTCACTCTGCTGCTGAAAATCCGTGTCGGCTCCTGGCTGCATTGAATCGGCAAAGAGTCGAGGAGCAGTCCTCTGGTTGAAATTCATTTCCATTCCTGCACCAGAACCAAAGACATCATCGTCATTGTCACTTCCTTGCTTTTGAAAGTTGCTGGAGATGGCCTGGGAAAGCCAAAGATTGAACTGCTCCTGGCCAAAAAGACCGGCAAACGTGGTACTGGCGTCCTGCTTCGAATCATCTACTTCCTCTTCCTCGGGAAAGAGCTTCCCAAAACTTTTCTCCAATTCTTCCAGTGAACCAATCAGAGGATCTTCGAGCTCAGCTGCCTGCGCATTATCTGCACCACTGTGGAACGATGCCTCACCAGAGGGCCCCCAGCTCTTGCTCATGGTGGGCACGCAGGCTGTAGTAGCTGTTGCAACACCAGTGGGGGAGTTGCTCAAGTCACTTGGAATTGTTGTGGTAAAGGAATCAATGCTGGAGGACCCCGCATGTTTACGATCCCAGGATTGCATGTCTCCGGCACTCAGTTCTTTGTGCAAGCTGTGCAACGTCCATGCTGCAGCTACTCCGGTCGCGGCCAGTTCCTGAGCGCCAAACACTGGTGCCACACCAAAATCCAGGGAGATCTCTTCTTGATCCTCCATCATTGGAGGAGTTCACTTCGGGTTGGGATTGTCTTCCCGTCTTCTGCGGTTCCCTCGTGTGGGGGGAGGCACTCCCAGCTGGCAAACGAACCGCCAACTCCGTCCACGGCAGGTTATGTACAAGATCGGCCAACGGGTTTTTTCTTGGTTCTGCCTCTTCGCGCTACGCTTCCGAGGCAGGTATGGTTACAAGAACGGGTAGAACGTTCGTCTCCTCACGCGGGCTCCGGTCTTTCTGGCTCTCTGTGTGGTTACCAAGCGTGCGACTTCTACGTACATCTCCTCGACCGACTGGCGAGACAACTACGGGCCGCACACTAGCGTGTTCACGTGCCTCAAGTTCCTTTGGGCGTTCCTTTTCTTTTCACCCACGGGCCTGGAACGAGGTGATCCGGTCCTTTTTCCTCCTCGTTTCTTGCGTCTGGAGCTACTTTCTTTCGTTCTCGCCGTTCCTGGCGGCACGCACGCGGTCCGACGCCTCCTGTGCGTGTGTTTGGCGGTCTTGCAAGAGGCACGTCCGCGTGCGCGCGTGCTTCGTCGTGCTCACGCGTGTCTGAAGTGGACGTCTGGGAGGGACTTGGCGGCTTCCTTCCGGAGGGGTCCACGACCTATCGTCGCAGAGGATGGCACGCCGATCCTTGGGGGAAGGAGGGGGGTCGGGTCGTCCTCCTCTGCGGGGGACGGACGGAAGGGGAGGAGGTCGGAGACGCGACCCGTGGAGGCGTTCGTGTGGGTTTGCGGGGACCTGCCTCGTCGGTCCATGGAGGATGGGGAGGGGGCAGGCGGGCCGACCCTTCCTCTTCGCCCCTCGTATCGGAACCCCGGTTCTGCGGTTCCTTCGTTCGTTTCTTTCGCTTTCGATCGTCCGCATGTCGAAGAGGTTCCCCCCGCCACCCCGCCGCCGAGGTGCTGAGCTGTCCCCCACTCCCCCGCCCCTGTGCCATCCCCCCCCCCACCGAGATACGGTCGGTGCTCTCGAGGGGACCCCAAGGGCGCGGTTCAAACCTACGAACGGGATGGGGAGGGGATCACGTGGGTGGATCCAGGAGGGGGGACACCCGGGGTGGAAGATCGGGGATCCACCGGAAGCGGGAGACCCGGGATCGAACCGAGGAAGCGTGCCTTTCGCATTGGAAGAGGGGTGTCGGATGGAAAGGGAACCGAACCGGGATCGATCCCGATGGAATGGGAGACAAGACGTACCCATGGACGGATCTCCCCCCCCTCACCCTGTCGTACACGTGTCCGGTGTCGGGAAGGACGGAGAAGGAGACGAAAAGGGCAGCAGAGCGCGACCGCGTCACACACGGAAGAAAGGAGATCGATGAATGCATCGCCAACCATGCGATGCGTGACATGACGAAAGAAAAAAAAAACAGTGCGGGCTCCGAAGAGCGCGATGTCGTGACGTGCTTGGCACTCCGAGACCAGGAGGTACGCCTGACGAGGACCAAATCGAGATCTACCCCCCCACCTTTCACTTCAGCAGTGATTTCGCGATCTGTTCCTTGGCGCTGGCCAGTGCTTGGCTGAACGTTTGTTCGGCCAAAGGCAGGTCATCCGCTGCCCCACGCAAAGCCACCCGGTTGGCAATGGCGCTTGCATCCGTCTCCAAAATGATGCCCCCATCCACAATCTCGTCCATTGCCAACAGGACCAAGTCCAAGTTCTCCAACACGGTCTTCTTCTCCACCATCCCACGCAGCAACATGGACACTGATTCCGAGAAAGCCAACAGCACGGCGTGCAGGACGAGTTCGTTCTCGTCCGCACTTGCGGTCGCGTAGAAATGGATGTCGTTGATGAACTTGTACACCACGATCAGATCGTCGAACATGATGATCTCGGCTGCGATTCGCGTGCACAGGCGTTCGATTCCGTCAGCATTCCACCGGCTTGGTCGGTGCGCCAGGTCCCAACAAACCCTACGCACTCCTCGCGGGTTCCCACGTCCGCACGGACGTACCGTCGCCACGCGCGTTGGTCCGGACGGTCTTTTCATACAAGGACGTCTCGAACATGGATTGCTGCGGGGGTGTGGGCCTGTGTGACGACGGTCGCGTGGTCGAGCGTCGAGGCCGTCGGTCAGCCTCGGTCTCCGAAGGTGGGCCTGGAGGTCGAGGTCACGCGTGACAGCTGCACGCCTCCTGCACGTTCGCGTCCGGCGTCGAGCGGCATGTTCCACACACGCTCCCACGTCGACGATTCCACGCACCATTCCTCGCTGTAGTACTTGACGGCGATCCTCCTTCCTTCCGCGTCGAGCAGGAGCAGGTTCTTGATCAGCGGCACCGATCCAACCATGGCGGGACCTGTCTTTTCTTCCGACCCCCACCAGACCACGCCCACTTCTGGCTCTCTGGAGACGCTGGACGTGCAGGTTTGCGACGCAGTCGCACGATGCAGCGCCTTTCTCGTCTCTTCGGATCGAACCGATGGACGCGCGCGCCCACGCGACCCTTCCACCAAGGCCCGCCGTTCCGCCGTACCCCGCGGAGGCGAGCCTCCCCGCCCCGACGTCCTCGTCGCCACCTGTCGTTTTTGGCCGAAACGAGCGACTCCATCTTTCCATGTGCGCGGAGGACGTCCTTTTCTCCCTGTCGAATCCTGTTTCGTCCTCTGCGGTTGCGGGTCGGTTCGGGGTCGCCGGCAAGGAGGATTGGACGCCCATCTGCGACGCGATGCATCTCGGCATGTTCCAAACCGAGCTTGAACGCTGCATCGAAGCCAACGGACGATGTGGACGCGTGCATGGACCGTGGCGAAGACGTCCCTCCGACAGGACGCCTGGAATGAAAGCAAGCGCTTCCTGAGGTGGATGGAGGGCGGATGGAGGGGGCTGCGGGTGTCCGGGATCGATCTGCGAGCTGGGAACGTCATCGAACACGCAGGGAAAGTGATGCAAGTCGTGTCTTCGCAATACACGCAAGGGATGGCGAGGGCGGTGGGACACGTGCAGGCGGAACTCAAGGATCTCAAGACGGGAACCAAGGTGCAGCAGCGCTTCCGATCGGACGAGAAGATCGAAAGGTTGGCATTGGAACAGAAGAAATACGACTATCTGTACGACGAAGGCTCCACCGTCGTGCTGATGGATCCAGACACGTTCGAACAGATCAACCTGGACAAGGAAGTTCTGGGCAGCAAAGCCATGTTCCTGGTGGACAGCATGCCGGTGACCGTCATGTTCATTGGGAACGATCCGGTCATGGCGGCTATCCCGGACAAAGTCACCCTGCAAGTGGCAGAGACAGAACCGCCCATGAAGAACGCCCAGGCCAACCCAGGATACAAACCCGCGGTGTTGGAGAACGGCGTCAAAGTACAAGTGCCTCACTTCATCTCCACGGGCAATTCGATCGTCATCAAGACAGAAGACCTCACCTTCCAGAAGCGTGCGAAATAAGCCAACTTTCGCTCGCAGCGATGCATCTCCGTGGCTCTTTCGCTTCAGCCTGGAGCAATCGTGCACGCTGGAATCGCCTGCCTCGGATGCGTTCCTGTTCATGGTGCCGCGACTGACATGTGCGGATTGGATGGTCTCCTGGAAGCTCCCGTTGGATCCCACGGGTCCCATTTCCTCCTCGGTCCTCTGCATCCACGCAGTTGCGTTTTGTGTGTGCTGCGACCACCCATCGTGCAGTCCTTCTTCTGCAGAAGCAAAGGAATCGATGGACGACCTGACTTGTCTGCAGGTGCTGTGGTGGGCTCTCCCACCTCGGGTCCAGCACTTGCACATGCCCTGGGAGAGAACAAACTCACCTCGGGTGGATGGTGGTGAGACAGGTCGGTGGACTGGTGCCGATGATGCGCATGTGAGAGGCGCATGTGGCGCTGGCTGCTGCGAAGCGGGGGTTGGAGAGGTCGGAAACGTCCTCGAGTGGAAACTGAAGTGGAACCAGACAAGAGCAATTGGGAAAGAACGGAAGACATGACCAAGTCCACCCATGCCGACGCGACGCGGGAGAAGCTCGTGGTTTGCGTGCGGCTGAAACCGCTGCTCGATCTGGAAGAAGGACCGCTGGAAGTGCTGCGTCCCGTAGACGAGAAACTGGTCGTCTTACTCCCGAAGAACGTGGCCAACTTGCAGAAAAAGGATTTCGCCACGCGCAGTGCGAACCGAAAGAAAGATGCAGAGCGTCGATACGCCTTCGACCTGGTGGTGGGCGCGACGGTAGGGAACCGTTCGCTGTACGAGCGAACCCTAGCAAAGGCGATTTCAGACATCCAGTCTGGCTACAATGTGACCGTCTTTGCGTACGGTGCGACGGGATCGGGCAAGACACACACGATGATTGGAACGTCCACCGAACCAGGTTTGATCCCTCTGGCGGTGGAAGATATGTTCTCGTGTATCCGGAAGGACACCCAACACGGCTGGGAAGTGGCCTGCTCCTTCTTGGAAGTCTACAACGAGTCGATATATGACCTGACCAGACACACCTCCGAACCGCTGGAGCTGCGCGAGGGTCCCCACAACGAACCAATCGTTGCTGGTCTCTGCCATCACAAAGTGTCCTCTGTGGACACGGTCCAAAGAATACTCCATCGTGGAAATGCACATCGTAAAACCGAGGCAACCGAGGCTAATCAGACCTCGTCGCGTTCCCACGCCGTGTTCGAGATGACGGTAAAGAGGGGAAAGAAAAATCAATTTTCGAAAAGTGTGACCTGTGGAAAACTCACCATGGTAGACCTGGCCGGTGCAGAGAGGGCAAAGGACACCCAGAACGGTGGCAAACAGCTGCGTGACGGCGCAAGCATCAATAACTCGCTGCTGGCCCTTGCGAACTGCATCAATGCGCTGGGAAAGAAGGGGGACTTGCATGTCCCGTTCCGCAATAGCAAACTCACTCGCCTCCTCAAGGATGCCCTGTGTGGCAACAGCAAGACTTTGATGATTGCTAACGTCAGTTCTTCCCTGTTTCAGTACGATCACACCGTCAACACTCTGAAATACGCAGACAGAGCCAAGGAAATCAAGACGAAGGTGATACCAACGGTCGACGTTGTCCGCCTTCACATTACCGAGTACCGTAGGCTCATTGCGCAGTTGCAGGCCGAAAACAGGGTGCTGCGGGAGGAGAACGGTGAGCTAAGAGCCAAGATGCTCCATAGTAGCATCCATTCTGTACCTGTGGAGTGATGGGACAGGAGATGTTGGAAAAACGTTGCTTTATATAGATGGATTGGACGCCGCTTCCTGCGATTGCCACAGGGGGCATCTGGTATTTATTGAACGTCTGTTGCATACAGGACCAAGGAATGCACTAGAGGGCCAGAACCATGCGGTATTGTTGAATTGCAGTTTCAGAGAGAGGTAGCAAAAATTCGCTTTTCCCCATTATTTCTGGTCTTGGCGTTGCACCTGCTTGCATGCCTGGCCTCTTGTCCTTGACGTGCATCGGGCCTCCTGCAGGGCACTCAAGTTGCGTTGCTTTGTGAAGCATTAATGGGGATCCCCCTGTGCGGATCCCCCTGGACGAATCCATCCTGCCAGGCTGAAGACTGAAATCAATCCACCTGTCCAATATGGGCGATGGACCCGTCCCTCCTGATCCGCCCACGGCTCCCGCCGGGACGCACCACATATCTGCCCAAAGCGATGTTCCTGATGCAGGTAGTGCAAATTCGACTTTAGGGGTCCGCTCTACGAATGGGATCACTTCGCTCGACCAACCTACAGCCACCCATATTTCACCCTCCCCCAGGGCTTGCAGGTACTTTTTATTGTCGAACATCCGCACCTGTCCTTTCAGCAGCTTCAGCCTTTCGTGTAAAATGTCGACCGTTTGTAAGGAGCTGCTGTTGTTTTGAAGGCAGGGCTTGAGCCTGTCGAGGTCTTCAAAGTTGTACGGCAAACCTAAAGTTTTCAATCCTGCACCGACGAATTCCCTGGGTGACTCGACGAACCCTATCTTTCCCTTGAGCTCCGGCCTCAGCAGGACGTCCCAGTCCTGCGGCGGTCCTCCAAACCGTGCAGCTTTGTCTCGCCTGTAAGCCATCATGGTGCAGCCCCATCGATAAGGTGCACCATAGACTTTACCAGTGGGATCCAACCGACCGTTGGGATCCCGTCGCACGAGCGCTTGCCACCTCGGACTGATGCGTTTGAACCAGGACGAGTTCTCCGCTCCATCAAGAGGCAGCACGAGTCCGTTTCGGATCGCTTCTCCCATCCATGCGTCTCCGAGTGTGACGGCGTCCGCCGACCAGGCTTGGTTGGCCACGCTGTCGGCGTTCCGCTTCTTTCCCACGAGTTCCTGCAGCTTGGGCATCTCCCTAGGATCTTTGGCGGCCATCAGCGCTTCGTAGACTTCCTGCATGCTGTTGGATTGCATGGTGTTCACCTTGAGCGGCGGCTTGGTGAGGTTCTGGAACTCGCTGGTCCACTGGATTTGCAGGCCACCTTTGACCGACACCAGCTTCAAGCCGGATCGCGGTGGCGATTCCGCCCGAACCTCCGGCGCACGTGCCACGAGCGAGACGCCAGCTGCGATCCTCGCCATGTCTCTCCTGCCAACGGCTTGGGAAGCGCGGCATGGCGACGCCGCGCCGCGCGGCGTGGCGGAGCTCGACGCCATCACCGTCGGTTTCCACCTTCCCGAATCGAACCCGAAGGACTCCGGGGTTCGATCGGAAGCCACGTCCCTTTCGAACCGGACCCCCTTCGGTTCGGCGTTTTCCCGATCCACACGCTTCCTTGATCGAGAAACTCGGTTTTCGCCCTTCCTTTCGGTCCCAGGTTCGAGAAGCCTCCAGGATCCCTCGGGACGGGACCGTACCCCTTCCACGAAGATCTCGATCGCAGCATCGAGATCTCCACCGTTGCATCGAGATCTTTTGCCAGGAGGTGCAGGGGGGAGGGGGACCCTGGCCTTCCCCATGGGTGTGGCTGAGTGAGTGTGAGAGGGAGAGGACGTGGGAGGGAGCAGCAGAGGTCGACGATGGCGGCGCGAAAGCTCGTGCCACTTCTGGATCGCGTGCTCGTGGAGAAGATCCTGCCGCAGGCCAAGAGCGCAGGAGGGGTGCTGCTGCCGGAAAGCGTCGCGTCTCGCACCCACGAAGGCCGCGTCCTGGCCGTCGGACCGGGACGGTACAGCCGCGACGGCAAGCGCATGCCGGTGTCCGTCCAAGAAGGAGAGACCGTGCTCTTGCCTGAGTTCGGAGGGAACCAAGTCAAAGTGGAAGGGAAAGAGTGCGTGCTTGGAACGACGGGAACGACGTGGTGCCGTGGAAGAGACGTGGGCTGACCGCGGCCTCGTGTGGGATGGACGACAAACAGGTTGTACCTCTACCGCGACGAAGACATCCTCGGTGTGTTGAAGGAATGATTGGAAGGTCCTCCGACGCATGAGACGCACGTCCATCGCCGAAGAAACACCAAGGAGATAGGAGACGTGCGTGTGGCCGACCCGTCGAAATAAACGCACCTGATTCGAACGCGACCGACGGTCGAGATGATGCGTCTCACCGTCCATGCGAAACCCACGTGTCGACGAGGACGAGCGTCAAATGCATTTCGAGGCACCTGTGCGCACCTGCTTCCTTTCCCATGCACACGAAACGCTGCACGATCCTGCACACGTGCGTTTGCCTCCGAATGGATCCCACGAACGAGGACGTCGAGCGAGTTCGAACCACAACGACGTCGGGATCGTCGCCGCGCATCGTTCCATACCAGCGACCGCGAACGTCGAGCGTGCTTGCATTCGATCCCGCGCCTGACGAAGGCCAACTCCCTGGAGGTGGAACTCCGCCTCGCATCGATGAAGAAGGATTCGAAGTAGGGAATGATCGTCGCACATCGAGAATTGCACGTGCATCGACGTTTGCGAGATGCACGGAGATAGCAAGCATGCGTCGCAGGTGCTGGAGGGGAAGAGAGCGCCCTGGAGGAGTGCTCGTCTCGTCCTGCAGGAGATGTGGAGCGCACTGGAACGGCCGTCGAGCCCCGCGAGGATGGCGACGTCGACAAACGCGAATGCCATGGAATGGATTGGAAGGTAAGGATGGGGTCGAAAGGGACGCATTTGCACTGGGAGAGAGACGGGCGCAGAGTTGGACGATCCATCCAAACCTCCTGGCCAGGGAGTGCACGGCCTCATCCATCGCTTCACGCATTGATGCTTGTGGACCCCTTGGAACAGACCTGCAAAGGCAAGCTCAAGCAAGCCTCGGGGGAGAAGTGATTGCAACGTTGCCGAAACGAGAGTAGTGTGGTTGGCAATCGTCCTGCAGTCTGAAGCCATGGGTAGTAAGAGTAGCCCTGCGTGGAATTCCCAGGAGCAATTCCACCAATGGGTGGGAGAGATTTCAAAACAGAAACGTGGATGCCGCCATGACAACTCTTCTCGGTGCAATGCAAGAGGGACGAATTCGTGTCCTGCCAAGGGGATGCTCGGGGCCAGAATGATGACGATGGAATGTGTCCATTTGGAGAGATTCGCTCTTCTCGTACAGAGGTAAATTTCGTAGCGTGGGCCTGTTGGGTAAGGCATGTACCTTGGTTCTACATGGCGAGTCACGTGAGTTCATCAAGCCTAGAGGCATAGGACCACCCTAAAAGTCAACAAAGTACCTGTACATATATTGAGCTATTTAACTGATGCCCGCAGGGGACTCTGATACCTTGGTGGGCGACAACTTCTCTCCCTGATCGTTCAACACCACGATGGAACCGTCTGCATCTACATCCACAATCACACTGTCATCTTCTGCAATCTCACCGCCGAGGAACTTTTCAGCTAGGCTGTCTTCCAGCAAGCGCATGATGGCCCTACGAAGTGGTCGTGCACCATAGGAAGGATTGTATCCTTCGTCCACGAGACGATCCTTGAAACGCTCAGTGACGTCGAGCTTCACACCCTTCAGCTCACAGCGCTTGAAAACTTCCTTTAGCATGATGTCTGCGATTTCCTTCACCTCCACCTTGGTCAGTTGCCTGAACACAATGATCTCGTCCAGACGGTTGAGGAATTCTGGGCGGAAGTATTGTTTCAGCTCTTCATTCACCAATGACTTAATGCGGTTGTAGCTGTTGTCTTCCCGGTCCTGATTGAGCTGGAAGCCAAGGCCACCACCACCCTTCTCGATCACGCTGGAGCCAACGTTTGATGTCATAATCAGCAAGGTATTCTTGAAGTCAATCACACGGCCCTTGGAATCGGTAAGACGTCCATCCTCCAAAATCTGGAGCATCATGTTAAACACGTCTGGGTGCGCCTTTTCAATCTCATCGAACAAAACAACGGTATACGGTCTGCGTCTAACAGCCTCAGTCAACTGCCCACCCTCGTTGTAGCCCACGTATCCCGGAGGTGATCCAATCAGCTTCGAAACAGTGTGGCGTTCCATGAACTCAGACATGTCCAGCCGGACCATTGCCTCCTCACTACCAAAGTAATAAGAGGCCAAAGACTTGGCCAGCTCTGACTTACCCACACCCGTTGGACCCGAGAAAATGAAGGAGGCAATAGGACGATTTGGGTTCTTCAGACCCACACGTGCTCTACGAATAGCCCTAGAAATAGCAACCACAGCTTCGTCTTGGCCAATTAGGCGTTGGTGGAGTGTTCCTTCCATCTTCAGCAGCCTGTCTGACTCATCAGAGGACACCTTCTCCACTGGAATTCCCGTCCACATAGACACTATGTTGGCAATGTCTTCCTCGGTCACGATCGGACCGGCATCATCTTGGGTTTCTGCCTCTGCCTCGCTAGCCTCTTTGCCAGCGCTGACCATGGCTTGGATTTGAGACTTGAGTTCCAGCTCTCTATCTCTCATCTGACCAGCCTTCTCGAAGTCCTGCCCCCTCACAGCCTCGTCCTTCTCTTTCAGCAGGGCACGGAGCTCCTTCTCCAGCTCACGGGCTTCCTCTGGCAGTTGTGCATGCCTCAGTCGCACCCGGGAACCAGCCTCGTCGATCAGATCGATGGCCTTGTCCGGCAGGAAACGGTCACTGATATACTGACTAGACAACTTTGCTGCTGCTTCGATGGCTTCATCGGAGTACTTCAGCTTGTGGTGCATCTCATATCGCTCGCGCAAGCCTCCCAGGATCTGAATGGTTTCATCCACCGTAGGTTCCGGGACGGTCACAGGCTGAAACCTGCGCTCCAAGGCCGGATCCTTCTCGATGTGCTTTCTGTACTCGTCCAGCGTTGTAGCACCGATGCACTGCATCTCTCCACGTGCCAAGGCAGGTTTGAGGATGTTTGCAGCATCGATGGCGCCTTCTGCGGCTCCAGCGCCAATCAAGGTGTGAACTTCGTCTATCATCAGGATGATGTCATCGTTTTGCTTGATCTCATCCATTAGCTTCTTAAGGCGTTCTTCAAACTCTCCCCTGTACTTTGTACCGGCAACAAGAAGCCCCATGTCCAGCGTGATCACTTGCTTTCCCTCAATGGTCTCCGGGACATCCCCTGATGCAATCATCTGGGCGAGTCCTTCTGCGATAGCCGTCTTGCCCACTCCAGGTTCTCCGATAAGGCATGGGTTATTTTTGGTCCTGCGTCCAAGGATTTGGATTACCCTCTGGATTTGATCCTTCCTTCCAACCACAGGATCGAGCTTTCCTTCCTCTGCTTGTTTGGTGAGGTTCGTACCGTACTCTTCCAAGGTGGGAGTCTTGTTGGTTCCTCCTGCCGTGGTTCCTGATGCCGCCCCGACCGCTTCTTGGCTCTCGCCCACCATACGGATCACCTGGGTGCGAATCTTCGCCGGGTCCGCCCCCAGGTTTTCCAGGACACGAGCAGCCACTCCCTCTCCTTCGCGCAGCAATCCCAGTAGGAGGTGCTCGGATCCGATGTAGTTGTGTCCAAGCTGCCTAGCTTCTTCCAGGGAGAGTTCCAGCACCCGCTTGGCCCTAGGGGTGAAGGGGATTTCCACGGCCACGAAACCGGATCCCCTCCCAATGATTTTTTCCACCTCCACGCGTGCCTCTTTGAGGTTCACACCCATGGACTTGAGCACCTTGGCCGCGATCCCCGTGCCTTCGCCGATGAGTCCGAGTAGGATCTGTTCGGTGCCCACGAAGTTGTGTCCGAGTCTCCTGGCTTCTTCTTGGGCCAGCATGACGACCTTGATCGCTTTTTCGGTGAACCGTTCGAACATCATGCTGGTGACCTTGCGCGTCTTTCCTCCCGTGCTCTTTCGCACGCTGGCTTGCAGCGTGGGTCCACGTGCGGCTTGGTATCCGAGTCCCATCCGTTCCACGACCGCACCACCGGCCACGGCGGGCGTGCTCCGCCGCGTCGCGGCCCTTCCCGGCCGCGTGGTGGCGCATGGCACCCGCCCACAGGCCCTGGGTTCCGTTCTCGCGCGAAAGCACGCGCTGGCGGACGGCATGGTGGATCGCGGAGGCGCAGCACGGCGCGCGATCGCGTCTTCCACGCTTCGTTCTGATCAAAGCACGTCTGGATCGCCTCGGTGTGTCCCTCTCCCACGTCCCCCCACCGGAGGCGGGCAGGCGAGCACTCCCCGCGGAGGACCGCGGGGACGGTGCGAAGCGGGGGCGAACGGAGGGGAAGGAAAGGGGGAAAGGGAGGGAGGAAACGACGAGGCGCGAAGAGGATTCGGCACCGGGGGGCGTGGGAGGGCGGTTCCTGAAGCAGGGCGCCGAGGAGGGCGCTCTGCGGGGAACGGTGCGGTTGGTGGAACTTCGACCGACCGGGATCCCACGTTCGGAACGAGCACGACCGTCGACGTACGAGGAAGGGGCCGAGTGGGGGATCCACGTGGGAGAAGGAGAAGCAGGGCTTCTTTCACCCTTCCCGGATACGAGATCGATCGATTGGATTCTCCCAACAGGACAGATCCGAGACGAAAAGACGGGAGAGACCCGGACCTGCCGCTCGATCGATCGGGGAAAGAATCCGGGTCTGAAAGGGAGAACGGTGGGAAGGACGGGTCCCGATCCGGTACGTCCGTGTCGGAGGGTCGAGACCGAGGTTTCGAACCGAACCGTACGAAAAGACGAGACCAAGGACGCGAAGCAAGAAATCCGAGCTTGACCGAGAGGAGAACTTGGTCGTGGAACGAAAAAGAATTGCACAGATGAATCGCAAGCCCTGGATCGGTCGGTCGGTGCGGTCGCATCACCAGACCTGTCCTGAAGAACAGGCTTTGGATCCCTGCAGGTGAACACGCCCACCGTCGACCACGAACCGAACGACTCGATCGCTTCCTCTCGTACGCGGTGGACGGAATGGCACGGACCATCCTCGATGCGCTGTGCCTACCAGTGCTGGCGCATCGCCCACCTCGCGGACGACCCGTGGCTCCGCGAATGATGGTGGATCGGAACGCCAGCCCGTCCCCTCCACGCCTCCCAGGATCGTGGACGAACTGCTGATGCCCGATATCCTTGCATGGAGCTTGCAGACTCCATCATTCCTTTTGGATTCGATCTGTGAGCCAGCAATCCTTCAGGGTCCCGTACGTGCGCTTCCCCATGAAGAACGCGTACTGCCCAACGTCGATGCCCTTCCTGTCAACGATGGATACGTTCACCGTCACCCTGCCGGGTTCCGCGTCTACCTCGCCCAACACTTGGAAATCCTGAAGGTTCAGGAGCTCCGGAAAGGCGTTGCGGAAGCCACCCAGAAAGTGATCGAAATGGTAGATGTCCTTCGAGTAGCCGAAGTACCGGCTCCTCTCCATGCCTCCTCCGTCGTTTGCGAACACATACATGACCTGTATCCCGTGGTCTGGTCTGGGTTCGTCCACCTGCTGCAGGGCCTGCAGCTGGGCGGAGACGGCTTGGCTCGCTCCCATGGCGACCGTGGGCATCACCTCTGGATCCGGCACGTTCTGAGGGTTCCACGACGGCGTGGAACGTACCCTTCGCCTCTTTCTCCTCGCATCCTGCCCTTTGGATCCACTTGCGACGCGTCGGGTGGCACACAACGACATCGGCAACCCTCGTCCTTCGAGGTCGCAACCGAATGGGTGAGGTTCCCATGGCGTTCGCCTGTACCCGGGTTTCCCGGGGATCCATCGGATCGGTCCTCGGGTCTATTCGAAAGACCCGACCCGAAGCGTCCCGGGTTCCTCGTGGAACAGTCCGGGACAATCGGAAGGACACCGTCGACACCTGGAGAGCGAAGCTTTCGAGCGGACCCAAGGCGTCGGTGGCGGCGCAGGATGGCGCCAAACCAATGGCTGGCGGATCGTCGTGAGAAGCTCACGACCGGATTCGAAAAGTGGATGAACAGACAGCCGGACTACGTGGAGGTCGCGGCCGTGACGCTCGGCGGGGCGGTCCAAGGCGGCGCCATCGGCGGGATGATGGGCATGATCACGAAGATAGATCCGGACACGCCGCAGAAAGTCTCCAACGCGGCCAATCCAGCCCAAGCTGCGGTGCGTGGATGCGTCGTGGGGTTCCCGTGGATTCGACGTTCCGATCGAGCAATCGCACCAAGGGAACGGAAAAGGGACTCTCCCGACGGATGGAAGGCGCACACAAACGCGGTCGTTGACGTGGAACTGACGCGGTTCTGTGCGACAGGCTCTGGCCGGAGGACCCTTGGCACAGGCCAGGAATTTTGCCGTGATGACTGGAGTGAATGCGGGATTGTCGCTTGCCATAAAAAAGGCTCGCGGTGGAGTGGAGGACGTCCAGGGAAAGTGCGTCCACGCGACGGAACTGCCGATTCAACGCGCGTGTGTGCATGGATGCGGGTGTCCTCCGAATCGATGGCTGACGCGCGGTTGTGCGTCTCCTTTGGCTTCTCAGTATGATGGCGGCCTTTGGTTCAGGAGCGGCTTTCACCGTCGTGAGCGGCATGGGTGGGGGGCCAAACTTGGCCGTGAGCGCCGTGTCTACGGGTGTGGTCTTTGCATTGTTGCAAGGCGCCTTTTACAAGATAGGCAAGACGTTTGCTCCGCAGCCGGACGATGGAAAGTACACCAAGACACGGACATTGCTGACCAAGATGAGCTTGGAGAAATACGAGAAGAATTTCAGGAAGGGGCTTCTTACGGACGACACACTGTTTTTGCTGACAGACAGCGCGCTATCAGAAGTGAGGATCCCTCCCGGTCCCCGGCTGTTGATCTTGGACCAGACGTCCAAGCTCAAGGCCAGAACTGGCACAGCCCAGGCTTCCATTCCATCTTCCAAGTGAGAGCTGTGGGTTGGATCCTGGTAACCATGCGCGTCGCTCGTCCGTTCCATTCCAAGCTTTGTCCCACCCTGCCGTCCATCCTGCTCCTCCCGTGCACACCCGGCTGGATCCCACCCTTCGACCTGCTTGGCAAAACAGCACGTGCTGGCCATACCTCTGCTGGGTCCGGCCTTGTCCTTCCCTCCCAAGGGAGTCCACCAGACCAGATCCAAGTGGCCATGCGAGGGGTCGATGCAAGCGCACATGCAAGCCAGGCGCTGTCCACGATGCGACGCCTGCTGCGAGCCTCGAGACGACTGGAAGACGAGTTCGCGGCATCCTTCTGCTGGAACAGGACGAGAGACCAGTTTCGAAGACACGCCAACGAACTGCGGCCCGTGCACGCGTCAAGGCTGCGCGCGCTGGGACGTCGGATGGCGCGTCGGCTGGAACGTGCGGCACACGGCGATGTCGAGGCGCTCGCACCGGTGATATCCGCGGCGTACGGATTCACGGGACGCATGAAACACGTGCGCGCGCGCGTGCTTCGACATCCGAGGATCGTGGACTCGTGGGAGACGCGACACGCCGCCCAGATCGACGTGAAACGGGAAGCTGTGCCGACCAAACTACCTGCCATGGATCGACAAACGCAACGCATGTATCGCAAAATCTTCGGATTGGAGGCCGACAAGCTTAAGGTGATCCCACTGGATGCGGAGGACGTCCGTCAAGGCCGACAGCTTGCGCTCGAATACAAAGGAGAACGCCTGAAAACCATGGAGCGGTAGGTTCTGCGAAGGGTTCGTCTCACTTCGAAGCACAAGAAGATCTTCCATTAATAAACGTACACGCACGAAAGGGACCTCACGCCTCCTTGCGAAGGACCTTGCTGTCGCAATTGCTCCATCCGAGTTCGTGGCGGGAAGCGTTTCCATCGTACAATTTGCGAACGTGTCGTCCGAGTGGCGCGAACTTCGGCTCTTGCGAGTTTCGATGCAATGGCGGACCGTTTTGTGGTTTCATTTGTCCACCTCGGTACGAGCCCTGGTGTCTAAACCGTCGCTCGTGCACCGTTGCCTCCACTCCTCTCCCTTCATCCTGCCCTTTCCCACCATCCAAACGGTTGTTTATCCGCGCTGTCGGCACCTCCATCCAATCCAAAAGATGGTTTAGCATCCCACCAAGATGCTTTGTGGTTCGTTCCTGGTGCGTCCAAGGTTGCTCGACAAATGGGTCTTCGAAACCACCGTTGAGAGGCTTTCCTTCCCCATGGGTGGTGGCCGATTTTTACGTTAGTTGGTAACCGAAGCTCCATTGCTTATGTGGACTCTCCCTACGGTGATCCTCGTCCGAGGGACAACCGCTTGAATCGATTCCTCTTGCAAGGAGCCGACACCGCACCTCTTTGCTGAACGCACGTCCCATTCTCTAACCCAATGCAACCATCCTCCTAGCCTTTTGCAGACCACGCTCGCATCGAACGGAGGTGGGAATCAACCCTTGGTGTCCACGGAATCAAAAGCAAGCACCATTCGCCACCCTTGAGGATGGATCCCACCCTCCACGGGTCGGCTGAATTCGAGAGGGCGGCACAAACGGGCCATCTTCGCTTCGAAGTGGCCCACGTCAAGAGAGGGAAGGGATCGAGGATCCGCAGATGGGCCGTTCGAAGCAATCTCTGTGCCATGAGGTCGTCCGTTGCCGTTCCAACGCACGCATGGTGCATGGGCAAAGGGGTACTCGCGGCGCATGCAACCCTCTCATGAGGACGACGTGCAAGGTGCGAGTCGAGGCACGTCCTATACTCCCAACTTCGCACCGAACCACGTGGACACGTGGGTTGGGCTCCTTGTCCGAAAGGCAAGGGACGAGCACTCGTGTGGTGTGGACGGGAGGAGGGTAAATCCGTATGTTCGCCTTTTCGCAAGGTGCAGGACCGACCGGGACCGCTCGATGGGGACGGTGGGGCCTTCGGACGCTGTCCCATCCACCCGAATTGGGGGCCCTTCCATCACGGGCTTTGTCGTCGGGTCGTTCGAATAAAACAAGCCTTGCGGACGATTTCGGTCCCGAGAGCCCCGAGCATGCCGAGGATTTATCGATATCTTCGGTCTAGATATCGACATGTTTTGCCTCATCTTTGCCTCCTTCGAGGATCGAAGGCATCCAACCTGGATGCGTCCAAGTCCGAACGGCGTGAGGAAAACCGATCGCAGTAAAAGCGATAACGGTAGGAATTACTTCCGGTGGCAGATACACCTGGAAGGTCCGACACCGAGGGAACAAAGCGTCGACCTGTGCATGTCCGACCGGCCCGACGCCATCGATCCGACACCACGGACGACGAGATTGGGATGGTCGCACCTACACAGGTCGAAAGGAGCAACAAACAACTAAGGAAAGCGTAAAGAGCGAGCAAAACGGAGCATCCGGCGGATCGAATGGACGCGGATCGGAAGCCATCGGCCCGCCGTCGGCTTCGATCGAGCCTACCTGCGATGCCTCCAACCGGCACGAAAGATCATGTCTGTTGGATGCATCGCATCCAGGCCCCAGACGACGCGTCTTCTCGTTCATCCACCCACGCGTCGAACTGCTTACGCCAACGCGCAGGGCCACCGGTCGTCCACCTGCACCGCGAACACTCCGAGTGGTCCGCACCCGCACGGGACCCGGTTAAAAGAAGGATCAATCTATGGTTGATTGGACGAGAAGGCTTATTGTCCCCTTGCCAAGCCCCGGCTCACACGGTCGTTCACGGGTCGTCGGATTGGTGAGTGTGGGAAGCCCCTTCCCTCTGAGACAAACCCCGTTCTTCGACAATCGAGATCATCCAAAAGCATCGATGAAGTATTGGCGAGAAATTTCGGTTTCTGTCCCTAACATTTCGATGGGCGAAAACACCAAAATGGTACATCAGAATGCAGGTCCCTGAAACCCTCGATCCCCAGATTGTTCGAACCGACCTGGGCAACCCTCCGAAAATCGATTGGGGATATGCCCCCAATGAAAAGGGACTTGTAACCAGGGCGGGTCAAGGTTCAGCCCTTGGCGTTCCTCTTTCGGCCGCCTCCATTCACCAAGGGCCTGGTCTTCCTATCCTATGGCAGGGCTTCAGGTTACCCGCCCAAACGAACGGTGCGCCTGCCTCCGTGCATGAGGTCAAGCACCGCCGAGGGCGAAAACGACACTACAGAAAGGGTGAAAGGAAAAGGCCGTCAGAAAGTGAAACGTCATGGAAAGCAGGAAACGTCAACAAGTAAAAGAGAAGAATGAAGACGACCCAGGGGGCCAGATGCTTCTCCAAACAAAAGGACCACCAAGGTCAACAAAAAAAGATACCATCAGCATGAAAGATGAAGCTAAAAACACGCTGAGAGTGTGCAACGCTAGTATTTGTGCAATTGACATAATCCAAATGGTATTTCAATTCAACACAAAGAAGGAGGCTGCAAAGAAACTTTCGAAATATCGCAGCTCGAAGAAGAACGGAGGTGTGAGATCCCTTTCAACACAAATATTCATCAATAGTCAGTCGCGTACTTTGCATCTTGTTGCGGCCTCTTCCTGGTGTGACCTTCTTGTGATACTTCGGAGCTGTCGAAATAAACATAAGGTAGTCAACTTCATAGATCGCAATAGTGTGTTCTTGCGGTCAGTTCTGGGGAATCCCCCACTTGCGTGTCAAACTCTACCCAGGGAGGATTTGGAATTTGGAGCATCTTCCCTTGGTCTTCTCAAAACTTGCCGGGCTTTGATACTAGACGATGGAATCGCTAATGAGGCAGTTAGTTTGCTGCCCTTGAAGTGTACTTTGTACTTGGATGATCTCATCGATGATCTAGGGCAAGCATTCAATCAATGCTATAATATTGAAAGATCATCCTACAGTACAAAAACATGTCACTCTATTAGGTACATACGTCTGGCATGTCAAGCACGTGGAGTGCCCTCGTCAAAGCGGAGCAAAAGTCGATCAAGAGATTCTATCAAATGCAGCTGTCAATCTGTGTGTACACTTAAGGGTAAAGTAGACACAGAGAGTGGACGTATTCTAGTATGTGAATTGCCTCTACTTTTCTTCAAGCATACACATAGTTGTACTTCTATTCATTCGGGTGGATGCCGGCCACTTCATCCAAGCCTTGAGATGTTTATACTGGAGCATAAGTGTATGACCTTACAAATGGGTGACCTTCACCGACTCTGTTCTAACCAAGGTGTGGTCATTGCAGAAGAAGCAAAGGAAAAGGTGTGTCTAGGCCGTGATGCACGCTTCAAACCAACTATTACGCAGATACGGAATGTTTTGAAACGCGATGCTTTGCGAACTTGGAGAAGAGGTAATGACCAAAGTAATCTTAGAGCTCAGGGCATACGAATGTCCGGACATGATAACACCTATGTTGTCTTCAGGGAGAGCAGGGAGCGTCAACATGCTATCCATGCTAAGTTGCAATATTTTCACCCTGGACATCACACGCCTCAAGATGTGTGGGTCTATAATAGCACGGGAACGGATTCAACACCCCATGTGTCCACAGAATTTCTACATGATCGAACGCCTGTTGCGCAATCCCATAAGAAAGGACGGCAAAGATTTCTCTTCTTGTGGATGACAAAACATGGAAAGTACATGCTTGAAAGATACGGATGTTGGGCTGGACTAGACTCAACTTACCGTTTGAACATGTATGGTTTTCCTCTCACCATTTTAGTGGTAAAGAGCAACGTAGGCAATGCTTTTCCAGTATGTTTCTATCTATCTGATTTAGAAGACACATCAACTCATGCAGAAGCTATAGCCCTTGTCAAATGGATGTGTCCAAGATGGCTTCCTGAGACAATACTGAGTGATTGTGCCATGGAATTGGTGAATGCAGTGGAATCGAACTTCCCAAAAAGTTATTGCATCTGGTGCCTCTTTCATGTAGAACAAGCATTGTTGAGACACACAAAACGCAAGAGTACCAAAATAGGGTCTGAAGATGAGAGGAAACCTATTTTAGCACTTTTGCGTGCACTTATGTACGCAAAGACAAGGTGTGCTTTCAACAACATGGAATTGGACTTCCTGCAACGCGTGAGACATTGTGGGCTCCAAGCAACCGAAATCTACTACTTGCAATACTTGAAACAACACGAAATTCGATGGGCAGCCTATGCACGAAATGAGAAGAGTTGTTGGGGACATGTAACTAGTATCAACACCAACAACT
Organism: Picocystis sp. L7; assembly: GCA_020975725.1. Classification (NCBI taxonomy): domain Eukaryota; kingdom Viridiplantae; phylum Chlorophyta; class Picocystophyceae; order Picocystales; family Picocystaceae; genus Picocystis; species Picocystis sp. L7. The sequence goes on along the minus strand of QXJR01000018.1, from coordinate 504,024 downwards.
TAAACGAGTCGTTCAATGGCAAACTAAAACAACATTTCGGGCTGAAAAAAAACAAGCTAGTGACCACACTCGTCATGAAGCTCCAAAGCGTGAGTGACAAATTCTGGACAGACTATGTAGATGCTAATACCTTGCAAAGATGTCCGTATCGGGCGGTTTATGTTGAAGGTAACCTCCTTCCTTCAGCATCACTATGTACGGTGCCACGGCCTGACATTGTACTCAGAGCGCTGTCGATCAATGAGAGAAAGGCAAGTCAGGGTAGGTATGTCATCTCTCCCACACCATGTACAAATGGTCTCTCTTGGTCACTTACTGGAACACGTTTCCAAAAGTATACTGTGACACAGATGGGAAACACATGGACTTGCACTTGCGTTTCTGCAGCAAGAGCACGCATTCCATGTCAACATGTCTTCGCAATATTGCAATATGATAATATTGACTTTAGGAATGTGGACCTGACTGCGCCGCATTTTGTCATTGATGACTGGTGTTTCCAAATTCCGGGGTATGTGGTGCCTGAAGACAAGGGTGTGCAACCTTGGTTGATTCCAAGTGCACCAAAGCTTGTGCAAAACCGTGAAGAACGTGACGTTGCTCCTATCGCAGAAACTGAATGCAACTACCCATGCGAGGATCAGCCCATACCAGAGGTGATAGACCAACTGCGTGCATTACGCAACAACCTCTTCCAAACAAAGCAAATAGACAGAGCATCCGTAATGCTATACAAAAGAGTGCTTGAGGCCGTGGAGGAGTATGCTACAAGCTCAGATGCCTCATCTAGTAAGAGTAGTAACCATGTTCATGCAAAACTACTGGCACAAAATAAGAGGTTGTATGACTATTGCGTAGAACATGCCACGTATGGACAGTTTTCCGAACTCAACCGGTGTGCTCCTTTGATTGCCGCATTACGGGAAATTACGCAAGTTTCAATGCCTATGCTACGATCGCCATGTGCCAGCAAGAAAAGGGACAGGGGCTACACATCTTCGATTTCACAATTACCAATGGAGAAGTTTGTCAAGACATGCCAGCTAGAGCAAGTTGGGAATCAGAAAAAAAGAGTAGTGCGAACGCTAAGTCAATCCCTTCATGACAAAAACTGTCATCATGAAACTACCCAAGAAAAGCTACCTACCACAACACACAAAGACTTGTCTAATGACCAATCGTTGTAAACAACTATCAGGCTTCATCTTTCATGCTGATGGTATCTTTTTTTGTTGACCTTGGTGGTCCTTTTGTTTGGAGAAGCATCTGGCCCCCTGGGTCGTCTTCATTCTTCTCTTTTACTTGTTGACGTTTCCTGCTTTCCATGACGTTTCACTTTCTGACGGCCTTTTCCTTTCACCCTTTCTGTAGTGTCGTTTTCGCCCTCGGCGGTGCTTGACCTCATGCACGGAGGCAGGCGCACCGTTCGTTTGGGCGGGTAACCTGAAGCCCTGCCATAGGATAGGAAGACCAGGCCCTTGGTGAATGGAGGCGGCCGAAAGAGGAACGCCAAGGGCTGAACCTTGACCCGCCCTGGTTACAAGTCCCTTTTCATTGGGGGCATATCCCCAATCGATTTTCGGAGGGTTGCCCAGGTCGGTTCGAACAATCTGGGGATCGAGGGTTTCAGGGACCTGCATTCTGATGTACCATTTTGGTGTTTTCGCCCATCGAAATGTTAGGGACAGAAACCGAAATTTCTCGCCAATACTTCATCGATGCTTTTGGATGATCTCGATTGTCGAAGAACGGGGTTTGTCTCAGAGGGAAGGGGCTTCCCACACTCACCAATCCGACGACCCGTGAACGACCGTGTGAGCCGGGGCTTGGCAAGGGGACAATAAGCCTTCTCGTCCAATCAACCATAGATTGATCCTTCTTTTAACCGGGTCCCGTGCGGGTGCGGACCACTCGGAGTGTTCGCGGTGCAGGTGGACGACCGGTGGCCCTGCGCGTTGGCGTAAGCAGTTCGACGCGTGGGTGGATGAACGAGAAGACGCGTCGTCTGGGGCCTGGATGCGATGCATCCAACAGACATGATCTTTCGTGCCGGTTGGAGGCATCGCAGGTAGGCTCGATCGAAGCCGACGGCGGGCCGATGGCTTCCGATCCGCGTCCATTCGATCCGCCGGATGCTCCGTTTTGCTCGCTCTTTACGCTTTCCTTAGTTGTTTGTTGCTCCTTTCGACCTGTGTAGGTGCGACCATCCCAATCTCGTCGTCCGTGGTGTCGGATCGATGGCGCCGGGCCGGTCGGACATGCACAGGTCGACGCTTTGTTCCCTCGGTGTCGGACCTTCCAGGTGTATCTGCCACCGGAAGTAATTCCTACCGTTATCGCTTTTACTGCGATCGGTTTTCCTCACGCCGTTCGGACTTGGACGCATCCAGGTTGGATGCCTTCGATCCTCGAAGGAGGCAAAGATGAGGCAAAACATGTCGATATCTAGACCGAAGATATCGATAAATCCTCGGCATGCTCGGGGCTCTCGGGACCGAAATCGTCCGCAAGGCTTGTTTTATTCGAACGACCCGACGACAAAGCCCGTGATGGAAGGGCCCCCAATTCGGGTGGATGGGACAGCGTCCGGGGCCTTCCCGGCCTCCCTCTGCGGCGATCGCACCTCCACGGCCGTCTCCGCGGACTCCTCCCCTCCCCCTCCCTCCAGGATGCGCTTTCCCCGTCGAGGCCTCGTCCTTCTCCGGATCCTCCATGTCCCGTTCTCCCTCCTTCCTCCCCCGTTTTCGGTCCTCCTGCGACGGTGTCCGCAGAGGACCTCCCCTTTCCTCCTGGTGGCTTGGCTGCCCTACGTTGAACGAGGTCGGTGAAGACACGAGCCACGATCAGAAACGAGCGCCGACAGCGATGGCGACGGCCGAAAACGAGGCGCCACGCGCCCAAAGATTGCCCGTGGCGCGTGCACTGGCCGTGGGAGAAGAACTGTGCGACGGAAGGACGGTCTGCGTGGGCGGATGGGTCAAGACGGGACGCGTGCAAGGCAAAGGAGCGTTCGCATTCGTCGAACTGAACGATGGATCGTGTGCGAGCAACCTGCAGGTCATCGTAGAGAGCGAACTGCAATCCCTCGCCGATGTGACGCCCACAGGAACGTGCCTCGTGATCGAAGGACAGATGAAACGCACGCCAGAAGGGACCAAGCAGCCGGTGGAACTGCGCGCGACGAGGATCCGACATGTCGGACCGTGTGATCCTCAAACCTATCCCATCGCCAAGACGAGGATGGGACCCGAATTCTTGCGTACAGTGATGCATCTCAGACCGAGGACAAATCTTATCAGCGCAGTCACGCGTATCAGGAGCAATCTAGCAGTGGCCACACACAGGTTCTTCCATGACAACGGATTTGTGTACGTTCATACCCCAATCATCACCACCAGCGACTGCGAGGGGGCTGGTGAAATGTTTCAGGTGCGTCGGTAATACCTCCTAATCGAATGCTCTTACGCTTGCGTCTTTCATCGGCTTGGGATGAGGAAAGTTTCAGCCTTGGCTTAGCAAATTATGCTGAAAACCAATACTACCGTACTCAAACCTCTGAAGCCAACTCAGCAGTGACAAAGCCCCAATGGCTTCTGGACGCAAGACAACACCATCAATTGCGGAACAGGGCTGACCTAATCCTTCAACTTCTCTGTGTGTTGCAAACTCTTCAGGTTACTACCCTGCTGTCTCAGGCGGAGAGTGCTGCCCCTAAACCAAGCGACGAGCAGCTCAAAACAATGAGGCATGACGTAGCAGAGCAGGGCAATTGCGTGCGCGAGGCAAAGAAAGAAAAACGTGGCAACCTTGCACAGGAAATCGAGAAACTAGAATCACTGAAGGAAAGGCTGAAGATCTCTGAGACTGCATTGACATGCGAAGGCGGAATCCCCCGCCAACCGGGCGGCTCCATCGACTACACCCAGGATTTTTTCGGGAAACCATCTTTCCTCACTGTCTCGGGGCAATTGCAGGCAGAGATGTACGCATGTGCTTTGACGAACGTTTACACATTCGGCCCCACTTTCAGGGCTGAAAACTCGAACACCATCAGACACTTGGCAGAGTTCTGGATGATTGAACCGGAGCTGGCATTTGCAGACCTCATAGATGACATGAATTGCGCGGAAGACTATGTGAAGTACTGTTGTAGGTGGCTGCTGGAGCACTGTATGGAAGACATGAAGTTTTTTGAGAGGTTCGTGGACAAGACCTGCCTCGACAGGTTGAAATTGGTTGCGGATACTCCGTTTGGTCGAGTGTCCTACACAGAATGCATCGACATTCTTCTTGAAAGCATTGAACAGGGCAAGGTTACCTTCAAGAATCCAGTGGAATGGGGCATTGATTTGGCGACCGAGCATGAAAAGTATCTGGCAGACACAGTGTTTAAGAAGCCAATCATTGTATATAATTACCCCAAGGATATCAAGGCATTCTACATGCGGCTCAACGATGATGAAAAGACCGTAGCTGCGATGGACGTGTTGGTGCCCAAGGTCGGTGAACTAATTGGTGGAAGCCAGAGAGAAGAAAGGTTGGACGTTTTGGAGCGCAGATTGAAGGAATGTGGCTTGCCAGAGGAACCCTACCAGTGGTATCTGGATTTGCGCCGCTATGGCACAGTGCCACACGCAGGTTTTGGACTAGGGTTTGAGCGGCTGGTACTCTTTACAACAGGTCTGGAAAACATCCGCGAGTCTATACCTCTTCCGCGCTGGCCTGACCACGCTGACTTCTAAGACAGTTGTGAACCCATCCTTTGAATGCACGATTCAAAATAAGAAGCTCATATTCAAGTGTGTTGTGTGATTGCTTCCCCATGGATACAGGGTGTGATGCAGATAACTTATCTACCTGTTCCAGATCTCTTTGTTCCCTGGAACTTCCCTTCCCTTGCCCCTTCATTGTTTCGATTTGACTGAATCCCAGAGGTCTAGCCACACCTTGAACGTTTTGCTGTAGGTCAGGAATTTCACCTTCCGCCGGAGCCGGAATTTAGAAAGTACCCATTCGATGGTGGTCTGCTGCGCGGCCTCTTCCGTGACGAGGAGCTGGGATTCGAGTGTGAACACGAGCGACTCCAATCTTTTGACCTCTCGTTCGAGATCGGTCACTTGATCTCGGAGGAGTCCGACTTCTTTTTCCCGAGCCTTCTGTTTGGCTCGAAACCTGGCTGAGGACAGCCGGTTTTGTATTTTTCGTCGCATGGCTTTGTCTTCCAAGTTCTGGTAGGACATTTCCCCGGAGTCTCCACTCGTGCAGTTGACCGGTGCTTGTTCCCTCTGCAGGTGCGTGTCGCTGAGTACGTTGTCGATGAAGAGCAAGTCTTCTCTGGAGAAGAAGTTGGTGGCTGGATCCAAGTCCAGGAGCTCGTCCGTCCCGTCTCGTGGTCTGCACAGCGACGGCACACGTAGAGGGGGTGCACCTGGTTCGTCCCTCGGCCACGGATTCGCCATGTCGTGCGTCTCTCGCGTCTCGAAGCGCCGCGAATGCGTCCCGCTTCAACTGGGATGCCGACGCGATCCGACCGCTTTTCCCTTCATCCTGATTCATCCAAGTTAACCGGGAAGGGTTAAGTCGGGGAGGAGGATCCTCGGGTCCATCGGACGGCCAGCAGGATCGATGCCCGCCCCGATCGGGGTCGATGGACGGTGGAGAATCCCCTTCGTTCCCCATCCCTAGGGGCAGGCCCCCGCGGATGGACGGGCCAGATCCAGGTTCCACGTGGCTGTAGCCTCGAATCCACGGCGGTGGGGGCGAGGTCTTTCGTCGATCGACGGTCAGGATGGCACCTGGAGGCAGAGGCAGGATCCATCCGACGGACGTTGTGGACGAGAAGGAGAGGTTTGCCAGAGACGCATCCACTCGAATGCATTCGTCGTAATTCCGGCGCGTTCCTCCGGCATGGATGGAGCAGATGCGCGTGTGGACGTGCACGCCGCGGGAGTGGCGACTCGGTGGGATGGGAGACGCACTTCATGGCCGACGCATCCCTCGGCAGCGCCTCCACGTCTGCCTCCCGCACCACGTGGTGGGATCCACCGCCTGATTTGAGAAGGCACCGTTCAACCCCCCTCGATCGAGTGAGAGGGCTTCCCATCCTCTCGATGCCTCGTCTACGTGTCGAAGCACCGCCGAGGCAAGCCACGAACCCGTCCATGGGATGGCGCCTGAAAACCAACCCTGGAGAAACCCGAGGAACTCGCCACCTTCCATACGAGGATGGGAGCGATGGCTCTGGATTCGAACGTCCGTACGATCCTCCGCCAACCCCCTTGCAAACGGTCTTCACCGTTGGAACCCGGTAGGGTTCGCCCCAGTGACAGCCTGTGCGACCCCACCACGTCAGCAGTTCGTTCGAGGGGGTGGGGCATCCGTGGACGTGTGCCAAGACGAAGCAGGGAATCATCACATCCGATGCTCGAAATTGTTCTCGCAGGATTCCCGCCCCTCTGTGGTTGAGAAAGTGGCAAGTTCACGGATAGAACGGGGAAGGGGTGGGCAAGGAGTTAACATGTGGTCTTTAATTGCACCCAGAAAGCAAACGGAAAGGTTTGTGAATGTTGCATGTATTCCCCTTGGAAGGTTCACCAATGCAACAGCTATCCTGTTTGCATTGATTCCTTCCACATGCAACAGGGACGCGTAGCAACAGCGCATGCAAGATCAGCGCGAACTATACGGAATCATAGCCTGCTAGTAGTACTGCACGTGTCTTTATCTCAAAGCTTCTCCGGGAGTTGGCTCGCAACGCGCAATTGCAGCTCTTGAAATTGTGTCTTCCAGCTACGAGCATCTTCCCTAGCACGCGCCACTGCTTTCTTCAGAGACTCGTTCTCGATGGCTAGTGTGCGCTCATCTCCCTCCGGTCCACCCTCGTCCTTTGTCGCCTTCTTGGGCCTTTTATTGCTTTTTTTTTCCGCCAGAGAGTACAGGCTGGAACAGATCGTGCGCAGAATCCAGGTCAGCATCTACACTAGGAAACTCCTCTTGCTTCCACAGTGCATACTTCTGGAGAGTGATCCATGGTAAGCCTCCCTCTTTCGAACCCTTCTTCGCAGGGCGTTGACCTCGCAGCAGTATGCTTTTTGGTTTGCCTAAAACATTTATATATGTCACGGGCTTTGAGTGCTGCATTCGACGTATGCACTGCTTGCTAAATACATCCCACACCAAAGCATTACCATCGTTGGCCCCCGATATCAGCAGGGATCCATCCTCACTGAAGCAAAGGCAGTTGACCGAACCAGAATGCCCTTTGAGTAGCCCTGCACCGACCGAGGATTCTACAGAACTCGTGCTCGTTTCGTTCGAATGTCTTGGCACCAAAGAATGTTCGTAGATGACCGAGTCTGCTCCTGCTGCAAAGATCGCCTGGTCCAGCGGATCCAAAACCACACAATGAATCGCAGTGGGAAACGAAATTGTGCGCATGTGCAGACCGTCAACAAGTGACCACAAGTTCACTGTTTGATCAAGAGATGAGGTGGCCACAAGCGAAAGATCCCCTTCAATGCCCACCGCAATGCTTGTGATTGGCAGTGTGTGTTGCGACCAGCTGTGCAGAGGCTTCGCATTGGAGGGCACGTTCCCAGCTGCATCCGCGATGTTGCAAACATCGAGCACTTCCATCAGGTTCCAGACGTGTACCAATCCATCTTCTCCCCCGGTGATCAGGAGCGCATCGTCTTTGCTAAAAGCCAACGCAGACACGGCTTTGAAGTGGGCATTCCACATTCGGACAAGCCTTCCGGTTGGGATTTGCCAGGCATGAACACATCCCGACTTGCCACCTCCCACCAAGCAGTACCCTCTGTGGCTGGACTCGATCACGTGGATGGGTTCTGTCGTGAAACTCTTGCTATGCACGGTGTCCTTGGACCAGGTCCACATCTGCACCATTTTCTTGTCTGGTCTTGCCGACACCAGCAGTTCTTTCCCGGCCAAGCACGTGCCGTTCCTGGGAGACGCGGCAGATCGATACGACTGCATCAGACTTCCATTTTCCAGGTCCCAGGCGTGCACGGGAAGTTCTTCCAATGAAGCGGTAAGCAGCACTTCTCCGCCATCCGACATGGCCGCCGACCGTCGAACCGTCGGTTAATGTCCGACCGAGTTAACCCACACCCTTCGCTCCTGCGGGAGTTTCTTCTCCTCCTGCCAGGAGGGTCCTGGTAGAACCTGCACAGGAAGTTGTGTCGGGAAGAAGGGTTTAAGGTTGGTTGGCATAGGGATGACACCGGGATGGAGGGAGGGGTGTGGGAGCGGATCCAAGGACGAGGCTGGAACGTATGGACGGAGGCTTTCAACCAAGGATCAAAAGAGAGATTTGCGTGTGTGTCGGTGTGGGAATGCGTTCCCGATTGAACCAGTCCATCTTCCAATCAACCCATCCCCAGTGGAACCCAGTCGACCTTCGCTGACTCCCTTTGAAGGTTCCCAACTCCCCTTTCGACCCGACGGGATCCGAAAGCAAGCCCCTTCCCAACGAAGCTCCAACGGGTTCCAACCCGGATCCTTAGTCGGACAATCGGGAGTTCTCGAAAAGGGAAACCCCCCATCATTCCGCGATCGAGATCTTCGGTGACGTTTCGATCCCATTCATCGCGATCTTCAGATAAGATATCGATGGGAGGTTGGCGGCGGCCGAGTCGGAGTCCATCGGCGGTGCGGATCACCGGCGCATCGCCGCCTTTCGAGGCGTCGCACGCGATGCTCGACATCAACCTGTTCCGAGAAGGTGCGTGGAAGATCCTCAAGACGTCGAGGAAGTACCGTGGAAAGGAAAGGGTCGCTGACGAGGGGGATGCGACGCAGAGAAAGGAGGCGATCCAGAAGCCATCCGAGAGTCCCAAAGGAGAAGATTCAAACCTGTGGAAGCTGTGGATCGAGTGATTGCGCTCGATCGACAATGGAGAGACGAAAGATTCAAGCTGGATCAAGTGAAGAAGCAGTTCAACAGCCTCAACAAGGAGGTGGCCAAGAAGAAGATCGCCAAGGAAGATGCCTCCGAACTCATCGCCCAAGTGGCTGAACTCAAGGCTCAGATCAAGGAACTCGAAGACAAGGAAAAAGAAGTCGCCGCAGCGAGAGACCAGGCCATTCTACCGATCGGGAATCTCGTGCACGACACCGTGCCTGTGCACGACGACGAAGACTTCAACGAAGTGCTGCGGGAGGTAGGCCAGCGAAGAATGGAAGAGGAGCTATACAACCATGTGGACCTGGTGCAGCTGCTTGACATCGTAAACCTTGAGCAGGGGCAGACCGTGGCTGGTGGGAGAGGATACTACCTGATTGGAGCAGGAGTCCTACTGAACCAAGCCTTGATTAATTTTGGCATGCAGTTTCTGTACACCAAACAGTACACACCAGTGCACACTCCCTTCTTTATGAGGAAGGATGTGATGGCAGAATGTGCGCAGCTAGAACAATTTGATGAGGAACTATACAAGGTGACTGGCGAAGGCGAGGACAAGTACTTGATTGCCACAGCAGAACAGACGCTGTGTACATTGCACCGCAAACAGTGGATTGAGCCCAAGGACCTTCCCATGCGCTACTGTGGATATTCCACGTGTTTTAGAAAAGAAGCTGGCTCGCATGGGAGAGATACATTGGGCATTTTCCGAGTCCACCAGTTCGAGAAAGTGGAGCAGTTCTGCATCACCAGCCCGGAAGACAACAAATCTTGGGAAATGCAGGAAGAAATGCTTAAAAACTCCGAGGAGTTCCTTGCGGCCCTGGGGTTGCCCTACAGGGTGGTCAACATTGTTTCTGGTGAACTGAACAACGCTGCTGCAAAAAAGTATGATGTGGAAGCATGGTTCCCTGCTTCCAAGAAGTACCGCGAGCTGGTTTCGTGTTCCAACTGTACGGACTACCAGTCACGCAGGCTAGAAATCCGGTTGAGGGCAGGAAAGTCTCCAACTAACCAGGACAAGGTGTACGTCCACATGCTGAATTCAACGCTGACTGCTACTGAGAGAACTTTGTGCTGCGTGCTTGAGAATTATCAGACCCCTGATGGCATAAGGGTACCAGAAGTTCTTCGACCCTTCATGATGGGCATTGATTTCTTGCCTTTCAAGAAAATGTTCAATAAGAAAGGCCTTCCTGTTGACATTCCGGAAGCAGAAGGGAGCAAATAAATGTGCACATCAGAGACGATCCAACAAGTGGGAATGTCAATCTGTCACGCGATGCATGCGCCTGTCCTGCCGATTATTCGACACCTAGACTTTCCATAGTCTACATGCCATAGATGCAAGCCAGTGCTGGGCTGAGCTTCACACATTGGCGGAAGAGTCTTGCGGCTTCCATTGCCTTTCCTTCCAATTCCAACATTTCCGCCTCCTTGAAAATCTGATACGCTCGTTTGTCCTTTTCTTCAACCAGCACTGGATTCACACGACGATACATGATATCTGTGCGGATGAGAAATTTGGTGCACCCATCCCCGACTGGTTCTCCTTCGTGCGGCATATCCTGTCGGAACACCAGGGTATCCCCCTTCCTTGCTTTGGCTTCGGCGACCACGCATTCCTCTGGCCATCGATAGCGACCTTTCTTGTCCAGCTCAAATTCTTGTTCATGGGTCTCGATGTCCACCTGGTTTTCCTCGCTGGTGCCATACGCATGGGAGTCTTCATCTATTTTTCCCGGATTTGCGGCACGAAGGAGCCTGGTTGCGCCTCCTTGTGCGCAGTCACACAGGTACACCAGGGCCGTGTACAAGCTCCTATGATCGAAGTCTATCACTGTGCAACCATCCGTGTGGGGACTAAAGTGGCCTCCAGGATGATACTTGGCAAACAGAAAGTCTCGGTGTACGCCGCAAGCTTGCCATTCCCCTTCCATGCCACGTTCCCACAACGGCGATTCTGGACGGAGGGACAGACGTTCCGGGACGAGTGGCTGCAGACGATCCCAGAGCGCATCGGCGAGCTTCTGGCTCTTGACTTCGACGGTGAAAGCATTCCTAAAGCTCGTGCATGGATCTTCAAGGTTCCAAAAGCTGAGTCCCAATGCTTCGACTCGACTGGCTAGATCATCGCATTGCGAGTGCGAGAGTACGCCTTCGACCACGAACGCTTCGTCCGCCGCCAAGGGGTCCAATTGCCGTCGCTTCGGCTCGTCCATCTCCTCCCTCGGACCCTCATCATCTTCCAAGAGGTCTTCCTCGAAGGCGGGCTTCTCCCTCGGCCGCACGTTGGACAAATCCGGACGCGAGTGCGCCGCCATCATGGTTGTCGCCATCGTCGTTTCGAGGTCGGTCTCTCTCCTCCCTCAACCCCCCTCAGGGAGTTTCTTCTCGACCCACCCGGGGGTCGGATGGCCGTGGATCCGTCGGTGTTGCATCGAAGTCAAGCAACCCAAGTGCCACTTCGTTCAAACGATGACCTGATCGGTGGCGAAGGGACAACTTCGGCCCAGGAAAGAGGAACGGTGCAAGGTCGTAAGTGGACCACTCTTTGACCTAGCGTTGACGTTGGGCAACTATATCAGAACCACTTTGTTGCATCGGAGATTACAGTGGACCAAGAGACGCACGATTGCTCGTTCCCACGTGCCATCCAGAACGAAGGACGAAGAGAAGAAGGACGAAGCTAACGGGAGGTGACGAGAGAAACAACTCAACGACTCCCGGAGTCGCTCTCAAGAAACATGAACTTGCGAGTTGTTCACAACAAGATCTTGCCACCGAGGCAAGGATTGATCGCATCCTACCTCCATCTCCGTTTCTCCATGGATGGTTCGACGGGAGAAGGAAGAAAGGTGACCGTGGGATGCGCCGTGAACGGTGGATGCGCTCATTGACATGCTGATTCGCAAGCTCCTGCGGTTTCCGGGACGTACCACGACATCAATGACCCGCTTTCAAGGCCCGTTGTGCACATATCGGACAGGAAGGAAGGAAGATGTGGTGGTAGAACGTCCATCGCGATGCAAGGGAGGCGAAAAAGGATGGCAATGGGATCTTGGAAGCGTGGACGAGGACCGAGCGATGGAACGGTGGACATGCGAAACTCGTTCTTCCAGGACCCCCATTGCCACGTGGCACTAACAAGGACGCACCCGTTCGAATCCACGCTTGGACGTGGTGTCCCACGAGAAGGCCGTAAGGGACAATTCGGAAGTCGATGCGCACCCCCACGAATGCGTTGTGCGTCCTCGCATTTGAACCCGCAGCACGTCTCATGTTCTTTTTTGTCATACTCCGCCCTGGTGCTCTCCCACCATCCCTCTCATTCTCTCTGTCATTCCATCATTCTCTCGGTGCCAGACTCCCTCTCCCACTGCCTCTCTCCAACAATCCCTCTCTCCCACAATCCCTCTCTCGAGCTTTCTCTCCTCTCCGATCCACCCTCTCGTTCTCTCAATCACCCTCTCGACCTGGGAGTGACCCGGGTCTGGGTCCGTTGGAACGTTCGTGCCCTCCTCCTCGAAGATCCTCCTTTCCGCGTCCCCTGTCCTCCTCCCTGATTGGTGGATCCCTTCCCTTCGCCCATCCCCGCCGTCCGTTCGCCCCGACCTGCCACCCGGCGTGTTTCCATTGGTCGAAGCGCGTGCACCCTGCCAGCTGGTCCACTCGATCTTCGTTCGCGTGAAGCGCCTGGCGTGGGGGGAGGGTCCGATCGTGCTTTGCTTCGAGGTTCGTCTTCACTTTCGTGGCCGCGAAGCAGGAAAGGCGCGCGTGCTCTGCTCCCGCACGTCGTCCATGGCGTCCGATGCGTTCTGTGCGTGGACCAGGACGGCAGAAGAGGTCCTGGAGCACTGGAAGAGCGACGTGGAACAGGGACTCGGCACCGCGGAAGTGCTGCGACGGCGCGATCTCTTCGGATGGAACGAGCTCGAGAAGGAGGAGAAGAAACCTCTCTGGAAGCTCATCCTCGAACAGTTCGAAGATGCACTCGTGAGGGTAAGAGGGCAACGCGATCGAAAGCACAAGAGAACAGGACATGCGCCCCGGACACCACGAGCGAGAAAGGAAGCGAAGGAGGCTGACTCACGTCCACGGTGCACGCCTCCGAACACGCTTCCTTCGGTGGGAATGAATCCCGCGCGCGGCTGGATGCCGAACACATGACGACTGCCATCGACGCGTGGAAACGGTAGATCTTGCTCCTGGCTGCTGGTGTTTCGTTCGTGCTGGCCTATCTGGAAGAACCGGACGAGGATGAGGGTTTGAGGGCCTTCATCGAGCCCTTCGTGATCCTTCTGATCCTCATTGTGAACGCGTTCGTAGGTGTGTGGCAAGAATCCAATGCCGAATCGGCGTTGGAATCTTTGAAGGAACTCCAAAGCGAAACGGCCAAGTGTGTGCGCAATGGAAAGCTTCTTTCGGACCTGCCTTCCAAAGAGCTGGTTCCAGGGGACATCGTGGAGCTCGCTGTTGGTGACCGAGTCCCTGCAGATTCAAGGGTCCTTGTCATGAAAACCGCCACCTTGAGAGTAGAACAGTCATCCTTGACTGGCGAATCTGTCGCAGTGCAAAAGATAGTTGAACCAGTTGCCGGAGAGGATGTGGCGTTGCAAGACAAAGAAAACACGCTTTTCTCTGGAACGGCCATTGCTAATGGCAAGTGCACTGCCATTGTTACGGGGATCGGGATGAATACTGAAATAGGGAAGATCCAAGCCTCGATCACCTCGGCATCGGAGGAAGATAGCGATACGCCGCTGAAGCAGAAGTTAGATGAGTTTGGCGACCTGCTCACAAAGATCATCGGAATCATCTGCCTCTTGGTGTGGCTGATCAATTATCATCACTTCCTGCAGTTCAACTTTGACTCCGCTGGTGCCTTGCCATCGTCCGTTTCCTTTTCCCTGGGAAGGTGTACCTACTACTTCAAAATTGCCGTGGCGCTCGCAGTTGCTGCTATTCCTGAAGGTCTTCCTGCTGTCATCACAACATGTCTTGCCCTCGGAACGCGCAAGATGGCACAGGAAAATGCAATTGTACGCAGGCTACCGTCAGTAGAGACACTGGGGTGTACAACTGTCATTTGCTCGGACAAGACAGGGACGTTGACCACCAACCAAATGTCTGCGACCTACATGTCGGTCTCAGGTACCGCCGAGGGTAAGCTTGCCACGTACCACATACGGGGCACCACGTACAGTCCAGAGGCTAAGGACGGGGGCATTGATAATCTTCCGAATGAGCTTGATGTCCCGATGCAGACATTGGCTAAGATTTGTTCCTTGTGCAATGAGTCGGATGTTGAATTGGTGGGAGGCAAGTATCGTGCTGTTGGTGCAGCCACAGAGGTAGCACTGAAAGTTCTTACGGAGAAGATTGGCGTGCCGGATCGCCAGATGCAGGATGGGATTCTCAGGAAAAGAGAAATAGACCCTGATTCCATGGTACAGGCTGCGTCAGAGTACTGGAAGAAGAAGTATACCAAGCTTGCCACTCTTGAGTTTGATCGTCAGAGAAAATCGATGAGCGTTCTGGTGAAGATGCACGGCAACGCGAATGAGCTTCTTGTCAAGGGAGCCCCAGAGATGGTTCTGGACAGATGTTCAGAGATCGTTCTTGCAGATGGTTCTATTGTGCCTTTGACGGCAAGGGGCAGATCTGCTATTCTACTTGAAGTCAAAGGAATGACCACTGAGGCTCTGCGAGTGTTGGCATTTGCTTACAAGCAAGGCAACGATTTAGATGAGCTCAAGTACTACGATGGATCTACTCATCCATCGCACAAGCTACTTCTTGACCCTTCAAACTACGAGAAACTTGAAGACGGTTTGACTTTTGTTGGTTTGGCAGGTATAAAGGATCCTCCTCGTCCAGAAGTTTCGAAAAGCATCATGGAATGCAAATCGGCAGGTATCCGTGTGATGATGATCACGGGTGACAATAAAAACACCGCCGAAGCAGTGGCCAAGAATATTGGTATATTGGACAGTGATCAAGAAGTTGAGACAAAGTCTGTGACGTGTTCAGAATTTGTGAGGATGTCCACTAGAGACCAGATCAACCTTCTTTCTGGTCAAGGCGGGCTTGTATTTTCCAGGGCTGAACCTAAGCACAAGCAAGACATTGTACGCATGCTTAAGAGCTGTGGAGAAGTGGTTGCCATGACAGGGGATGGTGTGAATGATGCTCCAGCTTTGAAGCTGGCAGATATTGGAGTCGCGATGGGGATTTCAGGCACGGAAGTTGCCAAAGATGCAAGTGACATGATCCTTGCAGATGACAACTTCAGCACAATTGTCAAAGCTGTGGCAGAAGGAAGGGGAATCTTTAACAACATGAAAGCCTTCATCAGGTACATGATCTCTTCAAATATTGGCGAGGTAGTGAGCATTTTCTTGACGGCTGCTCTGGGAATGCCAGAAGGGCTCATTCCTGTCCAGCTGTTATGGGTCAATCTAGTCACTGATGGACCTCCTGCAACTGCACTTGGATTTAATCCACCAGAGAATGATGTGATGAAGAAACCCCCTCGTAGCCCCAAGGAAGCACTCATTAACGGTTGGGTGCTGTTCCGTTACATGGTTGTGGGCACTTATGTAGGGGTGGCGACTGTGGCCATTTTTGCGGTTTGGTACTTGTGTGACAGCTTTATGGGCATTGACTTGTCTAAAGATGGGCATTCTACAATAAGCTGGTACCAATTGACTCACTGGCAGCAATGTGAAGACTGGATTGGATTTGCTCCTGCACCGTACACCGCTGGAAGCACAGAGTTTACGTTTTATGGGAACGATAACTGTGAATACTTCACTCGTGGGAAGGCCAAGGCATCTACTCTCTCTCTGACGGTCCTTGTCTCGATCGAGATGTTCAATGCCCTCAATGCATTGTCAGAGGACGGGAGTTTGGTCGAGATGCCTCCTTGGGTGAACCCTTGGTTGTTGGTGGCGATCTCCTTTTCGTTCTTCCTCCACTTCTTGGTTTTGTACATTCCTGTGCTTGCAAGCATCTTCAATATCGTTCCTCTAAGTTGGGACGAGTGGAAGCTGGTGCTGCTGTTTTCCCTGCCCGTCATACTGTTGGACGAGGTGCTCAAGTTTTTCGGTCGCAGACTGGAGAGGAGGGCCAAGTCCGTTCACCTCAAGAAGGAATAGACCAATGTTCGCCTCTTCTTTGAACAGGAATGTTCAGATTGGTTCGTAGGCCATCGATTTATTTGCAGTACCAGGTCCTCCACATTTGAACGACCTCTCTTTGGTTTCTACATTGTATCCCTTTCTGCCTTCCCCTAGGCGATCGCACATCGACAACCGTTTCCATCGTCCACCTTCTTTCTCCTCGCGGACCTATTGGTTTGGGGGGGTCGCAGTACGAAGTGCACAGTGACGACCTGTGCAGTGTTTCCATCGATTATTTTTGTACGCAGATCTTCGATGCCATCCATGGCGAGGTGTCAGTCTACTGGTTCGTTCATCGCCCGGATCATCGCCTCGGCGTCGCTTTCGTTCGACGTTTCAGGCTCACCTCGCACCGTCTGCCCGTCTTCGAGAACCCTTCCCGCCAAGATGAGCTTCAGCTCCTCCTTTTTCGGCGCCACGCATTTCTCGCCTGTTGCACTTTCCGCGTCAGCAACTGCTCCATCATCCCTCCAACCTTCCCGACTCTTGCACTTGTGGCGTAGTTCGGATCCGTCCCCTCTCGCACACCGGCGCACCTCGCTTGGCTCCCAGCTCTTCCACCAGCTTCTCTTTGAGCCTTTCCACCTTCTCCTCGTCTCGGAAAGCGCACGGTCCCACGTCCTCGCCTCCAGCTGCGTCGCGAAAGCGCACGTCCATCCCACCACCGTCGACGGGGTTGACGTCTTCGTCACTCATCTCCATGGATCCCCTTTCCAACACCCTTCTATCCCGATCCATCCCGGGTCAAAGCCGATGCTTCCCCCTTTCAACCGATGGGTGCGAACCCGAGGGGGCTCCGGGGACGGTGCCCAACGAATGGGAAGACACCGGACAGTACTGCTGGCCGTATCCTCCGTTGGGTATCCTTGGGACGCATGCACGCACACGAGGTGCCTGATGGTGCTGCATCCGACGGAGCAGTACGTGACGCAAGAGAGTTCCGGACCCCTGGGAAAACCCAAACATGACCCTAACCGAGAAACGAGAACGCACGAGGGAGGATTGGGTTTGCTTCCATCCAAGGTGACGCTACAAATTCGCGACCGAGCCAACCAACTCAAAGATTTCCATTCGAGCGCTTGCACTCTTCTGTTGCTCCTTGACCAGTTTTCCGACAAACAATGCCTCCCATGTATCGCAACGACCATTCTTCTCGCCCACGTGGAGACGAATAGCGGCTACTAGAAGCGCATCACATTCTTGGGCATTCCCATACCTAAATTTCCCATGCCTTCGTTGGATGCGAATTCATATCGATGCCTCCCTTGATGGACGCTCTCGTTCCCGTTGAACAGAAGCATCATTGCGTGGTTTGTCCCTCGCGTGTAGCATCGATAATATCTATGTTTCCCGTGGGTTCCTCCCCTCTACAAGTGGCATAGGGCGCACAAGTGGATCCTCGCAAAGCGTCGCACCCTGTGGGCAAGAAGCATGAGTCGATGTAGGAACGTCCGAATGGACATTACCCTGCCCGCAACATGGAACGTGTGCCATTCGGAGTGGCGGGCTTGTTCTTGGCGTGTGGTGCGGAATATTGAAGGGACGCCATCGTTAACCTACCTTGGGCCGAGTCATCTTGCGAAGAGTGGATTACACACAGAAGCACTCGCCGTGTGCTTCGTACGTCCTATGGGCAAGGAACGATCGGAGAAGATGGTCTCGGAGCACGGTTTATCATCCAACGGACTTCTTACCATCGTTGTTGGGAATGTACGAGACGACGCGGAGGTTCATTTCGAAGCAGAATGGATCATGCACAAAGCACGTGGTAGAGCGATTCGAAACATGCACGCGCAATATTCATTCGTAACACACAAGAAGGCGGGCGGGACAGCATGACTCGACGAGGTACAGTCCGACTTTTTACACGGACGCCATGATACCAAGCCCTCTTGTATGCACGCGCATCGTTGCCCGAACATGCCTAACATTCTTTCGACTCCATCGTCCGTACATCTAGCTTTCCCAACGCAACGGACGTGCGCGTTGGTCCCGCCACCTCGGTCTCGTTTCCTGCCCGGTTCGGCGTCCGATGGCATCACTTCTTCCACCTTTGGTCATGGAACGTTCACGTGAAGGTGTTCCGCCATGTCCATGGCTCCCCCCTGACCTTTCCTTGGGAACGAAACCGGTCTGTCGGATCAGGCCCTCGGGTCTGTCTCCCTTTGGCAGGGTTCGTTTCCCTTTCAAGCGTTCCCTTTCGGCCTGGGTCGAGGACCGAGGTCGCGTTTCGAAACGGCGCTTCCCACGTGGTGATGCGCGATGCGCCTTCAGCGATGGCCATGGCCGAGCAGGAAGTGGTGGACCTCACTTCCCCGCCTGGGAGGTCGAACACGGTGATCTGCATCGACAGCGACACCGAGACTCCACAACCTGCGCCGTCCAAGGCCGTGGTGGCCTGCGACTCCGACAGCTTGGCGGAGGACGAGGACGTTCGAGCACTGTTTGCAGCGCGTCGCAAGGAAGACAAGGCCGAATCAAGGCCGGAATCTGCGTTTCAGAACTTGGCGGACATCGAAAAGTACCTGGAAGAACGCAAGGAGAAGGGGAAAGCCGAAGGACCGCACCCCAAGACGCGACCTTCCGCGAAGCGCGTCCGAGCGGAGTCTGAAGCGGAGCAGCCGGATGCCAAGGCGAAAAAAGCCAAAGAGAGAGAGGAGAAGAAAGAAAAGATGAGGTTGGAAAGGTTGGCGGCGAGAGAGGCCAAGAAACGGGCCAACGGATACTACAAGGAGGCGGAGCTGACCGCAGTGTTGGACCAGTCCTTGGCCTCTCACACCTATGGATGGCAGACCATGAAGTACCTGCAGGAGAAGAAGCTTCTGTATCGCATCGAAACGATCCAAGGAATGGGATCGTATCGATGTGTGGTGTGGAAACGGCACGCTCCTCGTAAGTTCGAGGAAGAGGAGAGGACGGGACGAAAGGGGTCGGAGGAGCGGATACGATACATGGTGGTCGTCATGAAGGCGGAGGAGTTCGCCGAGGAAGTGGACCAGGATCCAGCATTGTCTGGCTTGGTAGATTCCTGCTGCAAGAGCCAACCAGGGTCTTCCGTGCTTTTGGTCGTGGAGGGCTTGGATGCGTTGCTGCGCAAGCGGGAAAGGGAAGGATACAAGCGGGTCACTGAGGGTCGATCTGCAGGGGAACTGTTTGCTCGGGACAAGTATGAGGATGCATTGGTGGATCTAACGGTGCATGCGGAAGGCATGATGTATCGTTGTGTGCGTGACTCGTGCGAGGTGGCGGAGTGCATCGGACAGACCCACCTTTCGTTGGCCAAGCAGCCGTATTGGAAGAAGAAGGACTACCTGGACGTGGCGGGTGGTTCGAAGCTCCTTTCCTTGTCCGATCAGCAGCGTTTGGTGGACCTCCGATCCCAGAGTCAGCTCCCACCTTCCTCTTCAGATCCGGATCGGTTTCAGCTCGCTTCCTCCACCACCACTCTTCGTCCGCGTTTGTCGGGAACGTGTGTAGACGAGAGAAGCGTGTTCCTCCGTGCATTGCACCAGGTGCCTCGTTTGGGTCCTCAGGACGCCCATGCCATTGCACTGCAGTACAATCATTTGGGTGCACTGCTCCATTGGGCCCATGCCATCACACCACCTACCAGAGCTGCAGGTGAAGGGAGGGATGGCCACGTCCATGGCGATGGCGAGCACTGGGAGAGCGGCCTGGAAGACGTCGCGGAACTCCGACACGCACAAGGAGGGTCGTCGCGCCGCGTGGGACGCGCGAACGCGGCACGCCTGCGCACCTGGCTCACGTGCGAGGATCCCGACGCGGTGCTGCGTTGAGCGAGGACTCGTCCACGACCTCGAGCGCGTGGAGAAGCTGCTGCGAGACCGCAGCGTGGAGCAGAACCGCGTGGTGCGCCTGCAAGGTGGCGAACAAGCCGGGAAGAAGCGATCCGAACGCGAATCGCGAGGCCTCGGCGACGCCAAGGACGTCCAAGTGGCGTTCGTGGCGAAATGGGAACAGATGCAGCGCGTGGCCAGCGTGTTGGACGTCACCGCCACGTTGCGCGCCTGGAAGGACGTTCCTTTCGCTTGGTCGGTGCTCGTCACGTCCTTGGGACTGTGCCTGTTCTTGGTGGAATGGAACCAAGGACATCCAGAACACCTCCTGATGCTGGATGCACTGCCCGTGAGCCTGCTAGGTGTCCCTGTGGGTTTCCTGCTGGTGTTTCGATCCAACAACGCCTACGAAACCTGGTACAGCGGGCTGGCCAAGGTACACGCCATACTCAGCTACACCAAGAACATGTGCCGCTTGGCGACCGTGTGGATGGCCGACATGGGAGAGATTGAACAGGGAGTGCAAAGGTGGACAGCTGCGTTCCTGTTGGCCTTCAGATTCTCACTTCGACCAAACGATCATCTGTGCAGAGAAGCGCTGCAACAACTCTTCCCTAATGGAGAGGAGGCGGAAAAGATGATGCAGCTGCACAAGATGCACAGGATCTACTACTGCATCAGCAGGATTGATACCCTTGTGAAGAACGAGGCTCAGAATGGCAGCCTGTCTGGCCAAGTCATTGCAGACATGCAACTAGAAATAGTGAAGATATTGGAAGTGGTGGAAGGCTGCGAGCTGATCTACAAAAATCCTATTCCGGGAAGCTACCTGGTGCACCTCAGGAGAATCCTCTACATTTACATGGGATTGCTCCCTTTCTCACTCTACAAGTATGTTCCACCGATTGCTGTGCTACCTGTCCATCTGCTGCTATGCTTTGCTGTGGTCGGGATCGAGGTCAATGCAGCTGAGATTCAAGAGCCCTTTGGAAATCACCCGAGTGACATTCCTCTGGACTCGCTCTGCATCATTACTTTGCGAGATTTTATTGTGATGGGAAGCGGGTATGCCACCCATGATTATTCTGGCAACAATGCTCAAACCAAATAAATAAAAGAGCAGCGCTGGACAGCTGCCAACTTTTTTTTGCAGAACCTGCCTATTGGTGGTACAGTTTCTGAGTGAGGCCACTACGAGTGTGTTGGCTTCGATGTTGTCTTTCAGTTTTGTAAGAACAAATTTATTCTCAACAGCACAGGACCTACATTCCTTGATTGAAGAAACATTGGCGACCACGTCAAGTCATTTCACGCAGTGATTGAGCAATTGCCTGCTGCACAAGCTCTGCCTCTACTTCCTCGTCGGATGTGCCGCTTTCCTCGGAATCGTCCATGGTTGCACCTCCGTTGGCGAGTTCTGCTGTGGATAGGAAACCATCGTGATAACTAGCAACCTGACTTGAGTGCAATATGCGCAACAGCCGTTCTTCTGCCTCGCTTGCTTGGAGACCGACTTGCTCGGCATCGGCCCTCCAGCTGCCTGAGTCATACAAGCTCTCGGACGAATCAAGGGTGTGTGCTCGATCCTCCGCATCGAATACATTCATGAAGAATATAGAAACAGAATCGTAGAAAAAAAATGGTCTCACACTGTTGTGCCCTCCATCAAAGATAATCAGATTCTTGTCTCCGGCGTAGCCATCGTAGAGCCTCTCTGAATGGTGTTTGGGAATGAAGTCATCCCCTTGGCCATGTCCGAAAAGCACTGGAACGAATGAAGATCCCACCTTGCAAAGGGGGTCCACCGTGGCTATGTTCAGTTTTGCTCGCTTCTTGATGGACTTCTTCAGCATCTTCACACCCAGCCTGGCCATGAATTTGGGCAGCCGCATCTGCTGTGTGCTGCAAATCTCTACCATGAGGTCTGTCAACCTTGAGAACGGACTGTCAACCACCATACCGGCGATGCTGGGATCTCTCTCTGCATACAGCATGCACGTGACTGCCCCCATGGACCTTCCCCACAAGCCTATGACCTTGGCCATGTCGTTACTCCTCAGGTGTTGCACCACCACTTCTACATCTTCCACTTCCCTAACACCCAAAGTCACGAACTCACCCTCGGACTTGCCGGACCCTGCGAAATCGAAGGCCAGCAGCGTGCATCGCATGGGTAGGATCACAAGCGCAGCTTCCACCGCACAACACCTCGATCCAGAGTTGGAATGCAAATACACGACGCATGGCAGCTTCTCTTCTGGTTCCCGTTCGGGACGGTAATGACTGCATTGCAGCACGTGTCCGTCCTTGTTGCGTACTTGGAAGTCCTTCCTCGCATATCTCTGTCCTTTGAGTCTAAACCTGCCGTTTTCTCCTCCCAGGAGATCGCTTGTCTCGTACTGTGCGCGCGGTGGACGTACGATGCAGTTCTCAAGCGTGGTCCACAAGCCTTGTCTCTTCCCTACCGTCGCATCGTGCGTGGATCCACTGCTTCCTGGCGTTCCTTCTTGTCTTGGGCTCTCCTTCCAGAGTGGCATGGAACCTCCTGGAGTACATGCAAGGCTGCAGAAGGACGCCGAGCAAGCGCGCGACGCGCGTGGACGCGCGTGGAATGTCCGTTCGTCGGCGTTACACCCTATGTCGTGCAGTTACACCACACAAATTGAGTGAGGGTCCGGTTGAACCCAAAGCAGATGCACTATCTACACCCAAGGTCGTCTCGTGGATCCAATGTTTACGTCGAGTTTATGAAAAAGGGTTCCCACCTCCAAGGGAAATTCGTTGCGAAAAGGCGAACATACGGATTTACCCTCCTCCCGTCCACACCACACGAGTGCTCGTCCCTTGCCTTTCGGACAAGGAGCCCAACCCACGTGTCCACGTGGTTCGGTGCGAAGTTGGGAGTATAGGACGTGCCTCGACTCGCACCTTGCACGTCGTCCTCATGAGAGGGTTGCATGCGCCGCGAGTATCCCTTTGCCCATGCACCATGCGTGCGTTGGAACGGCAACGGACGACCTCATGGCACAGAGATTGCTTCGAACGGCCCATCTGCGGATCCTCGATCCCTTCCTTGTCTTGATGTGGGCCACTTCGAAGCGAAGGTGGCCCGTTCGTGCCGCCCTCTCGAATTCAGCCGACCCGTGGAGGGTGGGATCCATCCTCAAGAGTGGCGAATGGTGCTTGCCTTTGCTTCCATGGACACCACGTGTTGATTCCCACCTCCGTTCGATGCGAGCGTGGTCTGCAAAAGGCTAGGAGTATGGTTGCATTGGGTTAGAGAATGGGACGTGCGTTCAGCAAAGAGGTGCGGTGTCGGCTCCTTGCAAGAGGAATCGATTCAAGCAGTTGTCCCACGTTCATGGACCACCTTCTGTGTGTGGCCCGTGGGGGACGACGGATCGGGGTCGATGCAACTCGTGGTGGAGAGGACGGGGTGGCATCGGACAGGGTGTCTCGTTCGAGTCAACGGCTTGTCCTTGGAGACATCGCACCTGAGTTAACTTCGATCGAGTTACAATCTGTGAGGGGGGACAGGGGAAGGGCGCACGGCGAGGGATATGATGTGCGGATCCTAGGGAGGAGGAGAGAGGTGGTCCAGGAGGGGAAAAGAGGGGGAGAGAATCTCCATCGGATAAGAAAGGGTCCAACCGGAAGCATTGGGGAATGAAAACCAATGCCCGTCGAGGATCGACGATCTTGCTCTCAAAACCAGAGTCGAATGACGATCCTCTGCATGAACCGTAGACCGTCCACCCACAGCTGCGGACGTCCCCCAATCGTCGGATCTCCCTCGAATCCTTCCACCGTCGAGGACAACGGGCTTTCGTAAGTATCCTCGAAAGTATTCGTTTCTCGATGGGTCGCAGAACTTCGCCCCTTCGTATCCAAATGCGCAGAGGATACTGGAGAATAGCATAGCAGCCTCATAGAATTCCTCGCCGCTAAATGTGCATATGGTACCGTATTTTGTGCCGGAGGATCTCGAGATGTGGCGCCAGTTGTTTCGTGCTCGCTTCGCAGTTGCGCGCCTCTTCTCAAGTCGTCATGCAGACCTGTATCGCCTCCAAGACTGCCCAGCTGCGTGCCGGAAGGCCGCAGCGCACCACGACCGGTGCAAAGCGCGTGCAGGTACGTCGGCAAGTTCGAAGACGACGTCGGACGCGAACCGTCTGGCAAGGAAGTGTGCCGGGACGAAGGTGATAGGACAGCCGTGCTGACCCCATGTTTCCATTGTTGCTTGCTTCGTCGGGATGGCGTGTGCATGCCTCAGGGTGCAGTACGCGTGAGCTGCATTGCGGAGCGTGCCGAGGTCTCCGGACGCCGCATGGCTTCAGCCGGACTGGTGGCCGGACTGGCCGGACTCGTAGCTTCCAAGGCCGAAGCGAACGTGTGCGCAGCGAATCCGACCGCTTGCGTGCAAGGGAAACCTGTCAGCAAGTATTTGGAAGAGAACCCGGCCAAGAAGCCTTCCGACGATTCCATCTCTGGCATCATTGGTTTCGTGCTGGTTGCCATCGGTTCTTTCGAGTCCCTTCGTCTCACCGGTGGAAAGGCCGTGGGTCTGAGGCAAAAGTGAGGATCTGCCCGCTCTCGCAGGCGTAGAGAATACAAACACTCGTTTTCTTGGTCTTCGAGCACCCTCTTTCGTACCACCTCGCGTGTGCATGCGTACCATGCCTCGCTATTTCTCTTGCTCGACGCTTCGCACGCACTCGTCGACAGACAGCACGGTGTCGAAGCGTGTGGTGGGATCCCTTGGAAACCTCGGCTCTGAACCCGAATCCTCACCTTTGAAAACGTCCTTCTGAACCGCACGATTGGGAGGGTCGAAACCGAAGACATCGAGGGAGTTTCTTCTCCCCGGTCGACGTCCTCGGGGGGTCCTCTCCCCCTCCACGACTCTCGTGTTAACCCCGATTAACATCCGAAAAGCATCTGATAATCGTCTCAAGGAATCCGTGTTCACACGTTCGAGTTAACCGACGGTGGTCCATCGCGACCGCGGCCATGCGCAGCAAACGGCACTGGTTGCCGACGAGCGCGCGTGTCTGGCTGGACGGGAAGTCGCGGGAATGGTGGTTCCGTGGATTGGATGCCAGGTGCCGAGAGCGTCCCGAGCTACAAGGAAGGGAGGAGGAGCTGCGAAGGATGGTGGAGGGCGCTCGAGTCGAATACGAAACCAAACACGCCAAACGTGCCGTGGACGAACGTGCCAAGACGCACCTCCAAATGGCAAGCCTGGCGCTGGCTTCGTATCGAAAACTTCTTCCTTGGTACAGGGGGAACCAACCTGAAGTGTTGGAGGTGATCAGAGAGCAGATGGGAGAACGTACGTCACCCATGGTGAGAACGTTGCTCCGACTCACCAACTACCTGTCCAGTGACAAATATCAGCTCACCACAAGAAGGTTGGAACTCATGCTCATGGATTACGGATCGGGATTCCGATCTCAATTCTCAAAATCAGAAGAGTCAGCGGAGGCACGCATACATTCTTGCTTTTACCATAATATCTTTGCCGAGGAAGGAGCACCCGAACTAACAAGCTGCTGCTGCTGCTCCGTCGATCGTATGTGGTTTGACTGGCTCGATCCCCAAAAACACGGCCTACTTTTCAAATCTGGCGAATCAATTGCACAAGGAGATGAGAGATGCGTCTTTAGGATTCAGAAAGTACACAACAGGTGAAGTGTGACACGTGAACATCTTGTCGTGGCCTCATTCACACACCACAGAAACGGAGGTCATGGGCTGGGGAGCCGTCTCAGGCATACTCCCTAGATCCTCTACCAGGAGTGCCGAGACAACGCATCCCTCTGGAATACATCCTTTCGCTGCTGGAAGCTCCAAGAGAGCATTCGCAGACCTTGCACTTGAAATCCGACTGCTGGACTGTCCACCAGTACCCCGTGCCAGGAATCCTCCACAGGGCGTATCCTGGGATGGCGGCATCCATTCCAGCACAGCTCTTTGGTATTCTGGTCGTACCGGGTCCGTTTTAACTGCATGCGCTAATTTCACGTGCACGCGCCGGAGGTGTGGATTGGGCCATCCAGCCATCTTGCGGAGCGCAGGCAGGACGAACAGATGATATGTGGCCCAACTGCTCACTGGATTTCCAGGCAGCCCGAAGCAGAGCATCTGCTGCAAGTCTGAGGAGGCACTTGCGGGCACATCCACGGTTGCGAACGTGAGTGGCTTTCCCGGCTTCATGTTGAGACGGCCAAAGTGTATTTCCCCCCGCTTTTCCAGCATGGGTTTGACCAGGTCCCGATCGCCCATGGACACGCCTCCGGACGTGATCATCACATCCGCACCTGCCTGTATCGCCGCGTCCATCAATTCGTCCAGCGCTTGAGCTTGGTCTCCAGCAATCCCCAAGTCCACCACTTGTGCTCCCGCATCTCGTGCCAGTGCTACGAGCATGGCCCGGTTGCAATCCCTCACCTTTCCACGTGGCAGTGGATGGGTGTCGGGTTCCACCAGCTCATCTCCAGTGGACAGAACCGCCACCACGGGCTTCGTGTGCACGTGCACATGTCCCACACCGAGTGTCGCCAGGAGGGCCATCTCCGCGGGACCGAGGGCATCCCCTTTGTGGAGCACCTTCTCGCCGACTTGGACGTCCGATCCTCTGCTCCGAATGTCGTTTCCTTTGTCCACCTTTCGTGCGACGTGCACGTATCCATCGCCTTGGTCCACGGTGGATTCCACCTCCACCACCGCGTCGGCACCTGGTGGGATGGGCGCACCGGTGGTCACGTAAGCCGCCTCGCCACGTCCGAGCACGAATCTCGCGTCCTGTTGGCCGTCTTCGACGCGCACGACGTGTCCGCATCGCACTTCGCCGACGATGCGACGCACGCCGACGTCGTCCTCCGACACCACCGCGTATCCGTCCTTGAGCGAGGCGTCGAAGTCCGGATGTGGCGATTCTGCCACCACATCCGAGGCCATCCTGGCGCCTCGAGGCGCCTGCTGGATCGAAACGCGCGCAGCAGGCTTGGCGGTGGCGCGTGAAAGCACCTCCTCGAGCGCAGGCCACACCTCCGCCATCGCGTAAGCGCTCTTCGGCGCGCCTGGGAGTCCCTCTCGTCCGCACTCCGCCATGATTTGCGCCTCGCCAAGGTTTGAGTCGATGTCTGCGAGCGATGCCGCCACCAATTGCGCGCGCCACGCGCCAATCCAAGCGTGTCGGTGCACGTTGGAATGGATAGGAAGGAAAAGATGGCACAGTGGAACCCACCCCGCAGGAGTTGGATGGCAAACAAATGGACAAAGAAGATAGAAGAAGTCGTGGTTGAGTCAGCCTAGCAATGCAAGCAAGGGGACGATCGTACGGCACGTTTCGTCGAAGCCATGGATGTGCGTTCCATCAACTCGAACACACACCGGCGGGGATGACCGACGTACGAGAGGAATTCGAAAACAAGCGATGGATGAAGGGAAGCGTCATCGGTTCCCCCTCTTCCCAATTCAAGTGGTGAAAGATGGTTCGAACCACCACCGCGATCCCAAACTTGATTCTGTCGCCCTGCCTAACACGAGAAGAAGGCATACCTGGGAACGGAGGCTTGGTTGGTTCCCTTTTCATCGAGAAAGAACGTGATTGACGACTCCCGTCCATTGAGTTGCCGTTGACCTGCACAATTATCGATTGGTGTGAAACGTTTGCGATGCAAGGGTCACAAGACAGGGCAAGGAACACACTCCTTGCATCATCCAAGGCAAGACAAAGAAGGATGACCTCAAGCTCGTGGAAGTGGACGTGCAAGACTCCAATTGTATGGCGTCGAGAGTAAAAACATGAACTTGCAATCGCGCCACGCTTGGTTGTTCGGTCCCACCCACGCTTCTCCTCGTGCCTCTTCGATGCATCCAAGTGTCGAGGGTGTCGAATGACAGGACGCCACTTGGATCCCAAGAACGTGCGAAATCCATTCCCCTTTCAGAAGGGGAAGAGGTTGGTTCAATCCCATCTTTTCGCGGGTTCAAGGGTTTCTCGATCGTGAAGGCCGAACGATCGAGAAAATGTGTCCGAGCAGGAATCGAGGAGATAGAATCGAGGACCACGTGTCGGAACCGACGATGCAGCGCACGAACGTCGCGCGTACGTGGATCCATGGCAACGCACGAACACGGGAAGGGATGAGCAAGGGACGGTTAAAGGAGGAAAGGAGGTTTTGGAACAGGAAATGGATGAGAATGGTACAAAGGAAGGCGAACGGAGGGGTGGGTCCCACGGAAGGACGTTCGGATTTGCAATCACTCGTCCTGTACGAGGTCTTCGTTCGCAACTACAGCGAAGAAGGGACCTTTGAGAAGCTAGGAGAAGACTTGAAAAGGATAAAAGATATGGGGGTGGATGTTTTGTGGTTGATGCCACACTATCCGATTGGCGAGGAAGAACGGAAAGGGTCCCTAGGAAGCCCCTACAGCATCATGGAATATAAGACCTGCGAGGAAAGCCTGGGGACCCTAGAGGACTTTAGGAGACTTGCAGATAAGGTGCACGACCAAGGAATGAGATTGATGATTGATATCGTCTTCAATCACACCTCACAAGACTCTGCTTTTGTGAAGGAACATCCCGAGTGGTTCAAACGAGACATATTTGACAGGCCAAAATCCCCTTGGGAGGACGTTGCCGATTTCAACTACGAACATGCAGCACAGTGGGATGCGTTGATTGATGTGCTCAAATTCTGGGCTTCCCAAGGCGTGGATGGATTCCGATGCGATGTGGCATCCATGGTGCCCCTGGATTTTTGGCAAAAAGCCAGGAGAGAAGTAGACAGGGAAGGAGACATGATTTGGTTGGCAGAATCTGTAGATGCAGCTTTCCTCACTGCCTTAAGACGTGCCGATCAGACGTCCTTGTGCGATGCAGAGCTTCTACAAGCCTTTGACTTGACATATGATTACGACCTTTGGAATTTGTGGTGCTCAGTCGTAGCTGGGATTGAACCAGTTCACAGGTACCTGGAGATGCTGCAGTTCCAGGAAGTGTATCTTCCAGCACGTGCTGTAAAGATGCGATTTGTAGAGAACCATGACCAAACACGCATTATGGCAAGAGCTCACACTAAAGATCAAGCCATTGCATGGACTGCGTTTACAGCCTTCAACAAGGGTGCTCTTCTCATTCATGCAGGGCAAGAGGAAGGAATGCAGAAAGCTACAGAGCTGTTTGAGAAGGACCCGATCCCTTGGGACTCATGTCCCTACCAAGGAATCCTGAGCAAGCTGGCTAGGATGAAAAAAACGAAAGAAATTACTGAAGGACAGTTCATCCTCTTGTCTGATGCACCATTGCTGTTGGCAACTTGGATAGCCCCACCTGTGCACGAACCTTCTCCGTCTGGAAGACTGCAACTTCCCAGACCAGGAGGTGGGCTTCTGGGTTTATTCAATGTCGGTGTTTATGGTGAAGTTCCAGCGTCCATTGACGTACCCCTGGAGGATGGGGATTATACCAACATTATCGCAGATACCATGGCCGAAGAATTGACAACGTTCCAAGTCACGGAAGGAAAAGTGTCTGTGCCTATTCGTACGGCAGTGGTACTACGCTTCGAAGGCGATCTAACTTCCGTGACGCCCCTCTATTCGAACCTCTCAGACTTCAAGGCTGCTCGGGCTGTCTTTTAAGATGGGGTCCTACTCAGCTACTGTAAAATTGAAGGCGCCTTTGCCGCAATTCGTTGGCATTAGGCTGGCTATTTTGTCCCGATGTTCCTGCTTCCCTCGAAGACGACCTCCTGGACTCGTTAGCCCTGGCCTGGGCCAGTTGCAGGCTTTCCGCAATGGCCTGATCAAGCTGTTCTTGTTCATCTGCTGGCGCATCATCCCAAGAATGGGAGCGTCCACCGGAGCGTGCATAACCATGTCCCTGAAACCTTTGGCGAGTGGACGTGAAGTTGAATGGCAGGCTTGTCCAAGGTTGGCCACCTTTCAGCCACAATAGTCCAGCCAGGATCCCACACGCATGCCCTAGCAGGGAAGACTCTGGAAAGATCATCTGTACGATCGCAAGCTCCACCCAAGACGCCCAACGAGAGGACACTCGTATGCCGAATACGTTTTGATATCCATGACTTCTGCTGTGCAGGATTACTTTGAGGCCGAACAACACACCGGAGAACCCTGCTGCTCGTTTGTACATCCAGCTGGAGTCTTGCACGAGGTGGAGCAGGTACGATATTCCCACGTACATCGTGTGGCTGGTAAGCAACAGGAAGGCGACCAGCTTGCTGAAGGCTTCGGTGCCCATTTCTCGTTCCAAGATCGTTCCTTTGTAGAAGAGGGAGGCCATGTTGTAGTACAGGTGGTGGTCGCCGATGTGCAGGAACGCACCCGTGACGATTCTCTTCCACTCTCTTCCCCAGACGACCGCAGAAGGATCTAAGCAGCCGCTCTCGAGCGTCGGCAACCACTTGGCGAGGCTTTGAGGCCGGAGGAACACCAGCACGTTGGCAGCGACCAGTCCGAGCGTGGTGGGCGGTTTGTCGGGATTGTCCATCACTCTTTGCACGAACTGGAGGACTAGGAACACCGTCCACGGATTCCTGGATCCACCATGGAACCTCCTTCGTCCGAGACCGCGTCGCATGCCGCGCATCGTCGTCGCTTTCGACGGATTCTGCCGACGTTGTCCTGGACCTCGAGCCAAGGACCGTCGATGGACCGTGATTTTATACGGTCCACACGATCTTTGAGGGGGGGCGGTATCGAGAGGGCGAGAAGAAACTCCCTTGCCGTCCTCCTTCCTCCGGTTCCGAGGGGGTTTGGTTTCGGGTTCGAAGCTCTAGACGGTCGGGTTCGATTGGAAGCGTCTCCGGGTCAACATCCCGGTTCACGGACCGGAAACCAAGCGGAGGTGCTTGGAGCGATGCGAAACTCCACCATCGCAATGGGATGCGTCCCTCCGTCGGATGGACGTTGAGGAGGAGTGATGTAGATGCATCCACGTCCGTCAATGCTAATTCCATTGTACGGTTGCTTCCCCGTTCTCCTTGGGGTGCTCAGCAGTGTTTGTGCGTTCCTCCTCCTCGATGCAGATTCCCGATTCAACCGAAGATGGTCGATTTCCGAGGGCGTTCCTTCCTTTGGTCTCGTTTCCTCTGGCATGTGCCCGCTTTGGACGTCTCTCTCCCCTTGTGTGCTCGGGCTTGGACGTTGCGCCTCGGTGTCGGTGTCGGTGTGGCGTGCATCCATGGGTCAGGGTCCAGGATTGTGGTGGTGGTGGTGGACTCCATCCACGTGTGTGCAGTGGATGATCCAGCTCCACGTGTGTCTTGTTCCATCTCTGTATTTGCTGCATTGCATGGCCATGCCTCGTCCACACCCCCACCACCCCCACCGGGTGCATCTGCACCCCCTGGGGGTGCATCTCCACGCGTCCCTCCCCCATCCTCCCAAGGTGCATCTGCTCTTATGGGGTGTGCCTGCTGCCCAGGGGGCCTGGGCGCATCGACGTGGTGCTTGGTTCCATTCCTCTCGACGCGACATGGGAAACACGAGCAGTCGCAGGCGCGACGTGGCCGATGCGTCCGCGACGACGGGTTCCAGGAGGCAAGAAACGAACGGCAACGGACCGGAACCGCACGTGGTGAGTCCATGCGACGCAGAGGCCGGGAAGGAGGCGGACGAAACGGAAGCGAGGCGCACGCACCTTTCTTTCTTCGTCCTTTTTTTTTTTCTTTTTGGCTTCCGTCTCCTTGTTCTTCTTCTTCCTCTGCTGCTGCTGCTGATGATGATGATGATGACGATGATGTGGGAAGAAGACGTGCACGTGGGACGTGGCCATGGCGCGCGTCGTGGAAAGAGGCGAGACGAGGCGGTGCGACGTGTGGATCGCTGACCGAAGCGGAACGTGCGCGAACGACGAACGAACAGTATTATGGCGCCTTGCGCAGCATGACCAATGGCCAGTACTACCAGCAGGGAGGAAGGAGGTCGAGAGGGAACCATCGGGTCCACCAGGGACCTCCGCTCGCACCACCGCCACGTCCGAACGAGACGCGTGCTCCTGTGGAACTGCGAACCAAGACCATACGCAATGACGTGAACCTGAAAAAAGGGTCGCTGAAACTGTTGCCGGTGGAAGGAGAAGCGGACCAACACGTCGTGGAATTCTTCTTCGATGCAGCAGCCCAATGCTTCGTCAGCGTCTTCGTGAACGTGGCCGAAGTGCCCACCAACCGTTGCTCAATCCACCCACCTGAAAACCTGAGAGGTACAAGAACGTGCTATGCCAAAGGATTGAGGCAGAAGTACGTCCTGCCAAAAGAGTGCGCCATCGACGTGAAACAGGCGTTGGAAGATGCCTCGGCCCATGGAACGGAAAGCAGCCGGGACTTCCACCATGTGGTGATCCGACTGGAAACCGTGCAAGACGAAGATGAAGAAGGACACACCATACGAGATCAACCGCCGGGCAGTCCCTTCCCTGCGTGGATGCAATCGCAGACCACCTACGCGTCCTTCGAGAGGCAAGACGATGGACATTACGACTTGCGAAT
The DNA here is from genome assembly GCA_020975725.1 of Picocystis sp. L7. Classification (NCBI taxonomy): domain Eukaryota; kingdom Viridiplantae; phylum Chlorophyta; class Picocystophyceae; order Picocystales; family Picocystaceae; genus Picocystis; species Picocystis sp. L7. Next base: position 471,593 of record QXJR01000018.1, on the reverse strand, counting down.
CAAGAAACAGAAAATATGGGTGAACGGAACATCGTACGAACTGCAAGAAATCTACGGCATAGAACCTGTAATGGGCGAAGCCGTCTTGGGAGATGACGATGCAGGGAGAGAATGTGTTATCTGCCTCTCAGAGTTGAGAGATACAACCGTGCTTCCATGCAGGCACATGTGCATGTGCAACAAATGTGCCCGAATGCTGAGAGAAAAGAGCAACAACTGTCCCATTTGCAGGAAACCTGTGGAATCACTCCTAGAGATCAAGGTTGCAAAGAGAAGCACAGCAGCACAGGAGAGCAGTAGGACAATGACGGGAGCCCTGGCAGCTTGTTAGTCGTCGTTCTAGTTGTATTACACGGCCACCTTGGCAATGGAGAGTTCACTTGGCCCCACACCGTAGGGAGTCCTTGTACATAAAGGGAAGCAAGCCCTCAGCCACGTAGCTGTAGGTGCTGGAATCTTGAAGACCAAGTTGTGATGGCCGATTCTTGCTTCAGTGCAATGGTGTGGTGTGGCATACTCCTCAGCTTCTGTTTGCAGGCCCACCCTCAACTTGAAAGCTTGCACTTTGACGCTGGTTGGGCCCTTGAGGTTCTTCCTTGTGAAGCAAGGAAGGAGCAATTGCTCCTCAGTGGAGCGATTGTTGATGTGAAATTCTCGAGGTTTTGTTTTTCTTTGTAAACCCCTTTCTATGTAAATTCTGCACTGGTCTACCCAGTTTAGGAGCGTCTCCGCCTCTCTTCTTCAGGCTGCACTTGGGACACGAGCACCCTGTCCCACAGCCTCGAACCAGCACTAAGAATGCTTCCCATGGCCAAACGACAAAAACGCCCATGCCTGATTCCAGGGGATACCAAACTGATTGCGACCTGATAGCTGGAGACAATCTTGGAAGTTCTCGTAAATCCTCCTGGTGTGGGCAAGCCATTCCCGAGAGTATGAATCATTGGTGGCATGCTTGGAAAATGCTCACCCTCTGGGATGGCCATCCAAATCTGACGGATTATTCAGGAGACAATGCTTTGCTTTCAGCCAAGCAAAAGCCGGGCTATACCAAGTCGCTACAATCAACAGTCGCAAGGACCATGGCCCTACCTGAAGTTGCCCATGAAAACGTTTGCGTTAGTATCTTCAAACCAAAAGTAGGCGTTTCAGCAAGTGCAGAAAAGCCCAGTGGGTCCAACCACACGTTTGGCACGGACAACGATTCACTGGAAGAGCGAAGAGCCGTCTGCAGATAATCACATCTCTCTATGTCATGCGAGGCAAAAATGCTTTGGCCGTTTGCTGTGCAGTGTGCGAATGCTTCTAGTTTGTGATGGTGTTTGGCCAACCATGCCAGCTTGCATTCAGAAGGCTCCACAAAATGGGAAACGACTAAAGGGTGAAAATGCAACCATAGCCAGTCAAGAGCGTGGGCCATCGGTTGGAAGGGCCTTCAATCTTGAATAGATAGATGCCAATCGATCTCCCGAAAGAGACGAGTAGCTTGACACATGGCTCCACAATTGTGGGATGGAGGCAGGGTCGATTCCACCAGAAAGAAGGTCAATATGGGTTCCAACCTGGACTATGTACTTCTTGATCTTCTCCTTCACAACTTCATTTGGAATATCATCACGATGCTGCAGAGCACGGAGCTTCTTCAAAACGCCGTGAACGCCTTCCATGAGCTTTGCCACTCGCTGTGTGGACAATTTCAAAGGTACCTTTGGGGTGTTGGAAGACTTGCGGGCCCTGCTCCCTGATGCTGCACGATCCTTCGCGGGCTTTGTGCCTGCCTTAGAGGGAAACCCAGAGCCAGCGTCCATGAGTTTTTTAAGAAGGGCCATGACCCTTGCCCGAAGTTGTGGAGATTTCGGCAAGTGCTTGCTATCATCTTGTGCCTGGGAAGCTGGTGGTGCCATCTTCATCTCCAAACCAAGCTGGGAATCTACCCTTATATCTTCCCACCGGCCAAAGCCATGGTAATATATTCCCAGTAGCAGCATGGCGTCATCTCGAGTAGTCCAACCACACGATGAAGCCCAGACAGGAAGCTTCAAGTGTATGCCTCCGCCAAGGCGGAATTGAAGAGGATCAGCAAAACGCTCCACATGCCTGGCTAGGCACTGTTGTTCATCCACACGGGATACTGTATCGAGCACCTTTGTAGAAACCCCAAAAAAATCCAAAATTGGAGAAGAGGAATCCTGGCCAGCATCTGACTGAATTCTTCGACACGAGTCCACCAGAAGCGCCCAAGCCGCTTCCAAATCCTTCTCCTCCGTGAGCTGAAATACAGGTTCAGACTTCAGCATGTGTACCACCCTTCCTAAAGTGCCATGCCTATTCACTGCCTTGACAACTTTCTCTGCTTGGAGCTTAGACAAGCACTTCAAGCTAGAAGCTGCATCTTGTGGAAACTTGTCAAGGCGCTCCACAGCCCCAGGTACGGGTGGACCAGGTTCTCCAGTACTGTTTTTCTTTGACGCACTTCCCGAGGTTGTGCGTTGGGTAGGACCAGGCCGTTCTCTCTTTCTTGAGTTCTTCAACTCTGCTTCTTGTGACTGAATGATTTTCAGTGCATTGCGAGGCAGCAAATCAACCTGCTCTTTCTCGGCCTTTGGTCGGTCTGATTCCGGAATAAGCCTTGACCAGAATGTTTGATCGTCTTCTGTTGATGCAAAATTGGCAACTTTGAAAGCATTCAGCAAATCCTCCCCACCTTGTTCGCGAGTGTTGACGTGTTCTGCCCTCTCAAGAATGGCGTCAAGGTCAACCTGCGCACCCTTGCTCTCTGAAACCCCTTTGTTAGCCTCCTCCTCCTTGAATAACTCCTCCGCACCAAAACGCAAAATTGCTGCCAGTTCATCCTTCTTAAATATGGCCTTTGAGGAACTTTCTCTCTTCAGAACACTCCTTCCTGAGGCATCCATTCTTTGAATGATAAGATGGTCCAACACCATCTTCTGCTTAGCCCTTTCAAGGATGTCTTCTTCCACCGAGCCTGAGGTGATCAACCTGTAAATATTGACAGAGTCCTTTTGTCCGATCCGGTGAGCTCTTGACATCGCTTGCAAGTCGTTCTGTGGATTCCAATCACTATCAAATATCACAACTGTGTCGGCGGTTGCTAGGTTGAGCCCCAAACCACCCGCACGTGTGGAGAGTAGAAAGACAAAATCGTCAGACCCCTCGGTGTTGAAGTGGTCCATGGCCTGGTGGCGAGCAACAGAGCCAGTGGAGCCATCCAACCTCTGGTGCTGGTAGCCTTTGAGCCGGAGGTAGTCTGACAAAATGTCTAGCATCCGTACCATCTGTGAGAAAATGAGAACACGATGCCCAGTCTGCTTGAGCCTTGTGAGCAGCTTGTCAAGAAGGTTGAGCTTCCCACTGCTCAACACCAATCTACCCAGAGCATCCTGCCCCTCGTTGTCTTTGTCTCCAGCGTATTCAACCTCTGCCGATTCAAACAAGAACGGATGGTTGCAGCATTTTTTCAAGTCAACGACGGTGTTTAGAAGGGAAAGCTGAGGTCCCTTGACGCCCTTGTTAAGTTCGTTGAAATTCTTCTTCAAAATCCAAAGATAGTATCTGCGTTGCAACGGCGACATTTCTACCCTAAGTATCCTCTCGGTCTTGGGAGGCAGGCTTCGCTCTACATCCTTGATGACTCTTCTTAATACATGTGGGCGCATCACTGTGTGCAACGCCTCGATGCTTTTTGGGTCATCGAGATGGTAATCCTCTTCAAAGTCCTCTAGAGAATCAAATTTCTTGGGGTCGATGAAGTGCAGAAGGCACCACAGTTCCCGCAAGTTGTTCTGCAGTGGTGTTCCTGTGACAAGCAATATGGAACGAAAGGTGTAGGTCTCCAAGACTCGGTAGAGTGAAGAGTCGCAGTTTTTCAAGCGATGGGCCTCGTCTACCATCAAGTAGTTCCATTTGATGGAATTGAGGACCCGCGCATCCTTCAGTGACATCTCAAACGTTGTGAGTAGTACGCTGAAGCGGTACATTCGCCCTGCTTTCCGACCAGTGTAAAATTCGTAATCCTGGATGAGCTGTCGACTTGCACCATCCCCAACATAGACTACCAGGTTCAAGGTTGGCGTCCACTTCTGGAATTCCTTGGCCCAATTCGTAATGGTCGATAGGGGCACTATCACTAGGAAAGGACCCGGAACCTTCTGCGTCTCCTGCAGCCATGCCAGCATGGAAACACACTGGATTGTCTTTCCCAGCCCCATTTCATCAGCTAAAATCCCATTGTTGCCGTGTGCCCATGCATAGATCAACCAATTCAACCCATCCAATTGGTAGTCCCTGAGTTGTCCGCCAGTGAGATAGGGTGGTTGCTCCCTCAGCGCTTGGTTCTTGTGCCTCAGGAAGGCCTGTCTCTGCGCATCCATACCTTTGCATGTGCTCCTCAACCTCTGCATTCTATCGTGGTAGTCATCGATCTCGTTCAGAGAAGCAGAAATATCTGCCCTGTCTTCCCAAGTGCACTCGGAGTAAGGCAGACCTTTCCATTTGCAGAGATATCGCACTCTGTCCCCTTCCACCTTCTCCTCCACAATGCGATCCACTTTCGTGTGCTCGTTGGCAAGTTCTTTCTCCATCTCAATTTCTACGTTCTTCATCTCTTGTTCTTCTCGTGTCATCCATGCCTGCGCATCTTCCAATTCCCTGTGTTTTTTTATGTAATTCTGAACCCTCTTGAGCCCTGGAAGCTCTGCAAGGTACGAGTAGGGTTCCCACGAGTTGTGAATGTGCGATCGACCTCTCCACTTGATCAAGTACGAGCGTTCTTCCCAGCTGTCCTCCGAAACTCCATCCTCACCCTCTTCCCCACCTCCATCCCACCTGTGGTCCAGTACTTTTTCGATTTCGTCCGAATCCGGGCCGTCTGGGTATTGGTATGCGATTGGCAACGATTGGAAAGCCTTCTTTTCTCGTCTTCTTCTCTCTTCCTCGTCCTCCGAAAGACTGGAACCATCTTCTTCAGCGTACATCCTGGACGAAGCTGGCGTTTGCCGGTGCGTCCTGAGGGCACCTTTTTCCCTCGAATCGGAACCAGAAGGACCTTCGCCGATGAGCTCTTCGGACTCGGTCTCCTCAATGTACGCCTTCTCCGAATTCGCCTTTCCGGGTGCTTTAACATTTTTCTCGGCTTGGCTCCGGATCTTCTGGCGCTTTTTCGCTGCTCCTACAACAAAATCTTCGTCCTCCGAGTCGTCCTCTTCGGACTCGTCTTCGTCGCCCTCCGTATCTTCTTGACTCGCTTGGAAATCTCCATCTTCTTCACTGGAAGAGTCCTTCTCGTTGCTCGAATCTCCTTCCCCTCCATCTCTTTCGGCATCGTCTTCGAACTGCTCCGTTTCGTCTGCTGGCATCCCATCCGACATGGCGCCACGGTCCGCCAGGTTCGATCACGGTGCATCGACCGCCTTCCGGCGCTTCCCTTGGATCCCTGGCGTCCACCTAAGGTCTCTCACGCGCCTGGTCCGCCCACACGTGCCGTTCGTGCCTCGCAGGAGAGCGCAGCACGCGCAGCACGCGCAGCACGAAGCGCGAGAAATGGTGGCTCGAAGGCGCCGCTCGACTTAACCCGTGGTTAACCGATACGGGCACCCTCCAGACCCGCACAGAACGGTTTCTGAACACGGACTTAACTTCGGGAGGGGGGGAGAGTGAGAGGGGGGGGAGGTCTCCCTCTGATGAGGAAGGCAAAGCTCTCCTTGTCCAAGGGGATGAAAGGAGTGCTTTGGACGATGGATGGATGCGAAGCACGTCGCAAGACGTGGCGGAGAACGTTCGTTGGGTCGACGAACGAGTGTGGAGACGTCCTCCCGCGCAAGGACTCGTCGTAGGCGCGGTACGGGGATCGTTGCGAGAGGACACCCTCGAAGGACATCGTGGTGCACGTGCTTGCGTAAGCATCGGCAAGTTTTCCGACGCAAACGTGTGCGAAGAACGAGCAATTCGATACCCACGCACCCACGTTTCAAACGGCGGCTCGATGGATACGAGGCGAACGGCGCGTCCTCTCCCTTGCGATGGGTGTTGCACATTGCGATGGATTGTGGACGAGCAACAAGCACCCCCCATGGCATCCATGCGCCCAGAAGGGTTAGAGATGCGAACTCCACGATGCCAAGGCACGAATGCACGAGGCGTCGACGTTCCGATGGCATCGACATCCGCATCTCGGGCACCCAAGCGACTCGTGTCCACCATTGGTGGGACCACCATCGTCCCTTTCCCTTGCACCTTCCCTTCGATTCCCTCCCACCGAGGACCGCAAAAAGACAGCAGGAATCGCGGTCCAAACACGGTCCATCCTCGTAGGGTTTTCCTTCGGATGGAACGAGCGCGCATGCATTCGGTCCAACGTCGCCAAGGTCGAACCATTCCTTGTGCAACGATGGAAAGCGATCGACCAGACACGTTCGCGTTCCGCGTGGGAACCGCCACCTTCACCTCCCTCCTCGCAGGTAGCCTGGTGGGCGCCCTCACAGCCACCTGGAAGGTTTGTGGACGCGACGTGGAAACCAGGCGATGGACGAAGGACGCAGGCCAAGCGCTGACGGACGTGATGGGCTGGATGCGATGCAGGACGTGCCGGCAGTGGAGAGGAACCAAGCCTGGCCAGCCCTTGTCAAGACGGGACGCGTTATGGGAACGCACGCCGCGCTCTTCGCAGCTGTAGGTGGGACGTACGCGGGGGTGGAGGTGAGCGACAGTACCGACCGGACGAACAGCACGTCGGAGAAAGAAACGGAATGGTGGGAACAGGAGCTGACGCAGATGAAACGGAACGATCGATCGATGCACAGTGCCTTGCAGAGGAAGCGAGGGGAACCAAGGACTCGTGGAACGGAATCTTGGGCGGAATCGCTGCGGGCGGCATTCTCGGTATCAAAGGTAAGCGCAGAGAACATGGTTTCTACGACGATGGAGTGCAGTGTACCTAATACTGCACCTGATCTTGCGAGTATGCTGACCCTCTCGTCCTCGTCTTTTCCTTGGTAGCTGGACGGGTCCCTGCGGGTCTCGCAGCGTCTGCAGCACTGGCTGCTACTTCGGCAATAGTAGACCTGTCGGGGCAGACGTTGTCCAAACAGGAACCTGTGGATGATGCGATACCTCCTCGACAGATGTATCCATACGAATGAGCGACAGCTGGACAAGCGTGCTTGGCCTGAGATCGATACACCACACCCCCTTCACTGCTGCACATGGATTGTAAAGACCATTCTCTTTCCGTCCCAAAGACATCCAAGATCCCATCCCAATGCATGTGCCCAGTTCGCCAACAACGATCGGTGCAAGCTCCTTGCAACCTTCCAATTTGCCTCGCAAAGGATTGGTGCATCCTTGTAAGTTCTTTGCTGCGTGGAATGCACTCTAACATAGCAGATGGCGACAACGTCGCTTGCGCTACGGGGAAGGTACGTGCCACCACAAGCACTGTGCCCAGTTGGATTTGTTTACCCGTACCACGCCAGATTCGCTTAATCTTTCCTCGCGCTGGAAGGGACGGATTCAGGCTCAGTGGAAGCCAAGAGACTGGCAGAAGGCGTTTCGCGGGACCTGAAGTCCAACCACCTTGGTCCAGGCGGTCGAACTTCCGACCCCACACATCCATCCCGGGGGAGAATATTCTCTCTCGGGGTTGTGGACCACGGTTTCTGCGGACCGACGACTGTTCACGGCGGAACTCAGGTTCCAAGCAGGACACTGCACGCACTTTTGCGACGATCTGGGAGGAAAATCCGCACCTGAAAGGAGGGCTGGAAAGGAACACCGACCAAGTCAACGCGATCCCATCCAGAAAGGCGTCGTAGGTCGATTCAGGTGTCGAGGTGGAGCGCACGGGATGGACAAGCTGCTGAACGAACTGCAGGAGATCGAGCGATTGGCTCAGGAGTTGGAGGACCTCAAACGCGACATGGTCGAGTGTCACACGCTGAGAGAGGCTGCTAGAGAGGCCGGTGAAGCGGTGCAAAAGCTCCAGGAAGCGTCCCAGACGACCGCAGCTGGCGAGAAGGACAAGGTTTGGTTGTTGCTTCCAAACGGAACCTTTTCCAAACTGTCCCACGAAAAGGCTGTGCATTCGCTCGAGGAAGGTGCGTGATTGGCTTGCGCGTCCTCTGGTTTCTTTCTCTGCAACCAAGGCCATCGATTCACTGACTTGGAGCGTCACGTCGCGCAGAGGTGCAAGCACTTGGCCAAACGCTCCAACGGATACAGGACAAGCAGAAGGCGCTGCTCCTCGATCTTCGCCAGAAGGAATCAACTTCGGAGCACGTCGGTTCGAACTTGGTGAGCTCCATGCTCGAAGCGCAAGAACCCCGATGAAGTGCACAGACAGGACACTGAACCAGCAATAAATTTATTCCGTGGAATCACTCCGTTGCAGCCTCTGCGGTGGTTTCCTCCGACGTCTGTGCGTCCTCGCTTTCTTCCAGGTTCAACACCGCAGTGAATTCCAAGGGCTTTCCAGGCTTGAATCCAGCCAACAGTTCGCCTTGCTCCTGGTCCACCTTCGCCTCCTTGTCCACTTGCAAGCCTTCGTCTTTCGCCCAATCCGCCAGCACGTCGGTGACGATGGTCTGCACCACGAATCCGCTCACTCGCTTCTGGCCGAGCATCTGCACGACGACTTTGGAGGAAATGAGCGCATTCTTGCCACCTTTGGCCTTCCGAAAGCCCGGAACGGCTGGCGTGGAAGCGGCCAATTCCCTCACGACGCGATCGTACGTGCTCTGCGTGTACTTTCCATCCACGTTCACTTTCACCGGCACTTGGCCTTCCTTCGGCCCTTCGCTTTCCACTGCCACGCCAGGCAAGGCCGCCACCGCTCCCGTGGCCTTCCTTCCGAGTCCACGGATCGCGTTCACGTGTCGAGGACGCGTCGCATGCGCGCAATGCATCGTGCACTGGCGTCGAGTGCGTGGACTTGGGCTCGGTCGGCGCACCACTCGACACCAATCTGGCCACGTGGAAGGATGAAATGAACAATTACATGAAACAACTCCAAATGGGTTCAGGGGAAGCCGGATAAACGAGGATGAACGAACACCTACGCGTCGAACGCCCCGATGCTTCACCCAAAACAAAGGGGCGGTTTCACATCGCATCGTTTGCAGCGCATTCGAAAGGAATCGGTGCACCTCGCACGAAGCACAATTTCATCTGTCACAAAGTCAACGCGACACACGCGAAACGCCGACAAAGATGTACCCACGACGCGAAATCCAATGCTCCATTTTCAAATGAAGAGCAATGTCTGATGCACGTGGAGGCATGGACGATGCGTCCATGCTCTCACGGAAGTTTGCGAAGCTCGATAGATCATGCATGGACTAGCTTCATTCAGGTGTAGAACTTGCTCTTGGCAACGAAGATGGAGGAGCGGTGGCTTGTTCGCAAGAATTCCACCTAGAGGAAGTACAGCGGACGATCTACGTTGCTCTTTAAAGAAAGCTTCCTCACCGAATAAGGGAAACAAAGCTGTTTCGGGGGAAGTGCGGCCCAACCTCGACCATGTTGTCATTGCAGGGGCTCTCGCGACGGGTCGTGGATGCTCGGGCATTGGATATTCGAGCACGTTACGATGCATGTTCGAATTGTGAACAGAGCTAGAGGAGGTCCATCGTGGTCCTTGCCCTTCATTTTATGGTTGAGTACGACCCATGTTGCCTCCTTCTGGTGGACGGTTTGCTCTTGTTGATGGCCACATCGACTAGGTTGATTGTCCTCTTGCTTCCTCCACGTGGTCAGTCCCTTGGCACGTTTGATGCGGCGTGCATGCCCTTTCCGAGGAGCCGTCATTCCACCCTCGGACGAGTCCAAAGTGTTCGTTGCGCTCGATTAAACGAGATATTTTTCGAAGACATGCGGTTCTCCTCCGCCATCTCCCCCACTCACCATCCTCTGCAACGCATGACATTCGTGTCCCTTTCGAAACAAGACGTACTCGTCATTCTTTCTTTTTGGGTACGCGTGCTCCCGAGGATACGAAGGGGATATTCGTGAAGGCTTCCGCCCCACCTTGTTAACACGTGTAAAAAAGCAGGATTCGTCATCCCACGTGACATTTGGGCTTGTTGGTGTGAACGTCATGAGCCATGGAAGGCGCTAAGAAGAGGCTCCTGCGCGCTAAAACGGCGGTGGCTAGACGACTCGAGGTGGAGAGAAGGACCAGGAGCACCCAGGCGAGCTGTGCAAGTCAGGATGGAGGGACAGAATCGATCGAAGCTGCCGCCGACAGGAAGAGTCCTGCCGTCGCTAAGAGGAAGTGCAAGTATGCAGGCCTCTGAGAGCTTGCAGAGCGCTGCAAATGCGTCAAAGCCATTCATAGAGAAGCTTGAGATTGCTGACGAAGAAAACACAAGTCCTAGACCAGAAGTATGCTCGAACCTTGGCAACAGCAGTCCACCCCCTCTGCTGAGGGTGGAGAGGCAGATGTCTGTCCTTGAGCGCCTGTCCACGAGAAAGGACAAGGATTTTGATCCTGAGCACCTGAATTACAACAGAGAGAGGACGAAAAGCTTCACTTCCATCTGCAGTAGCCAGGTCACGTCCGGGGCAAAGATTGGTCCGCCAGCATCGGAGGAGGACCAAGGAGATGGAAAGCGAGACTCGCAAAATCTCGTACACCTGGAAACGATGGTCAAGGATATTCCGGCATCCAACACCCAAATGCCCCGTCTCGTGCTTCGCTACTATCTCATACTGACAATCTTTCTTTGGATTATCGTCACTCTTCCTTTCTGGGTCCCATTTGCTGCCAGTAGTTCCACGCCGGTCCTGGCACTGTTTGTTGCACTCTATGCCCATCAGGTGGCGGTGTGGCTTTGGATGTGCTTGAGGGCATGGATCTACTTAAACAGGATTATCAAGACGATGGGGGGCAAATGGTCCGAGAATGCTGGTATAGCCATGGATGGTTGCGAGGTAGAGAATGTTGGCGTGGATGACGGCGCAAGCAAATCTGCTGACGGTCCGGAAATGTATCACATCGTCGTTTTACCAGTGTACCAGGAACCATTGGATGTGATCGAAATGACGATCCAAACTTTGGCTGAGCAGACTGTTCACGAGCGCATCATTGTTGTCCTGGGGATGGAGGAGAAGACCCCTGCCCGCGAGTCAATGGAGCATGCTTTGAACAAGACCCATGGTACCGTTTTCTATAAATTAATATACTCTGTCCATCCCAGCGGGCTTCCAAACGAGGTACCTGGAAAGTGCAGCAATGAGAATTGGGCGCTGAAAGTTGCTCTGGAAGAGCTGTATGAGGGACAGGTGCCCCAATTCCATGCAGAGCACATGTATCAGAGTGTTTCAGGAAGTATGCTGGATCCAACGATGATCACAGTTACCAGTTGTGATGCAGACACGATCTTTCCCTCAATGTATTTCGAGTACTTGGAACGGGACAGACCTCGTTCGAAATGCCCTCATCAGTGCATCTGGCAGGCCCCAATTTTTTACACGTGGGGCATGCCTCCCTTCTATGTTCGTGTGACAGGGCTGTTTCGTCCATTTATGCAAATGGGATGGATTATTCCACACAAAATCCAAAATAATGGAATCTACAGCTGCATGCTGGAACTGTGCTTGCTTAAAGTAGCAAATGGATGTGGATTCTTCTTTGAACCTTCATACCAGATGGAAGACGTGCACTTTATGGTTGATTGCCAGATTGCCACAGGAGGGCACACCGAACTTCGTCCAATCTATCTTCCCCTCATAGCGGGACCAACATGCGGTGCAACGACCTGGATGCAGATTCAGGAGTGGGCAAAGCAAGCACAACGATGGACCATTGGAGCTGCAGAAACATTTCATTACATCATTGTTGGTGGGCTGCTTACGAATCGCATTCGCTTTTTTGTGCTTTTACGGTACATCATCAAGTTTGTGCACCTACACTTAGTCATTCTGAACGCATCAGGCATAGTAGTGCTCTTGGGGACTTCCTTTCCTCCATGGTTTCTGGAGCTGTCAGGGAAGACTGGTTACGACCCCCCTTGGTTTATTCCAACGGTATTGGGGCTGACCGGAGGGAGTTACCTGATCTTCTTCATCATGTTCTTGGTTGATGCGAGGATTCGTAGACTTCTTGGCAGCAAGGCTGTCAGCATATGGGTCAACCTGTGGCACTTGCTTCTGACACCTTTTGTGGTTCTTGGGTACAATCTTGTTTCCTTCTGGGCCATTCAGGCATTGAGTGTGCAGGGAAAAAAAGTGTGCATCCATATCCCAGCGTTTAAGGGAAGTCTCGCGAAACTAGCCAGTCTGGATGAGGCGCCGGCAGACCGGACCAGCACCGAAGAAATCAGCATAATCTGATGCCAATGGGTCAGAAACTGCGAAAACATTTCTTATTCGCTCACGCTGAGCCGTCGATGTTTTCAATGATCACTAGAAATAATTCCAATATGGATAATCGACCATTTTATTCTTGATCAACAACTATACAGGCGGTCACACTCTTTCCAATCATGTCATCCCTGTGAGCTGATACAACAGTGCATCGCCAGCACAGGAGCTGCTCTCAAGTTAAAGGCGCACTACAGATTGTGCCGTTGAGGCACAACTGCATGGGGTGAAAAAGTCCAAAGAATTGAAAGGATACCACAGCAAAGCAAGCGTTTTGCTCTGCGTCACAACATTGGGGTGGCTACCATCACTTCTACACGTTTCTGCGGTGATTCAATCGCAACTTTCGGCGTCAATGGTGAGTAATCGCAACACAATGCCAGTTGCAGCACGTCATTTTGCGGTGATGCCTGATGTATAGCCGCAGTCAGGCCCAACTTGGTATGTTCAAGGCTTTCCGCACACTGTGCATGTTTATCGTTTCTCCGATGGGCTCTCATAGTGGGGTACAAAGTTGTGCATGACAAGGCCAAGTGCCGTTGGGGCCAGACATTGCTTTGCTGAGAGACATTTTAGGTGTAGATGTTGATACTATCATGCCATCGCAACCATTGGGACTGGTCTCTTTCGGCTGCTCAAAAGCATTCCATGTCATTTTAAGCCTTACGATGGAAGTATCATCTGCAGACTTCCTCGCAAGATGTGCGAAGAAAGTTATGCCTTTTCCAGAAATGCATTGAATTGGCTTGCATGAGTGAATGTGTCAAACCTGACTTTCACCAATGCACTGGGATGTGCTTTGCTTGAAATCCTCTGCACATGTCCTCGGGAGCAGTCATCATTTATTTTTAACATTCATGCGTTGTGGAACGAGTCTACATGGGCAAAACAATGAGTTGTACCCCTTTGATTCCTTCCGATAGTGGTAGGTTGCGCCCTTGATTCGTGAGGAAGACGCGCGATTGGGGGTTTCGTGAGCTGATTGTCTCTCATCAAAATTCGGTAAGGATGTTCTTGAAATAAGTACTTCGACCTAGAGGATCCTACCGTGCTTCCTGCATCCATGTAGGAGGAGGATAGGAGAAGCAGATGGCGACCTTTGGAGGTCTGGGGTGTCAGCACCCAAAGCGTCATGAACTCTCATTCGTTCATCCTTGCGTGTTTGTTGTTCCACGAGGAGGCACGTAGGAAGTTGCTGGTTCCACTCGTGCCTGGGACGCAACCTCATCCGTACGGTCCCACACCCGCCTCCGCCATCCGTCCCCTCCCCCAGCACTTGGTCTGATTTGGGGTGTTGTTCCCATCCGGTGACGCCCCACGTGCGTCTCTGGCCTCGGATGCCCTCTTCTCCGGGTTCATCCGCTCCCTTTCGAAAGGGCTCCGAAAGGAAGGACCCTCGGGTTCAAACGAAGGTGGAGAAGGAGAGGTCCTGGGTTCGATCCATCCACAGGCATCGACCATGGAAGCGACGAGGATGTTGGCCACGCGGACGCGCGCCACAACGCACACCAAGTCGAAGGTTTCGGGATCCAGGAGACGCCAGAAAGTCGTGTTGGCTCGATCTGCACGCAAAGATGCACATGGTATCGATGGCGACACCCGCGAATCTGGCGGAAGCTTCCTGTCGGCCTTGTACGTGATGCTGGTGGGAGAACAGAAAGCGAGGGAAGCGGAGACCGACGTGCGCAAGCAATTGGCAGACTTGGATCCTGGGCTGAATCGAACACTCATCTCAGAGGGAACCACCATAAGCCAACTGTACAACCAAGACAAATGGCAACGCCATCGCTCGGTGAATCGCTACCGAAGGCACCTGTTGAATCTTTTCCAATCCACGGTGTTCCGAAGAATTTTCAAACCTTGCATGCTGATTGTGGGTACGACGGTGGTGGCCGTGATGCAAAGCTTTCTATTACCACCACATCTTGTTTTCTCGCTAAGCGTAGTCCCGTTTCAGCTGCTGGGAACAGCACTTGGTCTGCTACTAGTCTTCCGGACCAACTCTAGCTATGCAAGGTTCAATGAAGGCAGGGTCGTCTGGGGACAGTGTGTCGCATACTGCAGGGATATTGCAAGGGTAGTATGCTCCTACTTGCCTGAAGGAAGGAGGGATCCACTCCTGAGGTACGTGGAGCTCTTCCCTTTTGCTCTCAAGAGTGCACTCAGATCTGGCAGGAGCCAATCCAATGCGAATGACGATACAAAGTTCCGTGATGACCCGTCCCATAAATTCAGAGAAATCATCGATGAAGATTTGTGCAATGAGATACTTGAGTCCAACAACTACCTGCTGGAGATTGAGAATCGGATGTCGTGCCTTTTGTCAGACGCAGTTAAGGAAGGGGCTATTCCGTTGTTTGCCGCCAGGGAGATAGAACGAGCAATTACAGGGCTGGGCCTTTGTGCTGGTGGCTGCGAGCGGATATTGACGACACCCATACCTCTGTCTTACACAAGACATATTTCGAGGTCGGTCATGATATGGTTATTGGGGCTTCCATTTGCACTAGCCCCGGGCATGGGATACGTTACCATTCCTACTATGTTTTTCATGTCCTACATCCTCTTTGGGATCGATGAAATTGGGATTGAGATAGAAGAACCGTTTTGCGTACTTCCTCTACTGCCTCTCTGCCATGCTGTACAAAGAGATATACGGGTCTGTGTGGAAGCGTCGGAAAAGTACACCATGGGACAGCAGGGTAGTCCTGCATAACTTGCAACACGCATGACAATTTATTAGTTGCCATTGTAAAAGGTGGCAAGCCAAGTACCAATAGGGTTGTGATGGACAAGGTCTCATTGCCCATTTTCTACACTGGTGAACAGGGACCGGGAAGAAAGTTCACCCAAACGACGCACCCTCTTCCTGCAGGGTTTCTGGGGGGTCGCATGCACTTGTGCAGAGGTGCCGAATGTTTTCCTCTGGAACTCTTCGAAGGCTTCAGCGACCTGCTTCCTCACGTGGTCTTGAGAACTTTTAGAGAAAACACGCACTTTCCTCTCCAAAAACACCCGTGGAAGCATACTTGATATCTTCTCCTCTGCTATGTGGAACTTTGTGGTGCTATCATACTCCTGAAAAAATGAAACATAGTCAACTGGATTCTTATTGCCTTTGGCATAATCGATCTTCAAGTTTTGAACAACAATATCTTCCGGTCGCAAATTGCCACTTTGCTGGTGAGTTGTGATGTCCACTGCAGTCACAGGTTTCCAATGTTTCAGCTGATCGGTAGGTACAGTGAA
The DNA here is from genome assembly GCA_020975725.1 of Picocystis sp. L7. NCBI lineage: Eukaryota > Viridiplantae > Chlorophyta > Picocystophyceae > Picocystales > Picocystaceae > Picocystis > Picocystis sp. L7. The sequence continues at coordinate 455,969 of QXJR01000018.1, read as the reverse complement.
CTCATTGACATACTTATAGATGTCCCGCTTTCTTAGACGCTGGATGATTGCTTTGGCGTCGCGTAATGCATACTCTGTGGAGTACTCAATCCTCCGTATTATGGTGTCATCGAGCGTTGTGAAATCTTCTGGGCTGTTTATTTTCTCTGCTATCTTCAGATGCGGATTAGCTGCAATTAGTGCATCAACAAGCATGTACTCGATTGCCTTGGCCTTCTTGTGTGTGTAGATGCGCCTATACAAGCTTGCTCTTGTTGCAAACATATCGAAAACATTATGGTATTCACTTGCTTTGAAACAAATCTCCCCGTCAATTACTTTCATGAAAGGTCGCAAACGATCAGCATCCCAACCAATGGGGACCCCGCACATTTTGCTGTCACGGACCAAGTAGTCGAACTTGTCTACATCCACGCCATTCCTTCCATTGGCAACAATTTCGCTCAAGAAGGACTTTCTATTGTGCCCTCCGTATCCGTTGGTTCCAAGGCTTGAAGTGATGATATCCTTGGCCCTTCTTAAATCTCTTTCATCTATCCCATCGATGTGATTTTCATCGATGATCAGATCCAGCAGCCTGGTCGACATTTCTTCATGGGTCCAGATTTCTTCCACCTGCTCGCTCGACTTGTTGAGGCATACCCGTAGGAACTCGTTATCGAAAACGTGGCTGAAGGGACCGTGTCCGAGGTCGTGGCACAGCCCTGCAATCGAGACAACCTTCAGATCTGCAAGTTCCATGTCCAACTCTTCCCTTTGATTCCGATAGAACCTTGTGGCCGTGTCTTCGGCCAGGTATCCGACGCCGATGCTGTGTTCGAAACGGTTGTGGGAGGCACCTGGGAACACCATGTAGCTCGTTCCAAGCTGCTTCAGGTCTCTCAGCCTCTGGAATTGCGGCGTGTCGATGATGTCGACCGCCAGTCCAGACACGCGGATGTGTTTGTGGACAGGATCGTTGAACACTTTCGACCTCGAGCTTCCCTCGCCTGATCCTTCGGAAGGCGGAAGCGTCCCTTCCAGCATGAAAGGCGGTTCGTTCATAACGTCTTCCGAGCTGTGGAACCGCGCAGCTTGGCTGAAAGGCAGGTTCTCGTCCTCCAGGAATGGATCCATCGTGCAAAACTCGCGCCAATGGCGCATGCGACCACGCACCGATCGAAGCGATTCGACGACGAATCCATCCTGTACCGACGAGGAAGATGGTTGGCCCTCCTACCTGTCCTCGGCGGGTTACGTCCTCGACGCATGTGGATGAAGGTGGACCCAATAAAGGGACGTTTTCCCGTCTTGATGGGACGTGGAGCATGTGCGATGAGGAGTCCCCTCCGAGAACAGAAGGGATGTGGACACGAGGCCGGATGTGCAGGTGACCTTTCGTGCATGACACCGGAATGCAAGTTGAAATCGAACAACCACGCATTCCTTTCCATTGATTCGACGATTCCAACATGCAATGGGACGCATGGGTTCATGCCCACCGTCGCTCGTCTCGTCGTGTGCCGCATTCCTCTGTCCACTTCGAGAAGACAAAGGTGAGCAAAGCAACAACAATAGTGCACGATAGCAAACACAGGGGAGATGGAATCGACATTGGGAGCCTGAACGAAAGATTCGTTGCCAAGCATTATATCCTTGGAATGGTAATGCAACCCCAATCACCATGGCATGGAGTCGCAAAGCAATGCATGTTTGGCGTGACAAAGGTTTGGACGACAAGCCTCAACGTCCACCCACACCCCACGGCCGTGGAGGTTTCTTCCACACAATTGGCAGGCCATGATCAGTTGCAAATCGTATTCGTTGTCAGCGTTGATTTCCGATAACAATTTGCTACACCACTACAGAATTCTAGCTTTCAAGCGCTCGTTTACGCGAGGCGTGCCGTGGATGAAATCTTGAACCCTCCAACATCCAAACATGCAAAACACTCCGCACTACGTCAATTTCATGGGGATGGAAACACTCCTGGACGCACTCAAGTCCCCGTTGCCATCTTCATTGGTGATGGTTCCCTTGATGGCACAATTGAGCCCATCGTAATCGCGTGGTCATCTAGCACAAAGGAACGCGTGCCCCATCACGCTAACAACTTATTGAAATCACACTTTAAGCGACCGCATACTCATCGATCAATACGTTACAGAGTACGTAGTGGAGGATCACTTGTGTTTTAACGAGCTGAGATATCGGTCCACACTTGTTGTGGAGGCCTTGCAACACTTGGCCAACTTCGAGATGAACGAACTTGGCCACGACTCCAAGTCCCAGCTTGCTTGAAGAGCATGCTTTCGTTGACTTGTCAAGATTCTTCTCTTTGGCATGTTGGCAAGACGACCTAGATCGCCACAACGTGCTAGCAATTCCTCTTGTCCGTACAAAGGCTCACGTTGTACGGTTGGGATTCAAGCTACCATGTCCCTTCACCCGTCCATCAAAACCCATCCTTTACAACAACCTTTGACGTTTTCACATCGCAACTGCTTTGACCCTTTGTCTTCGATCGGTCAATAAGCACCCCCGAAGGGAGTGTGACCTCCACATGCCAGGCCAACCTTATCTGATTTCAATCCGATCCAATCCGACGGTGATTGCAGAGAAGCGCACGTCCGAAGAGCGCGTTTCACGAACTGCTTAAAATGGCTGTATTGCAAAGGGGAACGTGTGGTGCGTCCAGAACACGGTACCGACGCCAGGGAGCTCGAGGGAGGCGCGGTGCTGTCTCGGTACGTGCGGGTGTGGAGTTGGTTCCTGCGCCGCTGACCACAGTCCAAAGGCTTGCATGCATGACATACTCACCGAAGCAAGGGTACATCGCATGGGAGCCTTCCCCGATCACTTTCACGAAGAATGCCCTTGTACTGGGATCCGACACGCGCCCAGGAACTGCGGTGGATGTGGTGATTCCAGTCCCAACTTTGGAAGCCGAACATGCAAAGCTGGAGCTCGTTGGCAACAAAGTGAAAGTAACCCAACTGCAAAGCTCCAGCAAATTAGCTATGACAATTGATGATGTGCGAATCAAAGGGCAGGGGGAAGCAGCTGTTGGATCGACGATAACATTGGATAATCAGAGAGGCGTGGCCTTCGTTGTCAAACAGATGGACTCTCCAGCTGAATCTCCTAGCGATTCCACAGAGGAGAGGTTGGCCGATCGCAAAGCTTGGATTAAACAATGGAAGCACAAAAAATCTGCAGTCAAGTTGGAGGTGTCAGCAGCACAAAATGAATGCATTGAAGAACGCGTGACGGATAGAAAGAAGTGGATTGCAGCTTGGAGAGAGCGAGCACAATGATGGGCTGTCTAAACAGCCCGTCAGTCAGCCACCATTGATACTGCATGCTTGCCATCTGTTTGTAAGGATATCCCTGCTCATCTTGCTCAGACTGGGCCTTCTTCTTCACATGAAGCATGTTCTTCTTCGCACTGAGCGGCACTGCCTGCTTGAGGAAGTCAGTTGTCTTTTGGACGCTAGGCAACTGCCTTGTATCAACGACAGATGCTGAACGGCAATACTGGAAAAGAACGAGCAATACTTCCTTACATACCCTCTGCATCCTTGCAACATCAGAGCACACGCGGACACTTCACATCGGTCCTTAGACACCCTGTGCCAGAGCAATGCTCGCAACTTTGTGGCAGAGGAAATACAAAACATTTCAGGCTTCACGTAGAGATGTGAACACCTATAAAGGCAGTGCAGTAGTGTACGAGAATATGCTCCGAATATTGTTCCAAAATTGAGGTCGACGATACCCCTTTTCTTTGACCTTGCAGTACTAACATGCGAGCTATCCATTGACTCTTGCGCCAACAACCATGAGAGCTTCACTCACTTCCTGCGAGTTGTGGCATAGCCTGCTCACAGTGATCCCCAATCACTGCATCTACCCCGAAGCTGCCCACCTTACTCTCACAGAAAACCAGCTTGCCATATCTTCACTCCCGTACATCTGTGAAGAGATATCTTCGAAAGTTCTCCAATGCTCTTTAAACCATGTTGCATCGTTCTCCTTACAAAAGTATACTACTTGCATAATCTCAAAGCGCCGATGAAACTGCAGAAAGCGTTGAGCATGCTTTGAATGGTCATCCCTCTTGGAGAAACATTTCATCTGATGCTCGGCTTATATTTCTACATACTCTTGTACGCCCTGCTCCTCTTCCTCATAACCCTCGTTTGGATCTTCTTCCTCTTCCCCTTCGCCATGGGATACTGTTTCGCTGTCTTTGACATCCGCTTTCTTGTTTCTTATCTCATCTTCTGCCTTCCCTGTGGTTTGTACCGCCTTTCCCACTGCATCACCAACCTCGGAAGCTCCTCTCCCAACCCGATTTCCTGCACCAGCTACCATTTTACTTCGTGACGTTGCTTCCCCCTCTTCAGAAACAGACGCACGTTCCTGAACAGATTGACCTTTGGTAAGCAGTGGATTGGCATTTGCGCTTGCTTCATTCTCACCATTACCCTCGTTGTAATCGTACTCGTCATCTTCACTGCTATCTGCACTGTTAGACTGTGTCTCACCAACCGCTTTCATTCTCGCTTTCTCTTTCTCAGCGGCTTCTCTCTCCATATAACGTGAACGTGTAGCAATTTGTCTTTCTTCCTCCTCCTTTATCCATGCATCGAATTCATCTTGCTGTTTTGCAAGCTTGTCCGGATCTGGAATATGGGTTGCCGAACCACTGCCTGAAGCGGCTACATCATCCTGTTCACCTTCTTCATTCTCGACCTTGGGATGTTTATTCCTCTTCATGAACCCTGTGTGCTCGTCCTCATAATGATCTTCATATTGCTCCTCGTAATAGTCCTCTAACTTTTTTTCCTTCACTGTGGTTGCATTATTCGGAACAAATGTTCCAGCCATGGTCTGCTTTTCTACTGTACTCCCAGACCGAATGCTCGGACGATCCACACTGACTTCACTACTGGAGCTTTCTTCAATCAACGTTTTTACTGGGTCCACATCACGTTGCTCGGTTCTCTTTGGCGTGGTTTCGTCTGTATGTTGGTTTTGTTGTCCCACCAGTGTACCGTCATTCTTAAAAACCTGGGCAAGCTGCTGCTGTTGGCGAACATTTGTGGACTCGGGGTCTACACCAATTTTACTTTCTTCTGCGCCAGATTGGTCTTTGTGTACATTCAGACCGCTCGCGTCTCTTTGGGTGTCCTCTTCTCTGCTTTCTCCATTTTCTTCCTCTTCCTCTTCTTCTTCTTCATCCATTGCTTCGTCTGCTGCGGCATCTTCATGATCCTCTGCATTTCTATTCGTTTCTTGGTCTTCAGATTTCAAATCTTCAATCCTGCTGTTGCTGTTTCTTTGTCCTCCAGATTCTTTGCTCCTACTATCAGAGTGGCTGTTCTGTTTTTGGTTGTCAAACTTGGTGCCGGTGCTTTCCTCTTCTTCGAAATACTCCTCTGCCTCGTCCTGATGGTGAGCCAGCTCTCCTTGTTCACCAACCAGTCTCTGTGCCTCTGCATCCTGTTCCTGGTCTTCGTCGTACTCCCCATCGCCGGCTTCGGTGACTCTTTTCTTGCGATCGTACTGTTCCTTCTCGTCATCATACTCTTCCACCTCATCCAGATCTTCCTCTACTGCTTTCTCTTCACTCTCTCTACGCTCTTCAATCTGAGCACGCTGTTGTCTCTCTTCCTCCGCTCTTTGATCGATTTCTTTCTCCAGCTCTGCTTCCTCCATTTCAAGCGCATCGTGCTTGTTCCTATCCATCCATTCCTTATCTTCTCCTGCGAGTCTATTGTTCTCTGATTCCATAGCATTCCCGTCCACATCTCCACTGCCATTTTGCTTCAACTGGTCTTCCTTTCCTTCTTCTTCTTCTTCTTCTTCTTCATCATCATCTTCTCCTGCGTCCCATGTTTGTCCTTTCTGTTCGGTCTGTTTCTGTTTGCTCGGTGTCTCCAGGATGTTCTCCTGTGCTTGTCGTTCATTCTGCGCTGGATTCACTCTTGCCTCGACTGTTCTTGCACCAGAGTCGATGGATATGGACTGCAACCCTGACGGTTTATCCTTCGTGTCCTGCTGGTTCCGTGGACCGTCTTCCTTATTTTGTACCAAAAACTTCCTAGGCATGTCCACCTGGGCCACCAGTCTTTCTTGGACCTTGGCCTGGTTGTCCGAATCCCGCAACAAATCCATGTTTTGACTGCGTTGTAAGCTTCGAGCAGCCAAGGCCAACATGGTGGCCAACAGGAGGCTCACCACCAGGGTCGCAGCCCAGGAGGTCCGCCTCCTTCCTCTTGTTCCTCGCATGGTGTGAGTCGGAAGGAGACGTCCCGTCCTCCTTGTGCGACCAGCCAGGGTCGCGTCTCCTTCGGCGATGGCGTGGGACGCGTCCCAACGCGACATGGATTCGACCGCCACCAGACCTGACCTTTCCCACGAGTACCAAGGCGACTCCTCGGGTCATGCCCTGCCCATGACTCCCAATCCAAAGGAAGAATTCCATGGGATAACCATCGAAGACCCTGACCCCAAGGTCCAGTCACCAGGGTCGCCCCTGCAAAACTCGTGTTCGGAATGGACGAGACGTAAGAAAGCCCCTCCAAGCGCATACGCGAGGGCCCACGTAAGCCATTCACAATGCGACTCGGGACCCATGATTGGCTCTTCGAGGAAGCGTTCTTCCTCGATGTCCTCTCCGCCAAGGGTGGAGCCGTTGAATGACAAGGACCACCTTTCTTCTCGTTCGTCAATGAGGAGGAAACGTATTGATGTTCGCCGAAGCGGCACCCAATCCACGACGAATGCAGTTGGGGCATTTGGTCGTCGACGAACGTGCTCGATGTAGCATGCGACGAGTGAAACAATAAATCAACGGATGACAACCTCTCTTTCACCATCGTGACACCACAACGAATCATCTACTCGTGCGAATGGATGCAACATAAGTGGCTAGCCATCCGTGTGCGTTTTTTAGCAGCGGACCATCCATCCTTGTCACTCTTCCTAACGATTCTTTCGCAATGCCAACTCTCGACGGGGATTACGAGATACATAGCATGTGTGGCCTACGATTAGTGAACCAATTTGCTCGATCCAACCAAAGAGTAGGATCGGTTCATGCCTTCGAGGACCTAGATGACGGCCCATGCTTTGCCCCGTGGACTTTGAACCTGACGCGACAGGCGACGAGACGATCGCATGACGCGTCTCAACCTGGTGCTCCCTTTCAATGCACGACGGTATGGCGCCCACCGCCTCCTTGTCCCCTTTCAAATCCATTGCCTCGTCAAGATTGTCTCTTCCATCTCTTCTTTCCTTACCAGCACCTGAGAAAAGGGATGGGTTCGGTCGATCCCACCCAACTTGTCCAGAAGGGGGCTTCGATCCCCGAAATCCCCTCAGGCATCGAGGACCCCCTTTTGGAGTTGGCGTTCGACCACGCTTCGAATTTCATTTTTCCGCTTTGGTTGGATTGGCGCGCAAAAGACTTGCTCGCTGCTGCTGGACTCTCCGTTGCGCATCATCCGCGATGGATCGAGGCATGGCGGAACAGCAACGGAAGGATGGCGAAGGGAATGACGTGGTGGCGTCGAAAGGAGCGGCAGGGGTGCAGGCAGAAGACGAAGCAACGGCATCACGTGAGATGCAAATCTACCTGTACAAGAAGCTGCAGGAGACGTTCCCAGGGACGAAAGTGACGAAGAAAAGCCTAGGAATGCTGGAGAACCTGCTTGATGTGGTCGTGAGGAACATAGTGGACGAAGCCGAGCAGCTGGTCGGAGGACAAGGAAAGGCCCTGTCGACCACGGAAGTGCTACGTGCCACTCGAAAAGTGCTTCCTGGAGCTCCTGGCCAGGCATTGCGACCCTTTCTTCCAGGTGTGTGCAAAAAAGCGCGTCATTTGGACAAGGAGAGCCTCAAACGCAAGCACCAGGGGGGAAATGCCACGGAGGATGGCAAACAGAAAGCTCCCAAGCGTTCCACGTGATACATACTTTGTTTGAAGGGATTCACATGCCTAGCCAATCAAATAGGAGTGGACAGAAATAAAAAGTGGACCACCCCAACACCCCGTATGAACACATGTGCACAGCAAGCACAAAGGCGTCAGAACTGCGCTGTCCCCTGGCTGGCTTCCCGATCTTGGCCTTGCTCACAAACGCACTGCTCCAACGTCGCAATAGTAGCATCCCAAAGCTTTTGGATACTTTCTTCAACAAAACCGTGACACCAAGTCCTAATGCTACTCGTTTCAGCAGGACCAGTGGCCATGAATCTCCGGGTATATCAAGCCAGAGCCCCTCCAGCCGTCCATTGTTGCTGCTCCACACGGAAAGCAACAAGCCAAGAGAAGCACCCACAAAGGACATGCAGTATTTGAAGCTCGGCGTGTGTGTCACTGGTCGTGGATAAACGATGATCAGCGTGCAAGTGAGAATTACGTGATACAGAACTACGTGGGAAGAACTCACAAGCCATGGCACGAGCCATGTGTCTACCATGCACCACAAGGGGAGAATGCATGCTCCCAACAGCAGTCCTGCAAGCACATCCATGGGACAATGCATGCCAAGATAGACCCTACCAAAGCAAACCAGGGACACCCAGGCGAAGGCTCCTCCAATGGCGACATAAAGTGGTTTCCCTCCGAGATACCCGGTCCTATTCAATTCTACGAGTGTGTACATGCTGAAGCACAAGCCGTTGAGTGCATGCGTGGAAGGCAATCCATACTCTTCCGTGTCCGTTTTCTGGGATCCTTTCTGGCTCCCAACCTTCCGGATGGCACAGGTGTTCCCTTGTGTCAAATAGAACGGTCTTGGGATGGACAGGAGGTCCTTGAGCGCGTTTCCCACGTACAAGCACGTCATCATCAGGTAGGTGAGCTTGCATGCGAGTCGCCAACGTCCTATCCACACCAGCAGCGGCAGGAACGTGGCGTAGAACTCCACCGACACGGACCAAGCCGTCCACCGCATCACGCAGTCCAACGTCGGCGTGCGCATCTGTTGCACCTTCGCCACCGTGTGCAGCCCAGACGACACGTAGTGCAGCATGGTGGGCCGCAGGATCCCTCGCAGGAAGCGGTGGAAGGCGTCCATCGCACGCGCCGACGCTCGTCACCGTCGGTTCGAGCGGTCGGAATGGCGTGTTTGGACTTCGTTCGAGTGTGGGTCTGCGGTCGTCCATGCATGTCGAGGACGTCGAGGTTGTGTGGAATACGCATGACGACTCGTATCGTCGACGAGGAGGTCGGACTACGAACAGGTGAGAGCGAGGCACACGAAACGCGTCTATTTGTGCTTCAGGATGAGGTCTTTGAGGACGTCCACCTTGGCACCAGTCACCTCGGCCACCTTCGTGCTGTTTTTGTAGAGCTTGAAGGTGGGTGCCACGCGTATGCCCAACTCCTTGGCCAGAGGTTTGTTGTATTCGTTGCAGTTGAACTTGACCAGTGCAACGTCCGGCATTTCGTTCTGCAGCTCCACCAGCTTCGGATAGATGACCTTGCAGGGTCCACACCAATTGGTGTAAAAATCAATCACCACGAGCTTGTCTTTGGCTTCTCGGAGCACCTCCTCGAAGCTGTCCTTGTCGATTTCCTTCAGCTCGGTCGTGGCAGCAAACGCCACGTTTGGTCTCGCAGCCCTGCAACCCACCTCTCGTGCCGCGCCACGCGCGTCCGCACAGCATCTGCGGACGGAAACCGTCCTCGTGACCTGCACCCACCCTCTGCACGTCCCTGTCGTCTTCGAACGCGTCGCAGCACGCGTGGGAGCACGAGCATGCACGTGCCACGCCAGCGTCCGACCGTTCGCCGTGGACGTGGCCATGCTGCTTTTTTCCTTCCCTTTCGAGGTCGTGAGCTCGTGAGCTCGTTCCACTTCCCTCCAGCACCCCTTCCTTGTGCCGTTGGACCTCTCCGATCCGCTTTCGACCGCCTGTGTGCTGCGAAAACGCCGCGCGATGGACGCGCACGCGTCCCGTCGGTCGGACGAGGCGCTCCTGGTTCGCCTCTTGGAAAGGGATGGTCTTCCCTTTCTCGACCAGACCCACCCTTCCAATCGAAAGGAAAGCCCCTCCCCTTCTAAACCCGCACCCCCCACCCCATGCGAGGGGAAATCTACCCCCTCTTCTCTATAAACACCCACCAGGGGTGTCCCGATCGCATCCCCATCGGCCCCATGCGAGGGGAAATCCACCCCCTCTTCTCTGTAAACACCGACCAGGGGTGTCCCGATCGCATCCCCATCGGCCCCATGCCACAAGGGGGGGAAAAGAGGCCGAGGTGGAGAATCTTCCGCCCCTCGAGCAGCGGGAGGGGTGCTTCCAGGTCGATTCCAACGTTCATTCGCGCCAACATCGCTTCGTGCTTCGTCGGCTTCCTCTCGCCTCTCCTTCCTCGTTTGGGAGCGAAGGGGATCGATTGGGACCGCAGGAAGGACGTACAAGGTAGGATACCGACGGCCATGGCGGGATCAGGAACGGAAAAGGTGCTTCGTGGGACCAAGGTGATGGTCACTGGTGCAGGAAAGGACAAGCAGAAACTGGTGGAAAGAGCCGCAGAAATGGATGGAATCGTGCAGAACAAGGTGAACTACGCCGATCCACCGCACGTGATGGTCGCCAACGACGTGCTCTCCGAAAAATACCGCATGCTCGTCTCGTGTGGAAGCGTCAAAATCACCGTCGTGACTGCCGATTGGATCCACGCCTGCTGGAAGGAGCAGAAGTTCGTGCCATACGACAAGTACAGGCTAGGACCTTTCGCAGGACTCGTCGTGTGCGTCAGCAGCCTCACGCCTCAAGAACGTCAAGACGTACAAATGGAGACGGAAAAAGGAGGAGGGAATTATTCAGCAGACCTCAGCAAAAAGTGCACACACCTACTCACCACTGATCGGGCCTCCAGAAAGTACCAATACGCCGTGCAGTGGGGCACTGTGCACGTTGTGGATCCAAAGTGGTTCTATGATTCCATCAAAAATAGACAGAGAGAAGATGAAAGTAGGTACAACGTAGGTAGAGCACAAGGTACACCATCCAAGACGTTGGGAGGCACAGACACAGCACCACAACAAATCGACGCTCCAGGAAAGGCCCTCCAATCCAAAGCAGGCACAACGTTTGGGGATGTGGCACTCAAAGGAACATCCATGCCCATGGCTGTCGAGGACGAGACCATAGACCTGTTCATGGATGGATGCCAAATCCATTTTGCCGGGTTCGGAAGAGAAGAGGTCCAACGCCTTCTCAGGCTATCGCGGAGGTGTGGAGCAACCAGGTACACGAGATTACACAGAAACTTGACCCATATAATTTTGGGTAGGAACCCCAACCACGTAGAACTTTCCACCATCCATTCGCTCGCTACCAAAGACGACGTGAGGGTCGTGTACCCTTCATGGCTCGAGAAGTCAGCCCTTCTTGGCCAGATTGTGGATGAATCGGAGCACAAGGTCGACAAAAATGTGCTCCAGCACAGCTTGAAGGATCCTACGTTGCCGTACGTGGCTGAAACTAACACGTGTGTCCAGGACAGCCTAGACAGACACGAGAACGGCCAAGGATCTTTTCCAGCAAAAAGACTCTTGGATGGTACGAGGTTATGTGTCGCCGACACTGGTTTTACTGCAGCCGAGCACAAGTCAATCGTCCGAACTATCAGGGGGTTGGGTGGTTCAATTGTGGGAATCAAGGATGATTTTGACTATGCAGTTTTCCCTATTTCTGGATCTAGCTGGAGACACGGGGATAGAACAGTGACAGCAGAAAAACGGGTGACGTTTTACTGGATCGAAAGTTGCATTGCTCACCAGGTGATCATCCCATTCCATCGCCTGATCTATAGACCGATATCTCATGACCTTCCCTTTAAAAGAGCCACGAGCATGCTCATATGCGTCTCTGGTTATGATGGAGAAGACCGTTCAGAAATAGTGAGATTGCTGGAGGCCATTGGGGCTTTTGTCTCGGAAGGAATGAAGCGTAGGAACACCCACTTGGTCTTGCCCTGGGCGGAAGGACAGAAGTATGGATACTGCCAGAGGTGGGGTGTAACCCCTGTCACGGCATCTTGGCTGTTTGACTCCGTTACCGAAGGTAGGATGCTACCAGAGGCTAAGTATCCTCCACCAGCTCGGCACTCAGAGAATATGAACATGAACACAAACCCCTCGCTTTCCTTACTGGGCCCTACTCAATTCGCTAGTTACCATGGGTCAAGAAAGCAGGAAGTGCCAACATTCCACTCGAGACCTTCACCTACCTTGATGGAGGGAGTATGTCCCCCCAGCAGCACAAGCCACGAGCCCTCCAGGCTTGCAAGCACAATCGACCATGTGACCCACTTACTGGGAAGCAAGTCCAGAGGTAGTTCTCCAATTGCCATGAAGCCGGTCCATGGTGACCAAACTTCCCCTGAATTTGAGCATGGAGACTTTACTCACGTAAGGGTCGCTTCAGAGCAACAGGAGACAGGACCATCAATAACGAATCGAAACAAATTGAAAGAAACAACTGCCTCTCCACCACATGTGTCGGAAAAACCCGGCAAGGATGACAAGCTTACTGGTAAACGAAAGTCAAAACGATTGGCAAAGGCTCAGATGGAGGACTTTGGAGCCACACAATTGGAGTTCTCTCAACGGGTGCTTTACTCTGATGAGCCGTTGAATAAATTGATGCGAAATAACGAAGAGCATGAGACATCTGCCGCAGCAGAAGATGCCAAGCAGCTGCTCAGGAGTGCTGCAAGAGCAGCTCAAAGGGAAGAAAAAACCAACGAATTGAAAGAGTTGGGCTTTTTCTAATTTTATTGATTAGCCCACAAAAGCAAATTGTTTGCTGATCATTCAGCCTTTGCATCGTCATCAATATCATCATAAAAACTATCAATATCAACCTGAGCAACCTTACAACCACCATCGTTGATTGTGCTTTTCTGGGCATCTTTCAGAATCTTCACACCGTCGCCTAAATAGCTTTCCTTCGAGTGGCCCGTGTCAATTGTTTCCTCCCTATTTACAGGACCTTGTCCATCATCCAGGAACTGCGGTAAATCCGTATATCCCGGAGCGCTGTGTCCAACCAGCAACGAGACCGTGGAGAGTCTGAATCGATAGTCTCGGGTACCACTCAACTCTGGTTCTTTCGGATGCTTGCACAGCAATTCAACGGCATCAGCTAGCACGACCGAGCTCAAAAATCGAGCCCGATCTCTGATGCCAATACTTGCATCAATCTCTGATAGACTCAGTAACGCGGAAAACAAATGTCTGGCTTCGGCACTCACAGTAGTTAGCTTTGCACTAACGGTCAGTGCCTGAAGTATCACATCTTCGTGTTCATGCAGAAAGTTACAGGCAACTTGCCGTAAAATCTCCAAGGCAAAAGCGTGCAAGTCTGAAAACTCCTTCCTCCACATGTCTGATTCGTGAGCAGGGCTTTCAAGATCAGCTACCAGCAAACTGAGCAATCTAGCTTGTGCTTGTGAGGTGGGAAGGGCATGGTATTTGCCAGCCAAAGACAGGATGGTTTGGACGTGCTCATTCATGTTATTTTTATATATCATTCCGATCGAGTCAAGAGCGTCTGCAGAAACTGAGTCTTCACTGTCAAACACTCGCTGGTGTAGCTCTCCCATACAGAAGGGGGCAGTTTTAGGAACTTTGCAGGCAATTTTGCCAATTGCGCCAAAGATGAGCCGTTTTCGTTGTTCCCGGTAGCTGCCCTCCAGGTGGGGGATAAAGCTCACCAGGATGCCGACTGCATTTTCCTCATTTGCCAACAGCTGGAGGATATCCAACTTTGCCTCGAAAAGATCCAAGTTTTCATATTCTTTTGTGTAAAAACGGCTTGTGTGGGATTGGAAGGTCTGAGGCTGCACTTTGCATATGGCCAGGATGTTCTGTAGCAGGACAAACTTCGCCTCGTCCGTGCTTGTGATGAAGGACAGCACTAGTGCCTCAGCCACTTGGACCTTGTGTTCTTCGTTTCCAGCATCCAACAGGACCTCGGTTGCAGCCAGCACAACTGCAGTACTTTGGCTTAGCAAAAGCGTAGTGCAGACTTTGAGCAGCAGGTTCAGGTCGTCCCATTTTTCTTGCACACTGGCATTGCTGGTCCCCGCATCGGCACGGTGCTCCACCTCCGGGGGCATGAGGTATCTCCTGGCATATCCATGTAGGAGGTTCATGCCGTAAACTTGTCCCCAAGTATCCCAATTCGCCATTCTGGCACACAGATTGCGGTAATGCGGATGCAGGACTTGCCATTGGTCTGGTGCGACTTTTTGGAGGACCGTCACCGCAGTGGCGACCACACCGTCGTCTTCGTCGGTCAAGAGCCTCTCTAACACGTCCATCCCATCCTGCATGGCCATTTGATCCAGCACGTGCACCTTGTGCACCGCCATCGCTGCGCATTGTCTCACGCGACGGTCTCCATCGGCTGCACATCGTCGGATGGCGTCCACTTGGAGCGGCAGCAGGACGGGCAGGCGCACGCTGCTCATGACTTTGAGAGCGAGTGCACGCAGGTGCGGATCTCGTCCCGCCATTTCTTTCTGGAACGCGTTGACCGCCAGCAACGTCTCTTCTGGACACGTCTCTGCGTGCCTCGCGAGGTACGTGTACACCATCCGCTTCGCGTCGCTTCGTTCCACGTTCACGCACTTGACCACGTGCGGGAAGTCCTTCCTGACGTCTTCCTGGGTTCCTGCATGCGTCAGGAGGCCTCTCAGGACGTGCACGACCTCCACAGAGGACCGTGCGTCCAGATGCTGCGCCATGCGCCAGGCGCGATCCCGTCGAAATGCCGACGGTCCCTCCGCCATGGCCAAGGACACCCTGTCCTTACGGTCCCCCGTCCTCTGCCACCTCGCTGGTTTCTCCCGGGAGACCGTGAAAGGACCGTGAAAATGGGGAGGTGGACACAACGCCACACCAATGGACCCAAGCGCGTGCCCGCAATGGACACGAACGGAACCGACGAGGAAGAGAGACACTCGCAACAGGAGTGCAGTTCCATGGAAAAGGAGTGGAGAGCAGCGCATGCGATTTCATGCATCCGTGCAACGAGAGATGCAACACAACAACGCGGGGAATCGAAGAACAAGCGTGCCGCATGCGAAGCCCCGCGGACGTGGTAAACGAAGCCCGGAAATTCAAAGAAGCAACAGGGCCCGAGCACGGATGCCAAGAATCGAAGAGCCACCAATGCGACATGCACCGTGTTGGGTGCAACATGAAGGATCCCCAAACGTTGATCGAAGGCTTCGAATTGCACTGGCTCTCCAATCGTCCATCGTGAATCAATCAATCAAGCTCGCTTCAATGCGTTGTTCGCTCTTTCCGGCGCGAAGATTGCCCTCTCGACAAGACTAAACATGGCTTGGACTTGCTTTCAAAAAGCCATAATCGACTCAAGGAACGTTTTCGTTGAAAAATGCGTGTATTGGACGTGACGGAAATCCCACCGACAATGAAGAAACATGGGTGTTGCAAGAGGGATAGAGCCATTGTTTCTTCAAACGGGGTCACATCCTCGTGCAAGTAGGTGCATATGAATCACGTGGCAAGTCGACCGATTCTTTGCCTTTCCGCACCCTAGGACCGACACGCCAAGAACGCCGTCGTGTTTGCATGGAAGTGTACATGCACGAACCATCCGCGTCACGCGCTTGTTCCGTGCTCATCGATCCGTTCCAAGTCGCACCATCCTTGCATCGATTCCTTTCTTGTCCAAGAACGTTCTTCGTCTCGGATGGGGATCACACATCAGTGGTTGGGTGGGGAACCATCCCACCCACTTGGCCAGGTTCACCACAGGGGTTAGGACAGGTCCATCGTCGACTTGGCACGTACCAGGCAGCAGGTGTCATGGCCACGAGACGTGCATCGTTCGGCGCGTCGCAGTTCCTCCGTGCAGGTGTTCCGCTGCTCGTGCTCGTGGTGGTGGGACACCTGGGCCTGACGAAGATTGTACAAGGGAGGTTTGATGCCAGGGAAGCCAGGCAGAAGGCCATGGCCTTGAGCAGCCCTCGTCGATCCAACACCAGCGAAGAAGACTTGGACGAAGAGTTGCAAAAGACCTTGAAAAGAGTGCAGCGAGAAATGGACGAGTACGGATACCAAAAGGTGGATCCAGAAGAGGGATGATCCGACAGAAACTCGTCGTGCTCTTCATGCGCGTGGGAATTCGAAGAACGGCGTCGTCGGTATTGGCGTGGAAGCGATAAAGCTGAAAGTCAGCACCACCGGAGTAGATTGCATGACGGCTGGTTTGAAGTTTGCAGCGAAGAAAGCTCGAGTGCAGCTGCGAATCGACCTGGACAAGAAGGATTGGGCCACTTGAAGGCGGGTGCAGGCCCCGCACGGTCAAGTGCATTGTTCCGCGTGTACATCAACTCGGGGTCTCTCTTCTTCCCATCCTTTGAAATAAACGGCACAGATGATCGTGCGCTCATGTGCGCTCGTTCAAAATGTAGCTTAGATTTGGACCACGTCGCTTGTCTGTTCTTTGTGAACAGTCGGTGGCGTTTGACTCGCTTGCGGGAGAAATGGGCGAAGTTTTCGCCTCCTTCCTGCTGCTTCCTTGCGATTCAGCAAGGTCAATCGACTGTTGAAAAGAAAAACAGTGGTCTGTGCACACGCCACTGTCGTATGATGGTTTCTCGAGTACCCCTTCTTTCTTCCTTGCGGTACACAAGCTCTTTTGTTCGTCCTGCCTGCTTGTCGTTTCCATCTCACTCTATCCCTGTCCCCGCACCACGAACCACGCTCAACGTGCATCTTCTCCAGATGGACATGCGCTGGACCGCTTAGCTTCCATCACAGCCTCATCACTTGTGTTCCCAAGGGATCCGCTTTTCTTGGATCAGCCCATCGGTTGTCTTTCTGTCGTTTCGATTCCCATGGGGCGACCCTGAGATGGAACCCAGGACTGGGGTCGGGGTCTGACCGACCTCATGCACAACTATGAAGCGCTGCACTGGACATGAAGAACGAAGCGAACAAACCCAAGATCAGGACATAGAGTTGCCAAAGGACAGTAGCTGGTGCGAAAAGGCGTGCACCTGTCTCGGATGGGCGGTGCTCTACTTTTGGCTGGGGGTCTTCGTTGTGGCTGGACTGTTGTTCTACTTCTACACCTTCCTCAGGATTTGACCCGAGCACGGACAAGCTCGAAACTGGCTTCAGAACGTTGGATCCCTCTCTCCGGTAAGAAAGACTCCATGGCGGACCGATGCCGTGAAGTGCACATCGTTCGCACCACACTACACACAAAACTCCTGCAACTACACCACGGGCACAAATAAGCGCAGAAGGGAGATTCGCGCAGTGCACAGGGATACAAGAGACATAAAAAACGCACGGAACAGAGATTGTAGGGAAAGAAGTCATTATTGCATATGTACCTGGTTCAAATCTAACATCAGGAAAGGCTGTGGTACAAGCAGACTGCGGCCTCATTCCTGGACAATGTGAATGTGTTTTGCTTCCAATTCTACCTCAGTTTCCTGTCCAAAAATAACTAGTTCTGCTAAGATCTTTCCTTCCGCCTCCAAGACCTCTTTGATTGCCCCGGAGAACCCCTTGAAAGGACCGTCGATCACATCCACCAGGTCTCCAGCCTGCATAGCATGCCCAATACGATAAGGCGAGAACGCAACCTCTTCTCCTACGTTTTCTGCTACTGAGCCTCCATTGCCATTGTCCTTCTCCGGGAAGAGTCTCAGCCGTTTAGCCTCTGCAATCTCTGTTTCTGTTTCCAGATCACATTG
The DNA here is from genome assembly GCA_020975725.1 of Picocystis sp. L7. Taxonomy (NCBI): domain Eukaryota; kingdom Viridiplantae; phylum Chlorophyta; class Picocystophyceae; order Picocystales; family Picocystaceae; genus Picocystis; species Picocystis sp. L7. The sequence goes on along the minus strand of QXJR01000018.1, from coordinate 438,214 downwards.
CTGCAGAATATTCGAAAGATCTTCGTCTGACACTGGCCGTGGGACTTTTGTGCCATCACTATATACAGTGATTGTCTCATTTGCAAACCCGTAAATACCCTTGTAGATTCCCTTGCTAGTGATGTGCGTCATCAAAGTGCTGTCCAGTTTACAGTAAAGAAGAACATAGTTCGGCAGGACCCTCTCTCTTCTTGCCATGACTTTACCTGTGGTGCGACTTTCCACCACCACCTTCCTGGTTGCATTGATGACCCTGAGTTCCCTTGGTTTCCAACCTTCGAGTGCCTTTTCCTGTGCTTCCTGGATCTCTTCCGGCACGACGAGTCCAACCAAGGCTTGTTTCACCTCTTCTTCCTTCTCTAATTCGTTCAGATCGTCGAACAGCCCTGGTAGCACTTTGTTGGCCACCATGTTTTCCCGATTGGACCGCACGAGCAGAAAGTACCACTTGGGCTCTTTCTCCCAAGCACTTCCCACGTGCTCATGGGCCTTGGATGCAGCACCAGCCACACGATTGCCTTTGCCATCACTCCTAGCTTTCCCACGAGTCGCTCCTCGGCTCTTTTCCTCTTCTGTCAGTGCCTTTTCTCGGCTGGAGACGACTCCTTGTCGCTTCTCGTACTGTTGCCAGAGTCCCCATTTCTGTTGCTTGCGCACGCGCTCCGCCCTCTTTTCCTCTCGTTTCTCCTCTACGTGCTTGTATTCGCGTTCTATGACGCCTCCCAGCATTTCCAGGAGCTCCTTCCGCTTCCCTTCGGCCGGCAAGCCTCGCGCCACGAGCTCGGCTTTGAGCTCCGCCACCTTCATTCGGGCCAAGGACGCCTTCCGACGCGCCATTCGCGGTCCTTCCACTCCTCCGTCTTCTCCATCAGGTCCCACTTCGCTTCCAGAAGCCTTTCTACGGGTCGGAAGACGCACCAGAGGCACGAAAGCGCCTCTCGATGCCGTGCGCATGACGTCGTCGGATCGCGTCGCGAAGCACACTGGCGGCGCATCCACGTCCCATTCGATACCTCCCCCGGACAAGAACGCGATAAAAACGAGATGTTGATCGATATTCCGGGGTCTGGACCGGGAAGATATCGATCCGAACCCATCGGTGCGATCTCCATCGATATCTTTCCCCGACTCGATCCAGACCGAAATTCAATCGAAATCCTTGGAAAGGTATCGATGTCGAAGGTGGTTGGGCGGACCCGTCCTCTCCCAGCCATGGCCCCCGGGCCGTTGTTAAGTGAAAAGTTAACCCGACCGTTCTCCCGCCAGGCCTCGTTCCCCACGTCGTGGCTGAACCTGCGCTTAACTCCTCTTCGTGGGGATCCACACAGGCAGAAGATGAGGTTAACAGGAGTTAAACGGAGGGGGCAGGACGGTGGGAGCTCCACGGAGGCCGACATTTCGTGCTGCGCGTGCTGCGCGTGCTGCGCTCTAGCGATGGCGGAGGAGGAAGCGAAGGAGGTCCACGTGCTGTTTCGAGTGGCCTATGGGACGAAATGGGGCCAGAACTTGGTCCTGTGCGGTCCCAACGCGCGTGGAGAGGCGTCGAGAGGAGAGCCCATGCACTGCAGGCACCAAGGAGAGGAACTCCTGTGGGAAACGAGCCTCCTGATCGACGCCACGACCTGCTTTCGATACACCTATGCGGTCGTGGAAGAAGAAAAAGACGTTCCTCCCAAGTGGGAAGGCGACACACGCACGTTGGAGCTGCCGAAAGGCATCCGAGGAGGAGCCCGAGTCCTCGTGCACGACGTGTGGATGGACAACGCGTTGCCGGAGAACTTGCTGCATCGAGCTGCCTTCACGCGCGTGTTGAACAAAAGTAGGATACAGCAATGTGGTGGTCAGAGGCCGGAAAGCGTCCAAGCAAAGGATGGATGCGTGGTGCTGTGCCTCAAGGTTCGGGACTGGAAACTTGAGGCAGGTGAAACCATGTGGGCAACCGGATGTCCACAAGCGTTGGGAGAATGGAATCACAGCCGAGCCCTCCCCATGAAAGAGTCCGAAAAAGACGTCTGGGAAGTGGAATTACTCGTGCCCCGGTCGGATTTCCCAGTGGCCTACAAGTATTTCGTTTGCAATGCTGATGGCGCTACGACACAACTGGAAGATGGACCAGACCGGATTGCCTCACTGGAAGATGCGACTGGGACCGCTGATTCGCTCGAGTGTGTCGTCCATGACGATTTCCACTTTCGACATAAGGAACACTGGAGGGGCGCTGGAGTGGCCCTACCGATCTTTTCGCTGCGCACCAACAATAGCGTGGGGGCCGGCGAATTTCTGGACCTGAAAAAGGTAGTGGACCTGGCCAATGTCGCTGGACTGAAGCTCATCCAGATCCTCCCCATCAACGACACGCAAGTGTACAAGACGTTTTGGGACTCTTATCCCTATTGCTCTCTGTCTGTCTTTGCACTGCATCCACTCTACCTGAACCTGGATAGGCTCAGCCCGGACCTACCAAGGAGAATCGAGGAAAAGATTAACAAGGCCAGGGTGGAACTAGACCAGAAAGACATGGATTATGTAGAAACAATGAGGGTGAAGCTGGGAATAGCCAGAGAAGTGTTTGATCTCAACGGCCAAGACGTTTTGCGATCTAGTGGATTTAAGACGTTCCTGGAAACTAATGCAGCCTGGCTGGTGCCGTATGCGTGCTTTTCTTTCCTGAGGGATCTTTTCGGAACAAGCGAGCATTGGAATTGGGGGATAGCCTCCAAACCAACCCCCCAACTGTTGGATCGTCTTTCTTCACCTACCGCTGACTACCACCCCATGATTGCTTTCATGTATTACTTACAATACAACTTGCACTTACAGCTACTAGAGGCTTCCCATTATGCCCAAGAGAAGGGTGTGGTGTTGAAGGGTGACCTGCCCATTGGTGTAGACAAGAGGAGCGTAGACACGTGGATGTATCCCGAGCTTTTCCGTATGAATGCATCGACGGGTGCCCCCCCTGACTACTTCGATGCAAATGGTCAAAATTGGGGCTTTCCCACTTACAATTGGGAGGAAATGGAAAAGGACGGCTATGCTTGGTGGCGAGCCCGTCTTGAATGTATGTCAAGATATTTTCAGGCATATCGTATCGACCACATTTTAGGGTTCTTTCGTATTTGGGAGATACCTGCAAATTGCAAGACTGGCCTGCTGGGTCGCTTTAGGCCGTGCTTACCTATTTGGCAGGGAGAGTTGGAACAGTGTGGTATCTGGGATTTTGACAGACTTACAAAGCCTTACATTAAAAAGCACATTGTGGATGAGCTGTTTGGAAACAGATCAGGAGAGGTGATATTAAAGTACCTGGAAGAAGCAGGTTCAGGCATGTTTGTTTTGAGAAATGCGTTTGCTGAAGAGTGCCAAATTGTTGAGAGCCTGACGCCCAGAAGAGGCTCGCCAAAGTGGTTAACAGAGGAGATGGAGGAAGACTTGAAAGGACTGTTGTCTTTGCGACAGAATGTCGTCTTGTTGAAGGATCCCGAGGACTCGCGCAGATTTTACCCGAGAATAGGGATGTTGAACACGTCCACCTTTCAGGAACTTGAACCTTGGCAACAAGAAACCCTCCGGCGCATGTATCATGAGCACTTCTTTGAGAAGCAGGATGATCTCTGGGCGAAGAATGCATACAAGACTCTTCCGGCCTTGATGGATGCTACTGACATGCTTGTATGTGGGGAAGATTTGGGAATGGTGCCTCCTTGTGTTCCCCATGTACTGCATGATTTGTGTCTACTTGGATTGCGTATCCAGCGGATGCCAGACCTCCCTTCACAGGAATTTGGTGATCCTTCAACTTACCCGTACATGACGGTTTGTAGCCCCTCATGTCACGATACAACGACTCTTAGAGGATGGTGGGAAGAAGACGAAGAAAGGAGAGAACGCTTCTACCGCAACTTTCTTGAGGCTAAAGGTGATGTGCCAGAAGAATGCAGCCCCAAGATTGTGCGTGCAATCTTAAGGCAACATTTCGACAGCCCCAGCTGCTGGGCGATTTTTGCATTGCAAGATTTGCTGGCTCTTTCATCCACGTTCAATCAGCGCCCCGCTTTGGAGGAGACCATCAACGATCCTACAAACCCCAAGCATTACTGGAGGTTCAGGTTTCACATAAAAGTCGAAGACATGCTTGATACTAAACAATGGTTAGCAGACCTGCAGTCTCTCTCTGTTGCATCGGGACGAGCAAAATTCAGTGAGCTGAGTGAGAATCTGTCAGAATGCAAGTCAGTTGACTTGTACGATCCTCTATAAATTAACGCTTCAGCAAGGAAAGCAATGTTGCTTTGCCAGCTATAAGGGGTGAAACAAGTCATATACGGCCATTTTGCTTTGTTATTTGTGTTGGGAGTGAATTTTTTCATTCAGATACGTTTCTGAGGATGTTGCATATCTTTGTTTGGAAATGGGATGTATAGCTCAAAGCAGCGACAAGATTGTCCCTGTCTAGATGCTGCCACATTGGAGCATCTAAGATTGAGCAAAGAGAATTCAGAATTCTTCCATTTTTTGAACGGTCATAGGAAGGAGGCCTTGTCCCTGGCGGAGTTCCACTCTGCTTGTATTTCCAGGATTTTGAAAACTGTGCAAATGCAGTTCGAAAATGTTCTGCTAGGTCTGTGCTGAGTAAGTGGGTGGGACAGCTCGCTAGCTGGCCAATTTCCTGTAGCCCCCAATTATGTACCAGTTCTTTGCATTGAAGAGGTAGCGTCGTGTGAGCGAATAGTACGTCAATGGATTCATCACAGAACTCCATCTCTCTACATAGGCAAGTGGGGATGTCTTTTGTATCTCCTATGCCAGCTGTACAGCCATTGCCTCTGGATATATCAACAATGGCTAATGCCCCATCTTGTGTGTTGAACATCTCCTTGCATGTCTGGCGAGAATTAGTAGGTTTTTCAATAAGGGGAGTATCGTCAAAGTGTACAGATTTTCGTCGCTTGTTGCATGCCTCATTTCGTATAGCAAAGTCTCTGTCCTTCTCCTGTGCAGCTTGATGGCTGTGCGCAAGTAGCTGATTCTCTTTCAATGCACGTTGCCCATGATTCGTTTTTGCTCTCAAGTCTGCACAAGCAAACCTTTCTTCAACCTCTACCTCCTCAACTGGTGTGCTACTTGGTTTTGGCACATCTCGTACAGTAGCAGCTGCACCCTTGGGGCGATCTCCATCACAGTGTGTTGGTACTTGGTATGGCTGCTGAGGGAGTGCGCACCCTTCCTCATCTTGTCCCAACTTGGCTGCTGGGTGAAGATGAGGAGATTCCAAGAACTCAAGAAGGTCATTCATATTCTCAGAACAAGCAGCACCCGGCATTGACAGGAGCCTCTTGGTATGCCTGACTACTTGTGTAAAAACTTCGTTTTCCGGCTCATTCTCGCATCCTTGACCATTCTCAATGGATTCTGCATTCTTGTCTTGCGCGACCAAATCCTTCTGGATCCTGCCAGGGGAATCTCTGCTTTTGCACACGGTGTTTGAAAAGGTTCCAAGGGCAGAAGATAACGAGCTGGCGTCCTCTAGCATGTTGAGAACTGGAAGCACGGCAACTTGGAAGGCACATCCCTCCAATAGGTGACCGTCCAGTTTGTGCACAAGATGAATCCAACATTGGAATGCAGCTTGATTGATAGGCTTCCTCGATGACTTTAGGCCAAGCAGGATAGGTTGCGTAAGTAGAGCTAGATGCTTTCTGGAGCTCAACATCTTCTGGCTGGCCAGTCCAACGATCAAAGATTGCCAAGCCTGGAAGGCTTCAGCATACAGGACGGAGTCCTTACTCCCGAAGCATTTCTCAAGAACCTTTAACATCTTATTCACATAATCTGTACATTCGAGCATGCACCCGCTCAAGACAATCACAGCACCCCATACGCGGACTGCATGCAGAGCAATGGTAGAGCCACGACTGATGTCTGACTCCATTGCAAAGATCATGTTCCTTTTTGCAACACAGTCGGCCAAGCACTTGCTCAGCTCTGGTGGCGGTCCCGCGTCTTCAAAGAGTCTGACTGCACACTCCAAACAATCCAAGGCCTTTCCAGCAACTGCCTCGTTGTCTTCAAATAGTAGACACGTAGCTGGCATGATCCATACGTGGTGATCACGCACGATCTCCGGCATGCTCCCAGCCAGTCTTTCTATTGCCTTGAGTGATTCTAGCGAAGCACTGCTGGAATCAAAGGGATTGTTGATCCCATAGATCAGGGCCTCGATGACGGAGGGAAACACTTTTTTCACCTTGTCCTTCTCGAATGTTTGCACGGAGAGGCACCACACCGCCAAGTTCAAAATGCTTTTCCTGTCGGTAGTCAGTGCGAGGCTGACCAGCATTTGGAGCACGAGATCCACGTCTTCTTCCCCACATATGTCCGAGAAGGGTTTTAGAGCCACGAAGTATCCCAAAAGCTTGAGTGCATGATGGGCAAGCTGCGTGTCGGCAGCTTTTGCATCCTCGCACAAGCTTAGAAGCACCTTTCGAGGGGGCTTCCACGTCTCGTCCAGTTCATCCCATCCCTCAGGAGGATGATGCTGTAAGTGCTGCACCATGGTAGCGTAATGTTTCGTCCTCTGACACACGTCTGTGCCTCGAGACGTCCACAGCGACGTCGCCATCGCGCACACGCGCGCCGCTCCGACGCTCGAGGCCTGCGCCCAGACCCGAGGTCGAAAGGGAGGGCGCTTCCAATCGAAAGGCAATCCGCTATCCAATCGAAAGGGGGAATGGAGCGGGGTCCCACCGGGACGTCTGGGATGGAGGCAGGTCGAGCAGTGGGAACACAGGCTTGGATTCCACCAAAGACAAGATTGGCAACAAGCAAATGCACCTGGACAACATGTACCTTAAGGATGTGGCAAGCGTTGAACAGGCCTGCAGCACGCATGCAGATGGTATCCTCGATCGCCGTACGAGCTGCGCACGCGAACCAAGCGTCGCAGGAGGGCAGTCGAGCGGCATCGATGCTTGGCCGTGGATTCGGACACGCAAACCCTTTCGATCCAACAAACACGTGGGACAAGATGATCAGGACGTGTTCTCGGCCATCGATCGGATTCAGTAGAATTTGTAGTGCTTCTTTACGGCCTTGGCTACTTTCCAGGTGCAAGTCATCCCTGCAGGAAACGAAACCAAATCTCCAGCCTGGAAAGACGCCGATTCTCCAACCTCAGGTATCACTTCGACCTCTCCTTCAAGCAAGTAGCACGTCTCGTTCTGGTCGTAGGTCCACGGGAATTCGCTGGCGTCGCACGTCCAAATCGGCCAAGAGAAAACCCCTTCGGCCTGGAGCTGTTCCACGGACGGCGCTCGAACAACTTGGATCTCTCCAGGAACTGCCTTCATGCTTGCTTTGGGAACGGTACGAACGGCGCGGGACGCCTTTCGTGCGCCTGTTGGACCTCGAAAAGTCGCTTGCGCCAACGCCATCGTCGTCGACGTCCTCTAATCGCGATCTTTTCGCCCGTCCTTCCACCACACCCTGTTATCTTTAGTAAGATATCGATACAATCGTTCGATATCTCGAGGGCCCTCTTCGTTCGGCGAAGGTTACTCGACAACAACTGCACGTCTTGACCGGCAAGAGGGCGGAATTAGGGCAGATGCGATGGCACACTCTCCACGGAAGATCGAAGAGTGGAAGCTAGCATAGACAACGGTCGCGTGGACTTGCAAAAACCGTAGCACTCGGGGCTTGCGTTGGCCCAAGGTTGGAGCATGCTATGTTTGCGTTCGAGCGAGAAAGAATTCGCGGAGAAACCATCCGGGGCATCCTTGCCCTGAAGCGTATTCTCGTGGGCACATGTGTGCACCGGGTTCGTTTCGAGTTCCCCATGCAACACGAAACACGCAACATGATGCGTTGTTTTTGGTGCTTGCACGAGCAATGATCTTGGTCCATTTTTGTTGTCCAAAGGCAAGGGACACCACCATTGCTCACCTTGCTTGCCACGATGGGTTTCATCTTCAACACAGGATAGCGTACCTACCCTTTGGCGGCAAACGTTGCTGGTCGCGGTGCTCGTGCCAGTGCAAATATCCATTTCGCTGCTTCCATGAAGACGAGGTTGGCGTTCGAACGACAGATCGCTCGAGCCTTTTTGGAGCCATTCTCTCGACCGTAGGCGTAGACCTCCCCATGTTCCCCCTTCCATGCACATCCCACGCGGCACTCTTGCGCTCCTCAACCGGATCCAAGCACGCGTGCGCTTCCCTCCTCCACGCCATCGGAGAAGAAACTCCCCGTGCGTCCATCTCCCCGGGGTCTTGCCTTGGGTCTCTCCTGGGTTAACTTTCCCGTAAACACGAGGGGAAGGATTCGTTCGCCATTCGCTTTCGCCATTTCGACGAGGCGGTGCAGCCATGGCCGGCCATTCGAGTCGGACGACTCGCAGGCGCGGGAACGCGAAACAAGAAGGTGGAGGAAAGGCACGTGTAGAGGGAGGTGGCAGGAGAGGAGACGGGGCGGATCCGCACGCACCTGCGTCCAAGAAAGGAGCGACGAAGAACCGATGGAAGTCGATGAAAACCAGGACCATCTCCACCGTGCTCATGATCGGAGGGTTCCTGGGAATCATCTACATGGGACATGTATATCTAGCAGCCATGATAGTTGCCATACAGATGGTCATGGTGAACGAACTCTTCACCTTCGCTAGGAAAAAAGCCGTGTATCAAGAAAAGGAGATACCGGTCTCCAACCTGCTGCAGTGGTATTTCTTCGGCGTAGCATGCTTCTTCGTGTACGGCAGGTTCTTGAACCACAACCTCATGTGGACCATTCGCGAAGAGAATCACAGGAAAGGAGCGGTCGGGCAATTCCTACTGCCTTTGGCGTCGTGGATGTTGGGACACCACGGCTTGTGTTCGTATCTCCTGTACATAACCGGCTTCGTGCTCTTCACGCTGAGCCTGAAGCGAGGCACACTGCTGTACCAGTTCGGGCAGTTTGCATGGACGCACATGATACTCTTCGTGGTCTTCACGCAGAGCTCGTTTTTCGTGTCCAACATATTCTCCGGAATCCTCTGGTTTTTGCTCCCTTGCGCTTTCGTCATTGTCAACGACATCATGGCATACCTGAGTGGGTTCTTCTTTGGGAGGACGCCGTTGATTGATCTCTCACCAAAAAAGACGTGGGAAGGGTTCATCGGCGCGTTGATCAGCACCATGATGATCAGCTTTTTCATGTCCAAGTGGATGGCTCAGTACGATTGGATGATCTGCCCACGAGAAGATCTGTCTTCGGGATGGATCACTTGCGATCCAGATCCGGTGTTCTTGCCTGCAGAGTATCCGCTTCCTCAAATGCTGGTTCAATGTATCTCTCAATTGGATGGTCTAGTGCCACAATGGGTGCCACGAAAAACATTGACGGTGCTGCCAATCCAGCTTCATGCTGTAGTGCTTGCTGCATTTGCTTCTATCATTGCACCATTCGGTGGATTCTTCGCTAGTGGGTTCAAGCGTGCTTTCAAAATAAAGGACTTTGGTGACAGCATTCCAGGGCATGGGGGCCTCACAGATAGGATGGACTGTCAATGTGTTATGGCACTATTCTCGTACATGTACTATCACAACTTTGTCAGCGTTGGAAAAGATGCAGTGAGCAGCTTGCTGAGTGCGTTCATGAATTTGGAGCAGGGCGAGCAGTTTGAGCTATTTACAGTGTTAAAGAAGCAAATGCATGGCACAGGATTGTGTGACTGAGCATGGCTCGATTCACAGTCGGGCATCCAGAGGGATCGGTGCTAGGGGCAGTTGCACGGGCAATGTGTTTGTGGTCCAATGAATCGTTGTTAAAAAATGGAAAAAATGTCACCAAAGCATCAGCTACCTGGCCAACCATGCCCAAGCTGTCCTGCTCCTGTTTCCATCGTGGTTTTCCCTCTTAAGTTCTTCTACGACGCTCTCTATATGTTTGATCCTATCCGCTAAGCTTTTCAGGTGCCTCAACGTGTCGAGCTTCTCCCGTGTCGCCTCCTCTTCGATCTCACGAGCCCTCCTTATCTTTTCCTCCCTCTTCGCGTTCTCCTTCTCTACGCTCTTCCTGTACTCCCACATGACGAGCACACCTGCGATAGAGAACACGACTGTCTCTGACACCAGCTTGGAAGCGGTATCCATTGCCTTTTCGTCGGTAATGGTGCCCACAAAAGCCTTCCCTTCCTTCCCCTCCACTCTTCTGGTAACATTGATTTGAAGCCGATGGTATCCCTGGGCCATACGCATCAACCACTGTCGCGTCGTAGGATGGGTCAAGGCAAAGGTCTCTACTTGCTTGGCCAGTGGTTTGGCCACGGTCTTCACCGCCAATGATGTCAATTTGACGGCCAGAGCCGACATGGTTGGTGTGAGTTCTGCACGATGGAGAAGTGCAAACACCACCAACGTCGGTTAACTCCTTCGGTTAAAAAGAGGAACGATACCGAACCCCCGATCGAGCCGAAAGGGAAGGTTTGACCGGGAGACTACGGGTCTAGACCCGATCGCTTGAAAAGGACATGCCGATCAAAGGCCGGGGTCTGACCCCACGCCCCGAGGATCGAGATCTCCACAAGATATCGGTACGTTAATCGGGAGGTTTTGGAAATATCGGTGAAGGAGCTCGAATCATCCTGGTCTCCACGTCGATTCGGCGTCAGAATGCGCGTGTCGCAAGCGAAGATGCGCGTCTCTACGCGGCCACAGGGTATCCAGAAGGACGCAAGAAGACGTGAAGGAGGCGGTGGAGGAGTTTCACGTGCAGAAGGTGCACAGAAGACGCGCAGGATTGGCGTACGGCCGACGTCCGTGGAGATACGAAAGGCTACGTCAGGCGATGTCGTGGGAGGCCGAAGAGGCACGAAAGGCAAGGGTTTGACATGGGCGAATACCGCCCTTTTGGTTTCCGCAGTGGCTGTGGCCACTCCTGGGATGGCATGGGCGGACATGGATGCGCAGACAGCGAAGTTGCTTGCCTCCGTGTTGCAACCCACCCTTGCCCTCAGCTCTATCTTGATGATCGTGAGGATTCCCATGACGTGGTATCCCAACATTGACGGCACGAAATGGCCATGGAACCTTGTCTACATACCAACTGAACCCATTCTGGGACCTACCAGGAAGATCATCCAACCTGTGGGAGGTGTGGACATCTCACCCATCGTTTGGGTTGCCGTGCTGAGTTTCCTGAACGAGATCCTGTTGGGACCTCAAGGGATCTTGAATCTGCTTCAAATGAAGGTGTGAAGGCATGCACGGAGTGTTGAAAATGCTTCTAGGCAAGCATCTCCCATCAAAGGAATAAATGTTTTGATCGGCACTACTGAACCACCGCTCCTCTTCGATTTGGTGCTGCCTGAAGGCATCGGCGCTTAAGAGACACCAGCTTCTTTTGACATCCTGAACAACAACAAAAGTGTGAATATCCAGCCAACGAGGAACATTTCCGACATCTTGACTTTCCTCAACCGACTCGCACGGGCGCTGGATCCCTCTTGCGAGGTTCCAGATGAGAAAGCTCATTTGATCGTGGTCCCAGTAGACAAGGCACCGCACCCGCTTGTGAGCGTAGGACAGACAGTTCCATGTACTTGTTCAATGTGCGGTTCACCTGTTGAAAGCTCCGATTCCGTGGCTGACAGAATACAAAGCAGGATCTTTGCGCATCCTAGATGGTAATCTTGAACAGCTCACTGTCCAGTGCACCGGAACACTATCGTATTGTTGCGGCATTGCCATTCTGGCGCTCATCTGTGGGCCACGATATAGCCGTCCAGATGGTATGTGTCGACGACCCTGCTTGTCCACGTCCCTGATTTCGATGCCGGTCTCTGTCCTGCTTCTCCAAACGGTGATGATTTTGGGACGAAATAGATCCAGCAGGAGTAGGTTATTAACTCCATGGTCAACTTGTCATGAATGGCAGGTCATCTGAGAGGCATGCATGCCGGGCATGACCCTGCCTTGTCGCTCCATTCCTGCCGGTGAGAGGCATGCTTGTTTTTCCTTTTGCCTTGTCCATTCAAGGTGGTTCATCCCGTGATCCCATCTACGTATTCTGCATCCAACCTAGCCATGGACGCACACGGAACTCTTTCATGGGAAACATGCAGCAACACACACCCAGGTGTTGAAGGGATCCTTCACCACCCCGTGACTTCACAACCCGTTCACAACCGAGGCATTCGGTCCATCCTTCCCCGGATAGAAGGGAACGCCATTCCCTTCTGAACCCGAGCGCGTTCGGGTTCAGAACCGGATTTCCCGGAGGATTTCGACGCCATGGCCACGAGGTGCGCGCGTCTTTGCGACGCCGCGACGCGGCAGAGCCGCCATCGATGCTCGAACGCGTGCGTCCGAAGGTGGAGAAGATCGAAACTGACCGGAAGACCTCGAACACGCGAAGTTTCGTGGCGCGACCGGTGCTGCTCGCGAGCCAAAGGTGTCGGTGCTCGAACACGAAGCCATGGAAAACGCATGCGAGAGTGCTTGCTGGCGTCGCGAAAGCGACTGCTTCGCGCGGACAGAAGAGGCAATTGAGCAAGACGGACAATGAAGAGGGAGAACAAGACCTCAGCTGCGCCAGGGAGAGGGTCCTCAAACAAGTGCTGCAGGAAATCAACTCCCAGTTTGGAAAAGGGAGCATCATGACCATTGGTGACGGCAGCGAAGCCACCTTTGGACAAGTGTACGTGCCAGACCTCGAAGATCGATCGAAATGGACCGAACCCAACCTTCTTCGCTTGCAAACTCCCGAACATGCGAAGATGCGGTGCTGAAAGCGATGCGCAAGGAGCTTGGTCTGCAACAGAAGCTAACAGCGATGCTTTCTTTTATCTTGTAGGGAAACGTTCCCAAGCGGTTCGCTGGCGCTAGACTTGGCCATTGGTGGAGGGTATCCAAAGGGACGTATTGTGGAGATCTTCGGACAAGAAAGCTGCGGAAAGACCACCCTGGCGTTGCACGCGATGGCAGAAGTGCAGCAGCAGGGAGGTACGGTGGCTCTGATCGATGCCGAACATGCGTTCGATCCCAAGTACAGCGAGAAGATTGGCATAGACATCCAAAAACTCGTGCTTTGCCAGCCAGACAGCGGTGAAATGGCATTGGAAGTGGTGGACCAGCTCCTGCGCAGTGCTGCAGTGGACTTGATCTGCATTGACAGTGTGTCTGCACTGGTTCCGCGTGCGGAGGTGGAAGGGGAGGTGGGTGCTCCGCAGATGGGATTGCAAGCACGCCTGATGAGTCAGGCGTTGAGGAAGATCACCAGCAGTGCATCTCGTTCCAACTGCAGCGTGATCTTCATCAATCAGCTCCGTCAGAACATCGGGGTGATGTACGGAAACCCGGAGGTGACCAGCGGCGGCAATGCGCTCAAGTACTACTCCAGCTTGCGGTTGGAGGTGAGGCGCAGGGAGATCTTGAAGAACGACGGCGGGGAGCGTACGGGAATTGCTGTCCGTGTGAAGTCGGTCAAGAACAAGTGTTTCCCACCCTACCGGGAGGCCAACATGGAGATCATGTTTGGGAAGGGGGTGTCTCGGTACGCATCCCTGTTGGATGCCGCAGAATCTTCGGGTTCGGTGTCCAAGCGCGGTCCCTATTACTTTTACGGGGACCGTCGCTTGGGACAGGGAAAGGAGAAGTCTATGGCGGCTCTGATGGAGGACCCTCCATTGTACCAGGAGATCGAGGGTGCAGTGCGCGCCACCCTGTTGGACCTCACGGCTTCTCCTCCTCCCTCTGCTGTGTCGGACCCATCCATGTAAAGCCACGTGTCTTGCCATCGCTTCCATCGTCTCCTTCTCCATCATGCAGGTGCTTGTGGATGTGCACCCATCACACCCATGCATTCCTCCACCTGCACAACAGCAGGTGCAGGAAACAGCTTGGTGCCCATCCTTCCATCTCGTTGTGTTCCGACGTCCATTGCCAGAGGTTCCAAGACGCGCGTTCGCCGCCATGGCCGCGCCGAAACGCCTCGCCATGGCGCTGGCGGTGCTGCTGGTGCTGGTGGCGCACGCATGCGCCTTTCCTGCGGTTCCGAAGATGCGAAAGCGGCTCGTGCGACGCCTCGAAAGCCGCGCCTGCGTGCGTTGGCTGTCGCGAAACCAGGTCCACGGATGCGCCGCACGCGTCCAGGACGCGGCAAGCGTGCTCCTGAGGTTCCAGGACCGCCATCGATGTCCGAAAGGCGCAAGATGCGCGCTCCTGGCCACGTGCGACGAGGCGAAGGACGCGATGGACGCGGATCTGGACGTCGCAGGCGTGCTCCTGGACGCACGCGTGCGTCCACCTTCGCTCTCTTTCGTAGGAAAGCATCCACAGATGCAGTTCGAAGCAATGGAAGAACAAAAGCACGTGTGGAACGACGCCCAACAGCTGGCGTTGGTGGACGTGGACGGATACCTGGGACACCTGGACCAACCCGTGTACTTGCTGTCCGACGAAGATGCACGTGAATTGATGGAACATGCCGTGGACAACGTGGAAAGGATTCGAAAGAAAGAAGCAGTGCATGTGGTGGACATGAAACTGGACATGAAAGCGGCGAATGATCCCGATTCCGTCGCATGCCTGAGACACGGCACATGCTTGCCACTGGGCGGATACAGCGTCATAGCTGCCATGCCGAACGATCTCAACGCGAACAACCCAGGCGAGGAGACTGCAGGAGAAACAAACGAGGACGTGGTGGTGACCTTCTCCTTGGACGGCGGATTCAGCATGTTCAGGGATAACGTCACGGCTGCGAGACAAGCCATGGCCGGACTGGTGGCTACCTTGGTGGCTGCAGAAGCGCTTGCACAAGCACCCAAAGGTGGGCCAAGCACCAAGAGAATCATCTTTGCAGGGATGGCAGGAGATGCATTCGGATATCTGGGAACCAGGAGGTTCTGGAGCGATTGGCATGCAGGACAAGGACCTACTCTGCAACAGCTGGGGAAGCCTAACGTTGCCTACGTCGTCGATGTAGGGTCGCTTGGTAGACTCGAACGTACCCCTTCAGAGGGCCATAGCAAAGCATCTGAACTTTACTACCATCCGACGACCCAAGGGGCAAACAGCAAAACACTCCAACATGCAATTGGATGGGCAGCCCAAGCACCCGAAGCTTCCTCGGTGCGTCCAAGCACGCCGAAATCCGGAAAGGGATTGCCCCCAAGCTCGCTGCAAGCACTAGTGGATGTCGTCCCAGGGCTGGTGGGAGCATCCCTCACAGACTTCGATGACACCATTGGCAATCCCTATCTCGGTGGATTTTTCGATGATTTCCAGGAGGTGGATCTGGATCAGGTGGCAAGGAGTGCAATGCTACTTGCCAACGCCCTGCATGCCCTGCGCACAGGATTGGCCGAGGGTAAGAACGTCTCTCAAGTCGATCATCTGAAGATGCCTTTCTCCAGAATGCAAGAACGTGTCAACGAGCTTGCCGATTGCGTGATGCGTCCTAGCGTGGGATTTCAATGCAAAGCAGCAAGGGAGTTTTTTTCTCCCAATGAAAACGAGCCGTTTTCACACTTTGTGGGGGTCCTACCCAGCTACAGTGTGGAAGATGACCTGGAGCTTGGGAAAAAGAAAAACATGCAAAAGCTTGTTTGGAGCATCTTAGGTGCAGCTGTGGCTGACTCTGATTACGAGGGTGTCTCCTGCCAAGGCACATGTTCCAATCCAGGGGAGGTTTGCCTTGGCTACCATTCTGCATTGCCAGTGGAGGAGAGGAATGGAACGTGCAAAAGAGCAACGGTGGGCTACACAGTTTCTCTGGAGCCTGCGTTTGAATATGCGGGGAGTGGGCTATGGAAAGTGGTTGCTGACCCTTCCGATCCTCACCAGCGAGCTCCACTCTTCACGGAGAGTTACTGGGGCTCTGATGAAGATTTGCGCGTGCTTTCCTTCCTTGCGCTCACCCCAAGGCAAGCTAATATCCGGCTTGTAGCCGGTATCCTTGTCACAGGCTTGTCCATAGCAATCGCTTTCACAGTGCGTAGGTTGCATGACAAACGACACAAATGGCACTGAAACAAGGTTCACTGCACCGCACCATGTTCGATCCAGTCGGATGGATTTTATTCCGTGTTGTGTAGTATCTTACACACATGTATTACAATAAGGTCTACAATAAGATTAGGCCGACTTCCAATGCTTCGGAGGCCAGGATGGCATTTGGATGGCACTGGGATCCGTGCAGCTCTCCACATGGATTTCTCCCTACTGAGTGCTGAGAGGCGAGTTGCAAAATTTCTCGACTCCCATGAATCTTTAACCCACCTGCTTTTGCTGGGAACTGCTTGTACTCTGTTTCCAAGGCCGGCATTCGACTGGTTCTCGGTTGCACTCCATCCATTGCATCGCTCCCGGGAGCGGCACAGGTCTGAAATTTTCAACTACGGTGCGAAGGGCAGCCACGGTTCGCTTTCAAGCACGAAGCTGCAATCTCACACCAGCCATCCACCACTGGTGCGTGGTTTCACCTGACCATCCATTGCCATCACAACCTTTCTGTGTGCCTGGTTTCTCCATGGCTCCCCGACACCGGTTTCTCGATGCATTGCTCCCTTTATACTTGGACTGAGACCTCCTTCTAATTCTCACCCGATTGGCAACAGCTCTCCAATCGAACCTGGGTTCCCAAACGTCCATGAGGACGTTCTGGTCGTGTCGGAAGCGGCCTTGCGCGCGTTCATGGCCAGTTTCTACCGCCGCCCTTTGCCCAGTCCGCCATGCACTGGGCTGTCCACGCCTCAAGGACGTCTTTGGTTCGCTGAAGCGCTGCAAGAAGGCACGGCGGACGGGTTCTTCCCACTCGCGGAACAATTCTCCACACAAGCAGAACCTGCCTTTTGTGGATTGACCACGCTTTCTGTGGCTTTAAATGCGCTTGAAGTGGATCCAAAGAGGTCCTGGAAAGGCGTGTGGAGGTGGTACCACGAAGATATGCTCGACTGCTGCGAAGATATTGAGAAAGTGCGACGGGATGGCATCACCTTCGAGAAATTGGCTTGCTTGGCCAGATGCAACGGCTTATGCGTCAAGAGTAGAATCAGTCCCGCCAAGGAAACAGATCGATTGAACGTGGAAGAAAACGGGACAGCTCAAGATAGGAACGTGGAGGAGGACAGGTGCAGTTGTGCACGTGCACCCGCCCAGAAGAGCGAAGAAGGGACCCTTGAGGAGTTCAGAAAGGATGTGCAAGCATCCGCTGCTGGTGATGGGTCAATACTCATTGTATCCTACAGTAGAGCGGTACTTGGGCAAACTGGAGATGGGCACTTCTCGCCCCTTGGCGCCTATCACAAGGGAGGAGACCAAGTTCTGATCATGGATGTGGCACGATACAAGTACCCTCCTCACTGGGTGTCACTGGAGTTGCTATGGGAGGCCACGCGCAGTGTAGACAAAGTCACAGGCCGCTCTAGAGGCTACATGAAGTATACCAAAGACAAGAACATGCAAGCAAGCCTGCTGACGATTGATCTTAGACGTGACGAATCTTCGAAATGGATTGACTTCCTACTGAATGGGAAAATACCGGAGCTACTGAAGGAGAACCAAGGAAAAGACGCGAATACACAGCTCCATGCCATACTTGCCATGATGCCATCGCCACCAAGCACAATCATTAGTTGCTATCCGCAGGCAAAAGGCACAACTATATGGGCCTGCTGTCAACATGAAGAGCAGAAGGAGGCTGCTGAAGGAATTTACCAAAGTTCAATGAGGAATGCGGTAGGCGAAATTTTGAGCCAAAAAGATATTCCTTGGCACACTGACTGCATAAACAGCATTGACGGATTGCACTGTTGCAGCATGATGATGGAAAAATTCGAAGGTAAGGAAAGGCTTGCCATCCTGCTGGCTGCTTTATTGCTTGCACTTCCTCCTCCAAACTGGGATCGTGCAGATGAGAGTTTGCTAGCCATAATCAACGAGAGGCTTACCCCAGCCGCCACAGAAGAAGTCAATCACCTACGATCTCAGCTGCAAGTGCTAGATAGGTGATGTTATACACCTTGATCCACCATGTTACATTCATTTTCAGGCATCTGCAAATGCTGGCAACTCATAGCAATTCCAGCGTAGACAAGATACGAGATGTTGTCCAAGTGCAGTGCAGTTGCCCTTCGACATGCCAGATTCAACCTCGGTTTGCATCTTCCATTCGTCTGCGCTTTCCTTTGCTTGGAGTCTAAAATTTGCGTGAATCAGTCTTCATCCACGTCATCGTCGTCCTCCAAGTCAACGTCTGGATCTATGACAAAATCGAGTACATCCCCGAAGAGTAGATAAGCCGCCATCGCAGCACCAACGCAAGCAAGCCAGATGTTCCGATTGCGCTTGAAGATCCGCTCCTTTTCTGTTTCTTTCTGCCGACGATAAGCGCTCGTGCTGGTATTGCATGGCATTGCTGCATAGGGTAGAGCTGCCACAGCTCTGGCCCCGTAGCAGTGCTCTGCTATGCGGTCCACGTATGCCCCCAGCTTGGAACGCCTAGCAAGAGCAGAGTGCAAAGGCTCACAAACGGGTGCGCGCTGATGGTAGAGGAGGTGCGCAAATACGATTGCATCTGCGCTGCATGGAATATCGCCCAGGAGATACTTGTTCGTTCCAAGCCTTGCCTGCAACGCATCGTACGCTGATTCGGCACGAGCAATGATTTCGAGTTCTAGTGATTCCACTTGTCCTTCCTCTGCTCCCGCTAGTGCCTGTCGCCTTGCCCATCTTGGAAGGATCTGGTTCAGCGGATACGGCAGCGTACTCCCTTCTGCCATTCGGGTGAATGTTCTAAAACTGTCTTCCCTTCTCCATGTGAAGTGAAAACTGGCTTCCTGCAGCGCCTCGCGCGCAAGGGCTGCAAAGGCCACCGCCTCCGCACGAAGCTCCGGCTTCAGCTTTCTGTCCAGGTCCCAAGCCACGTCTTCTTGCACCATTTCTCTCAGGATGACATCTGCAGCAGCATCTGGATCCATCCCTTCCTTGGTGACCAGGACTTTCCCATCGATGGCGACGGCGGGCAGCGTCCTCGTGGGCGATTGGTGCGCGGATGAGCACGTCGCCAGCGCGTATTCTCGACCGCAGAACCTCAGGTAGGCCTTTCGTTGCGTTCGACGTCGCCGCGGATGCGTGTCTTTCGTCAGCGTTCGGTTCCACGCTTCCTTGGGATCCATCTCGCGCGTCGCACTCACGTCCACGCGCGTGCTGGCCGGGTTCTGCATGCCTGGCAGCTCCTCCCACACCGAAGGACGCGCAAACAGGGCCGCATTTCCCTCTGGAGGCGCTTCCACGTGCGCCATAGCTGCGCCAATGCGTCGCACCAAATCGCGCAATGGACGCCTTCACCGTGGCCGAATCGACTTAACCCACAGCTTAACCGGATCCCCGTCGGTCACCGCGTCCGAGCGGGAGGAACGCCGGAAGGAACACTGGGAGAAAGGGACGCGAAGGGGCGCGTGGCGCGGAGGATCGCCAGGGGCGTATGGGGGGGGGGTCGGGCTCGTGTTAACATGCAGGTTAACCAGGGGAGCCGAGGGGGGATGGGCGCCCTCCATGGCCATGGCCACGAGATGGAGGAGGCACATGGGAACCACTCACACGTGCGAATGCGAGACCAAGACGTGGAGGAACGGCCGTGGTGATTGGGCCATCGAAGGATGGGAAAGGATGGAAGGGACGCGGCGAGGATGGGGAAAAGGTTCCACGTCGAAGACAGTCCGGGGCGAGGAGGAGAGGTCCGCGAATGCGTGCTGACACAGAAAAATGGAGAGTGCAAAGGCCAAATCGGTAATCGACGCGTGATGCGTCGGTGGGGCCTCTGTTTCATACGAGCGACACTTCTATGAGTGCATCGATCATGGTTTGTCGATGGTAAGGGAGGCACCTTCATCGTCCCCCCGCATCGAAGAAGGTGGCCATTCGCCTACACGAACGACGAGGACACGAAGGATCTCCCAATCCCAGAATTGGGGTCCTTCCGGGAAGCGTGCGTTTCGCTCGCATGGAATGGCGAATTCGATCCTCGTCGTCGTCCAATGCATCGAAGAGGACCGTGGACCGTTCAAAGACCGATTAGACCACTGTCCAAATACGGTCCATGACTCTGCCGAGGTTCCCCTCCCAGTTTCTCCAGGGACCGGGTAAACTTGCTCTTAACTTCCACCGTCGAACGTAAACTCCGCTTAACCTCGCATGAACCTCCTTGGCGGGAAACTCATGCCCTAGTTTTCTCTCCTATTTCGGGGACCCACGGAACAAAAACACCGATGATTAACTCGATCGAGTGTCGATTAACATAGACTTAACTCGGATGGGACCCGGTGTCGAAGCCCAAACGGCAATTCCGACGCGCACCGTCGCGAGTCGCGTGCTTCTGCTTCGCGGCATCGATCTTGTTTCGCCTCTTCCTTGGATCTGGAAGGTTCCATCGTACGTCCTGGGCGTGTGAAACCGGAGGAAAGGGTAGGTGAAGGCTTCTCTTCGAACAGAAACGGACGTGGTCCGACGATGGAGGTGGACGGCGAGCTTCCGGAGTTCGTGCCGCTCGAGAATGGCGGAGAAGATAACAGAAGACAGATTCACGCTGGGACGAACGCATTCTCCGGATGGACGGACAGCAGTGACAGCGAGGACGTGGATGAAGACCCCGAACAAAGCATCGCGGAGGAAGAGAGGCGGAAATTCAACGAAGCAGTGGGCGTGTACAACCTGAGGATGGACAGATGGGACTTGCCCAAGCAGTGCCCCTTCTGCATCGATAAACAACCGTGGAAAAACCTGGAAGCTATTTTCAGTCATGCACATGGCGTCTCCCAGCCTGGCACCAAGGGCACAGCAAAGACAAAGGCCAAACACAAAGGATTGGCACTGTACATTGCTCTGGATGTGGTCAAGCAGGTAAAGTACGATGCCAACGCATGCAAGCGTTCGCTTAACCTTAGCTTGATGGGTAGGAAGGACGTTCCTCAAGTGGTGGAAGAAGAAGGAGTACGGCCGGAGGACAAAATGATTGTATGGCCTCCCCGGCTCTTGATTGCCGGGCTAGAGCTCCGATTCGATCCTGAACGCCGAATCAAAGTGTCCGTGATGGGGAATCCTGACCTAGAGGCAGAAATCAAGGCAATTCTAGGTCATGCACACCACTTGAAGAAGACACCAAAGGTTCTGTTCGGGCCCACTGGAAGCAGCACCGGGTTCGCCATTGCCATATTCGAAGAAGATGCCGCGGGTGAGATGTCATCGCGCAACCTAGCTGAGAAGCTGCAGGGTCTCAATCGCGGGAAGGAAGATTTTTTCCGCAGAAAGAACAAAGCTAGATGGTTTGGATGGATACCATCCGAGGCAGATATGAAGGAGTTTGCGCCCCGGGAATCCTTCAAAATGATTGCATATAGTGAGCTCATCTCTCAGCACAAGAACTTGGAGAAGACAGCAGTAGAGGAGCGTGAGAAAGCCAGGAAGCTGAAGATGGAAGGTTCAAGGTCGAAGAAAGAGATAGAGCACTTGAAGAGACAGCAAGATGAGTCTCAGCAAGAAATTCTGCGGATGCAAGAAGCCCATCAAAACCAGATGGACAAACTTCGATCCGACCTCGACCATAGCAGAAAAGAATCGCTTCAACGTCTCGCTCAATTTTATGAAGAAATGGACCGCGATGAGATAGCACAAGTGCAGCTCAAAATCCAATCGGCCTTTCTTGAGAAGGAGAAACAACTTGTGGAGAAGTTCCAACAGGAGCGCTTGGAAATACACAAACAAGCAGAAATGGAGCAGCAGTGTTTGATGGACAACTTCTTGACCGTGGCAAAAAATCCTGAAGAAGCGGATAGACTGCTTGACGAGGGCCTGCAGCAACAGAAAGACAAACTTGCACTGGACAAGCGTATGAGCAAGATTGCTAACGAAGCAATGAATAAACTCAAAACCATTATCAAGGGAAAGGCTGGACTAGAGGACTTGGAGACCCTGAATCAGCAGCTGACTGATATGAACAATAACATCACTTTTTCCGTCAAACCACTTTACATAGATGCATTGATGGTAGCAAGGAAAATTGTGAAGGAGGATCCGTGTATTCTGCCATGCAAAAATGTTGCAGACAAGTTCGAGCTCACTAAAAAGCTCTTGCTACTGATTAAAAAAAAGGGTTGGCTTCCAGATGCAGATGAAGTCGCCCTGCTCACAGCCGCTGAAGGACTGGCCATGTGCCTAGTTGGCGAGGAAGTTGGGCCAGCTGAGGAAGAGAAGACCAACGATGCCCTTCCATACAAAGCTGCATCGGCAATTGGAGCAGAGGGGAAGAAAGAAAAGAAGACCGACGTGATTGCACGGGTAAAGGCACAGGTAACATGCCCAAAAAATTGGAAGCCTTTGAAAATCAAGGAAGTGACAGATTGCAAAACTATAAAGTTTCCCATGTATGTGATAGACAAAGAAGATGAATTTTACAAGAAAATAGCCAAAGAGTATGGCAATTCCATCGCCCAGGAAGCTGCGCTAATAATTTTGGAGAGAGAATTGTACAACCCCAGTGGCGGATATGCAATGAGAGTGCCATATGACGAAAAGACATTGTACCGCGAGATTTACCATGAGCTTTGCCCTGCCAAAGCTCTTGAACTCCTGTATGAGAAATACAAACAAGCTGTCGAAGACAGAGACAACTATTGTGCTATGTACCACATGCAGAACACAACAGAGCGTGTGCTTCGGCCCAAACGGAAGAGAAATTTTGCTGAGGGATCATAGTAAAACGCTCAGCTCGTGTGCGTCCTCCACCACTTTCACTTACTTTGCACCGGCTGATCTTGCGGATCACCTAGGCAACACCTTGGACTATGTAGTAGGTATTTGAAAGACAGTGTTGCAAAAAAAATGTTCCATCCAATATCTATCGATCTCATTCTTTGTTTTGACATTCTCTATTCACGAAAAGTACGACGTTAGGCGTGGCTGGCAAGGTACAAACCATTGGATTGCAGAGAATCTAGAACCGAACACGTGTGCCGTTCGCAAGTGCAGGGAGGAACGGCTAACTAGCCAGACCAATGATGCACACCCCCAAGCACGACCTACAATTGCGGAAGCCCAATACATCGCATGCTTGGTTGACAAGCTTGCGGTTGAAAGTAGTAACTTTTCTAGCGTGTTGGTCGTCGACGAGAGTGTGATTCCAAGGTGATTGGTTGGATAACTCAACAAGCCATGGTCGCCACGAACTTTGAGGTTAGGTGACTGTTCACCGTAATAGCATGGGTGATTTAAGGGGTCAAGTTGTTGAATGCATCGTCGGTTCAAGGCTACTTCGTGCCTTCCATGGTACCATTTTCGAGTTGTTGTTCGAAGCCTCTAATAGGAAGTTTATTCATGCAAGTGGCCGAGGACGTTCATGTTGTCTCCCATGCATCAAAGTTGCTTGCTCAAGCCATGTGATGTTGGCTCCTTTGTAGAGTTCGAAGTGTAGGTAATCATCCATTGCATTGTCGTCCTCTTCCTGTCTTGAAAACACATTTATTCGGCTTGCACGTTCCCAAGCCACACCCATTCAACCTCCCCTTGCTTGACGTTTCGCTTCATTTCCCTCCGACTCCATCCCTCCGGGTGACATGCTTCGCCTTCGCCCCCTTCCCCGACGGAATCCGTTCGGTTGTGAAATACGTTGTGAAATACGTTGTGAAGAGCGTTGTGACGTTGCATTGGCTTGGACGTCGCGTCGACGGCATGGCGGCGAAAGCGCACGTCGCAGCGGGTGTTTGCTTGCTTCCCGAAGGGTTCGTGACGGATAGGATGGACGTGGAAGCATGCAGAAGGCGTGCATTGTCGCAGCGGGAGGCGCTGCAGGAGGCACTGGATGGCGACGACGTGGCCTGTTCGTCGGATGAAACGGACATCGAAGTGGCTGCAAAGCAAGCTGGAAGCGCGTACCGAGGTTGCTCGTCGATGCAGGAAGGGTTCAAGAAGACGACCTTGGTGCAACGTGCACGTGTGCGCAGTCGTGCCCAGGAGGCGCTCGAGGAACGCGCCACATCCACGCGGAACACAACGAGGTCCGAGGCGAGCACCTCGGACGAAATCGTGCTGCGCGTGATGGTGTGCCAGCCGAAAGAGCAAGGAAAAGGTCGAAGAAGAATGCAGACGTTCCTGGTGTTGGGAAGCCAAACCTTGCTCGAACTGTGTGAGAAAATTGCCTGTCCGACCGAACAGCTGGCGTCGGTGGGCGGTGTGGAGACAGGCGGCTCTTCGTTCTTGTACATCGAACGTACCTTCTACACACACGCCGCCAAGGAAGGAGCTCTGGACTACAGCGATGCCATACGAAAACACGCGTCCAAGTGGAACGCCGAGTTCGATGTCAAGGACATGGCCGAAACCAGGTTCCAAGACCTGGCCTTGCGTGTCGGTAGAGGGGTGAGATACGTGTACATGCATCATGGCGCCTGCGAACACTTGGTGCACATCGAAGACATGCGGTTGATGCACCCCAGCGAGACCCTTAACCCACTGGAGTATCCATTGCTCGTCCAAAGCGTCAAACGGAAGTGGAAGCAGTGCGAGGTGTGCGAACAGCGCGCCTCCGAGTGGATCGTACATCGGGATGAATTGGCACCGACAAATCCGTGTGTGCTATGCGACGAATGCTACCGTCTGCTGCACTACACCAAAGACGGGGTCTTGATACGTGGCGGGTTTGAAGTGTATCCATACATCCGAGCATGAGTACGATGCCAGCGTCCTGAATGCACAAGATGAATTGTGCGTTGCTTTCAGCCTAGTTCACTTTTCATTTGTAAATTTTGAAGATGAAGTTCTTCTCCTTGAAACGTTTGGATGGCTTGGCTGCACCACATTGTGAATAACTGTGTACCAGGATCTTCCAAGGCCTGGTTGTACCCATGAATACGACCGGCAAGACTTTCCTGAGGCTGCAGATGGGGAGTAGGACTCACGTGCACGATGGCGTTGGAAATGGGAAACATGGACGTGGCCGGTACGGAGAAAGAAATTTTTGCGCAGGAGCGGACAAGATGAATCTATGCTGCATGACCTGGATCTCCAGTTTGGATTCATGAAGACGTGAGATGCTTGGCAAGTTTGCATGTTTGCAATTCCAAGACACTCACTCTTCCGGTCCACTGTCAGGCACTTCCTTTGCCACATTAATTTGCTTCCAAAAGGGTCACGGCACCGGATGGCACTCATTGTTTATCGACGCATGTTTCCACCCGTCCGTTCCATTCCGAAGGTGCTTCTGCATGGGTAGTCCAGTATGTCTGCCCCCTGATGCGCTCCTGGCTGTTCTTCCACTGTTCCTTGGGACCCTGGTCGTCTCTCACTTACAAAGAATTCAATCTCCCACGTGGATGAATCACGAATTCACCGTCACTCTTCTGTCTAACTTTCTTCTTGCCAATCCAAAGAAGCGTCGTTTGACATTAACCTTCCTCCTTCCTGTTTACGAAAGTTCACACTCTCTCCCTGTCCCTTCTCGATCGATATTCACATCCAAGTTAACCGTGGTCTCACCCCATGTCTCTCAGTGGATCTCTCATCCACATCGACGTCAGGTTCGTCACGAGTTGCGCACGCTTCCCGCCATCGCTGCACGCGCGCCCGTGGTCCCAGGATCTGGAAACGAGGTCCTAAGATCGACCAGCTGCGTGTGAAATCGAAAAAAGAAGAGACACGGATCCAACGCGCGTGTCCAAGACCGTTGCAAGTCGAGCAGGTGGCTGCAAAGTGGAAGCTCATCCTGCAAGACCATCTCCAACATGGCCATGCGAACGTCTCGTGCGACAAACTCGAGGCCGAGGAGAAACTTCGATAGGAGACGTGTGCCGAACGCTTCCTTGGCCTTGGAAACTGGCGAAGCAGTGCGAAAACACAAGCAACAGGATGAAGAGGCCGTAGTGGTGGGAGGAGGTCCTGTGGGACTGCTTACTGCCATGATGCTCGTACAAAGAGGATGGAAACGTGTTCAAGTGATGGATCGACTATCGCCTCCACCACCACCGGAACAAGCCGACGCATGGGGGACTGCGGATCGATCATACAACCTCGGAATCAGCTGGAGAGGACAACGAGCCCTGAAAAGATATGGGGCACTAGACAGGGTCATCCGATGGAGTGCGCCATATAACGGAAGGAAGGATTGGAATCCAAAGGGAAAATGCGTTGAGCGTGAGGTCATGGAGAGGACTATCCCTACGCAAGTCATCCAAAGAGACAGGCTGGTCGGCTGCATCCTGCAAGAAGTAGAGGGGAGATTTAAAGACACCATTGATGTCCAACACGGTGTGGAATGTGTGGCGATTCGATGGCTTGAGGATAAGCAGGTTGAGCTTGACATCAGAAGGCAAGGAGGAGAAGTTGAAACCATAAACACGGCTTTTGTAATTGGCGCAGATGGTGCCAACAGCGTAATCCACAAGGCCATGGAAGCAAGAGCCGAGCAGGAAAAGTCGCTCTTCAGACCTCAAAGCTTCAGGGTCACGCGCTTCCCCCCAGCATTTACAAGAGTGTACAAGACAGTTCTATTGCATTTCCCTGAAGGGTGGAGGAAAGACTTCAACTATTCTGCCCGAGGCGTGGATGATGTGGTGCTGGAAGTTCTCCCAACACACGAGGGCTTGGGGATTGGCGTGGTGCTGTTCAAACCAGACAACGACAAACTGCTTAATCTGACGAAGGAAACCGTGAGGGAATTCTTTGATCGGAACTTTACAGGACTATCGCCTCTGATTGAAGAAAAAGAGTTGGAGAGTTTTTTGACCAAGCGCATATACAACTTACCAGAGTTCCAGTACAGCGGCCCTACCTTGCATGCAGAAGGTAGCACTGTGCTTCTTGGAGATGCCATCCATGTTGTGAAGCCATACTTTGGTTTGGGGCTGAACTCCGCTCTAGAAGATGTAGAAATCTTAGACAATTGCTTGGAAGAGAAACACAACGACCCGAGTAAGGCCATCGTTGCATTTTCAGATGCGCGAGCAAAGGACTCTCAAAACCTGGTGGAGGTCTCAAGAAAGTTTGATGGGGGATTTGTGCGTTTTGTGCTCCCTCGGATCATTGATGGCGCCTTCCATAAATTGATGCCAGCGATATTTACTCGTGATGCAATCAAGTGCATGCAACTTGGAGGAATGTCATATACCCAAGTGCGCTGGCGCAAGCGTGGAGAGAAGCTCCTGCAGATACTTCTTGTGCTTGGCATGTTACGTACTGTTTCCTTTGTGGTCGGCGCAGCAGCATCCTTTGCGATGCAGTTGGTAGCCTGATTGCGTCCGAATCAATGGCGATCAGCACATGCAGAGATTCTCGTACACATGAAAGAGACTTCAGGGTAAGCGCATGCAAGACTAGAATGCTTGCCCCGATGAGGTAGGATGTTCATTCTTGGTCGAAATAAATAACTGGTTTGTTAGCACTTTATTTTCACCCTTGAGGTCGCAGTGCCCATCGAAGCCATACATGTTCGCTTTGTTCATCTGGCCGGCGCTTCCAGCCAAGGTTACTTGACTTTGCGTACCCTTGACAATACAGACTCGTCGAAAGAGGATGTAGGAAAGAGTTTTCGGATTAGACATGGTCTTTCTCCTGGACATCTTTTGTCCACTCGTAGTGAATCCTTGTGTCTTAAATTGCTAAAGGACAACGGCCCCAATTGTGCTTGTGTGTGTGTGCGAGCGGCTCGTGTAGACAAGCCACAATCTTTCGCATGCGATTGTTGAGAACTACCATTTGAATTGCGGGTCTATTGTGTGGGTTGATATCCCTCCAATGTAACATACAAGATTGCTCGGATGATTCCTACGTGGTCCACGAACCAATGCTTGAGCACCATTCATGGCCAGCTGCAGGAGTAGGCATTTTAGGATTGCGGGGCACGTTGACCTCTACAGGGGACCATACATCTTTGCAACTCAAAGGATGCCTGTCTGAGGACTGCAACTTCGCCGTTTCTCGATTGGCATTTCCAGCTGGGCATTCGGTTATGCTTAGGGAAGGGTCGTGGGTCGCTCAGGTACGATTGAGGCGGATGAATCGCCCGGTGGAGGGCTGGAATGCCATGCTTCTCACGAGGCGACTTGCAAACAACGTCGACGGATGCTTTCGTAGGTGTTTCTCGATGTCCGCCCATAGGAGGCCACCACCATGCACCCTTCACGACGTGTGGTCGATCCGAAGCGCACGTCTCACTTCCCTTTTGCTCGTCGCGACTTGGTTCTTCGTGTCGGAAAGTTTCGGTCCTTGGATCACGTGCTTGGGCTCCCTCGCCATTCCCGAAGGTTAATCCCGGGGTTAACCTCCTCGATCGTGTGGTGGGGAGGGAGGGACGAACACATCGATCCTGGATTCGTCAGCGGCTGTAGCACCCCCCTGTTCGAGGTACGAGGCCAGGGAACCGTTCCTCTGCGCGTAGATCGTTCCTCCGCCCCTCCGTCGATAGATGTCCCGATGAAGCCCCCGTTTCGCGCCGAGTCCCGCAGAGGACTGCTCCCCTTCCTCCGCCGCCCGACCCCTCCTCGGTGCTCCCGGGACCCCCCCTCCCCCCCCTTCCCCGGATACTAAATAATACCCCATCCATAGGGTCATCGGATGGAATGGGTTATTTCGTGGCTTAACCGAAGAGATCTGCCAGCACATCCGAAACCAAGGCGCTTCGCAAGGCACCAAGTGCGCGCGTCTCGCGCCATCGCCATGCGCTTCCTGGGCCTGGTGACGGCACTGACGTGCCTCCTGGTCCTGCTGAACGGTTCTGGAACGCACGTGCGCGCGCAGGACGCGGGAGAAAACGCCACGTGCCTGGATGCCTTCGTGGAAACCGTAGAACCTGTGTCGGGAGGAAGCGTGGAGTTCTTGGGACGCAACCGCGACTATGCTACGTGCGGAAACGCAGATTCCGTGAGGCTGAGAGATGCACTCACGGTGGAGTTGTGGGCGTACTTCACGGACGTTTCGCCGTACCAACATCTGGTCTCCAAAGGAGGAGATTTCCTCGTGGAAAATGATGAAGCAGGTGATGAAGGAGACGCCTACGAGTGCGCCATCTTCGAGAGGAGGATGTATTCGAGGTTTAAAATCGATGGAGCCTTCGAGTTTTTACAAGGGGCAACCACGCTGCAGGAAAAACAATGGTACTTCTTAGCTTGGACGTTTGATGGGGAAATGTTGAGGTACTACGTGAATGGAGTGCTGGATGCTTCCGTTTCCAATCCAGGAAGGATTGCTGATGTTGGCAAACTGTACATTGGCAGAGAAGCATTCTATGATGGTGCATACCTCAATGCCATGGTAGATGAAGTGAAGATATGGAATGTTGCGAGGAACGTAGATGAAATCAGAGCAGATGCGGTACCTCTGAATCGACCATACCCTGATTCGTTGGTTGCATACTATGATGGCTCGACAGACTTCATAAGCCTGTTAGACCAAACGGAAAACAAGAACGACTGCAGGTTCATTGGCAAAGACATCAATGTTCTGTTGTTTCAAGGCAGGGAAGAAAACACCAACATTCCTTTGTATGGCACAGATCTCGTGCGTGGCAACCGCGTACCTCTTTGGTCACCGCTAGATGCTCCCACAAGTTTCTCAGAATCTAGGGACAATGGTACAGCCTATTTCTCTTCCTCCATGGCGTTTGTCAGCGCCCAACCTGGATTACCTCCCTTTGTCCACACAGACATGGACGGGGGAGCAACTGGTGTCAGTCCGCTGGGTATGGCGATTTCCAGCGACGGAAGAACTTTGTATGTCTCTGCAGGAGACCGTGGCATCGGAGGCATTTACAAACTGGAATTGTCCGATATACGGAGCCCACAAGTGTCAGGTCGTGTTTCCTTACTTGTAGCAAGTGTGCAGGGCAGCCAAGATAGAAACCCCCTCGAGGACTCACAAAACACCCTTAATGCTCCCATAGGGATGGCATTGGATGAACCGCGGGGTTTGCTCTATGTTGCAGACCGATGGAACAACAGGATCTACAAAGTTGATACCATTTCAGGCAGTGTGGCGACCCTAGTAGGGGATGGCACTTATGGGTTTGCAGATGGGTCCAGATTTGAGGCAAAATTTCAAGCCCCAGAGGATGTTGCTCTTTCTCTTGATGGCATGACTCTTTATGTTGCAGACAAGGACAACAACCGGATAAGGACTGTTGACATGAATTCTTGGAATGTCTCTACTCTGGCAGGAGGTCTGTTCGGTTTTGAGGATGGACCAATTGGTGCTTCTGTGAAATTTGCTTTCCCAAACGGCGTTGCAGCATCTCCAGATGGCCAGTACGTTTATGTTGCCGATAGCTCTAACTTCCGCATACGAAGGGTCTCTACCACCGATGGGGCAACAGCTTCTCTTGCTGGTAGTGATACAATCACCTCGGCAGTGGACGGTGTCGGTCCTGCTGCAGGTTTTCTGAATCCAACTGGTATTGCCATAAGTAAAGATGGGTCACATCTGTTTGTTGCAGATGCAGGAGCTCACTCCATTCGGAAAATTGTCTTAGCAACTGCAAGTGTGACAACGTTAGGCGGAGAACTTTTTGGGAGTGGGGGATTCAGGGATAACGACCCTTGCAATCCCACCATGACGTCCAGGTTTGACTCACCCCTTTTTTTGGATGTCTATGAGAATGGACAAGAAACCTTTGTATTTGCTGCAGACACGGGGAATGACTTGATCCGCGTGCTAACTGATGCTTCCTCAGCAGAATGTATTACTCCAGATGATGGAGGAAATGGCGGTATTTCTACAACCGGCATCGTCCTCGCCGCCGTCTTTGGGGGGGTGGGTATGCTCCTGCTGATTGCTGTCATCTATTTCATCCATCGTGCGCTGATAAACCGTACTGGTTTTGTGAAGAGGCTACCCCCACGTGAAGATGAAGAGGTTACCATTGCTGTTACAGATGTACAGGGTAGTACCGTTTTGTGGGAATCTTTTCCAGAAGCAATGGGCGTAGCCCTTGCACTGCACGATCGCCTTTTGAGGAGTTTGATGTACAGGCACTATGGATACGAGAGCTACACCGAAGGGGACAGCTTCACTTGTGTTTTTCATACAGCCCAAGATGCCATCAACTGGTCTTTAGATGTGCAGCGTGAGTTGCTGGATGCAGCATGGGCACCTGAGATTGTAGATCAATCTGTTGTTCCTGGCTTGGTAACCAACAAAAGCGGGCATATCTTGTTCAGGGGGCTTCGCGTTCGCATTGCCTTGAACACTGGACTACCACTTTCTAGGTACAAGAGTGAATCCAACGGACGATATGTTTATGAAGGGAGCGTATTGGAGACGGTAAAGTTGATTGCCAATGCCCCAGCCGGAGGACAGATCATCATGGGGGAAAGTGTCCTCAAGGAAGATATTGATCTGTCAACACCCAATGCTAGAATCGTGCACATGGGAGAGCATGAGCTTTCGGATGGCTTTAAATCTCTCAATCTCTACATGCTTACACCGAATGAATTGAAAGAGCGGGAACTTTTGTTCCCAAAGCTGCGCACTGCCAAGACTATGTCGCCAAGCTTCTTTGAGGCACCGTGTGCACTTCCTCTAAGCTCCAAAGAATCCGTCACCATAGTATTCATGGAGGTGCACCGTCTAGCCAACATTGAATTGTGGAACAAGGAGAAGGCAGAGGCAGCACTTGACCAACTGCAGGTCCATTGCATACGCCCGCTTTCTCAACATTTTGATGGGTACGAGTGTGAAGCATTGCATGGAAAGTTCGTCTACGCCTTCAAGTCACCTACACAGGCATTGCTTTTTGCAGCCACGGTGCATGTGCAGGCAATGGAACTTGACTGGGATCCAGATCTGTTGGATACAGAGGAGGCTGGAGAAATGTACATTTATGACTCAAAGGGCAATGAAAGGCTTGTGTATAGGGGGTTGCAAGTATCAGTTGGTGCATGTGAAGGCAGACCAAACGACTGCCAACCACACTCTACCACTGGTCGTGCTTTGTACACTGGACCAGTGATGAATCGTGCAGCCCGTGTGTTGCAAATGGCAGGGGGTGGACAAGTTCTGCTTACGGGCTCATGTTTGCTTGGCATGGACATTGAAAAAGAAACTGAACCCGCCAAAGCCTTGGCCACTCTGTGTAAGTTCAAGCACATGGGAATCTTTGCTCTTAAGGGACTAAGGGAGAGCTTGCCTGTTCTGCAGATGATCGTCAGACCCCTTGAGGAGCGCCCACAAAGGCCCACAAAGGCACGAGGCATTGCGCCCCCTCCAGCAAAGGCGGAGAGCCTACGAAGCACAGTAGATCACGTTCGTGTGTTAGCACAGAGACTGGAGTTCTTCGACAGCCACGGAGAAGATGATTTTAACGATGGGATTGTGAAAACTGGAACATTCAAAACGCTGTGGCCATCTGGTCTTTCTTTCCTTAAAAGTGGAAGTTATCTAAGGCGGAGTTCATCCAACAACAGCACTGGCACAGGCCGGCACAGGAAAACCTCTGGGAAGGAATTCAAACGGCAGCACAGCCTCGAAGGATCCACACAGGATGCTGCTTTTGAAAGGGGCAACAGTTTCGTTTCTGATTCTGTAGCATCCACAGACAAATCTTAGGTAGGTCGGAAGCATCTCTCCAATTAGATGTTAGACACGTGCTGGGCCACTTGTTGGATAAGCACTTCTATGGTCGATCCTTGTTGGGGTGGGGGGGATCGGACAGCTCTGCTCTTCACTTCACAAGCCATGCAGAGCTCTCATTGAGATGTGCATGTAAAAATGCACCGCAAGCTGTATGGAAGATCTATGCAAGAGAGGATAAAATTTCCTCATTTCTGCGGGAAGAACATCTGTAAAACGATGTTGGTATGGGCAAATATTTCCTGCCTCTCACATTGTTTTCAGGGTGCGCTCTCGTCTCTCATCAGGAAGCAATAGTTGGCCAAGTTATTTGATTATTTATGTTATCCATTCACCATTCAATAGTGGTGATTTTATTCTCCAAATTCGCGTTCTGGTTAATCGTCACCTTGTCCTCTTCCTGTGCAAGGATTGGCTCAAGAACACCTTTCCTCTTTAGTATGGCTGCAACGCTTTTCTGGCCGTGCTTACTGGCACAGTGCTTCAGGAGATAATCGGCGTACAGGACGTCCCTCTGCTCTTGGCAGAGGTCAGCATATTGGCCGGCTGCAGATCTGACGTCCCTCGCTCGACCCAGCAGCAGGGCGGCAGCCACTGATACGTTCAAGGACTCTACAAGTCCGTCCATGCGCACGGCCACTCGTCCATCGGTCCATTGTAGTGCATCCTCACTGACGCCTCGATGTTCATGCCCCAATACGAAGGCCACGGGTTGGTCGAATTCGAGTTGGTCCAGTGGTGTGGCAGCTCTTGCATCAGCAGCCAGAAGCAGGTATCCCTCCTGTCTCAACTTTTCCAAGCAGGTGCGCGTGTCTTCCCACCGATTCACTTGCAGCCACTTTTCTGCGCCTGCACTGCTCCTGGAGGCTTGCTTACGTTCGGAAGCTTGTGCATGGACCACGTGCACGCTTCCCAGTCCCAGGGCTTCGCTGGTCCTCAAGACGGCGGCCACGTTTCCAGGATCCGTCAGACCTTCCAGCACGGCCGTGACATTGAAGGTGCGTGCCTCGGCTGCACGTCTCAGCTTCGAGGCCCGCTCTGTCGCCACCGTGGGCTCCAGCACGGCGCACACCGCGTGTGCTTGCTCCACCGCCGCACGATCCCAGGCCAGGGGGAATCGACGGTCCGTGAGGTCCCCCCGGGGCGGAGGCGGGGGCAAAAGATAAGGTACGGAAGGTCGGGTGGAAGCCGACCGTTGGCGTGGGTGGTATGCGCCCAGTCGCAACGGTCGGATGCGCGACATCCTTCCTTCTCGTCTGTCATGCCTCCCTCGAACCCAAGACAATCCAAGGCAAGACATGCCCCAAACCCCCACCACGGCGTGCAAGCAAGAGGACGGAGCAAAGCTGCGAACGAATGCGAGACGCGTCCGATCAAGGGCTTTCCATGGGTGAACGGAAGGGAAGAGACGGATTCAGTCGCCACGCACTGCCATTGACTCGGGTGGGGATGTGCGGATGAATACGAACCATGATCGAACCGAACCATCAGAGAGTTTCGGACGCTCACATCTGCGAGTACATGCGTCCGCCTGTGGTGTCGCGAAATACGCCGTACGCTGATTGTGGACATCAGCTCCCTCCGGTCTTCACTTCCTCTTGACGTTGTTTCTTCGGAGTGCATGGCATGCATCGAAGGGGCGACACCATGCAACTCCCTTGCTCTCTCTATGTATCAACCAAAGTAGAATACACACACCAAAGCTCGCAAGGTGAATCCAATGCGTCGTCCTCGTGCGTGCACAAAGTACCTCCGTACAAGAGCATGGGGTACGCAAGGCAGGGACAAACGAGCTACGCTTGAGCGACCGTATTTGTTGCACAGTTGCGGCAACTAGGCCGCTTGGCCAATACGACATGTTCAACTCCTCGTGGAGTTGTTCGACCTGTGATGCACCCATTCCATCGGGTTCAATCACGGCAAGTCCCCGTGTCAAGTACAAGGGACAACCCATGGCACAACGACGAGTAGGACATTGAAATGCGACATCATTGAGAGCGGTGAATCTGAAGACCCTTGTCGAACGCTCCATGGGGATCACACGTACGAGTTGCCCATCTTGTGCGCACGGATCCAACGAGACCGAATGGCGTCGTTCATGTGTGACCTTCCCTCCAATTTCCTCGAGTGCTATCGTGTCGCAAACACCCGTGCTTCACGATTTGTGTTCATAGACGTTCCAGTTTCGTTCGGACGCCCGTGTCCAGCCTTCCCGGGGAGGATCCCCCACCGAACATCACAACTCTATTCGCCGGTGTGGGGTCCCTGCCACCCGATTTCACAACCGTGTTCCTCTCTCCATCGCCCGGGAGGATGCGTCACAACTGTGCATGTCGGACATAAGTCACAACTGTGTCCTTGCCTCGACGTCCATTGGGCGGCGGCGCCTGCTTCGCATCATCCATCACTTCCCACGTGAACGATGCGGAAGAAGGTGGACAGCCGCATTCGCACGCTCGTGGAACGATGCGTGAAGACAGGAGAAAGAAGCCTGTTCGTGGTGGTGGGTGATCGTGGTCGGGAGCAGGTGGTGAACTTGCATTACATGCTGTCCAAGTCGGTGGTCAAAGCAAGACCTTCAGTGTTGTGGTGCTACAAGAAAGACCTCTACTTGAGCAGCCATCGGAGAAAGCGGATGAAGCAGATCAAAAAAATGGCACAACGAGGTCTCCTCGATCCAGAAAAAGAAGATCCTTTCGCACTGTTCGTGGCTTCCACCAACATCCGATACTGCTACTACCACGAAACGCACAAAATCCTTGGAAACACGTTTGGCATGTGCGTCATCCAAGACTTCGAAGCACTCACGCCAAACCTACTGGCCAGAACCGTGGAAACCGTAGAAGGAGGAGGAATCGTGGTATTGCTCCTCTCCACCATGGACTCGCTCTCTCAACTCTACACCATGACGATGGATGTCCATGCCAGGTTCCGGACGGAGAGCCACAAAGATGTAGTGCCACGCTTCAACGAAAGATTCATCCTGTCCCTGGCGTCCTGCAGAAATTGTCTGCTCATGGACGATGAGTTGAACATACTGCCGCATTCTGTGCACGTCAAAGACATCGTTCCTCTGCCGGAGGACTACGGAACAGAAGACTCCCCAGAGGTCACGGAGCTCAAATACCTCAAGGATTCGCTCAAGGAGACACTGCCAGCAGGCCCGTTAGTAGACTGCTGCAAGACACTGGATCAAGCCAAAGCGGTCGTTACTTTCTTGGACGCAGCCTCTGAAAAGACGCTGCGTTCGACGGTTGCACTCACCGCCGCACGTGGTCGGGGGAAATCAGCTGCTTTGGGAGTGGCCATTGCAGGAGCTTTGGGAATGGGATATGCAAATGTTTTTGTCACAGCGCCATCTCCTGAAAACTTGCGTACCCTCTTTGAGTTTGTGTTCAAAGGACTTGATGCGTTGGGATATAAGGAGCACATTGATTACGATTTGGTTGAGAGCACCAACCCGGAGTTAGGAAAGGCAATTATCCGTGTCAACGTGTTCCGGGATCACAGGCAGACTGTGCAGTATATTCAGCCACAACATCATGAACGGATGTCTCAAGCCGAGCTCTTGGTAATCGACGAGGCTGCTGCGATCCCTTTACCCATTGTTCGCAAGATGCTTGGACCGTATCTGGTGTTCATGTGTTCAACGGTGAATGGATACGAAGGGACTGGTCGATCGTTGAGCTTGAAGTTGATCCAGCAGCTGAGAGAACAAGGTTTAAAGACCGGTGGTGCAGACGGGGAGCATACAGGGTTATCTTTGGGTATGGCTGGGAGGCAGCTGAGAGAAATCGAACTGAGCGAGCCTATCCGGTATGCCGCAGGGGATAAAGTGGAGAAATGGTTGAACGGCTTGCTTTGCCTGAATGCAGCAGAGATGTTACCTCCTGTCCCCAAGCGACTGCCACATCCTGAAGAATGCAATCTATACTATGTCAACAGAGACACACTCTTCTCTTATCATAAGGCATCAGAGGCATTCTTGCAGAGAATGATGGCGCTGTATGTGTCAAGTCATTACAGGAACACGCCGAACGATCTTCAAATGATGAGTGATGCCCCTGCACATCACCTATTTGTATTGCTAGGTCCCGTGGATGAAAGATCGAATGCGCTGCCTGATATTCTTTGCGTGATACAGGTTGCGCTGGAAGGTTCAATTTCGAAGAAGTCTGCTCTTGCTAGTCTTTCCCAAGGTGCTCAGCCTCAAGGTGATCTCATTCCGTGGACTATTTCTCAGCAGTTTCAAGATTCTGAGTTCCCTAGACTCTCAGGAGCGCGTGTCGTGCGTATTGCCACACATCCAGGCATGCAACGAGGAGGATATGGCACCAGGGCAGTGGCGTTGCTATCTGACTACTACTCAGGGTTGATTACTCCTCTGGATGGAATGGACAGCGATGAAGAACCAAACGGAAGCCTCCACACTGCAGGCGTATCTGGAGAGAACCTACGCAACGAGGAGCTGAAGCCCAAGACTGACTTACCCCCTTTGCTGATGAGCCTTGCAGAGAGAAAATGCGAAAAACTTCAGTACATGGGCACCGCGTTTGGGTTGACGCAAGAACTTTTCAACTTCTGGTCAAAACTTCAATTCAAGCCTGTCTACATCCGACAGACTCCTAGTGAAGTTACAGGAGAGAACACCTGTATCATGATATCTGCCCTGAATTCTGAACAGCTTGAGGGAACTGATTGGATATTGCCATTTGTGCAGGACTTTAGAACACGTTTCATATCTCTGCTCGGTATGGCATTTCAAGAATTTGCGCCAGCCCTGGCCTTGAGCATCATTGACCCGAAGCTCAACTTCAGCGAGGACTGTTTGCAGCAAATTGTTCGGGGCGAGGCAGAGTTGCAGGTGTGGAAAGCTGACGGGGACTCTTTTTCTGCAGACGATTTAAAACGACTGCAGCAATACTCCAACAACCTGGTTGACCATCATCTTATCCTTGACCTTATACCCTCTATTGCCAGAGGTTATTTCTCAGGGCGACTCCCAACGAATTTGAGCTATGGCCAGGCTGCAATTCTTCTTTGCCTCGGGCTTCAGAACAAGGGGCTGAATGCTGTGCAAGAATCCATAGCACTCCCCAGCAATCAGATACTGGCCCTTTTCAACAAGTCAGTGCGCAAGTTGTATGGGGTCCTCAAATCAGTGGCGGAGGCCAAGTATGGCAAGGATCTCCCTGGCAATCGAGATGCACCAAAACTTGCCCCCTTGAAGGAAAGCTTGGATGAAGTGCTGGACGATGCTGCAATAGCAGGAAATAAACACCTGGACGAACAAAACGCCAAATTCCTGGACACTGAGAAGCTCCAAAAATTTGCAATAAAAGTAGAGGATGAAGAGTGGGAGAAGAACTTGAAAGGGAAAGTTCCTGGGAGTGGTTTGGTTAGCCTGAAGAAGACAAGCACTGTTGAGAAGGGGAATAAATCAGGTAAACACTTCAAAGGCAAGAAGAGTCCCAAGGGCAAGCCATCGAAGAGGCAGAAACTGTGATCTTTATTTTCTGTGCTTGTTGAATAAATCCCCTCCTTTCAGTGCATTCTCATTTCCAGAAAGCTTTTCTTTCTAGCTGGCAGGGTATCACAGGAAGAAGACCCAATGTCAGCCAGAGCTTGCCTACACAACGTCAGCAAGTACGCTACGCATTTGCTGTGTATGCAACCCATCCAAAGTGCGCTTCTGCAATCTTTCGTCAGTAGAGCCGACGGGGTCAACTTGTTTTGTAGAGGAGCATTGAGG
Organism: Picocystis sp. L7; assembly: GCA_020975725.1. Lineage (NCBI taxonomy): Eukaryota > Viridiplantae > Chlorophyta > Picocystophyceae > Picocystales > Picocystaceae > Picocystis > Picocystis sp. L7. Next base: position 399,877 of record QXJR01000018.1, on the reverse strand, counting down.
TTGTAGTGGTTACGGTATGTCCGTTTCCTCTTCAAACCTTTCCAGAACAAGAGTCACATCTCCGTCCGCTTTCACTCCTCTCCTCAGCGCATCAGCTACACGCGGCCAAGGCTGTCCATCTGCACCGTACATAACTATGGTGCGTTCTGGTTTCTGTGCACCAAACGCTAGAGCTGCGGCTTTGTACACGACAACGGTACAGGTGAATGCCCGGAGCACATCTCCTGGTTTGGGTGCTTCCATGGAGCCGCCTAGGCTAGCCAAGGCGAGCTGCTGTCCTGCTCGTCCGGCGCCGTCCACCGATTCCACCACCGCACGCTTGAGGCTTCGGTCTTCTGCCATCACCAAGCCCAGCGGACGTGGTAGAGTCACCGAGAACACCCTCGATTTTCGGGAATTCGTGGGGTTACTTTCGTGTCTCTGCTTGGCGAAGGCGTACGTGCGGAGTCGGGTCCTTCCGACGCGTCCCACGGGTATCCTCAGCATCGTCACGTCGTCGTGCACCTCTGCGTCTTCGGGCACAGCTCTGTTCTCGTAGGACGAGGCCACCAGCACAGGTTCTCCCTTGGCATCGCGCAGCAGTTCGTCTTCGTCTTCCACGTCACGCTTTCCCGCGAAGAACACGCCTGCGGCGCCCACCATCATCAGCGGCACGGCCGCCACGACCAGCAGGGCTCGGTCTGCGGCCGCCTGGCAGCTGGGATCGAAGCACACGCCGGAGAAACGCGTCCTGCACCTCCTGGAGGTCGCACGTGGCGCTCTTGCGACGTGCATCGTCGTCCACGTGGCGACGAACCGACGTCCTCCACTGCCCGCCTCAGCCCGGGAATTCTCGCGGGAAAATCCCCTCGCCCCGGGATCCGCCAATGGGAGCCCTTCCCGCGAAAACCGGGGGCGGGGCGGGGGGAACGAAGGTCCTCTCGAGCCCACGCTCCTTCCCTCCCGGATAGGTGGGGCGATTGTCACACGTTCGGGGGCGAAGGTTCCCATCCCCGCAGAGGTGGGTGGGTGGATCGAGGGGTACCAAGGACCGTTGCTATCTGGTTGTGGCCACCAAGACGTTGTGTTTTCGTCGCGTCGCAACACGTGCAAGAAGCTCGCGTGAAGGAAAGCCAAGATGAGCAAGGCCATCGAGGCCGAGCTGAACCTCTACGAGAAGGAACGGCTCAAAAGGATCCAACAGGTGCGAAGAAATACGACGGCGAAGTCGCCTCCCGCGAACCTCAAGGAGATGGACCGTGGCGCAAGCGATGGAATAGACGGCCGAGCGGAAGGTGGAACGCGACCAGGATCGTGCACGCTTGCACGAAACTGCCCGCGGTGGTGGCTCACTCGTCGCGACGGGTCGATGGAAAAACGGACGAAGCGGAATAAACGGACGAAAACCCAAGCTGACGAGCCCTTGTTGGCCCACGAACGTCGTCCGAACGAATGCAATCGTGCGTTCCACCAACTTCTTCGATATCGACTTGCATGAAAGCAGAACAAAATGCAAATGATGCAGCTGGGTGTGCTGCAAGCCGCAAAAGCAGTACAAGAAGTCTCCACGGACTTGAGACAACCGATCCGTCAGCTGCAGGCGAGATCTAGCCGCGCACCACTCGAAGCATCTCGCAAGTCGCTCAGGGTGAAGTCCTTGCCAGCACCGAATTATCAAGCCGCATTGCAAATGGACTTTCCAGACGAGCAGAGGGGCAGGAAGAGGACGAGGGTGGCTCGCAGGGATGGATTGGCATCCCTGCGCGGGGCCCATCCCAATGCGGTCCTCTGGCCCAGCCAAGAAATGGTAAACAAGGTGATTGCGCGGGCAGAAGAAACAATCTCTGCAAGTGAAGGGCCCGCGTTCCTGAAACTGATGCTTCCGTCCCATGTGTCTGGTGGCTTCTGGTTGCAACTTCCATGTGACCTGACCAGGCACATGCCCACAAGTTCCTGCCGATTCATTCTGGACTGTGAAGGGGAGGAATGGGAAAATGTGTATCTTGTGCGCGGGCACAACAGTGGGGGTCTCAGCGGAGGCTGGAGAGGATTTGCCATAGACCAAGGCCTGTGCGTTGGGGATGCAGTTGTTTTCGAGAAGGCACCTGGACACCGCCTGATTGTAACTATACACAGGGCATCACCATACGGAGGATACACAGGGGAAGCAGTGTTAGGTGGTGTACTGGAGGGTGAAACAGGAGTGGAACCTTTCAAACCAAGAAGGTTCTATGTATTGAAAAAGGACTCTGATAGTTTGGATGCAAGTGACACTACTGTGGACAACCAGCCTGAAGAATGCGTACCCAGAAAGAGGGTTCTCCGTCAAAGATCTATCGCCAACACCTTCGCACAGAAGAAGACTAATGTGAATGGAAAGCTAGCAAAGGGCAAAAACATGAATGAGCAAAACAAAAGACCTGCACGTTCGCCCGACCAGACCACAGATACAGAAGATGCTGATGGAGAAGAATACTTTGTGGAGTGTATCCTTGATGAGAGAATTCACGAAAACAAGAAGTACTATCTGATTAAATGGCAAGATTATGATGACAACTGGAACACCTGGGAGCCAGAGGAGATGCTGGACTTTCCTGCATCCAAATATCCTAGGAGAGCTGCCATCAATGTCTAAGCAAAGCCCACATGCTGGGTTCCAAGTATGGCATCCAGTGGTGAAGCATGTGCGCCTTTGCCGGAAACCTGTGTTTCTAGCGATCCATCGTGTGCCGATGTCAAATAATGCTGCCATTGCAGTTGTAAAGTGAGATTTTCTAATGCCAGTCAATGCTGGTACAGCAACGCTTACGACCGCGCATGCGAATTTGCGCTCGCTGTACCTTCCTAAGAACGCTCACATTCGATGCAACAAAGGGCGTCAATTACATTATTCGGGAAGAAAACAGTGTGCCACATGATCTTCTAGTGTGGGCCAAAAAGATCCCTGAAAGAAGACACCCATAACTTTGGTATAGAGCTTGCTTGATAACTCCTACCAATGGAGCAATTGCATCACTCATGAAATGCCTGCAGGAGCTTGGTCAATCATGACCGGGGAAAGTTTCTCTCCATCGCCATTGAGGACAACAATTTGACCGTCTGCATCCACATCGACAATGCAGCTGTCACCCTCTGCAATTTCTCCAGCAAGCATCTTCTCTGCCAGAGAATCTTCCAGCAGCCTCATGATAGCGCGGCGGAGCGGTCTTGCTCCGTAAGATGGATTGTAGCCTTCATCCACAAGCCTGTCTTTGAAACGTTCGGTGACATCAAGTTGCATCCCTTTGATTTCCATCCTCTGGAACACACCCTTGAGCATTATGTCCGCAATTTGTTTTACTTCTGTCTTTGTCAGCTGCCTAAAGACAATGATCTCATCAAGACGATTGAGGAACTCTGGACGGAAGTATTGTTTCAGCTCTTCATTCACCAATGACTTAATGCGGTTGTAGCTGTTGTCCTCCCTGTCCTGATTGAGCTGAAAGCCAAGTCCGCCTCCACCCTTCTCAATCACACTGGAGCCAACGTTTGATGTCATGATCATCAGTGTGTTCTTGAAATCTATAACACGTCCCTTCGAGTCTGTAAGTCTACCATCCTCCAGAATCTGAAGCATGATGTTGAAAACATCTGGATGTGCCTTTTCGATTTCATCAAAAAGGATCACTGTGTAGGGCCTTCTGCGCACAGCTTCAGTCAATTGTCCCCCTTCGCTGTATCCTACATATCCTGGGGGAGAACCGATCAGCTTGGAGACTGTATGGCGCTCCATGAATTCGGACATATCCAAGCGAACCATAGCCTCTTCGCTTCCGAAGTAGTACGCGGCAAGAGTTTTCGACAGTTCGGATTTTCCAACCCCTGTAGGACCAGAGAAGATGAATGACGCAATGGGCCTATTTGGATTCTTCAGGCCTACACGCGCACGCCGGATAGCACGGGCAATGGCCACAACTGCCTCGTCTTGGCCAATGAGACGACCATGCAGGGTCTCCTCCATCTTGAGCAGTCTATCGGACTCATCAGAAGACACTTTCTCGACTGGTATACCTGTCCAACCAGAAACAACTGATGCAATGTCTTGCTCTGTGACAACAGGGCCAATATTTCCTTCACTGTCAGCTTCAGCCTCTGCGCTCTCCTTGCCTTCCGATGCAATAGCCTGAATTTGAGTTTTCAGCTCAAGTTCTCTATCACGCATTTGCCCAGCCTTTTCAAAGTCCTGATTGCGAATGGCTTCATCCTTCTCCTTCAACAATGCACGGAGTTCCTTGTCTAGCTCACGTGCTTCCTCAGGGAGTTGGGCATTTTGCAAACGGACACGGGAACCGGCTTCGTCAATCAAATCAATAGCTTTGTCTGGAAGGAATCTATCGCTGATGTACTGGCTTGCCATTTTTGCGGCTGCTTCTATTGCTTCGTCGCTGTAGGTAAGCTTGTGGTGTGCTTCATACCTCTCACGCAAACCATGCAAAATTTGAATCGCCTCATCTACTGTTGGTTCTGGAACCTGTACAGGCTGAAAGCGGCGTTCCAAAGCTGGGTCCTTTTCAATGTGCTTGCGGTATTCATCCAGTGTAGTGGCTCCAATACACTGGAGCTCACCACGGGCTAGGGCAGGCTTCAGGATGTTGGCAGCATCAATGGCTCCTTCGGCCGCACCAGCACCAATTAATGTGTGGACCTCGTCAATCATCAAGATAATGTCATCGTTCTGCTTGATCTCATCCATCAGTTTTTTCAGGCGTTCCTCGAATTCTCCCCTGTATTTGGTGCCTGCAACCAGCAGGCCCATGTCCAAGGTAACCACTTGCTTCCCTTCAATCGTCTCGGGCACATCTCCCGAGGCAACACGTTGTGCAAGACCTTCAGCAATGGCTGTTTTGCCAACACCAGGCTCACCAATCAAACAAGGGTTATTTTTGGTCCTCCGCCCAAGAATCTGGATCACGCGCTGAATCTGCTCGGACCTTCCAACCACGGGATCGAGCTTGCCTTCCTCTGCCTGCTTAGTCAGATTAGTACCATACTCCTCCAGGGTGGGTGTCTTGTTGTTTCCTGGTTGGCCTCCAACACCAGCACCAACTGCTTCAGAAGATTCCCCAACCATACGAATAACCTGCGTACGGATATTGGAGGGATCTGCATTCAAGTTCTCCAGCACGCGCGAAGCGACGCCCTCTCCTTCCCTCAGCAGACCAAGGAGCAAGTGCTCAGAACCGATATAGTTATGTCCCAACTGGCGCGCCTCTTCCAAGGACAATTCAAGGACACGCTTTGCACGAGGGGTGAAGGGGATTTCAACAGCCACGAATCCAGAACCACGACCGATGATTTTCTCCACCTCCACGCGAGCCTCCTTCAGATTCACTCCCATAGACTTCAGCACCTTGGCAGCAATTCCAGTTCCTTCACCAATGAGCCCGAGCAAAATCTGCTCTGTGCCCACGAAGTTGTGTCCGAGCCGCCTTGCTTCTTCCTGTGCGAGCATGACCACCTTGATGGCCTTCTCGGTGAATCGCTCAAACATGGCCTTGGTACGCGATCTGCGGTAGGTCTTTTGCCCTTTCGTGCTTGCGGTAGCACCAATCACTGCTTCCCGCAGCGAGGCTCCTCCGGCAGCACGAACCGGTTGGGCGGCACGGTCAATCACGTTTAACCTCCTCATGCCGCTGAACCCGCGTACGGCAGGTCCGCGAGCCACGCGCTGGCGGCTTCCAGTGCTCATGCGTGCAATCGTGCGAGCAGAGGAGATCTCCATCGCAGAAAGGTTGGTTCTCGAGTCAGGATTCCAATCGCTGCAGGTTCCACACCAGGTCTACGGGAAGCACTGTCCGTCGGCCGTACGTGCGTCCAACCATCCAATCACGCATCGAAAGGGGACGTTTCGGGTCAGCTTCGAACGCTGCACGTCTCTTCATGTCGCGACATGCCCTTCCTTTGCTCCGAGGCTCGCCTTCCGCACGCCAGGGCACACTCCGCGCGCCTCCACGTCCTCCGAATCGCGTGCTCGTGCTCGTGCTGCGCTCTCGGGAGCATCGGGATCCGTTTTTTTTCGCCGTTTTTTCGCGTCCACATCCTTCCATGCGAGGTTTGTCGTCCGAGTGAAGTCGAAGCACGGTCGAAATCCTGCGCACGTACCGTCTGGTCGCGCTCGCAGGTGCGCGATGCGCTCGCTTCTCGTCCAGGTTCGGCGAGACTGGAGGTGCCCTGCTGAGCCCCCCCCAGCCTTGGACGGATCAAGATATCGATCAAAGATAGCGATAGGAGCGAGAAGATCTCGATGGATCCGGGCGGCGGATCACCCGCCGCCCCCTCCGATCCGTTCGAGACCTTCGTCCTCCGAAGTTCGAGATCTCGGGTGAGATATCGATGGTGAGAGAAAAAAGATATCGATACGGGAGGATCGGGGCCCAGCCGGGGTCCACCCGAACCCTACCACGGATGGAGAGAAGAAACTCCCTTGCCCCTTCCTTTCGGCGTGGAGCGGCGTGCGCGCCTCGAAGCAGGACGAGCCAAGACGATGGACTGGCACGTCGCACTGGAACGATCGCGAAGGACGGGAGGCGGCGCGTGGACGGTCCCTGGGACGTGGTCCAGCGCACACGTGGGCAAGGCAGCACGCTTTCCTTGGCCATGGACCCCCGCGATGGGGATTGGCCCCACCAAACCCTCTCCACGAGGTCCGATGAGAGGTCACACGTGGCAGACACGCGAACCAGAGCCCCATCGGATGGGTAGGATCGCTTTTTACCCGATGCAATCCATCCGATCGAGATCGTCCACCCGCCGAAAAAGGTAGGTTAACTTCGGACGTGAAAAAAAAGCACCTCGTTTCGAGAAGGGAACTGGACCGGTCTCGATACGAGCGGTGGGTCTGGACAAACGCAGAACAGGATGGACGAAACGGTGGTTCCGAAGCGATGGCGTGGGAGCGATCGGGACGATGGGGATCCAGCGGGTGGCTGTCTGGCCCAACGAGCGTGGGCATCTCTATCGTTCCTGTCGTGCGGTGCACCGTCTTTCCGGCCATGGGGTTGCATCCGGAAGTTCATCCCCCCGTCGTGCGAGAGCGGTTGGAGTGACGTGGACGGGTGCAGTTGCTGAACGCCAACCATGCAACCCCGTCTCATCATTGCACTCTCATCATTGCGGTTCGATTCGCACCGTGCATCCGTCGATTTCACGATGCTCATGGGTTGTTTCCCCTTCGTTTCTGTTCAGCCCTTCGCCATCGGTGGGCCAGTGTCCCAGCCCCCTCCTCACGCATCACGTCCTCTTCCAGATCCTGTTGTGTGGTGGAGCCTTACGATCATCGATGTCTCCAGAGCATTCGAAGGTCCACTTGTGAACATCCTGTCCCACTGGCACAACCTCTCCCGGAGGGGGTTGTGTTGCCTCCATTCGAGACCGGGGCGTGCCCCTTCGCCCCGGTGGATTGCACCCACTGGGGGGGGGGGGCGTACGGTACGGTGCCTCGTTCCTCTGCGACACACCCTCTTTTTTCCACCCCAGACCGAAGATTCCCCGGGTTTCTCTCCGGTAGGGACGTGGAACCGCAGAGGATCTTTGCCCCGACCCCAGTGCCCCGTCCGGCCAGGGTCGGATCGCACAAGACCAGTGTGGGACACGACACCTCTGGAGGCGCAAACCCCACCAACCGCACTCGTTCGGGCCATTGATAAACACAAGCAACCCACGCGCCATACGCCTTCGATCTTCCGCACAACCGGCTGGAACTCGAGGCCGCGCCCAAAGCATCCGAAGGAGGAAAGAAGGGCGAAGAACGAAACCCCCTCTCACGAAAAAAGGTGACGAAAGGGCGTTGGAAGGAAACGTGACATGGATTACGGTGGCAGCGCAGCCGTCAACATCGGAAGCAATGCGGCCATGCCCGAAAGCAAGGGCACTTCCTCCACGGGATGGTCGTCCATCTTCTTCAGGGTCTTGCAACTCTTGTTCAGCATGATCGCTTTTGCCCTCGTAGCCTCAGCAGACAAGTTCGAGCATGCAGCTCTCGGTTACCTCGTCGCAGCAGGAGTGATCGCTTTCGTGTACGCCCTCTTGCAGATCGTAATGGAGTTCATCGGATCCCCCTCAGTTCAGTTCGACGTAGGGTTCGAGTTTTTGGTGAATGTATTCCTACTCTCTTCAGGTAATTGCGCATCCGGTTGAAGAACACATCAAAGCCTAATCGACAAACTTACTTCCAAAAGCCTAACCTGATTTGCTTCGAACCACCATAACAGCTTCAGCAGCAGCTGCTGCTCGTGAGGAAGTGACCGGCATGAGTAGTGGAGAGGAGGGACGTGTCATTGGGGTGAGTTTTTCAATCAAACGACAGAGCCGTGTTTTGCCGTATGCATGCTGACTTTTTATCGCCGATTCTCAGGGAGTTGTTTTCCAATTCTTAGCGTGGCTTGTCTCAACAATCATATTCTGGATCATGATTGGACCTTCCGTGACAGCATTTGGAGGCGAGGTGGCCGGTTCAGGAAAGAAACCATCTGCCCTCACATACAGACTCTCGTAGGTACCGTACAAACATTGCAGAACACTTAGGAATTCAACAAAATTTTGCATACCCCAGTCTATCTGGATGTAAAAATTTGTGGCTGATGTTTAAAAACGAAACCAACTTTTACGCAACTGGTGTTGCATGCCACGTGTCCCATACTTTCTAAACTGGGAGAAAGTGGGAAATATACCTTTTGAATACTGCTCTGGCTTCGACCAACACGCAAAATGAAGGATTCAAACAGGGCAAATGTCGAGCTCAACAACATGAAGAGGGCAGTGCTGCCCACAAACGCGGAAAAAAGAGTAGACATCGACCAGTAGAGCGATACGTATTGGATGGGGACCGGCTACATTTATTACTAACTAATCACCAATCCTCAGTTCCACTCCTAAGCTCTTCTTGCATTGCTCGTACGATACAAATGCAATGGCAATGGAAGGAGCAACTTTAAGGTAGTTGGGCATCAGGCCCCGGAACAATGCTTGAAACCCTTCCTCTCGAACAGTCTTGACGAAACAATCCATCATTCCATTGTAGTGTGCACTGCCTTTTGTTTGTGACAGCCCACCTGCGGCATCTCCAGTGATTTCGCTAGCCCCATGCCAACCGGAAACCTGGAGTCTTCGGCGTACAACATCAAGTGGAAATGCCACCGTCTGCCCAATGCTACCAGCAATTGCACCACAGGTCAAGCGCGTCACAACACTTAGATCTTGGTCGTCTTTCAAGCCGTTTCTTTTCAGTAACCAGTCCTTCAGTGTCTCATAAACAGCAAAATTTAAACCAACATAGGGAATGACACCAAGGACAGAGGGTAGCCATCCTTTGTAAAGGGACCGCAAACCTTCGTGACGAACAATAAGCCCGGTAGCATGAACAATACCTCGATATTGGGCCCCCTTCCCGCTCCTCTGTACAGTCAATCGACCGCGCACCATATCTAGAGGGTACGTAGCAGACATGGCCACTATTCCTGCTCCAGCTCCTGCACAGAGACGCAGCACGGGTGTCATATTGGCATCTGGATTGGTCTCTCTCATCTTTCGCAAGATAAATGAAGCAAGTTCTTCGTAAGTGAGGAATTTGACTGCCGAGTTTGGCATGATTCTTACGCAGTTGGCACCATTTCCTCTCATCATTCCTCTGAATCCCTCTGTCTTCCATATCCTGATCAGGCCTTGCACCACACCAGTGTACTGGGGTTTTGATGCATCTTGAACCTGCACGCTTATCAGGTTAATCAATCCGGATTTGGAAACTTCAATCTTACGGACGCGAGTTTGCACGCGGGTACATTTGCCATCTGTTGACCTACCTGTTGCAAAATTTTGAGCCTCTCCAGTGGTGCAACCGCAGTCCGCGATCTGTTGGCGAAAGCCGGCTCTTGTCCAGTCAGTTTCGTTTCTGCACGCCTTGAGCCTCCTTTTCGCGCTCTTGGCCTCCTCTTCCTTCCTTTTGTTCCGGCGAGGAAGCATCCACAAGCGTCTCCTGGCACGTCGACACACGTCTTCAACTCGTGTCTGTCGTTCCCCTTTCCACGTGTTCCTCGTCTCCTTCGCGCACGTACACTCCACCTGCGATGCCTCCTGCTAGGAGAGACTTCAGGATGGACGCCATAGGCGGCAGGTTCGACGTTTCTGGCGGCGCGACGGCGGCGGTTTCCGCCATCGCGTGGTGTGCGATGTCGGAGACTCGACTGCCAATGGATGAGGTGGAACCTACCACCACGGATCCCTCCCTTTCAAAACCCAATCGAAAGGGGATCCCTCCCGGTCAAAACCCAATCGAAAGGGGATCCCTCCCGGTCAAAACCCAATCGAAAGGGATGAATCGAACAAAGAGGACAGCGGAGGCGACGAAGAAGCTCTGTTGCAATGGCATGAACAGGTGTATGGAGGAGCGCCGATCACGTGCACATGGATTGCGTTGGTACTGCAGGATCGCAAGGTCGGATGCGGGACCGTTACGGCTGCTTGAGGCGGTAGGTCAACCACCAACGGAGCGTGCATGGACAACTGGCATGAAGCACTTGAGCGTGCTTGTTTCATTCCAACGAGACGAAAATGCCGGGTGCTGTGACTTGGATCGATGGTAGGGATATCGAATCAAAACCTTCCACAACAAACGTTTCTCGTCCCGACGTGCAAGTGAGAGAACCTTGTTGACATCGTGTTGAGAAGTGCAAAGTATGCATCTTGCTCCCTTGCCATGTCCCATACAAATTGCGAAATACATATGCACATGTACATAATATCTTGTCCACCGTAAAAACGGTTCCATAGTGATGTTGTGAGCTTTGCGAATTCGTCACTTTGTAGTCCGCGATTGTAAACGATGATATCTTGCATGAATGAAAACTCAATAATGCTACACAATAGTTTTTCAACTTGCATCGTATGAACTTCTAAATAGAAACCAATGAAATTCGTGCATGGAAGCGATGAGTGATGGATGGGCATTCGATGGAAAACTCGGCCATTGCGCTAGCAACACGATGGGACAAGCTTTTTTCGAATGCGCGGCGGCCGAACTAGCTCAACCGATTGGCTCACTCGACATACGTGCTACTTAGTAGACGAATATCGCTTTGACAAACATGAGTCATGAGAAAGGCACGGAGGGTGTGGACACTCTACGAGTTTCCTTCTTTCACATCGGCTTCTTCGGCATGAAGTATATTGCGCGTTCTACCGAACTCCTTTAACTTTTGATCATCTTTACATCCAACAACGCTATGTAGGGCCCACCCAAATTCAAGACACGCAAGAATTCATCGTGCTTCATTTCATCTTGAGCCTTTGTGTGCGTGCACGTTCGCAATGCGAATTGTTCAATTCCGATCCACTCACGTCTATCACTCACGGACCCTTTGAACGGGTCGATTCTACATCCTCCGTCAAGTGCCGTCGCCACCTCTTTCCATCGAAGCCACGTTCGTGCCATGGTCCATTTCGGTGTCCTACCCCTGTGGACACCATGCCAATTCCTATCCGTGTCGTCCGTATGGATCCAACTCGGATCTCGTCCATGTGCCATGGATTTGCTTCGCTGGCAAAGGCACGACCCCAGTCCAAAGGAAAAACAACCGTTGATGGGTCCGATGCGGGCGGATCGTGCCATCCGCCGCAGAGGATGGAGCGAACAGCCAGGGGGGATCCTCGGCGGGTTGTGCCTCCTGTGCGGTGGAGACGTGCTGGGGTCGCCATCGAAAGACCGAGACAGTCGCACCCAAACGAGCACAGGACGTGGAAGCGGCCTTCCCAGCGCACGTGCGCGCTTCTTGTGGCTGGTGAAACAGCCTGCCAGTCCTTGCAGCGACTGGTGTCTTGCACTGACCTCGTGGGTGGACCCGCGAGAAAGTCGGCGAAGAGTTTCAACGGCCACGACCAAGAATACCTTCAAGAAGGTTCAGGTGGCCAGGAATCTGGACGTGAATCCTTCCCGTCAATAACCTCGAATCAAGCTCAACGAAAATCTGCATCGGAAGCATGTGGAGGAGCGTCATCAGGCCCATGCTGGGCGCCTACACGGCGCCCCGCTTTGTGGTGATACAGGATATGCGCGTGGGCATTCCTCACAAGGTCCTGATTTGTGTCATTATTGCGTACGTGCTCTTCAACATCATCAGCAATCAAAGCTACCTGTACACAGAGACGCCGCAAGGTACTGTTGCGGCATTTTCGACCATCGTAGATGAAGTGTACGAGGAAAACCGAGTGCAGTTCGAGGAACTAGATGCCGTACCTTGTGCGAATCCCTCTATCTACGATTTCACCTACAGCAAAGAATTTGTCTACGACAACTTTACATGTGCCTTTATCTCACCAGAGCAGTACACTGTGAAGGACATGCAAGGTAACGTTTTCTTCGTGACCCACTTTACCGACATTCGTAGCGTCACGAGACCCAAGGAAGGAGAAGAGTGCCCGAATCCTGAAGACGCTGGATTGGGCGACAACTACGACCTTCGCGATGCCAACTTGACGCTGCCAGGCACTTGTGCATACAGACAACAAGAAGACTATCTCGTGCCGGCATCAACGAAGATGCGTTTCACGTTCTTAAGTTCGTACGATACATCACCCCTCATTGGAAGGAACGGAGCAGCCCCAAGGACCTTTTTGCGGCGCAAAGGCAGCAATGAAAATCTTGCGGAGTTTGCACCCGGGTCAGATATTGAGGCTTCGGTCCAGGATTGGCTTGATTGGGCCGGCATCGACCTGGACAAACAGTTCAATGATCAGCCAGTCTCAGCAAACAATGTGGACGACCCCAATTTCCAAGGAGTAGGTGATAGCGCTGGCCAGTTCCCCTACGTCAGGGTGACTGGATTGAAAATCGTGCTGTTGACTTCATTTTACAACTACAACTTGCAGCCAGGATCAGGCGGTGTAGGTACAACCAGCTCTGAGATTGTAAGCGTGGTCGAGATCGACCCGCAGCTCACATGGACCAGCTTGGGCGACGATGTCTCGTTGATGTTGAACACTCCTGTAGACCCGCAAATTCTTTTGAGAGAGAACATCACGATTCAAAATGAGATCTACACCTACGACCGGTACAGGTATGGAATCCAGTTTCAATTTGTCTTTGGTGGAACCATGGGATCCTTCGACTACAACGCATTTATCAATGCATTGGTACAAGGTTTGGTGTTGATTGGTGTGGCTGGCACCATCACGAGTTTGATTGCCCAGTACATGCTTGGCACGAGATCACAGCTGTACAGGAGCAACATGCGGACCGATGTGAACTTCCGCAGGGAATACGCAAGATTTACTGCCCAGGCCCTGGTGGCAGCTTCCGTCTTTGCGAGCATTGACGAAGGTGGAACGGGTTACCTTGATAAAGCAGAGATCTTCAAGCAGCTCAAATACGTCTTTGGTGCATCAGGAAAACGTTCCGCCACCTTGTCTGACGACAAGCTAGCCGTTTTGGCCGAGTTCTTGTTGAAGGAGAGCGACAAAGTGTCTCATGGGGCCGCTGATTTGGATGACGATGTGAAGGATACCAGCCTCGAAGCCCGTAGGGTCACGATGGACGAATGGGTCAACATTTTCACGGACGACATGACGGACGTCACGATGCTCTCCAACATCTTGAAAAACAGGAAATCCAAGCTGTTGATCAACATGGCCAAGGTCCAGAAACAATCGGGGGATGATGTGTGAGCCTGCCATTCCTCCTGTCTGTTGTCGATGGTTCACCTTGGACGTGGCCCCCGTGCATCCTGTCCACCGCAGCCACGATTCAAGTACGCCTTTTTGTTTTTGTAATCCATATCCAACTTGCGCCCCACCAGCTTGTTGCACCGTTCACATCTTGTGTTGTACCGTTCGGTTGATGATGGGGCATCTGTGCCTCCAGGATGGATGGGTTGTTGCTGCTCTCTGGCATCCAAGGAAGGGTGGATACCTCTTGGCTCCCAATCTGGTCAGCTTCATTCCACCTTGTCGACTTCGTCCATCCCGCAACGATGGCGTCGCCGCTCGCGAGGACGCTGCTGGGACGCGTGGCGTCGCAAACCGCGGACGAAGGTGAGAAAAGGATACCTGGAAACGCGACGGGATCGAGCGTGCGCGAGGTCGCCTGGCCGTCCCGCGCGTGCGAAGGGCTGACGGTGGCGGACGACGAGCAGCAGGAACGAAAACGAAAGGTGTGATCACGATCCTGTGCAATCTCTTGCAGCGGGAAGGAGCGTTGACGTCCGACGAGTGCTGGTCCAAGGCTCAACCGGAAGGAGTCAAGAGCAAAAGCCACATGAAGCAGATCCTGCGATTCCTTCGAAAGAACGGTCTGGTCCAGACGAAACCGCAGGAAAGCCAAGGCAAAGCATTCGTGTACGAATTGACCGAGAAGAAAAAGCAGAGAATGGAAAAGTTTGCACAGCTGAGGGATCATTGAAACCACCATAGAGCACACGTCTTGCTGCGCGCAAAGAAGAGAAATAAATGCAGAGGACCTCCGGTGGCGAGGTGGATCAAGATCATTCCAACAGCGCATCCAAGCGAGGGGCGGGAGGCTGCGAATGCACTGTTGAGGACGAGAGGCTCTAGTGGAAACCCCTGTTGATCTGAGCTCGGCTCACCCGACTCAAAGCCACGATGAATGCAGCAGTTCTGAGCGTTGCGTTCTTCTCGTGCTTGATCTTCCAGATGTTGGCAAAGGCCGACACCATGGCATCTTCAAGACGTTTCATCACTTCGTCCCTGGACCAGGAAATGTTTTGAAGGTTCTGCACCCACTCCTGCCAGCTTACCACCACACCGCCTCCATTGCAGTAGATATCTGGGAGTATATGCACCCCCATCTCGTGAAGCATTGTATCTGCCTCTGGAGAGGTTGGACCGTTGGCCGCTTCGGCAATGTACTTGCACTTCAGTTTGTGTGCATTGTCCTCGGTAATTTGGTTGCCCAGGGCAGCAGGGACAAGAACGTCACAGGGATGGTAGAGTACCTGCATCCTGTCGTAGGCATGGCCTCCAGAGAACTCACTGAGGAGATTGCCGGTGTCTACATGGGAGGTAAGCGCAGGTATATCAAGACCCTCCTTGTTGCACACACCACTGTGTACATCGGCGATGGCCACAACCTTTCCTCCATGTTCATGTATACATTTTGCAGCCCATCGACCAACGTTACCGAATCCTTGTATTGCGAACGTCTTTCCTTCGATAGATGTTCCTTCATAGTGCCTGATCATTTCACGGATCCCAAAAAACACTCCAGTACCAGTGGCCTCCTCCCTGCCTTTGCAGCCGTGCAGCCACACAGGTTTTCCAGTGACCACACCAGGCTGGAAGCCTTCGAACTTGGAGTACTCGTCGAAGATCCACGCCATCTCCCGTCCGCCGGTGTTCATGTCCGGGGCAGGTATGTCCACGTATTGACCAATGACCTCTCGGAAACCTTCCACCATCTTCCTGGTCAATCTCTCCAGCTCGCTCACGGTCAGCTCGGACGGATCCACACAAATGCCACCTTTTGCACCCCCGAAAGGAAGATCGAAGACTGCCGTTTTCCAGGTCATGAGACTGGCCAACGACCTCACTTCATCGATGTCCACTTCTTGATGGTAACGGAGTCCTCCTTTGAAGGGTCCTCGGCTGTCGTTGTGCTGCACACGATAGGCTTGGAAGGACCTCACGTCTCCGCTGTCCATCCTCAGAGTCATGGTGATGGCCACTTCTCGCATCGGCTGCAGCAGGATCTTCTCCATCTCTCTCGGATAATCCATCCGTTTCAGCACGTTCCGGACGAAGGTGTTGGTGTTTTCGGCGTGTCCGGCCAGTCCACGGCACCACTCCAGCGCCCTGGACATCCCACCTCGGCACGTGAGCGAACGGCACGCGTTCTTCATCGCCATCGCCATCCTTCGATCCGCTTCCAAACCTGTGCGCTCGTCCCAATGTCGGGATCGTGGCCAAGTGTCGGTGTCGGATTTCCTCGTCTCGTCTGAGATCCCCACCCCAACCCATGACTCAGCAATCCCACGTGGCAAAGGGAAGGGGGTCGGATTTCCTCACTCGTGGGTGGAAGCAAGGGTCCATGGCCACACCTCGAGTGAGAGAGTGGAGACGGGTGTACAACACCACGCCGAACCAACACACAAATTGAGATGGAAGGGAGAAGCAATGGACAAAAGAAAAAGACGGGAAGAACTCCCCGACCGCGCGTATAGACGCACCCCGCGTTGGTCAAGTTGTGGATTCCGAGGTTTCATCCAAATAAGGGAAAGTAGGATAGGAAAGAACGTGGGGCCGAATTCAAGCGAGGAATCCGACAGATCTCGTCAATGAATGCACCACTCGACTATGCTGGCTTCATTGATACCAAAGGAAGCATGTGTTCGTGCCTTGCGTGGGCCGTGAAACACATCGCCAACACCCACGCATAACCTAGGGAGTGACACGCCTACCGTTCTCTCCTACCTTGGTCGAACCCCATGACGTTGATGTGAGTGACTTGATGAGAGGAGCGAATGCCCGGATATGTTAACTCGCGATAGAAAACCACTTCCAAGTGGTGATGATTGATGCATCTTACAAGCAATCGTTGCAGGATTTGTCATGGATGGCTAACTAGGTTGGTCGTTTTAATTGCAGAAGCGACTATTCCAGAAAGCAAAGTCACACCTTGGCAATCGTGCAACGATTGTTACGTAGTCAATTGCAGCACCAAGCACTTTCTGCGACAACGAGAAAGTTTACTCGAGTGTGCTTGCGATTCGAACCAAAACCGTTGCCGTTCTTCCAAGTTCCACTTCATGGACGTTGTGTTGTGTAGATGCATGGCACACAATCTCAAACACCCGCGCACTTGAGAATTTGTTAGGGTTGTGCATGAGAATCATGAAATGGCGTTGTTGTCACCCAATTACAATTGCATGAAGCATGAAAATTTCGACTTATTGTTAGGTGGTCGGGTGCAAGCATGCATTACAAGTGAACACTGCTTTCACATTGAATTCCTTGAAGCATACAACAAACACAAGCGCATGAGCAAAGATCACCACACCCTTGGGTTTCTCAACCAAACTACCCATATAGACCAGCTGAGTGTAAGGCAACACTCAGAACGGGCTCTGACAAAGTGGGCAGTTGCTTTTATGGGACGTACTGAACCATTTGTACAGACAAGCCGAGTGAAACTTGTGCTTGCATGTCTGACAAGCAAGCCTGGGCAATGATCGGTTCGAGCTGTGCACAATAGAGTAGCATATTGGACACTCTTCAACACCTTCAAACTGCTTCTCTATGTTTTCTTTCCACATAACTAAAGCACTGCAAATAGAACCATTCGAACTCTTCAAATACGCTGTGATTTGCAGGAGCCACTTTCGTAGCACAGATTCACTTAAACCCACGTTCTGTGTGCATTCCACCTCGGGTGCCTTCAAAGGATAACAGTCTGGAACTCTGACCTCTAAGTGCATGGAAGTGTCATCAATTTTGAACACTGCCTGAACAACCCTGGATGCTAGCAATGCTTTCACCTCAAAATTGTCATTTCCTACAGTACCACTCTCTGGGGCCATGTGGTTTTTGATTTGTGAGAATTCGGATTCTATCAGTGCTGGGCTAATCGTGGTTGACGTGTAGTTCTCAATCAGTTGTGAAGCCTGTCTACTGCGCAATCCCAAAAACCAAGCTCTGGTGTGTGAAGGGAGAACTGACAAAAAACCTGCATACAATACTCGACTAAGGGAGCAAATTCCAGACTTGTCACAATCACCAACTAAAGACCTTACCCCAGCCAGAAAGGCATCAGCATCACCAACTGAGCGCGCAGCTCTCTCTGCAACTGTGTTTCTTGAGTACTCGTCATCATCATTCAGCGAAGATGCCCACATTTGCTCTTCAACAGTGGCAAGAATACCAGTACTAGAAGCAACTTGAACCGCATGCCCACTCATCGACTCAAACCTCAACGAACTAACTGGACATAGGTGGAGTGCTGACAAAAACAAGCTCCATGCAGCAAAGAGCGTGGTTGTGCCACCTTCCATCTTTGTGAGTAGTGATTGCAAAATTCGCGGAACAGGTGCAACTTCCGTGGGTAAAGCAGCGATCTCTGACATCTCCACATGCCCTTTGTCATTCCAAGCCAATTCAGGAGATAAAAGCTCTGCAGATATGGAAAATATTTGTTGGATGATTGGCTTCTCAAACAAGAGCTTGAGCACAGCCAACTGAACATCGTCATGGGCTGCTCGAGCAAATCCAAGTGCTGTGATTGTGTCTCCAAACTCTAAGTGACCTTGCTGCAGGCTTTCAGTGATAGTGTCCCATGCCTTCAGAATCAGCTTGCTCTTCGAATCCATGGATGCAGTAACATGGCGTACAATTACACCATAGGCTTTCCAAACATGTTCTGGAAGTATCGAATAGGCGGGATCCAGCTCAAGTTGCTCGTGTTTGTCTACAGCATCCTCTACCAAACCCCACAGAAATAGAATTTTCAGGCCTTCAACCAGGTGGTCTTCAAATGCAATCCCAGGACTATCGGAACCTTGCTCATAGATAACATCACCTCCATCAGACATCAGGCAAAGTCCAGCCAAGATGTGAAGACATGAGGATTCAAAACCATAGTCACTCTCCCTGAATTCTACAAGCAGTTTGTGAACATCTGAACTTGACACTTCCACTCCCTCACATATCTCCAAGACCTTGTTAACAACATCTTCCACTCCAGCACGCAGCGATCCAATCCCTTTCCCAAGAAGGAATGACAAGAATCTATAGTCACTCTCCGTCATCTCATTTGATGCGTAAGTCAAGCAACAGTGCATGACTTTGGCAACAAGCATGCTATCTATGGTATTTTTCTCTTGTATAAGGTCATCTTGTTGTGGGCCTTCAAATTCCGTGCCCTCTTCGTGCATGCATATCAACCTTGCAAGTTCCATCAATGACTCAGCTTCTCTTTCTTCGAAATTCCACTGTCGTGATGAGTCCTGTGACACTGGAAAACATGCTAGGACATTCTCAAGTGCTGTCTCCATGAAAGTGTCAGTTTGTACTGCAGACTTAGCATAGCTGATCATGCGGCACGAGAAATCCCCAAACTTACTCGTGTCGAACAGCCATGATTGACGCAAGGAAGTTGCAACAATGACCAAGACCATCTCCAGCTGCACACTTGGTGAGGTCCTAGATTCCAGCTCATCAGTGAAGAACGTGAAAATGGTCGAGTCTTCTCCCAGCTCGCACAGGACTTGTAGCAGCATAACAGTGGCGGAAGTAAGAAGTTCTCTCAGCCCGCTCACAGCGGTACTGGCAGATCGCCACATTGTAGACAAAGACTGGAGCAAGGTTGGCTCCATCTTCAGCGTTTTGCAACTTTCCACGAACACCTTTGCCAGCTCAAGACCAACATCTTCACGGACTACCCTACCCGATGCTGCACATAGAATCTCTGACAATGCCCAAGACTTCTCTGCACCTTCTGCCAAAGCAGATATATTGCTCCCATTGGACAAAAGCGCCGTGAGCCATATTGCTGTAAACTCGCAAAAAGATTTGTACTCATCTGAAAACTCAACTGCAAGAAAGTTTTTCATCAAAAGTCCATCTGCTCCCACGAATTGAGGCCAAAGGCCTTCAATAGGAGAAAGTAACTTGTCCACCATGCATGGCAAT
This sequence comes from Picocystis sp. L7, assembly GCA_020975725.1. NCBI lineage: Eukaryota > Viridiplantae > Chlorophyta > Picocystophyceae > Picocystales > Picocystaceae > Picocystis > Picocystis sp. L7. Next base: position 380,233 of record QXJR01000018.1, on the reverse strand, counting down.
ACCTCATTATTCTTCTCAATATCCACAGTGGATTTCCACGTTTCCAAGAGAAGAATGAATTCGAATGCTAACTTTTGTACATCTGGTGGTTTGGCCATTGCTGCATTCTTGAGCTCACCTACCAAGAGGTCTGCAATCTCTACCAACGAATTTTGATCTGAAGAGCTGTAGCTTTTAAGAAGTGCATCCCCTGTTCCCCAAATCCTACGAGCCAACTTTGTGACTGCGTTGCTCTTTGCCACTTGTCCACTTTTTAAACGACCCAGGAAGTATATTCTGGAGAGCAATCTCTTGGACTCTGCATGATCTACCAAATATGGGGAATAAGCTACATAGTCCACTATTTGGAGCGCAAGGTAGGCACTCAAAGTATTATCTGACTGCAGCATTTCACTAAGCTTCGACAGCATCAAGGCAGTAGCTTTCTGGTTCAGTATCGGCGGTGCAAATGAACCATTACTGGCTGTGTTTGCACCCAACAAGCCAGCCAAAAGGGACAAGTTCTCAGGCGAAAGCTTTTCTTCGCGTGATTCCAGAAGCTGGAGGTACACATTGAGTGAAATAGGACCAAGCCCTTGCAGGACACCCTCTCCACGATCGAGCGGCATATTCTCCCGAGAAGCCACTATACCCTGCACAAGGGAACCAAGGAACTTCACTTGCTTTGCATCTAAGGGCTTCTGTGCATACTGGACGAGAACAGTGTCTACCAAATTGACCCACGACCGATCGATAGCGTCACTGCAGGATACACAAACAAGCAACTCGACCAAATACTTGCAACTCAGACAAAAGGGATGGTCCGTCTTAAACACCTTCTCACACCAAGGGAGGAGTTCGTCCTGTACCAGCCGGTCCCATTCCTCTGCACTTTGCAGACCAAAGGCATTGGCCCCTCCATATTTTTGAACAAGGACAGCTAAGTATTGAACGCCAATCTCGCTACCATGATTTTTGGCAAGGTCAAGGAAGTATTTCACTGAAGGTTGGACCATGTGAATGAGCACACTGTCCGATATCCCAATCTCATACATTGCTTCGCAAAGGGCCACAAAAGTGTCCGAGACCTCCGAGAAGTTCGATTTTGTTTGGGAATCTTGAAGTACAGTCAATGATGTGCTGCCAACATGTTCCCAAAACCATTTTGCTACACCCTCCGAAGTCTCTGCTTGCACCCGGGCAATAATTTTTGCAACCAATTTGATGACCGTAGACTGCGCACGTGCACTCCCGCTGAGAACATCAGACAGGACACGTTGACAGATGATGACATCCAGCATTTTCTCCAATCCTGCATCCGGCTCGTCCATGGAGGATGCTCCATGAACTTTCAATAGAAAGACGATGCAATCACTCATACTTTGGACCGCTGGCTTCAAAGAGTTTGAATGTCTACTTCCAGTCCAAATGTGTTCCAGAAAAGCCTCAACAAAAGAAGGCGACATCAGTGTGTCCATAGGCAAGCTCCTGATGAGAACGACAAGGCCCGGGTAGGACACCTCCTCCAACCCCTCAAATCCAGCGTCCAGAAAAGAGAACAAGTCTTGCAATAAAGAGAGAACATTGCTGCTATTTAACACACCAGAATAGGTCCTCAGGAAGCTGATTGCCATATCCCACACACTCACCCTAATGTTTACGTAATCGTCGGAAAATGCTTCAAAAACCGCAGATGCCGCTCTTTCCTGGCGTGTCTCTACGCAAGGTCTTCTTTCCAAGAAGACAGCTGCCATAAGCTGGTAGTAGCTTTTGCGAATCAACGGAGACGTGCTGTTTGACATTTGTTCCCAGGCATCATCCTTTCCAACCAGCTTGGAAATCAAAGATTCAACCTCAGCTCTACATTCCGGGTTCTGGAGGGCAACGCTCATGGCATCGTCCAAGATGTCCGTTGCTTTTCCTTTGAGCATGCTGTTGCTGGACGCACCTTCTTGGACTGGCTTTCTCGAAGCGTCCCTCGTCAGCCAGGCCAAGGTCTGAAGGGCTTGCACCTGCGTCCTTTGCACGTCTTCGATCAGTTTCTCTTCGTCCGTGACGTCTTCTTCTCCTCGGATCCATTTTTCCGCCTGTTCCCGGTTCAAGCGCGCCTGCACGATTTGCAAAAGGTGTGGGAGAGTGAAGGCAGCTGCCGCTTGTATCTTCTCTTGGGTAGGAAAGGCCCTCACGAGTGCGTCCTCCGCTGCCTTGGCCACCTCCTTGGCATCGTCGCACCTCGCGAACCACATGTGCGGCAGCACGTCTTGCGCATGTGGTGCCATGCCTCGCTTTCCCACGGCAAGCGCCACTTCGGCCATGGCTGCGTGGCTGGCGACGCGCACTTCCGATTCCTGGGCACGTTGCAGTCGCACGTACGCACGTGTCCACGTCGCCATGATGGCCACGAGGTGTTCCACGGTGGCTCGTTCGCCTCCTCCATCGCCGCCGTCTGCCGTGCACCTCGCCAAGGCGGCGATGCGGCGCAGTGCTTTGAACCGCGTCGTCCAGTCTCGCTTCTGCAGCTGGCGCAGCGGCACGCCGAAGGGTCCTTCGTCCGCCGTCTCGTGCTGCTCCAGGCGTCTGGCGCCGAAGAACCCGCCGAATCCTGCGCCGTTCTGCGGCATCTCGCAGCACGCCTCCGAGCACGAGCACGCGCGTGCTGCGCCTCCGAACGCGGCCTGGAGGCTCCTTCCTCCCTTTTTTTTCGCGGTTGCGCCTTCCAGGACCTTCTGTCCGTCTTTCCAGGCCCTCGTTCGGGCCCGATCAGCGCGCGAGACGCGCTCCAGAGGCGGAAAAGGCGCGTTCCATGAGTGGCGATGCGATCCACGTCGAATCGATTCGATGCATCGGGAACCGACCTCCCCCCTCCCCCCACCCCACCGCCACTTTTTCTTCATAGGGAGAGAGGGGCTGTCGCTGTGGGATCCGTGGAGCCTCCGGAGGACCTCTCCAGTCGTTGCTCTTCCAATCGAAGTTGTAGAGCACTCCGTTTTGAGGGGTTTGGATCGATGGACCCCGGCCTGGTTCGGCCCGTGCAAGAGCAGGGAGGCCCGTGCACGTCCCAGGGTCTTTCGGGGCTGGATCCTGCCTCGTTTCCCCTGGCGGGTGCTCCTTCCTTTCGACGCGCGTATCTCTTCGAATATGGGTTCAAATCGAGCGAACGATAGCTCGTTGGATAGGTCTCGGCGCGTTCTTTCGAACGGTGCTCTCAAAATGGCCAAATTCTGCCTGGCGCGAGTTCTAGAGTCGAAAAACCACCACCAGGTGGTGGGGACCCCAAACGGCACCGCTGCTGCGCACCTTCCCAACGGCAGCCAGGCATCCACAAAGAACCGGACCGCCAAACCCGGGGAAGGGAAAGACAGAAAGATAGGACACCTTCATGAGAAAAAACACATCGAGAGTCGATGCTCCTGGTGCCATGAAGCGCATGGGCAACCGCCTGACCAAAACGCCCAAAAAAGGGTGAATTTGGAGAACTCCCCGAGCCAGCCGCACCGAGTTCACCCAGAAAACAAACGATCCAGGACGATCCAAGCTCAGATTCGGATTCTGCTCGTCGAATCACCTGGAAACACCACAAAAAAGAACGGGGAACAGGCCTGATGTGAAGAAAAAGCCCGAGGACTCACGCTTCCCCAAAGTGGCGGTGGGGTGGGTACGTGGGGGGCGTTTCGGGATCTGCTGGATTGGGGGGGGCGTGGCGCCCAAAGTACGAGGTGTTTGGTCCTGAAATTCAAACCGTACATGATCCATGGGGCGTACAGCTCACCTACCAAATCTCGTTGTCCTACCATCACTCTGTGAGTGGCAGTGCCCCCGAGGGTCACCGCTGGTAGGTATGACAGGACTGGGGGGGGGTACTTTCAGCCCCCCTCCCCAGGCACACAGAGGCAACGAGGGGAAGCTTTGGGGTGGAATCGAAAGAGGAAAGACCAAATTCAGCACCGACAGGATTTCAAGGCAAAACGCTTCGTGATGGGGAAGTAGCGCACAAAAAAGCCATCACCAGGCCTCATGGAGGAAGCGGCCATCCAGGCCACCAAAGCGGCGTACAAGGTGCTGAGTGGGAATCTCTCCGCCACGTCCAAGGTTATGAAGCGGAGTTGGGTGACAGTGAAGTATTGGGTGAAGGATCGTAAGCCCAAAGCTTCCCCCTCTTCGAAACGCCGTTCCCTCTCTTATGCCCGTGGTCATGACAAGTGGCTGTGCAACTTGCTCAAGTCTCGTGCACTTGAAGGCCAGGCCATGGGGACAAGGGACGTCATGAACGAGTGGGAAGCACGGTACGGACGGAGAGTACCGTTGAGGACCTTGCAACGGCTGTTGAAGGATTTGGGGGTGAAGACCAAGGTCCAAAAAAAGGTGATGAAGTTGCAGGCCTCACACAAGGCCAATAGAGTGAAGTTTGCGGAACGGCACTTGGGGGATGATTTTGAGCGGGTTCTTTTCACGGATGCCCACCAAATTTACCTGGGAACCACCAAGCACAAAGGCTCCAAACGAACCCTAGTCCCTCCTGGTACCACACCCCTCGTGGAGTACAACAAGGCCCCCCCACGAATCAAAGTGTATGGTGGGGTGTGTGCTCGTGGACTCACAGGCCTGATGACAGTCACGGGGACCACAGGGCAGCCTTGTGACTTCAAGGATGGACAAGGGAAGGTGTCCAAGGGTGTAGGACAGCAGGAGTACGCAGAAAAAGTCCTCCCTTGGCTGATGAAGGAGGGCACCAGGTTGTACAAGAAGGCCCCCTGGACCTTTCAACAGGATGGGGATGGGGCCCATCGATCGAAGGCCACCATTCTCAAGTTGGTGGAGCTCTCCACTCAAGCTCACGTGGATCTCATGTTGGATTGGCCCTCTCTCAGCCCTGATCTCAGTCCCATTGAAAACGTGTGGTCTTGCTTGGACAGGAGGGTGGAAGCCATGAGACCCACCACATTGGAAGAGCTCAAAACCTGCACCTTTCGTGCATGGAAGGAGCTCTCCAAAGAGGGGCTAGGTTCCAAGCTCCTCAAAACCATGCCCAAGAGGCTTGAAGAGGTCATCCTTAACCGTGGTGGCTTCACCAAGTATTGATTGCCTCCCATGAGAAAATGGCTTTTCTTGTAATTTGACTTGAAAGTTTCTGTCAGTTTTTCCTACCGTTTCTCGCTCAAAACCAGGCACCCCCATGGACTCGTGTGTGGGGCTCCAGCGGACGTGTGGCAGCTCCACGCAGATCAAATCAACTAATGGAGCCCCTGTGAACGCCTGCATGCAACTGAAACGGCTTGAGAAGGCCAGCCTGGGGCTCGGTCCTGTTGATGGGACTCATGGGACCTCTCAACACACACCCCCAGGCTTCCCCCCCTAGGCTCTCGGGGAGGCGTGTGAAGGCGGATCGTAACCAAACTCGGTGAGCGCCACCTCTGACATGTGATTCAACTACCCTCCAGTTTTTGTGTCCCCAAACGTCGTGGTTCGTACGATATGCCGATAAGCCTCTCCCTGGAGGACAGGCCTGAATTACTGAGTTTCGGCCTGTTTTCAGCACCAAACTGTGGTCGTCCTTTCTCAGCCACCACATTGTTTGAAGAGATACCCATCCATCACTGGATTCCTCCCGCCCACGTGATGGGTCACCCGGATTTTCGTAGCCATCCAAGGCGCAGTGCGTCCACGGTGGCCTCGGCAGCAAGCCCTTACCCACCCCACCGCCACTTTTTCTTCATAGGGAGAGAGGGGCTGTCGCTGTGGGATCCGTGGAGCCTCCGGAGGACCTCTCCAGTCGTTGCTCTTCCAATCGAAGTTGTAGAGCACTCCGTTTTGAGGGGTTTGGATCGATGGACCCCGGCCTGGTTCGGCCCGTGCAAGAGCAGGGAGGCCCGTGCACGTCCCAGGGTCTTTCGGGGCTGGATCCTGCCTCGTTTCCCCTGGCGGGTGCTCCTTCCTTTCGACGCGCGTATCTCTTCGAATATGGGTTCAAATCGAGCGAACGATAGCTCGTTGGATAGGTCTCGGCGCGTTCTTTCGAACGGTGCTCTCAAAATGGCCAAATTCTGCCTGGCGCGAGTTCTAGAGTCGAAAAACCACCACCAGGTGGTGGGGACCCCAAACGGCACCGCTGCTGCGCACCTTCCCAACGGCAGCCAGGCATCCACAAAGAACCGGACCGCCAAACCCGGGGAAGGGAAAGACAGAAAGATAGGACACCTTCATGAGAAAAAACACATCGAGAGTCGATGCTCCTGGTGCCATGAAGCGCATGGGCAACCGCCTGACCAAAACGCCCAAAAAAGGGTGAATTTGGAGAACTCCCCGAGCCAGCCGCACCGAGTTCACCCAGAAAACAAACGATCCAGGACGATCCAAGCTCAGATTCGGATTCTGCTCGTCGAATCACCTGGAAACACCACAAAAAAGAACGGGGAACAGGCCTGATGTGAAGAAAAAGCCCGAGGACTCACGCTTCCCCAAAGTGGCGGTGGGGTGCCCCCCCTGGGGAGTTTCTTCTCTCCCGGATCGGGGGGGACGCGACGCGGCCTTCGAGGAATCCGGGGGGCGGGGAGGGGGGATCCTCGGCGGGGAGCGGGGGGGACGCCCTCCGAGACCGCGAAAGGATCGACGGTCCCGACGGTCCACGAAAGGAGATCGAACGGTCCCTGGGAAGGAAGCAAGAGAGGGGAGGAACCGGGGTTGGCTGGAACCCTTTCAATCAGGCAACATTCCACCACCACAAGATGGAAAACCACCACAACAAACCCATGGATGGTGGTGTGGCATCTCGTCACACACAACCCAAAAGGGACACGGGCGAACCCCCTGGCGATACGAAAGTGTCAAGGAAAAAGGAGAGGAGGACCCACATTCGAAAGTATGGAACGCCAAAAGTCCCTCAGGGTAGAGACCCCCCCGCCGAAGCAGCGCCAACCTGGCTCGGCCAACCCGGCACCCCCTCCGAGAGTTGAAAAGGAGAAAGGATCGTGTTGACCTCCACAAACCACCGCCTCTGGTCCAATAACTCGAACGCCCTTCGGAAAACGGGCAGGTTGCCCAGCGTGGTCCTCGAACCAATGAGAATTAGCTTGGACTTCGCCCGCGTCAATGCCACGTTCAACCTGCGCAAGTCTGCCAGCAACTGCCCGGGCGCACGATCCTCATTGCTTCTCACGAAACTCACCAGGACGCAGGGCTTGTCTCGCCCTTGGCACTTGTCAACCGTTAGAATGTCCAGGTTGTCTTCGTTCAGATACGTGGAGAGAGCCTCTACCTGAGAACGGAACGGGGACACTACCATGATGTCACCAGGATCGACTCCTCCGTGTACAAGCGTTGTCACAACAGCTTTCACTATGCTCATCTCGAAGCCGTTCACCAGCGATTCACCTTTGCGCGCTTCGTGGGATCTGGGAACGGCCCTGTCAGTGTCGAGGAAGGCAACAGGCATTTGGCGATCAACTGCAGAAGAGAGCCAGCAGGCCTCTCGCTCCATGTCCTGCGAGTGTACCACGCCCCCTCTTAGAACCAGTTCCGCCATGTTCAAGACAGCCTGTTGCATCATATCAGGGCAGTACGATAGCCTTGAATTTGCAACTTGCACACTAGCGCATTCAAGTTTACCATTGTAAACCAAACTATTGCTCAATGATTGGATCTCTTCACACATTCGATATTGCTTCTTCAGAGGAATGACTGCCTGAGGATTCGCGTCGCTGAGTTGCTTGAAAAGACTGACATCCATTCCGTTTTTCTTTGCTAGCGGGCTTGAAACGAGTGGTGGAAGTTGGTTGTGGTCCCCGACCAACACAAATCGTTTAGCCGCCAGAATCGGAGGCAAGCAAGCCGGTAAGGTGATCTGTGATGCTTCATCCACGATCGCAACATCAAAAAGCCCCCGGTTGCCCAAAAGAGGGCTTCCTGCACCAAGCGACGTGCAACCAACCACGTTGGCCCTACGCAAGTGGTTTGCAATACATGCAGTTGACGACACAGGGTAGTATTTCTCTCCAATCACCCAATCTTTGATTTTTCTATTGACCCCGTCTGCCCTGCCTAGGCGTAAAATATCAACCCCTTCTTCCAGAAGCTTTTGCAGCAGGTGATCAACAGCAGCGTTGGTATAAGTTGCAACAAGGACTGACAGGCCTTTTCCTACCAAAGCACGTACACATCTGGCAATGGTAGTAGTTTTGCCTGTTCCAGGCATACCCAGTACCAGAAGATAGTCATTCTTCTGCAGGCAGGCAGTCACAACACGTTCTTGGTCTGCGTTGATACCTTTCACTAGATCTTTCCAAGCAACTCCCACTACTGCACGTGCGTCATCATGTGCGACATTTCCAATTTGCTCGGGTTGCTCAGATGGCGAGGTGAGGTTTAATCTTGGAGGCTGCTGATCCACCAAAAGTCTGCAGAGCCGGCGGGTGTGCCCATCTTGCTGAGAAACCAATTTGACCAATGCCCCTTTGAGCCTTTCCATGGTAGAAACAACTTCATCCTTGTCAATCCTCCAGACTGGTTTGTTCAAAATGATATCAGAAGAAAGCAACTGGTCCCCTTGCTTTTGTGGTGGCACCCGTAGTGGCCGCATGAGCTTAATGGTAAGGGTGTTGAGGTCTACATTCACAACGTGACCTCTGGCCAGTACAACATGTTCTGTGTCTACTCCAATTATCACTCGATCTCCTAAGGCTATTTCTGCATCCGAAAACTGGGCTTCGCCCTTGTGATCTCCTTGCTGAAAGGTGACAAGTAGATCTTTTCCTTCAGCTCGGGCAAAAAAAAGTGCACGCGTATTGAGAGATTTATCTTGCACATCATACTTCAAGAGTGCTCCAGGGGAAGCACTCTTTAATCTCATGCCAGGCAAGCACCGGCCAAGCCTCTCCCTCTGCAAACCATCCATGGACCAGACCTCCGAAAGCCTAGACAAACTGACTTGCCTCTCCAGTTCAATCAGGTGCTCCCATTTCTTAAAAAAAGCTCTATGTGATCCTTCCAAGTGGCTGGTCATTTCGTCGAATGCAGGGGGCATGCCACTGCTCTCAGAAGTTCCATCTTCATGCACATTGTGAAACAACATGCAGTTTCGTAGCTGTGGACATCTCTGACATTGGTGTTTACTTTCAAGGAGGGGTGGCAAGTGGACATTGCCATCGGTGAATTTCAGCCAGTTGACAAGATCATTCCTTGCTTGCAGGATAGAACTAACTTCGATTGGAAGTTTGGGAATGCCGCTTGTTTCCCCAGTTCGTGAGTAGAAAAGCAAACCGGTGGAAACATCCTCATTGTATCGTTCAGACAAGAGCAAAGCATAAAGAACAACTTGTGCACGGTGAGTTAGGAATGGCTTGCCAGTCTTCAACTCCAATGGTACAAGCTCATTCTTGGGACTGATGGGTGCCTGCTCTCGCCCATAATTTTTCACCTTGAGAGTGGCATCAATCTGCCCTTTCACCCCGAGCTTGACTGACCAGATGTTGTCTTCAATATCAAGAACCTCCTCCACTACGAGCCTTTGTCCAAGACTCTGCCCAACGTCCACTCTACAGCCAGGAAAGTCTCCAGGCTGAGCATTTTGAGGATGCATAAAGGACTGTCGCCACTTTCGAAGCGCCGGGGTAGCTTCAGTCATCAACATTTTCATTTCTGTTTCTGTTGACTGGATTTCACACAGCTTTTCAAACGAATTAGCAATTATGCTATCAATAAGCCTTGAGAGCTCTTCGTCTGTCACATCCTTGTCCGTTGTTATGTATGATTGAAATAGTTCATGAATTAACGTTCCTAACACAGCCCATTTGTTGGACGGACCACCTCCAAGCCTTTCCTCAAGAACTGCTTTGCGTGGACAGTCGAACATTGTGCTTAGCCTTGTGATGCTCAAAATTGTATCAGGGTGCAAAACGAGGATCCCTTCCAAGAAACTTAAAGTACAACACTTGTGGATGCTCCCATCCACCTGCTCATATGTCCAGGAATCCGAGAAAATATTGACCATATCGCCAATTTGCACTGGTGTAGTGTGCCAGCCATCCTTCAAATAAACAAAGCAGTCTTCACCGCCTGCTAAGGAATTTAGTTTGAGGCGCTTTACTGGCCCCCCTCCACACATGTCAGTTACCTCTTCGACTTGAAATCTATACTCTCTATTAGCCTCTTCCTCGAAATGAAAAAAGTCATCATTGAACTCATCCAAAATTTGCCTACTGATAGTTGCTGTACATTGCGTTGCACCAGGTGGGTCACCTACTCTATCTTGGCTTTCCACTCTCAAGCTCAATTCTACATCGGTCTCGCAGCCCATGCTCGGAGCGGAGCCATCCAAGGGTGCTCCGAATGCATCTGGTCCCTCTTTGGTAGCAGCCAAGCAATCATCATTGCTTTGTGGATGGATCTGACCCATTGAAGTGGTGTGAAAAGTTCCAGAGGGCACCTTGAATGTGTTGGCTTGATGGCCGGGCTTGTCATCATGCAACATCTGACAGGTAGACACTTGTTTCCTCTTCTGATTGACTACGCTCTCAACTCTATCAAGAAGCTGTAGGATTTTCGACTTGTCTGCGCTTTTTGTTGATTTTCTTTGTTTTGTTTGGAAGGGATTCTCGACATCGGTAAAGGAAGCCTTTCTGGCATTGAATCCTGCGTGATTTGTCCCCGGTGGAACTGTCCCTGTTGGGTCATCTTTCCTCTGTCTCCAAGTGGCTTCCTCTTCCCCCGCTCCCTCACTGATGTAGGAGAGTATGTTTTCCAAGTCTTCACCCACGCGCCCGATTCCACGATTGGGTTTGGCGTCGTTATCCCGTTGAGCGGCCATTTGAAACAGCTCCTTGAGTTCTACGCAATCTCTGGACTTCCTTCGCAGCTTCGTCTGTTTGGGTCTTCCATTGCTTCGTTCTTCCCACAGGACTTTGAAAGCATCTTCCTCTTGGCTGAGAAGGAATTCATGTGTTTCCCTTGTCCCTTCTGGTTCCTGGCCGTTGGACTGTTCCAGCTCCTCCTCCACCTCTCCAGTTTCTTCTCGATTCGTGTTCCGTCCGTCCTTTCCCTTCTTTTCGCGCGTGGACCCTTCCTTCGGTTTCAGCATGTCTGTCTCCGAAATGGGCATCTTCGTTTTGTCGAAGAAGTTCGCGATGTCGCACGTGTACGGCGCATTTCGCTTTCCCTGTGTCCATCCCACGTGCATCCGTCGGTCCATTCGTCCCGTCAGCCGCGCCCTTGCGCACCCCTCGCGTGCGGTTTCTGTCCATCCTTGGATCCTGCACGTCCTCTTCCTTCTTCCTGTGCTCCTGCACATCGATCCCTCACCTTCTTCATCGCACTAAAAGCGTTTCCATGCGTCGCGTCTGCTTCCGTTTCGTTCAATCCGGCGCCAACCGCGCCTTTCCTTGTTAATTAACCTCAAGCCGAACCAGGGGGGGCTCGAAGGAGTTTCTTCTCGAGGGAAGGTGGAAGCGGTCACGTTCCTCTTCTGCCTCCACCTGAACGCATGGAGAAGGCGTGCGTGGTGGACAACGGGATCTCGCGGATGACGAAAGCGAACGTGGGGGAAACGATACATCTGCAGGATAGGAAGCTCCCTCGCCTTCGTATGAATGCGAAACCAAGGGCTTCCGTGAACACGAGGGGGGCTGGCCGCCGAGCGTGAAGGCGATGCAATCGTTCCCAACGTTCTCTCGACGATGCGTCTCCTTTCGCTCGGAGAGCAAAATCCACTCGTTCGAATATCACCGGAATCCACTCGGATTGAACACAAGCAAGTACGAAGACGAAGGTGGGAACATCGTGTTTGCGGATGCATTCCGCGCGTTTCAAGCCAAAGTAAACACCATGCATAGGGGTAAGGTAAGATGATACCCGCAAGGTCAGAAAGTGTGCGAGGGGTCCTACGATCACGCCGTCAAATCGATGCTTGGCCGCGGATCCGAACAATCGTCGCCGCATCCAATGCATCGTTGAAATGTTTCGATGCACACGACCAAGTTTGTATACGTGCACCTCCCCTTGTCTACCATCCAACACCCCGATCTCTGTGCTTGGGCATGTGCTTTCACCAATCTACGTCTATCGTTGCAACCCTTTATATTCGACGCCTTTTCTTCCGCGAGTCACCTTATCAAGGCGAGGATCACGTGCTTGACTACACTTGGTGGATTGCGATGCTTGATGAGACACTTTTCGAGTGTGGCGTCGTGAGGGGTGCCATGATGACGCACCGTTGAACGTCAAGCCGTTTTGTGATTCTTGGCTACATCCACATCGATTGCCCACGACTCGTGGATCGAGCACGATCGAATTTTCTCTTGCGTTCCAACATCCAAGCACAGGATGGGAGTGTTCCCAAAGCGAGGGCGGTAGGTTCGGCTTCATCGTCGCTTCATGTGGCCAACGGCGAAGGGTTAGGTTCGAAATTTGCATGCGTGAAAGGAAGGGAGGGGAGACATACACACCCGAGGGCGAGATGCACTTAGCATCGTGCGGAACGATTGGACGGTCTACCCCGACTTGGATTGCGCGAGGGGGTCTTCCGAGGCTCGATTGGAACGCGAGGATTGAATTCGCCCTTCATCCACTCCCCTTTTTTCTTTCTCTTCATCCGTGCGTCTCTTTTCGCTTCGTGGTGTCCGCTCCTCCCACGCACCTCGTGCACCTCCCAGCTTCGCCCGCCTCGTGTTTCCCCGGGTTGGCCACCATCAGCTCCGACTCGTCTTCCTTGGACTGCACCTTTCCCCCCGATCGAGAAGAAACTCCCTCCGTGCGGATCGCCCTCTCAATCTCCCCCGTTCCCTCTCCCTCGCTCTCGTTCCTTCCCTTCGGATCCTCCCCCGGTCCTCCCACGCCTCGTCTCAAATCCTACCCGGTCCAGGTCCCACGCCATTCGTCCATTTCGCGCGACGCACGTGTTCGCGCACTTTGCGCCGAGGCGATGCTGGCGCACGCTTCGCCTCTTTCGACGGCGGAAACGAGGTGGCAGATGGACGAGGACGACGTGGTGTGCGAGGTGTGCGGCACGGAAGGCATCGCGGAGGTGCTGGTGCTGTGCGACGGTTGTGGCGGAACCGGCGCAAGGCACATCTTCTGCATGGAACCGCCGAAAGAAGCGGTGCCAGATGGGAAATGGTACTGCCCCTTCTGCAAGGATCGAAGGAGGAAGGAAATGGCGAACATGTCGCACGTGGAACGGAAGAAAAAGACGATGGACGATGGAACGAAGGAAAACAAGGATCGGAAGGGAACGTCCACACGCACCTTCGAAGGAACCACACGTGCGGTCGTGGGCAAGGCGGACGCAAAAGTGGTCGTGGATGTCGAAGAAAGGCAGCCCAAACGGACCAAATACGACCTGGAAGAAAACCGAACCACGAGGGAAGCGATCCAAGCCACGACAGGAACCCTGGAAAGAGAGAGGAAGGATGGCGGAGCCAGCACGAGCAAAGCGCAAACACAAGCTGCTGCACTCAAAAGCGATGCGCAGAAAGCAAGAGCAGGAATGAGGGCCGTCTTGGCAACAGCAGGCCGACCGTCACCGTTGGATACCGTCAATCTGCCGTTGGCTGCGCCCATCGAATTGCCTCCACCACCTCCCTTGCCGCACGGCGGTCCCAAACACCTGGAAAAGACAAAGGGATGGGAACCCAGCACACCAGCCGTGCCTACAGAACACTTTCGACAAAAAGAGAAAACAAGTAGAACTCCCCAGGGAGCCGATCACGACGCCCCTACCAGGCCCGCCAGGAACGAGGCGGACATCTCCACCAAAACGCCAGTGCATGGCGGTGAGGGCACGAACCTTTTGTCCGCGTCCACGTTGAATACCGAACATCCTAGAGGCAAAGTCAGCAGAAGCTGCGGTAAGATAGTGCCGATGACTCTTGAGCTGTCGCGCTGTCACTCGTTGGACGAGAACCGAATCCTTTGGAAAGGCCTGGTGGTACTGGACGGTCTGATCTACTGCAATAATCTGGTAGCCAAACCAGCTGACGATGTAGCCACCATCAATCCTCTCGGCTGTCAGCGCGCCGCAGAAATGCTACCCAAAGCTCTGCTGGTGGCTCTTGAGCCTCAAGAGAGAATCGTCTACACAGGAACGATGGAAAAATGGTTGGACAGATGGGCCGCGCTCCAAATCCTCCCAGATCCGAACAAGGGGTACAACCCTGCCTTCAAAGAGGCATACAGGAACATGCGATTGAAGAGGCAAGCCGGTCTTCTGGAAATTCCGGATGAAAGGAGAGACATCATACTGTGGCCAGGCAACAATGCGCGGAAAGAGCAGGTCTTTTGGGTACTGGTACGGCCTTCCACAACGTGGACAAAAGCTCACAACGACCAATGGCACTCGCAAAAAGCCTCCAACAAGCTTCTCCCTAGTTCTGGAACAAAAAGCATACTGGCCAAGAAAGTAACTGGCTTGCAAACCATCGAGGGAGCGCGCATTTGCCTGCTTGGCTTCTCCCAGGAGGAGAGAGAATGGCAAGAACGTATTCTTCAGGGTAGTAAGGCTAAGATTGTAGTTCAACCCGAGGTCGGCAAGGTTGACATTGTGTGTGTCGCCGAGACTGCAACGAAACACTTGGAGACATTGCCAAACTTTTCAGCAAGGCTGTTCTTGGACTGGAAGATACGCTTTGTCTCAGGGGTGAATGAGCTCTCACGTTGGTGCAGGTACAAAGATTCAAGTGCATTTGATATATCAAAGAATGAAATTTTTGCCGGGGGCATCACTATTGTGTATGACTTGGAGACAAATCTGGATAGTGTTTGCAAGCTGGCGTTTATCGTCATGAAGTTGAAGGCACTATCGACTTTGGAAGAACGAGTGAAAGGTGTGCAGAACGTTGGTTCAAAGTGGATGGTCAAGGTTCCAGGCAAAGCTTTCTCGGACATAAGCGAGCTAACACACAGGAACCTAGACGCAGCAAGCTCGGCAGAGCAAGGGATAGCCCTGCAGGTGCTACTGGAAGAGTGTGAGCGTCAAACCCATATAGTACCGATCGCGAACAATGAAACTTCCCAATCAAGAGATGCAAACATTCCACAGATCATCCGCACATCCATTAAGATAGCATCATTCTCGCAGTTTCATACACGACTGGTAATTCTGATGACATGTAGTGAACAAACATTGGCAGCAGGCCGCAGGCAGAGGAGCATTATGTGTGGTGACTATGGATACGCCCTTGCTGTTTTGCAAGATTACTTCAAGCACTTGGATGCACAACAAAAACTAGTGGCCCCTAAGCAAAAGCATAATAAGATTAGATTTGCCGAGGGTTTTTGAATAAAGCAACCTGCACACAATGGGTTGCAAGCCAGGAGAAAATTCAATGTTAAGCTGTACAATCTGCTTTCTTCACTAGGTTAGTCCGATCCCAGAGTAGCTCCCCCTGATCAACTGCACGACCATCAGTCTTGCTCAAACGAGCACTATCTGGCTCGCTTCCGCTTTGAATGCCTAGGTTTACATCCTCTAGTCTTCGGCGTATGGTGTTGTAGGGCTAACCTCACCCGATCATCAAGGACAGAAGCGCTGTATGCCACAGATGCAATTGTTTGCGAATCAGAAAGATGCTGAGACCACGCTTGCCTTTCCAGATCACTCCACCACAGTCGTCCCACGCGGGTACGGTCCAATGCCCCGACAGCCACATTGTTCTTTTCCAAAAAGTCCTCTTCTTGAGATGAGCTTTCCATCCATTCCAGGTCAGCTTGAGGGCTTGTGGTTCTCATTTGAAGCATGGAATCATCACTGTCAGCGTTGTCATCTGGGCTGTTTCGTGTACCATCAGAGTTGCTTTCATTTGCACGTTTGGCAGGAGCAAGCACATCGGAAAATGCGCTTTCAACATCCTGAAGTACTTCCTTCATCATGCTCAAGGAGTTCCAATGGCCGGCTGAATCTACCTTTTCTTCCAAAGACTTCAGACCACCAGGGATGTCAACCTTCAGATCGGCTGCCAAATTGCAGAGGTCATGCAGCCCATTAGCAATGTGCCCCATCTTTGTTACTGAGGAAACAAGAATATTGCTGTTTTTGTGAACTGCAACGCTTGCGTCAACTGCAGCTTTCGCAAGATCTTTCTCGGACATGCTTTTCACCGCAGCAGCAGCAGCACGCTGCGAGTGCGTACTGCGCTGCTCCCTTGCTTTGACTTGCTTTTCTGTCTTTTCTTCTGCTGTGCGCTGCTTCAACGCAGCTGAGATGGTCAGGTAACGATCTTTGATGTTCTTCTTCAAGCCGTGCTCTCTGACCCCACGGTCTTCCAGTGAACTGATTAGGTTGTCCAACTGCTCGATACTCTTTATTACCCTCCATTGGTTGCCTTCTGGTCCTTCAATGTATATGCCAGCTTTCAGTCCAAACGTCTGAGGGAAAAAGAAAAATCTAGCAAAATTTCTGTCTCTTCCAAGCACGGAAACTCGCACAGCACTCGCAGACAACTTCTTATCCAATGCCTCTTCTTCTCTCTGCCGTACTTTGTCCACTTCGCACCTTGCAGCTTCTGCTTGTCTGAAAGCTGCAGCTTCGACACGGTGTTGCTCCTTGCGTTTTCGTAGGAATTCACTTCTCTTCTTCAAGATCTTTTGCTTTTCATCCTCCACGCTTCTCCGGTGTGCCAACAGTGCTTTCCTGTCGTTTTCGTCTCCTTGATACTCAAATTTTGCCTCATCCAATGGAAACGCTGCTGCGGCCTCTTCTTCTTCTGTTTCTTTGCAGGTATTTGGTGCTGAAAGATTCGGCTCCCCGAGAATTTCGCAGGCTTGCGTGGCTAAACAATAGGATCCTGGATCTTCAGTGGCAACATTTAGGTGGATGAGCAATTCCCGAATACTTTTCAGTGTTTCTCCTGTAGCTGGTGAATAAAAGTTACCATCCGAATTACGCCTGCCTCCCAAGGCGCTCCATGCCTCCACGAAGGGGGCAGGAACGGCTAATTTTCGGCGTTGCCTGATTTTCCTACGTTTACTAGTTTTGTCCTGATCACCATCTATGTTTTCTCTTACTTCAGAGAGGTCTGCTTTGTCATCATCGTCATCTTCCTCGTCTTCATACTCTTCAGACTCTCGTGCATGCAGTGTTTCAATGGCCTCCAGTATTTTTCGTTGGAATTCGTTCGCTTCTCTTCTCGACAGTGTGATGGAGGCACTTTGGGAACGTAAAGCACCAAGCTTGATGAGGGACCTGGCATTCGCTTTCGCCTCTGCTTCACGCTGGCCGCGACGAGCTTGACGCCGCAACCCACGCAATGCTTGAGACTGGTCCACACGATCATCAAGAAGGTTCCTGACCGGTCCAGTTTGCAATGCATCGTCACATAGTTCACGTAAAGCTTTGCAACAGAGCCTTGGTGGTAACGCCTCGAAGGCACAAGCCTGCATGGCTTTTGGCAGTTCCTTCTCAAAGGGTTGTTCTGACTGAATACCGTAAATTCCAAGTACATGCATGACTCTATCTTGTTGAGAGGGATCACATTTGCAGGCGAAGTACTTTCTTAGAACCTCCTGCCAAGCAGGCGTGGCAGTCCATTTTTCTGAGAGAGCCTTGAGCCAACGCCTAACTCTTCTGACCCCACACTTAATGTGTGATGGATCTAATAGGACATATTTTAGCAAGGGCAAGAAAATTTGGCGTGTTTCATCATCAGTAGCTGTGGCATCCCCGTTCAAGAGTCCTGCAAGATCTGGGGGAGACCACTCAGGGATCAGTGATTGTAGCAGGGTCATACACTGAGCTGCAGCTGCAATGTCGCCGAACGAGCAATCTTCCTCCGCATCTTCAAACTCCATTTCTGGAAGTTCAGCAGAGAGTGGGGGAGGTTCAGCTGCTTGTGCTTGAGCATTGTGCAACAGCTCTCGCTGCAGGTCCTGATCATCCATGGGATATCGTTTTTCTTCCTCTTTTTTGGCTTTGCTGATTGCTTTCTGTTTCTCCTTCTCTGCCTTGCTTTCAGCTATTTGCTTTGCATGTGCTTCCTTCAGCTCATTCTTCTTCTTCCATGCATCCGCCTTCGCCAAAGCACGCTCTGCAATAGTCATAGACTTCTCTGCTTCTTCAAGTGAAGCCCGTGCCTTGGCAACTGCTTCCTTTGCACGGTTTAGAACAACCTCTGCTTTACGCCTCCCTTTGCTTGCTTCGCGCTGCCGCTCTAACCAACAGTCATGCACAAAAGCTGCACGTTGTTTTGCGATGTCATCCCTAACTTTGTTCACAAAAGTTTTGTGAGCTAATGCCTCTCTTCGATTATTTGGGTCGCCTTCAAAGAAATAATCACTCTCATTGAAGGGAAAACGCTCTTCTGCTTCTCTTTCAAATTGATCTGCTAAACTTCCTCGCGGTACTTTGACTGGACTTCTCGTACTTGCTTCAGCTTTGACAAGACGAAGGGCTTCATCATGCTCTGAAATTGCTCTTTCGAGGTCCCTTTCTCGTTTGGCAACTTCTCCTTTTGCTTTCTCGAGCAACTCAACAGCAGATTCACGTCCCTGTGCAGCAACTTCTGATATCAAGAATCTGCTGGACTTCTTCTCTGATGCCACTGTTGGTCGCCCTGCTTTGATCCATATCTCCTTCAGGGCAAACTGACTAGGGCCAACATGCTGGAAAGCAGCAGGCTCAGATTTCATTGCAGTGTATACGCGAGAATGTGGCCTTTCCATGCCTTCAAAGCTCTTCAGACCCTTTGCTTCAATGCGCTTGACCATCTCCTGGGCAGTCAATCCTTCTCCACCTGCATCTTCCAACACCTCTACACATACTGACCTGAGGCTCCCCTTCTTCAACGACCTTTTCAGGTCTTCCACCATGATGACACTCTCCTCTAATGCAGAACCAGAGTCCTTCTCTGGCGGATTGCTTTCATTCATTCTTACAGGTTCCTTAACATTCATTGATGGGTCGCCATCAATTTT
The DNA here is from genome assembly GCA_020975725.1 of Picocystis sp. L7. Classification (NCBI taxonomy): domain Eukaryota; kingdom Viridiplantae; phylum Chlorophyta; class Picocystophyceae; order Picocystales; family Picocystaceae; genus Picocystis; species Picocystis sp. L7. The sequence goes on along the minus strand of QXJR01000018.1, from coordinate 361,363 downwards.
CGGTGTCATCACTTCCTTCGTCTTTTCCCTCTTAAGTGCCCTTTTGGCTGCAGCTGCTTCTGCTTTGGCCCTGGACTCCGCCAAAGCTATCTTTGCATCCTCGGTCATTCCATCGGGGAGGTTGAATTGCTCTCTTTTACAGGGTGCAGCAAGCCAAAAAAGATGCTGTTGGTCCAGCTCAAGGGATTCCACCAGCCAGCAGCGGATCAACATTCGTGATGCAGGCTGTTTCTTTCTAAAGAGGTGCCTAATTTGTACCACTCCTGTATCTGTGGAGGCAAAATTTACCTGCACTTCATTGTTATCTAGCTGCGACAGGACTGTGACTGGTATAGAGTTATCATCGCCTGATTTGAGAAACACTTTTTCTCCTGGGAAAAAAAGAGCCTGCTGCTTCTCTGTAGGCAAAATCCGTAGGGTCAGTATCGCCATCAAAGAAAACATCGGATGAATGGAAGGAATCAGTGCGTACCAAAGAGGCGCGTCACCAGATCGCCTAGCTTCAGGGGTGATTGATGTGCAATGCGAATAAAAGGTTCTTCTAGTTGATGTGGAAACTGCATGTACCAATGCGTGGGGCCAACACCGTGTCAGTCACGAGGATCGATTCGCGAAGCGGAGAGATTTACCAAAACCTGCCTGTACCAGCGATAACGCACCTTCTTGGCTAGTGCTGAAGCTTTCTCCTCACTCTCCAGAGCTTGTTCATACGTAAGACCCTTCTTTCCTGTGTACTTGCACGTCCAGTGTGGGGTCTGGTAAAAGTTCAGGCGTTCCGCGTAGTCTCTTCGATTGGCACGTCTCCTCGGTCAGTTTTTGACGTATTCCCGACGCACTGGCGCCAGCCGTCACGGCACGTTCGTTTCCAACTCACGTGTACTCTCGGAACACTTCGCCAGTGTACGGGATGCGGTGCAACTCCTCGCCATCCTTGAGGTCGTCCACTTTCGTTTGTCCAGGAACGAATAAGCTTCGCTTGAGGAGCGGCATACCAGGGTTCGTCTGCGTCCCATCGCGGAGTGCAAGGTCAGTCTTTCGTTCGTTGCCCTAGGGCTTCGTTCGGGTTGTTTTTTTTTTCCAGCTCAGCTCTCGACAGGTGATTCGCACGCTGCAGGACCCTTGCTTGCGCGTGGTAGGATGCCATGGTGGATCTGACGGCACATCTCGTGTTTCGTTTCCTTCCAGACACGCCAGGGAGCACCGTTGTGGCGCCTCTGGCGCTTCTGGAGGTCGAACCAGGACCAAAGCACGCACAGCACGGACGAAGCACGTTCGTGTCGCTTCTCGGCCTCGTCCTTCCCGCGATCCGCTCGCTGCCTTCGTTCCTGGCACGCACCTGCACCTTGTGCTGCTCTTCCAGGCCTCCGAACGGCACGCGATCGCGACGCCTGCGATCCGCGGTGCGCTTCGAAGCTGAGCACGTCGAGGCGAGGGAAGCCTGTTCTGTGGCGCTTCGAAAGGCAACCGCGTTTTTTGCATTTTTTTTTGGGATTTTCGTTTTCGTTCTTTCAAGCTCCGTTTCGGATGCGGTGGGTAGGATCGGTCCAGTCCGGGGATCGACGGGGACAGTCCCGAAGACGCCCCGGTTCGATCCTCGGGTAGACCCGAAACGAACCTGGGACCTCGGTTCGGGCGGGCAAGGGAGGGTGGGTCGATCCTCGACGGGAAGGGATCAGTCGTAGACACGTCCCGACACACGTCCCAACAAATTGTACAGGAAAAAACAGGGCACCGCGGCGTCCATGAGGTTCACCTCGGGGTCCAAGTTGGTGGCGAATCCTGTGATGATGCAAACACCAAGCACCAATTCCGCGTACTCCACATCCACGCTGACCTCGTATTGACGACAGAGCCTCAGGCATTCCTTCAGGACGCGGTCCACGTTCACCTGACGCACAGCCACGCCACAATGGGCGTCCCACAAACGGGCCATGCTGCACCGGAAAGCCTCCACATCCGTGCAGTGCTGGACCTTGGCCCAGGAAAGCAGCAGCTCCGATGCACGCTGACTGTTGCCAGATGCAATGTGGAACAAGAAAGAAATGAAACGGTGCCTCATCTCTGGCGTCAACTCAACTACCAAACCAAAATCCAATAGGATCAGCTGCAAGCCACCCACCCCCCCACGACTGTGACAAGGCACCTCCCGCACCATAATGTTGCCAGGATGCAAGTCCGTATGTACAAAGTTGTCTTTGAGGAGCATGCGGAGATACGTGTCGATACCTAGATTGACGATTTGTGTGTTTGCTGCAGATGGGGCCTTCATGTACCCGGCGACCGATCGCCCTTCCTCGAACGTCTCTACCAAGACAGATGGGGAGATCAGACCTGGAACAGGCAACGGTATCACCGTCATCTCCACGCTCGCAAAGTTCTTCCCACAGCGGGAAAGGTGCTTGGCCTCTACCGTAAGGTCAGCCTGTGCCGTCATGATGTGAGAAAACTGAGATACACTCTCTTTGAGGCCAAGCCACCGGAATGCTTGGAAGTTGGTCAGGAAATTCACGAGGGGTTTGACAACTTGGAAGTCTCTCCTTATGTGCTCTGCCACATTCGGGTGCCGGACCTTCACTGCAACTTTACGGCTGCTTGGTAGATGATGCCTGACTTCTGGAGGGATTCTACCTTCTTTAAGAACGGCAATGTGAACCTGAGCAATACTCCCAGAAGCAACAGGTTCTTCCTCGAAAAAATCAAAGATGTCATACATATCACAACCAAACTCACGTTCAATCTGCCGACGCGATCGCCTGAAGGAGTGCTTCGGTGCATCATCATGGAGGGACGACAATGTAAGACATAGATCAGTCGGAAACAGATCCTCTCGCGTGGCAGCCCACTGTCCCCATTTGATGAGGGCTGCTCCGCTGCTAGTAATGCCCAAAAGCAGAAACTTCCACACCATTGCTCGAAGCCAGCTTTTCTGGTCCACTACAAACAGCGACGGGCAGCATAAAAGAAAAGGAAAAAACATTGCAGCAAGGTACAACGCTCGGCAAAGAGTGCGCAATGTCTCTGTACTTTCTACTAGAGTGGACATATGCCTCATGCCTACAGAAAAATCTTCTTCTTTGAAAACTTCACGCTGGACCTCCTTGACAAGCTCCTCAGCACATAATTCTTTAGGAGACTTAGAAACCCTTCTGCCCAGGCGAATGGATGCAGAGAACAGTGGGCCACCTGCAATGGACAAACCGTCGCAGGTTCGATCTATCGACAACGTGCTCAACAGTGCAAACAAGCCCTCCAACGGTGGCTTGTCTACCAAATCGATGATATGCGGAGCCAACTTCTGAGCCGCCCATCTGTGGTATTTTCTCCAAGCACTTTCTGCATCCGGACCGCTCTTGATGCTACCCCGTGCACATTTACGTTGCAAGGAGCGATGCTTCGACATTGCTACAAGGCAAGCCTGTACAGCAGAGAGTTTGGAGTGGATCTGTGGTGCCACAGCCCTGGTTAGAGAGCGGGATCCAACGAAAAATAGAGCTGCAGTATGCAACATCGTGTCATCCTTCAATCGCTTTTCCAGCGATCGTGACAGTAATGCACCAATCCAAGAAGCTGCTACGAGAGTAGCGCTCACTTTTGAAACTTGTGGTACCAACATTTGAGCGACGTGAAGTGCAGCAAACTGCTCAATCCCCCTGGCTACCCTCCTACTCCTCCATGTTCGTTTCATGGCGCTCCTGTTGTCGAGACTGCTTGAATCGTGCTCGATTTTCATCCTGAACAGGTTGAGGTTCACGACAGGATTTCCGTGCTTGATTCCTACATCGAATGTCAATGGCAGTTGCAACGTCATCCTCTGATCTTTCCATTCCCAGCTGGAAAGCAGTGCAGGGGTTGGTTGTTCCAGGCCGAGGCGTTTATTGGTCCTGATCACTTCATCGGCCTTCCATTCCCACGCTGGAACTTGGAAGCCTTGATGACGAACTGGGCGGAGCTGTTCCCATGTCCGATTCTTTCGACCCATCGAAGCGGTCACACACGAGCGTGGGTCTCGGACCTACGTGTCGTTTCCGTGTCCTTCGAGCGAGTCCACTTCTTCTTCCCACCTCTTCTCGTGCGCTCCGACCAGTGATCATGCCAGAGAAGTCCTGGTTCACGTCTTCACACTCCAGTGCGGCGAACGAGGCGGGAAGGATGCGTCAGAGCGTCGCTTCCAAGGCGGCAACGCGCATCAGTGCGTCGACCACGTCCACTCCACCACACTCGAGGGAAAGACCGCATTTCCCGTCGGTCCCTCCTTTCGTTACACGGTCTTTCCCGATCAGAAGCACGGTCCCCGGTTTCGCATCGCGGATCGAACCCGGGGCGACTCCGGTCTGAACCGAGGTCGGTGTGGCCAGGTGACCAGCTGGGTTGGGAAGAGGCGTTCAAACGCGATCTGGAACGGTGATCGTCGTCTTTTTTGAACGCGCACGAAGACGTGCTTTTGAAGAACGATGCCGACGACAATGGTGCCGAAAGGAGCAGGAGGAGCCGGTGCAGCCGCCCTCCGACGCAGAACAGGTGCGCGGGCGAACGGGTGGAGGGAACGAAGGACGTAGTGGACGAGGAGCTGGACCTCGGTTCCGTCGCCAGCGAACACGTCCGTCATCGGGCGCGATCGAGCGGCTCCACAGATGGCGAGAGCGGTGACATGTACGAGTGGGAAGCGTGGCCGACGAGACTTGCACTTCCCGAGGGGGTCGGACGCCATGGGATGTCTTGGGAGATCTGGAGACAGAGGTTGTGCCGAGGAACCCTATTCCCTGCAAGCGAAGCCGCGCCGAAGCGCATCCCGCTTTCGATCGTCTGGGACCTCGCTGGCTCTCCTCCCTCTTCGAATCGGTGGATGATGCGACGCGTGTTTGAATCTCGACGTGTTGCTGACCGGAAAACGTCGTTCGCGTTCGTGCTTGGAACACCTGCAGCTGCACGTGCACAGACCGGTGCCAGCCAGGGCAGTGGAAGCATGATCAAGTTCTACACTGACGAGACCCCGGGCCTGCAAATTTCTCCTGTCGCAGTGTTGGTGATGAGCCTTGGTTTCATTGGGTTTGTCACAATCCTTCACATCGTCGGAAAACTGGTAGGTTGAACCGGGCCCGACGAGGGCAGGTTTTTCAAGACCGCATTGGTTGAAACGAAATCCAAATGCCTCCTTTTACATGGGAAGTGCATACTTTCAGAAGGAAAATGAATAAATTTGTGCAAACGCGCATTATTTGTGTTTATGGGACAGCGCTGTTGCCCAGCAGTTTCTCAAGAAATGCACGGCATGAAGCGATTCTGCGTTTCTTTTGTGCTCTGTATTTAACAATCGACCTCAACCTAGGGGACAGCAGATCATCTGTTGCTAGCATGGTCTCGTCCTCCTCTAGATCTGTAGGCATCCTCCCAAGCATTGCGTTGCACTGTGCGTGCAGTTTTTGTGCAGTGTCTTGCCATTCCTGGTGTGTCTCATTATTTCCTGATGCGAAGAGGGAAGCAATTACACCCTCCTTGTAGCAGTGCTGTAGGTACTCGAAGCCTCTTGCCACACCATCGTCGTATACGTTCCTTCCGTGACGCGCCATTTTGGCAGGGAGCAGATCAAGATATCCAAAGTGTACTGTGTCATTAGGATTGCCTTCGAGCGTGAATCCGTAATGCTTCAGCAATTTCCAATTCGTCACCTGATCGCCATAGGAGATCGTGACTTCTGCACCCTGGGCAATTTCTTGGTTCGAAATGAACTGAAAAAAGCCACTGGTGTCGTCACAGCCCAGCCCATCTGCCTTCAGTTGGAATCCACAGTTGGGTACGAAATCATGATTGCTCAAGTCACAGAAGGGCACCGTCAAGGCCAGAGGTCCTCGTGGTGTATCTATCCCGAAGGATCTGCTCATGGTTAGGGCCATCATGTAAGTGAATTGATTCAAATCTCCCACTTCTTCCTCGAATTGTCCGCGTATGTTCCAAACGTACGCCCGATGGACCCATTCATGCATCGCCAACGCATCCTGAATTTCTTCCTCGAACTGGATCTCGACAACTTCCGCCTTGGTCGCCAGAAGCAAGCTAGTCAGCATGTCTGGATTGGGCAAGGAAGCCTCGTAGTAAGCTCTAAACGGCATCCGGTCCATCTTCATCATCCACGACAACCACAGCGCAAGGGCAACACTCGGCGGTGTCCCTCGTTGCAGTGCAGCTCCCAGCTTCCACGGGAATCTCGTTCCATTCACCGTTTGCCATTCGTGTTGCAAGGTCACGGCGTATCTGTTGATGCCCCTTTCAAGTCTCGAAACGGCCAGCGCATCTTGCAGTGGTATGGACAGCAGCACCTCCCCTTTTCGCACGTTGCGCCTGGCATAGGTACCTCTTCCTCGTTCCGAAACCTTCACGAGGAGAGGGGTTTGCGGTTGGTGGTGGTCCAAGATCCTCTGTATTTCCGAGCAGGTCGTCTTTCCACCCATTCCAAGACCGGATGCGGGTGCAGGTGCGGTCATGGCATGGACGTGCACGGCGTACGGATGCGAATGCCGTCGCCAGGATTGTGTAGCAAGTGCTGCACGTGCACCGCCTGGCTCGTCCCTTCGGATTCACGAGAGCCACACGATTCGAAGAACCGTCGTACGGATCGACGGCTCCCCTCCGCCCGGATCCTCTGCGACGCATGGACCCTTGCGACCGATCTTTCCCTCGAGACCCGGGAAAAACGTCGCGGGATGGATGGATGCCGCGGAAAGATCCTCGTCGCAAGCGGGGACCTTTCGGGAGGGATGCGGCCAGGCCAATGTTGTTTTTTGGGAAGAGGTCCGTTTCCTGCGGAGGATCCCTCCTCCTGGGGTCTCCTCGGGGCCGCTTCGGTCCGTTCCCCTCCACCGAAGACGGGTTGGTTCGTTGGGTCTTCCCAGACGCGTTCGACCGTTGTTGTGTGGAGGGGACCACGGTCTGTCCTCGTGGCTCCCTGTCCTGCAGGACGCAGACACGTGAGTCCCCAAGGGAGGGTGGGGATAGGAAGGGACCTCCCCCCTCCCTCTCCCTGTTTCCCCGGGAGGGGATCCCGTACGGTCCAGGATAGGTCCTTCCTTTCTCCCCCCCGGTTCGGCCCCACATGCCCTACCTCCACGTGCATCCCTGGACCAATCAGCGATCGCCATTTCGCACCCTCTCGTCTCACATCTCCCCCCTCGTCCCCTCCCCGCTCTGGTCCGGAGGGCGCGTTTCAGACGCGGTCGTTAGCCGACGGTGTGGGGTGGCCGAAGCCGACGATCTTCCCAAACGTTCGTGTCCATCTGACCGCTTCCTGGTCCATCGACACGCGCACTTCTCGGCGTCGCATCCGATCCACAAGCCGCCGTCCGATCCGCCACCGAAGCAGAAGATGGCCGCCCTCACCGCCAACGTCCTCAAGGGCAACAAGGTGCGCACGCGGAACGAGACGAAGGAAGGGGAAGGAGAACCCGCCTCGACCACAACCCTCGTTCCTGGCGTTGCACGTGCGAAGCGGTACACGAACCCAATGAATCGATCCAACGCGCGGCTCGTCGATCCAGGACGCGAGTTCACAGGTTCGGACGACGGATTGGAACGGGTGGAAACGAGGAGACTGACCGTGGATGGCGAACCCTCGGACGCCGATCCACCACCGACGCCACACAGCTCTCATCCAGGTCGTCTGGATTCCACGCACAGAGCGTGCGCGCCAATGCAACTCGCGGATTCCGCCTGGTGCGCGTGTCTGGCATGAAGGTGCATGCGCAGACCCAGAGGGCCGAGTACATCTGGATGGACGGATATGAATCCTCCGGGCTCAAGGTATGCGAAAGTTCCGTACGGATCCGCGACAGGCTCGAGCCTCGCCGGGATTCCTCGTCCAGCCGGAGACTGACCACGATCACTCGAACAACTGTAGGGATTGATGTTCAACGAGATGCGCTCCAAGACCAAGTGCATCCCAAATCCCATTCCAGTGGGTGGCGAGTTCCCCGACTGGTCGTTCGATGGTTCGTCCACCGGCCAGGCCGAAGGCAACTTTTCGGATTGCATCCTCCGACCTGTGTTTTCGTGCCCCGACCCTATTCGTGGTGGACAGGACGTACTCGTGCTGTGCGAGGTCCTCGATGCGCATGGCAAGCCCCATCCATCGAACACTCGCTTCCCGTTGACGGAGCAACTCACCCCTGAGATTCTCGCCGAGGAGCCCCTGTATGGTTTCGAGCAGGAATACACCATGCTCGGAGCGGATGGCCGCCCTTATGGATGGCCCGAGGGTGGGTATCCTGCACCTCAAGGTCCATTCTACTGCGGAGTGGGACCAGAGTCTGCCTATGGACGCGCCCTTGCCGAAGCACACATGGATGCTTGCATCAAGTGTGGCCTGACAATTTCTGGTATCAACGCAGAGGTGATGCCCGGGCAGTGGGAGTTCCAGATCGGCCCAGCCGGACCCTTGGAGATGCCAGATCACGTGATGGTTGCGCGCTGGTTGCTGCATCGCATTGGTGAAGATATGGGAATCATCTGCACATTCCACCCTAAGCCCATGGGTGGTGACTGGAACGGAGCTGGTGCCCACACCAACTTCTCCACCAAGTCTATGCGTGTGGAGGGTGGAATGAAGGCAATTGAGGCCGCCATAGATAAGCTGAGCAAGACACACATGGAGCATATCACCCAGTACGGTTCTGGCAATGATGCTCGCTTGACTGGTCTGCACGAGACATGTGACATGAACACCTTCAAGTTTGGCGTGGCAGATCGTGGCTCATCCATCCGCATCCCCCTGCCAGTGCAGCTGGCTGGGCAGGGCTACTTGGAGGACCGCCGTCCTGCAGCAAATGTGGACCCTTATGTGGTAGCACGTCTCCTGCTGAAGTCGACCTTCAGCTGAACGTTAGGATTTCCAGGTTCAATTTGATTGGTTATTCGGAAACCACCATTTCAGATTTTATTAACAAAAGCCTCGAAGCTCTCATGCTTCGGTTCCCAACCGAGTTCTTGTCGTGTCTTGTCATTGTTCAACTTCTTTCCTTGCGGGGGGCCCTCTCCTAGGAATTCACACTCACCTTTGTACCTACCAGATTCGATGGCATACTTCATCATATCGGCCAATGTCACGGGGTGGTTGTCGCATCCTAAGTAGTACTTTGATCTGGTACCCGCAAGGAGCGCGTTGATCGTGAGTGTAGCCGCGTCCTCATAGTGTATGAGGTTGATCACATTCGCCCCACAGCGCGACACACTCCCAGCCTTGAGGAAGAACATGTGCGCCCCACGGTCGGCGGTGTAGAGCCCTGCCAATCGCACCACATTGCCCCCGACTTCATGCACGATTTCCTCTGCAAGGAGCAGCTTGTCGGTCCTTTCCGAACTTCCAAGCAATTGAAGCTGTGAATCCTCGTTGCAAGTCCCTAGGCTGTTCTCTCCGAACACCCCAGCGCTGGAAGTAAACACCATACCGCCTTTTCTATTCCAATGACGAGCTGCTTCGGCCACTTCCTTGGGATAATCATCACTGCCGGAAGGAGGTGCACAGAACACAACGTAGGGAAACGCCCTCCCATCATCCTGATACTTCGTCCTTGGATCTATTCCCATTGCACGCAGTCGCTCGTGGGATTGTTCGGTGTTGGTTTGTCCCACTACACGGGCTTGTGGGAAGCGTGCAAGCCAGGACTCCGCCACCATGCTTCCTAGCACGCCAGGTCCGACGACGAGCAAGTCGTGCGCGTGTCCGTCTTCGACCGTTTCGGCTCTCTGTTCCTTCACTTGCTGCTTGTTCGCTGCGATGGAAGGCTTAGGATCCGACATTTCGTCGAACCGATAGAGAACGCTACCGTCGGCGAGGACTTGGGAACGCGCCTCCGCACGCGCCAGGACGCTCCTGGGACGTGCAGATCGCGCTTTTGGGCCCTGTGGTCTCTTTTGGATCCGTGCCAGATGCAAGTGTGCGGCATTCGCGGCCCTGGCCATCGCCGAACGCGTCTGAAGCACCTCGTGCACGTGCGCTTTCGTCTCTCTGGCACCAGCTGTCAGGTGAGGATCTTCCACCTTATCCTGCTTCGAACCCGAAGGCCGTTTCCTTTCGAAAGGAGGTTGAGTTCCCTTTCCCAACCGGAAGGCACCGGGATCGACCCTCGTTCCCTTGGGGATCTCCCGGGACCAACCAGACCGTCCCGTCTCCACCAATCAGCATTCGTGTTGCATCCTGGGAGGGAAAGAGGGGGGTGACCGATGACCTGGAGTTTCTTCTCCGGAAGGGGGGGGACAGTTGGCTAGCACCTGGAATCCAATGGCCAACCAGGAAGGAACCTTGGGGTACAGGAGCCCGCAACATCCAACGCCACGGATCCAAGCAGGAAAAAGCATCGTTGTGAGACAATGCACGACACGTTTCATTGCGTAAGAGAGGTACGTGGTCGTTTTCACACACGTTTCGTTGCACCTTCTACATGCAAAACTGCCGCATTGGCATCGTACCGATGGCATCGGGGCTCTCTCAGGCTCTTGGGCGACTCAACAGTAGGGTTTGTCAACCAACAGGAGGCGGCCGAAGAGAAACAAAACGACCCGTCCAACTGTGGCATGGTCTGCAAAAGAGACGTACCAGAAAACGTGGCAGAAAGGTACCAGTACGGGGCAGGCTTGTTCAAGACAACTGAATGCCACACCAGCACATCCCATCCGAGGCACGATGCGACATAACACCCATTTGTTTTTGCTACACCCCATAATCTCCCGCACGGACGCCCACGAGCAACCAACAATCCCGAAGCGAACCTTTCGGGACCCGCTCCAAGCAGAACGTGTAACGGGCAGTGTGATGCATGCCATCCCTTCGGACGTCTATCACCTGCACCGCACGATTGCGATCTCCACCTTTCCCGTGAAAAACGAGGGGACGTGCCACACGCCACTCGTCGCATGCCAGCAGGTCTTCGTACGGCGGTCTTTGCAGTTCCATGGCAAAACCGTCGACGTCCAACCAGGCTTCCTTCGCCCGCCAGCTCCGTCGTAGGGTCGACTCGGTCGGCGCCGTGGGCGACGTCGCGTCTTCTGGCATGGTGAACCGTCTTGCTACCTTCACTCCGTCTCCTTGCACCGGCCAATCGTTACGTTGCAGCGCCTCCATCACGGCGGACACGATGGCCGTCGGCGGCATGAGGTGCGTCGGCGAACGTCTCGACGAGAGCGGTTCCATCTCCTTTTCCGCCACGATTCGCGAGAACTCGGCCTCAAGGCTCGAGTCACCCTTGGAACGAAGCGGAGGCAGACGTGGACGCGTCGAAGGACGCGGTCGCGACAGGTTCATGGCGTCCTCTGTTTCGAAGTGGACGATGTGTCCTCGCATCCGCGACCAAGGACGTGTCGAAGCTACCCGCGGTTGTGGATGCCATAACCGTCCGAACGGACACCGTTATCGGGAATCCACGAGGGGGGATGGATCGACGTGTGGTGGATGCAGAGAGATGTCCTTGCTTTGGCGCAACCTGCACAGCTGTTCGTGCATCCTTTTGCTGTGGACGTAACCGCTGCGTTGGATGGGAATCTGGCGGGAGATGTCGCCTTGTGACCAAGAGGAACGGCCTCAAGAGGTGCCTTCGGACATCCAGCCCTGAGAACAGCAGTGCAACACGAAGCCAAGAGGACAAGTGAAACCATCACCGCCACCTGCACGTGCGCTTGCAACGCGTGCTTCGAGAGAGACTTCCTCGAAGACTCCGGCGTTCCTTTCGAACCCTCCTCTCGCGGCCACGTGGACGAAGGGAGTTGCATTTCGATGCTTGTCGGAGGAGAACCGCCCATGGCGAGAGAAACCTAGACGACTCGACCTCTTCGACCCAAACGCGACGGTGGTGTTCGAAAAAGCGAAGGTAGGCGGCGCGCCTGGATCTGCAGACGAGGACGTGGCCGATGATTGATACCAAAAACCTAGCGGATTTCGCTGAATCCATCGTGTGGAACAATTCGACTTCTATTCTTACATGAGGCCTGCAACATCGTGGACGTAGGATGACGGTGGAAACGAGACGAAAGACCGAGTTGCGACGGCTGACCCAGCAACGATCGGTTCCACCTGCGTGCAGACCTTGCATCGTTGTGCGATGGATGGTCTGTGGGAGCAGACCTTCGAAAACCCACCTAGAATCGCCTACGTACCCAGGGTATGGATCGAACAGGTCTTCTCGAAGGCTTGAGGGGATCGAGTTTGCCTGGCGTACGATCCATACCTTTGTCGCCCATTCGTCCTTGCTTGACGGAACGATGCCAAGGTGTGCTGGGATGGATGTAGGCGTCGGATCTTCCTTGTCTCCGTGCTAGTGTCTGTGTCTCGAGATGGCCAGCATCCTTCTGCGGTGAGGATGCTGGCGCTGCACAAGTCGGAAGAGTTTGGCCTTGGATGGTGCTAGAACTGGCTGTTACTGGAGGCATGGAAACAATTCCGTGCCATCCAGTCCAGGCGAGGATCTTGCGGGTTCATTGTCGGCAGGACCGACCAGCGATCGTGTCTCCACGTCACCATGGCATCTTCCCTGCACCTTTCTCGTTCTGACGCCCTCTCCGCCGCACCCGAGGTAGGTATGGCATTGCTCTTGCACGTCCATGCATATTCTGGTCGAGGCTGCCTCGTGCAGTTGCCTTGCTGGCTGCAGTTGCCTTTCTCCCCCATCCAGTGGCATCTTCTTCAACTCCATCCTGTGGTTGGATTCAAATTTCCAGGTCCCCCACCCCCGAGGGAGCCCGATGCGTCTCCCCCATCCTCCATCACCGCAGAGGACGAGGTGCCTTGGCCGGTCGCTGTCCCGGTAGGCTTCGATCGTCCTCGTCGGCGATCGGAGATTCTCCCTCCCCTCGTCCCAACCCTCTCGACCGATTGTCGTCTCAAATCTCCCTCCATGTCCCCCTTTCGACTCCCCTTCGCTCCGTTCGGGATCCTCGTCCGTCCGGTTTCGATCCCTTCGGTCTCCTCTCCTTTCGGGGGAGGTTTCAGCCGCCCCTCCTGCCTGGTCCTGTCGAATCCACACGTCCCTCCCTCTCAGCACCACACGAACGCGGTTCAGACGAGCACCACACACGTGCTCGAAGGCGCATCCATTCCGCACACGCGAACCGCAGCGACTTCGCAGGACAAGGGTGGGACGCACCTGCTGTGGCAAGGCAGGAATTGGCCGGAGGCAGACGCGCAGGAAGGACCTGCGACTCGAGGATTCGACGGGACACGGACACCGAGCCAGGTGGCATACGAAGAAAACGACAGGATACATGGTCAAAGCATGCTAGAAGGCGTACAACGAGGAGGAGCGTGTGTAACGCTGCGAGACTGGACCGGGAAGGAGACGTGCGACGGAGAAGGACGCCTGCGTTCCCATGGAACGGTCCTGGAAAGCATCCGCCTGGGATCATCCTTCTTCCGATTCCGAAGCTGAATCGGATTGGGCGGATGGAACAGCCACTGCACCAAGTGCCGAGTTCGGACTGGAAAACGATATCTCTTCGCTTTCGTTGCGCGATCGGGATGAACGGCCAGGGAACGACCGTCTGCAGGTCGAAGACGACTCTGTCTTCCAGTTCGAAGAGGCATTCCTGCAGTGCGTTGCTTCCAAGGAAGAAGAGGCTGACTGGCAGTGCTCCATATGCCTGGAGGAAATTCCGCTTGCCAACACTGCAATCGTCAAGGGCTGCGGGCACCATTACTGCATCGGATGTATCGTGAACTGGTGCCTGTTGTGTGACAACAAAGGAGCAAAGGCGACTTGCCCTAAATGCAAAGGTTCGTTTACTTTCCTGAAAACTCACAGATTGTTGAATGGAGCACTGAGTGACCAACTGGTCGAGGAAAGCGTCACCCTGTTGAAGCGTGCAACCTGGTTGGACACTCAAAACCCGTACAGACACGTGATATCGGGGCCCGAGGAGAATTCGGAAGACGACTACGTGGATCATGATGATGATTACTACTTTTCACCTGCTGCAGGGAAGGCCCGAGTGGTACTTGGCAACCGTAGATGGGGCGAAAATGGTTTCGTACGTGCTGGGCACTTGCGGGCAAAAATCTACAACACAGCTGGAACCTCATCATCCAGACCTGCCAAGAGCAAGGGCAAAAAGGCGTTGAGTTCCTTGCAAGGAGCATCGGGTTCTCCACACAACTCTTTGACCAAAGCAGAGGCCATCCCTCCCAGCACCTCACCCGGTGCGGCTCCTAGAGGTAAAGGCAAAGATGCAGCATTTCTGGGTACGCCCCCAGAGTCCACCGGTTGCGGACGGAGGGCTAAGAGGTCCGCCAAACGGGCTGCTTCAGAGGCCTGAAACGACCATAATTTTTGCAGGTGTAGATAGCGGGGTTTGTAACATAGTCTTTGTAAAATTGAATATCGTAGACGGATTGGTATCTTGTGGTTTTAACCCTCTTCGTTGCATCCCTTCTGTTGGGTCAGGACCAGTTGGTGGTACCGTCTCGTGCCCTTTCATCCATCCCCTTTGTTGGAATGCACCATTCCTTGGTCAGGCACGTCCAGGATCCCCCTAGATCGCGGTCTGTGGTCCAGGGGGTGGCTCTCCAGCGTCCATGTCTACCCCTCGGGACCATGCCTGTTCTCAGTATATGGGGGCGACCCCAGACGTGGGGACATCGTGGGGTCGCCCCATCTGAGAGAGAACGAGAGGGAAGGCTTCGATAACGCTTCTCTGCCTGCGACGGTTCGACCCCTCACTTCGCCGACATCACCAGCACCGCACCGCGGCCATTCACGACGACGTTGGACGGTCGTGTTTGAACAGGAGCCAGACGGAACCGACACGCTGAGCGAATCCGAAGCCATTCGAGGACTCGATGAAGCTGGAGACGACGTCGATCGCCTCCTGCAGTGCATCCAAGCGGCCGAGTTCCTTGCCCAAAAGCCTGGCGAAAGCAGGCAGAAATTGAGAGCAGCCAAGGCCCGCTTGAGAGGGCTGAAACTCAAGGAAAGCAAGGAAGAGAAAGAAACGGCGGAGAAGAAGAAGAAAACTCAGCCTGGGTTAGACCTTGTGAATTCACTTGAGGATTTGGACAAGAAGGAGCCATTGGCCGAGTACGACTATTCGATGTTCCAGGAGCACAGCGAACAATACAAAAATCTCAAGTGGCGCAAATCCAGCTTCCTGGTGGTGCCACTCGGTTCCCCGAAGAGTACTACGTGCTCTATACCTTGGCGATGCAGGCCACAAAGGGAAACAACACCGCCGAAGAACCCATGTGGGCAGAGACCGGAGGTCTGGACTTCGAAGGACGCCCCCAATGGGCTGCCTGGAACACACGCACAGGTGCCGATGCCAAGTGGTGCAAGAGGAAATTCGTTCAAGCATACTTTGAGATGGACCGCAAAGTCATGTTCATGGACAATCGCATGAAAGCGGAAGAGTGAACGGGAACGATCCTGATGTGTCATACCCTGCTGAAGACAGTTTCTCTTCTTGGGATCTCCGTGGTTCTCGCAATCGGATTGCGTAGCGCTACGCGTACCGCGGGCACATGACCCTGTTTTTGTTGCCTTTCGGGAGATGCTTGTGCCTTTATTTTGCTGTTTCTCCCTTTCAACCGTTCGCATCAGCTGTCCTGTTTTTCTCCCATATGCCACCGTCGTCCAAGCGTCTACTCGGAGGACATTTGCTTCAATTTGCATCAATCTATGTCGCTTCCTCTCGCCAGCACCCATTCCTAGAGGCTTCGATGCTGCATCATCTTGCCTTTCACTCCGTGTTTGGACACATCCATATTGCAGTTGGAAGCGTCCATGGGGGCCTCTCCTTCGTTTTGTCTCGTGTTGGACCCCATCCGGATGGATAGCCCAGGTCCCGTGAGGGTCCCCCCATGGGAGTTTCTTCTCTCCATGGGGAAAGGACGTTCCCGAGCACTTCCATCCGCCGCACCGATCGCTGGTTCGATGTTCGCATCATTGTACGTCCGATTGCACCTGCAGACACTCCAACTCCCACCTTGCAAGCGCCGCTCTCCTGCTTCTTCTCTTCCGAAACCATCCCAAACACGTCCTGGAGTGGCTCCCAGCGGATCCGGATCCACTCCTCCCGTTAACTCGACGTCTTAGTTAACTTCGTGGTGGACGTGGATCCGACGAGGGAGAATATTCTCAGTTGCCGCGCGGACGTCGCTTCCGTCCGACGTCGCGGCGCGCGCGAAGCAGGCATGCGTGCGCGCATCGCGTCTCTGGAACGATGGAAGACGTGGTGGACGACGTCAGAGACGTTTCATGACGCGCTTCGTGCGACCAAGGGAAGGAGATGGACGAGTTGGATGGCCTCGACGAAGGTGAGTGCAGGACAAGAAGGAACGAAGACCAGCGGTTCAATCGTTACTCGGACGCCGAAACGAGGTGAAGACGGAAGAGAAACGCACACGAATGGTCCAAACGAGTATCGGGATCGTTTGTCGGCTGCAGAAGGATCCTCGGGATCGCGCACGGATGCGTGGAAGGACTGGTTCCTCGACTGCCCTCCAGTTTCCATCACCAACGGCGAAGTGGAACCCACAGCATTGCAATGGGCTCGTCGGAGAGGACCCGATGTACCAGAAGGTCTGTTGTGGAAAATATTTCGAAAACGTTCCGCACGAACGGTCAATCAGGAAGGGAAGCTGAAGAGGGTGGGTGCGGGCGACCCTTTGCCACCTGGATCCGTCTTGCTATTGCCGCGATCGAGTATCGAAGAGTCTCACCATCAGATGACAGGACAAAAATCCACCAAACACACAGAAATCACGCAGGCACAGAAAAAATGGGCGCTCTCCATGCTTCTGCACGTCGAAGAAGACTTCCTCGTTCTCAACAAACCCAGTGGTATGCCGGTACAAGGAGGGACCAAGGTTGTCCTCTCCATCGATCAGTTGCTAGAACCAGTCTTTCGCTTGCAAGAGTCAGACAAGCCAAGACTCGTTCATCGTTTGGACAAGGATACCAGCGGCTGTCTTTTGGTAGCCAGAAACCCCGATGCTGCTGCGTGGATTAGCGCTGCCTTTCGCCAACGCACGAAAGAGGCACACAGACGTAGATACCAGGCAAATGTCGAACGACCAAGATTGTACGTGGAAAGGACCTATTGGGCGGTCTGTGAGAAACGAGACAAAGGCACGGAACTTTCCAATGCGGGGCTGATCGATATGCCACTGAGAATGGTGGGTGGCGAGAAGGGCAAGCAGAAAATGGTGGCTGCATTGAAGGAGGCGGGGTCAACGGAGGACGGGCTGCATGCAGCTTCTTCTTTTCGTCTGTTGAAAGGAAAAGATGGACTGTCCGTCCTGAAGCTTTGGCCTCACACCGGTCGCAAGCACCAGCTGCGCGTGCATTGCTCGTCAGGGCTGGATGCTCCCATTGTAGGGGACAAGAAGTACGGCTGGTCTTTGTCGAAGACCTCGTCCCTTTTACCAAAGCATCCAAAGTTGCACCTGCACTGCCGGAAAATAAAGCTCCGTTGTCCGGACGGCAAGGAAGTGGAGGTCACTTCTCCGTTTCCGGTTCACATGCAGAAAACATTGTCCATGTTGGGTTTGGGCACGTTCGATGCATAGGCTGTTGTTACAGCGTGCGTTGTCAGTAGGTCTCCATGCACCGTTCTTCGCTTTCTTTTTGTTTTCATTTTCCGTTGGTTTCTTTCCTTCCATGCCAGGACACGTTGTTTGGGAGCACGCCTCGGATTCCCTCCCAGTCCTGTCCCATTCCTTCGCCATGGTTCTTGGTCCATCCACCTCCCTACCTGCAGTGCAGGAACCAAGGGGGGGGGGGAGACCCACCAGGAGCAAACCGAGGAACCAAAAGGGGGCATTCCATTCGCCCTTTTTCCTCCCTTCGGATCGGATATTTCGCGTTTCCATACCCCCCTTTCCTCATCGTGTGGACTGGACTCGACCGACGAGTTCCATCCGATTCCATTTCCCATCGACTTGGACGTGTTCGCGCGCGCCTGCTTCGGCCTCCTTTTCCGCCTCGGACATGGCCACGATCGCCATCATGCGTGCTGCAGCCGCACCCACGAGGACCTTGGCACGCGCCACCGCCTCGAGGAGCGGGAAGGTGCGACGTGCGACGCGTCGGCGAAGCGAAGCGGTCCATGACGCGTCTCTGACCGTTGGACGCGCACGTGCGACTCCTCGTGGAGCGGTTTCGATGGCGGTGGATGCAACAGGGATGTGCAGCACCACGTGCCATGGTGCAGGGCCGGAAGCAACGCAACCTGGTGCGATCGTTCCACGATGCACGTAGGAGCGTGATGCGGGCCGCCTACGCCTCCCACGAAAAGGTACGTCGCACGAGGAACGGAATGGCGACGAACGAACACGAGGTGAAAAGAAAGGCGTTGACCGTATATGGAGGGTGTCATGCACAGGGAGAGGCCAACAGCACCAGCTTCCGCGTGTTCTTCCAGGACGAACAAGGAAAGGACATCTCGCCTTGGCATGACATCCCACTCTACAACCAAGATGGGACCTTGAACTTCGTGTGTGAGATCCCGAAAGAAACGTCGGCCAAGATGGAGGTGGCCACAGACGAACCCTACACGCCGATCAAACAGGACATTAAAAAAGGAAACCTGCGCTTCTATCCCTACAACATCAACTGGAACTACGGATTGCTTCCACAGACCTGGGAAGATCCGGACGTCACCAACACTGAAGTGGATGCCGATGGCGTTGCTGGAGACAACGATCCCGTAGATGTGGTGGAGATCGGAAGCGCCGCAGGAAAGATGGGCGGCGTCTACAAGGTGAAACCAGTCGGTGTATTCGCCATGATCGACGATGGAGAGCTCGATTGGAAGGTGATCGCCATCAGCACAGAAGATCCAAAAGCTGACCTGGTCAGCGACGTCGAGGATGTGGAAAAGCATTTCCCGGGCGAGCTGGAAAAGATCCGCGTGTGGTTCAGGGACTACAAGATGCCCGACGGCAAACCCGCGAATCGGTTCGGCTTGGAGGACAAGTGTATGAACAAAGAATACACCATGAAGGTGATCGAGGAAACTCACGAATTTTACAAATCTCTCAAGTCGGGCAAGAGGGCAAACACAGAAGAACTGTCCCTCGCTTAACCAGTGTGTAATAATCTGCACATCGAAAACATTCTTTCTTGGACCAAACAAGGCCACTGGTGCGGTGCGCCGAGCAGTTTTTCCTTGTTCTCTGTGGATAAATACCAGCTCACCATCAAAAACCAGTACAACGTACGGCGATTCCTTCTACTCTGATGAAAACCATGCGACGGACAGGTCAATGGACCCTGCTCCAAGTCGCCACATACCATGAACGGACCCACGTTGCACGAGATCAATCAGAGCAACCGAGCAATGACCAACCTGCGTGTCAGACCTCAGCCTGTTGAACTTATAGACCTGGATGTAGAGATTGTCCCGTATCTCTGCGGCGGCCAGATTTTGAAAGACAAACGTTTGGTACCATGCCGGGTCTCTGCCTCTGCTGACCGTTGATACATATCGCGTTCCATTGCTTACTTCCAATACAACGTACGACTTGTACCGTTTCAGAGGTCGGTTGTAAACCCCTTGCAATCTGCGTAGCTCCACCACCAGCGTGCCTTGGACGTCCAGCAGGCTTGTGGTGGAGCCGAGTTTGAAGGGCTGATAGGTGACTTCCACGTCGATGGTACCGCCCTCTCCTCCAACCAAAGGGAGGGTTTGCTTCGCTGAACCATTCTTTGCACTGAAGTTTGAGCGCAAATCCTTAAGCAAAACGCACCCTAAAAAATCACTTCCACTGATGCCAGTCTCGTTGTACATCATTTGCTCCAGGTCGGTCTTGTCCGTCCTAGCTTTCTTGCCCGATTCCTCAAGATCACCTTCTGTCAAAGGAGGCAATCCATGGAGCCTTCTCATGAAGGCTTTCATCTTTTGCTGCAGGCTAATGATGGTGGCAGACCAATCGACGTACAGGGGTCCACCTTTGATGCGTTGAAGTTTCAGAACTTCGTCATTGACTTCTTTTGCCTCTCGTAAGGGAGACTCACATGCTTTCTCTGCATACAAGTAGTGACGAATGCTTTGACCGGCATCATAGTCGAACACTCCGATCAAAATATACTGGTCATCCAGAACCTCACACATGAAAGAGAAGCTTTCGTTCCACTCTGGAGTCAGTGTCTGACGCATGACTCTTGTTTTCATGCACCTCTCATTGTACGTTTTGTTCATGCTTCCATGAACCATTACAGCGTAAGGATCGCTACCTAGAGAGACTCCGCAGCAACTGTCCTTGTTCATCACATTGTCACATCGAAGTATCTTGATGTGGATATACCCCTCTGTCATGACTTGTCGCCTACGGAAAGGCTTGTACTTTGGGTTTCCAAAATTGACCAAGGGGATTTCAAGCTTTGCTGGATGCAACAGAAACCTTTTCATCAGTGCTGTACTGACTGTATTGTACACAAGCCCAAAACCTGGTAGTGAGGACAGTTGCAGTGTAGGCATGCACGGCGAAAGCTTCACACCAATATTGAAGTCAATGTACGGCTTCTCAACACAACTGACATAGATGGTCCCGATTGCTGGCGAGACCGGCATCAAAGTAGAAAGGCTCACCCTCAGTTTCACAACAACTTGAATTTGTCTAATAGAAATGGCAGTTCTTCCAAGCGGATTGCCGAACAAACTTCCGGATAGCACTATTTCTTGATCCCCAGCAGATATGACATCCACATCAAAAATCGCATCTGACATGTCTGCAGAATGGTGCCTGATGGAGAGGATTGAAGGTGGAAACTTTCCTAGAGTACAGCTCTCCAATCTTGGTGATGCAAGTGGGAGCACACCTTTAAGGAGGTTACAGTTTACCAGGGATGCTTGCCGAGAAAAGTGATGCTCAATGGTAGGCCACATCAGCTCTAAGCATTTGTTGATATTCCTTGTTGTACATGCCTCAGGTTCATCAAGCCAGGACAAAGCATTTCGAGGTATCCCTTTGACATACTTCCGGAGAGAGTCCCTCTTTGCGCTATCGATTCTATACTCTCTTTCACCTTCTTCAAAAGTCAGAACCTTCGACAAGGATGCAGTCTCACTCCTCTCTTGGATCTTTGCCAGCCCCATAGCCATACAATCGCCGCAATGCAAACTGTGCTCTTCTCTTTGGATATTTAGTTTTATCTTGAGATCACCAACCGACTGGGCTAAATTTGCAGCATTTACACTTCCCTGTGACTTGATCTTGTACAGGCTGTACCAATTTTCTTGGGACTTGGTGGTGCCCAATAGAGGAATGTTAGTTTTAGCGTAGGCAACCCACCTTAGTGCCCAGTTCTTCGTATACAGGGTCACTGCCAGCCGTTGCCGCATGATGTTGTGGATTTTGAACTCGGAACCCTCTTCCCAGGATGGACTTTTCCCTTGCTGTTTGCTTGTTTTCTTGGAAAGCTTTCTTTTCCCCTTTTGAATTTCATGTTGCAAGCAAACATCATATTTCACATAGTACTCCTTGAACTGTGGAAGGTTCCTGGCAGAGCAAATAGTCACTTTCAGCAGGTACTGTGCAGGTATCTGAAGCTTTTTCTTGATTGATTCAACTTCCCCTGGTATCTTAGAGTTGACGTAGACAGGTAGGCTGTTAGGAAATGTCATATACTTGCCCGTGATGTTGGAAAGAAGATTTCTTAGGAAGGGGTACAAGCCAGGTATGCTCTGAGGTCGTACTCCTTTGAATCCTTTCGCAACCGAAATATGCACTGAATAGTCAACGTTTAGTGGTTCTGTCAAGGTAATAGACATGCCTGCAATGTCATCACTTCCCTCTTTTTTCACAACCCGTAGCAACAGGTCTCCAGCAATGGAGAGGTTGGATAGCGTCGCTGTAGCTGGAATAAGTCCCGCGTTCATAAGCCTGCTATACAGCAAGAGTTTTATGTCTGGACTGCTATCCCAGCGTAACGACACTTCAATCTCAAAAGCTTGCGGTGAGTCTTGGGATACAGTCAGGTCATACAGCCGCGGTGGATCCCTCCCAAGTGTCAGGCTGTCAAGGACCAATTTTGTCAGAAATTTGGTGTCTTTCAAAGCATCATCCAGTAGTGGTTGAATGATGGAGCCAAGTGGAGTGAAGAAGGCACTGTCTGCATAAGGCCACAGCTGCCAGAAAATACTATTCAACCAATCCAAGCCTTCCGACTTGCCAAGCTTGATCCACGGCGGTACTGTGGCTTTTCGGGAGCCTGTGAGCAGCTGAACGAAGGTAAGGAGCACGTTTTCCAAGTCCTCGTTGGACAGGGAGGACAGGAGGGCGCAGGACGACGCGATGGAGTCCTGCTTTTTCCTTCGTCTTCTCGTGTTCAGGTACCACGCCAGCAGGAACAAGTACCCTCCCAGCCGTTTCGGCCTTGCCTTTTCAATTTTGAGTCCTTTCCTGTTCACTGTTTGTATGCCATGGATTAGTCTCGTGGGGATGCTCCACAGGAAGGTTCCGGCTGGTCCCAGGAGCAGCACCTTCGGTGCCGTTCCCAAAACACCCAACCATTGTCTCATTCTTCCCTTTTTCCGTTCATCCTTCATATGTCCTGGAGCGGACTGCAGGTCCACTCCCCTTTCCCCGCGCGTTTGTGTCCAACTGCAATGAGACCCCTGGTTTGTATCCAGCAAGGAGGGTTGTGGTGGTTGAGGTGGAACCGATGGCAGGTAAGGAGGGGGGATCCAACACAAGGATCCATGACATCTGTGGAAGTGGGGCGAGGGTCGAATTAGGGGGGATCCTCGGGAGAGAATATTCGGTCCAACCGACACAGCCGTCGGATAGGAGGGGGCACCCCTATGCCACTTTTTGGGCGTGTGAGTCCGAGAGGGTCACGTGCCGCCTCGTGGTCCATTCCGCACGTGCTTGGCCTCCCTCAGCATGATTTTCGATGCTCTTTCCGGTGGTGTGGGTCTCGCGTGCAGGATTCACGCCCCTGACATCGAACTCGTGCGGGGTCACCCTCGTGACTTTTGAAAACCAGGCTCTTTTGGCCTGTTTGGGACCACAGATGGGAATGCGTCGGAGGACGCCCATCACGCCGATTGAGTGCGCTTCTCTTCTCTCGTCCGTGAAACCGCTTCCGTTCTTTCTCTGAGAACTTGTTTCGTCCCCTTCCCGGGCGTGGTTGGGGAGATGTGATCCAAATCTGCCTTTTGCACCGGTCAGGCGGACCTTGTTCGAGGTGCATGCCTATTTCGGTCTCTATAATTGCGCACAGGCCGTTTCAAAGCATGCCAAGGACATCATTCGAAAGAACGCAACAAGAGCTTTCGAACGAGAGTACTGACAAGTCAATCCAACACGTCATTGCGAAGATACAGAGGTTTGAAGTCGAACTCGTCGACCGCTAGTAGATGGGACCCCAACGGACCCACGCGCCTGCCCACACGTGAAGGCTCCGAGCCGTGCAGGGAAGATCGTTTCGGGACATGTGTCATCGATCGAAAAGATGAACCGTAAAACGTAGAACAACTTTGATCGAAGACTCTGAGCCTGGATCGGCCGTCCCCGGCCAAGGCGGTGGGAAACGCAGAAGTACCCCCACAGCCCACCAAAAAAAGTGGCACAGGGGTGGGTAAGAGGGTACAACAAAGGCCTTCCTAGCTGGATTCCCGTTCGAATGCTCCTGATATTTTGTACACATCGATAATGAGCTCCTAGTAGTAGTATGACGGAATTTCGTTTGCAAAGAAGTCGTACATGTGCCTGTAGCCCCTTGGGTGTCGACCCTGAAAATGGACCCCGAAACCAGTAAATTGGCCACATAACCTGAATCGACACATACCCACGTAGAACGCAACGTACATCACTTTTGATGCTGTAATTTTGTAAGCATATTTTTAATCATTCTTTTACACCCTCTGCAAAAAATCAGGGCGTAAAACGGCCAGATCAGCGCTCGAGACCATCAGATTTGTCTGCTGGTGGGGCTGTCCTACATATTCCATGAGTCCGGCAGGACCAAACATTGGTCTCCACCGACCCATTTTGGCTTGAAATCGTCTCAAACTTTGAATCATTGCTGTAATAGATGTTTGTACAAACTGGACAAAGTTTCACGGCCATGCATGATGTCAATGGGGAATGGCGGAAAGACTGGGTGCTGTGTTATAATATTAGTAAAAAATACCCACATTTTGGCTGGATCTAAACATCCCCACTTCTCGTTCCCTCTAGTACTTTGTTCGTCCACCCTTGGATTGTATGACCTCCTGAAGTCGACGTGCCATACTTTCCAAGAGGGCCTTGCCCATACCGGCCTGTGAGAGCTCGAACCAAGCCGCTTTGGCTGCCTCGACGAGCCCCTCAAGGGTGGTAGGCTTCATGGTGGCCAGCTTCCCATCCAACAAAGCCCATGCATTCTCTATCGGACTGAGATCGGGACTAAGAGGGGGCCAGTCGAGGACCACTCCAACGTTCTCACGCAAACTCATTTGGCCTAGAACCTCCAATGTGTCCTTGCTTCGATGAGCTCCGTCACCGTCTTGTTGGAACGTCCACTTCCTCTTTTTGAAAATCCGTTTCCCCTCATGGAAAAGCCAAGGGAGCACGTCTTTTCTATATTCCTCGCTTCCAACACCTTTGGCTCGCCTCTTGGTGCCATCCATGTACCGGCTCTTCCTTCTTGTGGTGCCCGTGACAGGTAGAAGCCGGGTGAACCCATGCAACGTGATCCCACCATACACTTTGATTCGCGGTGGGTCCTTCGTGTATTCCACGGTGGGGGAAACCCCACGAGGTACCATGGTGGTGGAAGCTCCTTTATGCTTCGCCACTCCAAGATAGATTTGGTGGGCGTCCGTGAACATCCACCTCGAAAAGTCATCGCCCAGGTGCTCGAGTGCAAAAGCCAACCTCTTTTCCTTGTGGGAGAACGTCAACCTTTGCACTAGCTTTTGCCTACGGGCTCGGATGCCCACGTCCTTGGTGATTCGATGGAGGGTTCTCAAGGACATCTTCTTGCCAAATTGGGCGTGCCAAGCGGTTTGGATATCCGCGCAAGAGGTGGGCTGCCCTTTCACGGCCGCCTCACGGACGAACTTGTCCAACCATGCCTCGAACTCCGTGGCGTAGCCCACGCTATGCCTCTCTCTCTTGGGCTTTGAGATTTTGGGCACCGTCGCCACCCATGCTCGTATTGTGGTGGATGACCGTTTCATGACCTCGGCTGTGGCTGTCACATTTTGATGCAACATCTCGAACACCACTTGGGTGGCTTTTCTGGCCGCCTCCCGCTTCATGGCGAGTGTGGGTGTTTCCTTGCCTCGCGCAACCATCGCCGCAATCCGTGATACCTCACTCGTACCACAGAGAGTTTCGTCGTTCCTCTTTCGATTGGTGTGCTGGACGTGGTGATCGCCCCCTCTCCTGTCCCTCTGTACCCTCCTAAAAACACCCCTCTTTCACAGGCAGAGGCACCCCGGATAGGGGATTCGAGGCTTACCCTGTCCTACTACGAGGAACTGCCCTTCGGCCTTTCCTCCACGTGTTCCTCATGCACCGGGCCTGCTTCCATCGGAATATCAAGATCTGATTCCCCGTCGTTCCTACGTGGCGATCGATGACGTGCGCCGGTTGAATACCCCTCCCAGTTTTACCCACCCCTATGCCACTTTTTGGGCGTGTGAGTCCGAGAGGGTCACGTGCCGCCTCGTGGTCCATTCCGCACGTGCTTGGCCTCCCTCAGCATGATTTTCGATGCTCTTTCCGGTGGTGTGGGTCTCGCGTGCAGGATTCACGCCCCTGACATCGAACTCGTGCGGGGTCACCCTCGTGACTTTTGAAAACCAGGCTCTTTTGGCCTGTTTGGGACCACAGATGGGAATGCGTCGGAGGACGCCCATCACGCCGATTGAGTGCGCTTCTCTTCTCTCGTCCGTGAAACCGCTTCCGTTCTTTCTCTGAGAACTTGTTTCGTCCCCTTCCCGGGCGTGGTTGGGGAGATGTGATCCAAATCTGCCTTTTGCACCGGTCAGGCGGACCTTGTTCGAGGTGCATGCCTATTTCGGTCTCTATAATTGCGCACAGGCCGTTTCAAAGCATGCCAAGGACATCATTCGAAAGAACGCAACAAGAGCTTTCGAACGAGAGTACTGACAAGTCAATCCAACACGTCATTGCGAAGATACAGAGGTTTGAAGTCGAACTCGTCGACCGCTAGTAGATGGGACCCCAACGGACCCACGCGCCTGCCCACACGTGAAGGCTCCGAGCCGTGCAGGGAAGATCGTTTCGGGACATGTGTCATCGATCGAAAAGATGAACCGTAAAACGTAGAACAACTTTGATCGAAGACTCTGAGCCTGGATCGGCCGTCCCCGGCCAAGGCGGTGGGAAACGCAGAAGTACCCCCACAGCCCACCAAAAAAAGTGGCACAGGGGTGGGGGGAGTGGATCCGAGTGTCATCGAGGAAATGGAGGTGCAGCTCGATGGAGCAACCACACACGAGTGGCTCGAAATCGACCCCCAAGAGAGACGGATGGAGCAGCATGGAGAGGCAGGCGTCTCCTCCAATCGCCTCGCAGACATTACGGGAGACGGGCGGATTCGCATGCAACACAAGGATGAGACCACAAGAGACTACAGGCACATGCCAAACCAAGGAAGCAGCATCCTGAACGTGGGGAAGCCTGAACAGTGTCCCAATCTACAATTCAGATCCACGTGCTCTTCTGCCTGCGCTCCTTCTGATTTGCACGCGTTGGATTGCCACCAGGCGGAAAAAAATGGAGTCTTGTCCCGCGTGTCCGAGAAAGGTCAACACGGCAGCAATCTACAAGGTAGACGTGGTGGCTTTGGCAGCGTCAAGCTTACAAACAAGAGATACACCAACAACTTGTGCGCCACCAAGCCAAACGCTTGTTCCCTTGCAAAGCCCGGGAGGACCTTTCCCACAGCCACATGCGGAAATCAATTGCGGGCTCCGCTCGCAGAAGCCCATCATGCGGGACGCAGCAGGCCGTACGACCCGGCGTTCGCGATCGCAGACCCATGCATCTCTGCGCAAAGACCATGAAAGTTTTAAATGGATAAACAAACCAGGATAGCGTGCGTGTGTGCTTCTGGAATGAAAGATGTTGAAAGATTCCTAATCTGGTGGAGCCAACCAACCTTGTTTGACTCCAAGGTGCCAAAGCTCAAACTGCAACGGAACAAGCACAAGCGTGATTTCATTGTGCTTTGTTGGTCGCCTTCCTTCCACAGTCATTGGTTCTTCGACGGGAGGCATAAAGGTTGGACGCTCCTCCAGCACTTCCGTCTTGGTAGCAAGCTTTCTCTCGTCCCTCTGTGTGAGGTTGACCTTCTGCCACCTCATCCTCGCGCTTATGGAACCTCGTTCTTCAATCCTTTGCTTGCGTTTCTTTTTCTCTTGAGGAGGAGTGTGAGCTTCCAGGAGGCCCACATCTTCCCAGGAAACGTGATGGGTTTGATGGATGCACGGAGCGCGATCGATTCGGCCAGCGAAACCGCCAATCGCTTCCCGTTTTTCTTGGCCAAAGGAAAACGTTTCGTCCACTGCAGTTTGGCTTCTGCTGCAGCGGTGGTGCGCTGCATCCATGGCGAAGCGGTGGTGGTTCGTGGCAGCGAACGCGCCACGAGTCGGCTGGGTTGCGCGGCGTAGCAGAACGACCACGCCGCAGTGGCGATGGCCACCGATACGACCTCGTGTATCACGAAGGCCAGCGGCAAATCTCGTGCTTCTAAGCCGCACTGGTCGAAGAAATCGCGCACGCGTCCCATGTCTGCACCACGTGTGGTTCAAGGTTCCGAATGGGCTCTCTCCTTGATCCGAAGCAAAGCTTCTTCCCTACGGGATGTCTCACTAAACACCATCTGGACAAACTTTTGCAATTGCTCCACATTCCATCCTTGGTCCTGCAGCTCGCCCAATTCCCACTTGTCCACAATGTCCCGCAATTTGTCGCCCAACAGGTCGGTCAAAGCTTCAAGACGTGTCCATTCGGAACCTGCAAAACGTCGCAAACGCTGAAAGTCGCGCAACACGGACCGGGGACCTTCCTTGGACCGACGTGAAGCCACCGTGCGCTCCTCCACAGCTTCCAAGAATTCCAACAAAGACGAGTGCAAGGCATTGCAGTCATCGATGGACAAATCGCCGTTCCGCAAAGTCTCTTGGAAAAGATAACTGCCAATGCACTTCAACAGTCTGCCAATCATTTCCACATAGGTGTGAACGGGTAAAATGCCGTTCCACGCGGACTGGAGCTTTGCCAGACAATCCACTACTGTGGAAAGCCCTCTCAAGAGCGCATCCTTTTTGGTCTGGGTGAAAGAGCGGAAGCTTCCAATGCTCCGCAAAGCTGCCATGACCTCAGCCACTCTCCCTTCCAGATGGTCATTGGAGGTGCGCTCGGATACGGTGTAAAGCTGCTGCACGTGATCTATCAATGCAACATGCATGGTCCGACAAGTGTCCTCTTTGACGTCCCAACGTGCCTTGTAAGCCCAAGGGATTAGCGATCGTGCCACATGCTCACAATCGTTCCCGTAGAGCAGGCAGAGGCGCGACGATTCGCTCAGCAAGTTTCCATGCCTCCCACGAGGCAATTCAAGCACTAACAGCACTATGTTGCCAATTGATTCAAACAAAAAACGCACTACCTCTATTCGGAATCCAAGGTTCGCCGCAGAGATCGTTTCCTGCATCACATTGGCTATGCACTTGACCGCAGCCAAGCCTCCAGGGGTCACAGCATATCCGCCTCTTTCGATGATTGGAGGTTTCATTCCGTCGTCCTGAAAATAGACCTCAAGATCTTCAAAAGGACAGGAAGACAAAGTCACCGCTTCCACATCCGCCGCGATGTACTCGACCGTCGATTCTTCCATCATGTATGCCTGTC
This sequence comes from Picocystis sp. L7, assembly GCA_020975725.1. Taxonomy (NCBI): domain Eukaryota; kingdom Viridiplantae; phylum Chlorophyta; class Picocystophyceae; order Picocystales; family Picocystaceae; genus Picocystis; species Picocystis sp. L7. The sequence continues at coordinate 332,520 of QXJR01000018.1, read as the reverse complement.
GGACTTGGTCCAGCATTTCAAGAAGCATCTCGTTGTAGTAGGATTTGCTGTTTTGAACGCCCCGTGCAAGCACTTCATTCGGATCGCATGGACAGCCGAACTTGCTTGACAGTGTCTGAGAAAGGACGTCGATCCGTTGCATGAAGTCGTGCAGGTCTTTCAGTTCTTCGTGGCCGCTCGTCGGGACGGCCATGTAATCACTGTCCACCAGAAACGTGGTGATTCTGTCCCAGTAGGCTTGCACAAATCGTTCGCACCAAAAGCCATCCCCCAAGAACATGTATTGGGCCAGGAATTCCACGCTTTGTTCGATGCATTCGGCCATGTTTTCTGCTTTGGTTCCCGGCCCGGCTTCCTCCACTGCCCAGTGCAATTGGTTGTCGCTTCCAGTCTCTGTCCACATGTTCACACGGAGTGCTTTTGACTTTGGGAAGGCGACCATCACAAATTCGGCTTCCAGCCTGTCGATGCATTGTTGGACGATCTCGTCTTGTCTTTCCAGCGCCCTCGCGGCGCCCAGGATTTCGTCGAGGCCATCTGTGGTGACGGACAGCCAAGTTTCTTTCGTTTCACCTGAGCTTTCCGACGCGGTCGGTTCCTGTGTCGTATGCAGGACCATGGTGTGTTGGAGATGGGTCTGGATGTGTTGGTGGATGCTTTGGATCCCTTCCGACGCCGACTGTTTCATGTCTTGGAGTTCCGTGGCGTGCACTTCCCACGTGCGTTTGGATTCGGTCGCTTGCAGTTGTTTCCACTGTTCCAGGACCAGTCTCGCCTTCTGTTCCCACGTCTGCTTCTCTTGGTGGGTTTCCATCGCCTCCTTCCGACGTCTCAGTTCCCACAGGATGGCTTCGGACGCTTCGAGGTCTCGACATTCTCGCAGTTGCGTCTCGACGTGCCATTTCTCCCGCACGAGCTGCTTCATCTCTTGGATCCATCCTGGTGGCAAACCGCGGAGCGTCTCCGGCAGATCCTCCACTTCTGCTTCGAGGTCGCACGTTCCTTCGGCTTCGCGTGTCGCCAGTGTTTCGAAGTGTTCCGCGACGTCCAAGCAAGCTTCGTCCCGCAACGCTCCCGCTTCTTCGCGCAGTCGTTCCACCACGCGGTCGGCTTCTTCTCGCCACACCTGCACGGGTTCGTCCGACGAAAAGGCGAGTCGCACGAGCGCGTCCACGTCCGACGAGACGTCCGCCATGTCGGATGCGAAGTCCAGTCCATCCACCATCGACCCGCACCTACGTGGCGGTGTCGACGGCTCACTGCACGTGCGTCGACGTGCGAGTGTCGGTGGATCGATGGGCTTTCGCCGAGGTTCGTGTTGGTGCGAAAGCGTCTCTGTGCGCGTGTGTCGGCCGGTTCGTGTCCATGGGAAGTGGTGGGGGTGGCGTGTCGGTGTTCGGATGGGCGCTTGCGCGTCCATGCGCAAGCGTGAGTGTGTGTCGGTGCTTCGGCGCGTGATGAAGTAGGTAGCGAGCCCAGCGGCCAGGACGAGCAACCACACGAGAGAAAGGGACCCACGTCCAGGTTACAGCTGCCGAGCCGGAGTGGGACGTGTCGCATGGGACACGCGAGCACGTCCCTGTTCCTCTTCTTGCCCGTGTCCTGCGTTGCACGTCGCGCCTGGCGTCGAAAGCCGCGACCGAGGCGACCTCGTGCGTCGGTTCGACGCGGTCCAGGCCGCGTCGCAGGCGTGGGTGTGGTGCTTGGACGTCGGATCAGGCTTGTCCTGCCTTGGAAGCGAGGATGATCCCGACGATGAGTCCGTAAAGGGCCAGCGCCTCGGCAAAGATGAGGATGAGGATCATGCCGACGAAGAGCTTGGGCTGCTGCGCGTTGGCGCGCACGCCTGCGTCGCCCACGATGCCGATGGCCATGCCTGCCGCCAGTCCAGAGAGTCCACAGGCCAGTCCGGAGGCGAAGTGCGCGTATCCGTCGAACATGGTGTACGCTTTGGTGGCCGGATTGATCCCGGTGGAGATGATCACGGCGATGATGAGGCCGTAGATGCCCAACACACCGGCCATCACCACAGGAACGATGGACTTCATCACCAGCTCCGGACGCATCACTCCCATGGACGCCACGCCCACGCCGGACTTGGCCGTGCCGTACGCCGCACCCATGCAGGAGAAGACGAGCGCAGCAGACGCGCCCAAGAAGCCGAAGAAAGGCGCCGTGGAATCGGAGGTGTCGTCTTGGAGCAGGCGACCGGCCACGTCGAACCCCGCCATCGCGTGCGGATCTCGCTCGTTCGCACCCGCGCTTTCGCTTCCCGCGCCGCAGGCGCACTCTCGGATCCGAGAAGAAGCCGAACGGACGCGTTCGTCCCTCAAGCCGTCCGCGTTTCGCGTTCTCGAGGTGCGACGCGAAGGTCGAGGTGCGATCGACGTGCGAAGATGTGAGCCACTGCACCGATGCGCCGAAGACCACGTCCCCTGGGGACACCCTTCTCCCTCCTTGGAAAGGACGGGTTCGATCGGAAGACTTCTCGGGTTCGATCGAGGGACGATCCTCCTTGGGAAACCGGAGCGGCGGTTGGGGGAAAAGGGCGTGGACCCGTCCCTCGGGTGACCCCCCTCCCCCGAACCAGGCTTGCTTCCCAACGAAAAGGGAAGAGACACGGGGTGAGAGAAGGAAACCGTTCCCCGATCCGACCCGATGGGGGGAGGACGCACCGAACCCCGAACGAGATCCTCTGCGACGACGGCCACCGAGCCGGGAAGAAACGACCGAAGGTGACCGATGGTCCGGGGAGGCAGGGTTCGATCGTCGAGGCGACGTCCCCGAGGCCACGGGGGGGGGGGTCCCGGACGCACCCGGAGGCCCGGCTTTCCCCTTGTTCCGTGCCTTTCATTGGTGGAATCCTTCTGTTCCCCCCATCCGATTGGTCCAATCGATAGGAAAGCGCTCCCCTTCGACCGTGTCGGTCCGACGGTGTCGCACTTGGTCCAAGCGAACCTGGTCCGCTTCCCAGACCGAACGCCAACCACCACACGAACGAACGTCGAAGCGAAGCACAGGCGCGGATCGATCATGGCCTCCGCTGCCGCTGCTGCTGGTGGTGGCGGCGTGCCGACGGTCGGACGACCGTCGCCGGAAGACGCAGGCCAAGGAATCTGGGCCTACCTGGACGGTTCGAGGATGTTCTTCGCAGGAGGTGCAGCGGGTGCGACCGCGAGGACATGCACGGCGCCACTCGATCGGATCAAGCTGCTCTTCCAGGTACAAGCCGTACAAAGCGCAGGAGTGGGCTCCACCGCGTACACCGGGGTGTGGCAGTCGGTGGTGAAAATCTGGAAGGAAGAAGGTGCCATGGCCTACTGGAAAGGAAACGGTACCAACATCATAAGGATCTTTCCCTATTCGGCCGCGCAGCTGATGGCCAACGATCAGTACAAGAGAATCCTGGCGGATGATTCCGGAAACCTCTCCGTGGCCAAACGACTCGCCGCGGGTGCCTGCGCCGGAATGACGGCAACCACGCTCACGCACCCACTAGACACCGTGAGGCTGAGGCTAGCTCTGCCCAATACTCCCTACCAAGGGATGATGAACGCTGTGGTGACCATCAGCAGCAAAGAGGGACTGCTGGCCCTGTACAAAGGTCTTGCACCGACGCTGGTCGGCATTGCCCCCTACGCCGCGCTCAACTTTTCTTCGTACGACCTGCTAAAGACATGGGCGTACAGCAACGGGAACATCAAGCAAAGCCCGATGACGAACATTGGCATCGGGGCCATGGCAGGGACATTGGCCTCTACCGTTTGCTATCCCTTGGACACCGTGCGCCGGAGGATGCAGATGCCGGGCCAGACCTACATGGGGCAATCGGATGCGCTCGTTCAAATATTCCAAAAGGAAGGATTCCGGGGTTTCTTTCGTGGGTGGGCTGCAAACACGCTGAAGGTTGTGCCGCAGAACAGCATTCGGTTCGTCACCTACGAGTTCCTCAAGTCCATGCTAGGAGTCAAAAGGGCCAAGACGGATACTTAAGTCTTCCTGCGTTCATTCACCTGGGCGACACGCGTGCCTTTCACATGTGGCACTCGCACGATTCGCTTTTCATGGAGGCACTCGTCGATTGAAGTGTGCCCGTTGGAATCGTTCGGCCTCGGATTAGGGGACCCGCATCGTTCCACTGCGACGAAACCACCCGGCAAACGATGGTTTGGATCATCGCGCTTGAGAATGCGCGAGGGGCATGGATACGGCTTGCACTTGGAATCCATCCTTCTCTGGATATTGGTTCATCCTGCTGGGTCGAATCAGGCGCTTGCTTCGAGATGTGTCCCAGGTTCGATCCGTTCCACTCGTCTGGCCTTGGACCATCCATGCCAGGATCGACGCCCGGTCCGTTCGTCCTCGTCGTTCTTCGTCCTCCCTTCCTTCCGTGCTGCTCGAGGAGTGTTCCGATCCGACCGGACCCATCGCCTTGACCCTCCGAGGACGGTCCTCGTCGATTGGACCCGTCCAGGGATCCCCTTCTACAGCTTCCTTTCGATCGTCCGATTCTTCCGGTTCGATCCCGACGCCTTCCCGGGTTCGAAAGGGGATCCTTCGTCCTGTGGTTTCTGGACTTCGACCCCCTCCCTCCCCCTCTCCCTCCACCACGTGTCGGGAAGGAAGGGGTGGGCACCGTCCTCCCATTCGTCGGTTTTCCAGGCGAACATGGAAGGTTGGCGACACGCCCAGGACGATGGCGTGCCGAAAGACGCCGCTTCTTTCCTCAGGAGCGTGCAGAGCGGTCGAGAGTGCGGGTGGGGATCCCCTGGGAAGCAGCGGAAGACGCTGCAATTCACCGGGGCGACGTTGCGACGGTTGGGACTCGAAGACACCTGGGAAGGACACAGTGGCTGCGTCAATCGCATCGCCTGGAACGAATCGGGAACGAAGCTCCTGTCGGGTTCGGACGATCGATGCCTCCGAATATGGGACTATCCGAGCCGAGGAGAATCGGTCAAGATCAACACCATGCACAGGGGAAACATCTTCGGCGTCCGCTTCCTACCCAGCACCGGAGAGAGACAGGTCGTGTCGGGAGCCATGGATTCCACCGTACAGGTGCATCACGTGGAAAGGGTCGGCGAAAGAAGCGATCAAGGGGAAAGAGAAGGCACGTGCTCCACCACGGTGTTTGGAAACCACGCGGGACGTGTCAAGTACATCGAAGTCGAACCGAGCAATCCACACCTGTTCTGGTCCGCTGCAGAAGATGGCCTCGTGCGACAGTACGACACCCGGGTGAACATGTCAGAAGAACAAAGGACCAATCATTCCTATCCAAACGCGGTCGTTGGGATCAGTCCAAGAGAAGCCAAATGCGTGGCAATCAACCCTGTACGCCCGCACGAAATGGCCGTGGCCTGTGATGCGCCTTACATTCAAATCCTGGATCGTCGAAAACTGAGCATGGGGGCCCCGGAAACATACAATGAATCACCGACAAAAGCAGTGCTGGAACTTTGTCCGCCTCACCTATGCAAAGAACTTCACCGGCCTAGAAAGGCGTACGCTGGATGCACGTTTGTCACGTACGGTAGCTCCGGCCAAAAACTTGTGGCCACCTTTCATGCGGACCATGCGTACAGCTTTGACACGACTGGTGCAAGTGGAAGGCTTTTGAACTCCTTCGTTCCCTCCAACGTCGTAACGGCAGAGCGGAGACGAGCGATCCTCCTGGAGAAGGCATCTTCCCTCGTCGACCGAAACTGGAAAGGCGATCCATCCATAGCCTTCTACTTCGCAGCAGAAGCCTGGGCTCAATCAGAGAAGACAGACTGGCAGGCACTTCTGCTGATTGCGCGCTGTCTGCTGCTCCTGAGGCTTCCACACGTTGCCAAGAAAACCATCGAGGAATTAAGAAGGAGCTTCCCGGCAGAAGCATTGCAAGCAAGGGAGCTGGAATCTAGAATCGATGCAGCCATGGAACCAAACGCACGCACAACATCTCAAGACGGCGGGGAGGAATCACCCAGTGTGCGTTTCTCTTACGATGAAGATGCAGACGAATATTCACTGTTCTCCGGGGAGCAAGATGGTCAGACTAGCTTTCATGACTCCCCGCTCGACGATCTAGATTTCACGCATGTACTGGAAAAACTGTGGTACTCTGATTCTACGCGGAGCTTGACGCAACGGTATCTCGGACACTGTAACGTCCAAACCGATATAAAGGAAGCTAGTTTCTTAGGACTGAGTGATCATTTTGTCGCATGTGGGAGCGATGATGGTCATGCATACCTCTACGAAGCCGGGAGTGGTAAGTGCATAGCTGCGCTTCAAGCAGACGAGGATGTAGTGAACTGTGTGCAAGCACATCCATCAGATCCTGTCCTCGCTACCTCTGGTATAGAGTCTGTGGTGCGGATTTGGTCTCCAGCAGGTCGAGATGAAAGCAGAACATCTCAAAGCGAGAGTGTGCTGGAAAGTATGATCGAGTCGAACCAGAAGCGACTTTCGAGGGGCCAGTACACACTGCGCATAAATTCCAACATCTTGCCCATGTTGACGGAGAATCCTCAGCTTCTGCTACGTGCTTTGGGGGATAGGATGGCAGGGGATGAGGATTCAGAGAACGAGGAGGAAGTCCCATGTAGGGTCAGTTGAATGCCTCTCTCATCCACTTGCTTGCGAGGGATAGACCGGCCATGTTTGTATGATAAATCTACGCGTCCCTGCCCTTTGCCAAGGGGGGCAAGCAATGACGTTTTCTATCCCTTTTCGTGCTTGCAGTTTTCTCCCTGTACGTGCTCTATTCCCGTCCGGTCGTCCTCCACCCCAGCCTTCGATTGAGATTGGGGTCACATGCAGGATTCACTTGGTATCGTCATGGATCGGGACTGTGGGGCAGAGATGGATCGCTGTCCTGTTGATCCTTGCCTATGGAAAGACGCAGACCGGGACATCGCAGTTCCTTTTAGGATCCAGTGGATGGTTCTTGCAGTGGGGATGTCAGAAGGGACGCACCTGGGGTCTCTTCCTTGGGTCCCCGGACTGGATCAGGGTCGTTTGAAAGGGGACACCTTTGCCACGTGGCTTGGACCTCGACCTCCATCGCATGAGCTGGATCTCTCTGGGGGTGAGAGAGGGGAGGTGGGACCCTCGACCCCAGCTGACGAGCCTTTGCGGTCGTGGCGTTCCCATCCTCGAGATATCGATCGCTGATTGGTGGAGGGGGGAAACCGGGGCGAAAGGGACTGGGGCGTCCAGTCCCCTCCCTCCCTGTCCACCACACGAATCCCCAGACCGTCAGGACCCACCCAGATCCGTGATCGATCGATCGAACGCGCAGAGGAGCCGTGCAAGACCTCGGGGGCATCCCCAGTGGTGAAACGTCCCACGTGCAGGAATCCTCTGCGGCATATGATCGACTGCGTCCGATCTCAGGGCGAGGGGAACACGGACGCGAACGACGAGGGAATGCCATAGTGACGGGCTGGACACAGGTCAAGCGCACCGTCGGAACAACGAGAAAGAGTGCATCAGACACAAACTCAGAAACCGTGCGTTGGAACGTCAGAGAGAGAAAAAAAATCCCTGCACGGAGCAACCGGAAGCTTCGCACCGAAGTGCGAGGTGACCAGGATACCCTTAAGACAAGCGCAAACCGTAAGAATTGCTGCGTGTTGCACGACCGCCTTCGAAAAACAAACCGGCTGTGAAAGGAGCATCTGGACCCTGTTCTTGCGGTCTAGAGAAGGCCCCGGAAGCTGTTTTACAGACGAATCGTAGAAACGGTGTGCCTCGATAGGCGTACATTCCATCGAGATTGTATGGGACACCTGGCGGACGGTAAAGCGAATGCTCCCTGCGTGAGCAGGAAAATTGGAAAGAGCAATTTGCACAAGTGCGACAACAGTCCACCGTCCCTTGATCTTGTGGGGACGAACGATTACATTGCCGATGAAAGACTTCTATGTAGGCTCAATGGAAGCAGTACATCCCTCAGCGACTGCAGCTCGGACATATCTCCATTCTCAAGCCTGGAAGACACCAGTCATCTTGGTGCCAGTCTGAGGAACGAGATCAACTATGACAGACAGTGTTCAGCTGATGTAGAAGGCCAAGAGAAAAGGGTCCGGGGAGGGACAAAAGCGTTGAGCGCCCTCACAGAGTACCGGCGTTCCTTGGAACTCTGAACCAATCGCAGGCCCATCAGCCTTGGCTAAGAAATACTCTAGACTGGCCCAACCAGCCAGCGCATTATTCTATCCCGTTGCCTTTATCAAGTCGCACTTGGGTCTTGCAGTTTTTGCGCCCCGCACAAGATGCAGAGAAGTAGTGTTCCCCGACTGGTCTGGTTTCGTAGATCTGAGAACGCCCTGTCAAGAAGCTGCAGAGTTGAGACATCATATGCCACCCTTAATAAACACGATAGCTTTTGTTCAGTTGTTTTTGCATGCAAAGACCATGATCGCGCAGTGGATGCCAAGGGTTTCCCCTTGCTATCTTCACGGAAGGAACTTTCGGCTACACCGTGCCGGTGGGGTGCCCTTGTCTGTCATGCCAATGTGCCACATATTTGTGAAAATTGCTCGAGGAAATCTGCCATTCGCGCCAAGTGACAGCATTGTGCATTTTGAAAGTAAATTTCCACGAACATATCTCATCAATTACTTCAAGATTTGACGAAATTCGACCATGCACCATTCCCAACGCAAATATGTAGCTCGACTCACAAGTCCCTTTTGCTGTCATCGCTCTCGAAAATGGTGATTACCGTGCCAGAGTTTGGCATACTTCGTACGCTTGGTCATGAGTAGGATTGCTCCCTCGGCCAAGTTGCAAGAGATTAGCTTTGTGTTGCCATATCGGGATGGAATATCCCAAGCGAAAAAGGTGCCCTTCCGATGGCGTTCCTTGTAATCACTCGAGGAAAGGCAACAAAGTAAACCTTCCATGTGATCTAGCGCAAGCATGGGTCGTAGCGGCCCCTTCAATCATCCACAATGCCAAGAGGAATCAAAGGGGCATGAAGCACCTGTATTTGCAACTTATCTTTTCTTCTCTTTTTTAAGCTTGGCATATCCATAGAACCATTAGAAAAGTTCTATTTACAAAAATACGCCCTAAATCCAAATTCTATCGTGTGCCATGGCCTCCGCCTTGATTATATTGAAATCCAAGGCATATTGTTGTAAGCTTGCTTGTGATGTGAGATCGTTCTTTCTCAAAAGTGATAGAGAAAGTATTAGATGCATCAACCACTTTACTTCTTCGTCGCACTCTAAGCTTGCTATGTCGGTGACATCGACTCCAACAAGGAGACGATTGCCAAGTTGTACATAGGAAACGTTTCTTCAAGTGGTCGAGCGGTATGTAGAAAATAATCTTCTTTTGCAATCCGCAACTTGCATATAAGCATCCAATCCGACTTCTCGTTGGGTACAGTTTCTTTGTGTATGCTACCTTCTTAGACTCCATCTTGAACCTAAACTTGCTCCATAACATTCACAATATTTCAATTTTATCACGCTTCCCACACACGTGCTCAATTGTCTTCGCTGTGTTTGTCCTACTCAAGTCAGAGATTTGCCGTGTCAGAAGAAGTACTAGGCTTAAATCTAGTCTCTGTTTTCTATCCTCTAATGCATGCCTTCAAGTTTTACACTTTGACGGTCGCAAGCGTGCAGACGTCCTTGAAAAAGCACCCATTCACCGATTGGAAAAAGGCTTCCTAGTGCCACTCGCCAACTTTCAAACGCACATGATGAAAAGAACGACAAATTGGGCTACATTAGTGTCGGTTGAACAAAGAAAGAACTAATGCTTGGTACAAACGTGGGGAACACATGTTTCTAATTAAGTGTTTACTAAATCTCTGAACAATGGACATGAATCTTGTTTAGATAGAAACAACTTTTGGTGAGGATGATATGTCTAGTTTGCCCTTGTTTGTATTTTTCCATTTCCGTTTGTAAAGTGACACCGAATCTCAAGCATTCCTCCGGCCCCTTGCTTGTCGCGCTTCTTGGTTTGCACCTTATATAATTCCTTGGGGTCCCCGGCTTAAAATATACCATTATGAAAAGCCACGGAATAGCGGATGTCGATATTATCATCTCAACATCATGCGGACCCCTTAATTAGGCTGACAATTTTTTAGAAACCTCGCCACGTGACATAGTGTGGTGAAACCATGGTAAGCAATCCATGTAGGCACTTAGTCATAGTGCATTCTAACGAAGATTCTTTTCACAAGGTGCGAACAACACGAAGAACTTGAACTCGATGAGATGACTCCACTTCGTACCCATGTGGACCCACAAACAATATACAATACGTAGTCGAGTTTTAATAAATCACAACAACTCGGGATTCCGTTCGTTTTTGGGAATGTATTGGGCACATGGTAACGCAATCCCGGCATGGCTCGTCACCTCCTCCTTCACGTGCGTGCATAGTTTCGTATACAATAGGTTTTTTCGTTTGCAATCCTCTTCCTTCATGACGTTGTGTTTACTTCCGAAGGCGTCCAAGGTGAATTGGTATCGATGCTTCTTACCATGCCCAAGGTGGACGGGAAGAAAATCTAGCCTGCGCTCTCTTGTTGATTGCGCGTGTTTGTAGGGTAGAAAACCGCTCCATTCAATTCGTACGAATCATCAACCGGTGGTTATTCTCTTCTTCAACTCAGCTCTTCCACCACCCCTAAATGCCTTTGGGTGCGTTCTTGTGCATCCTTCGTATGAGCTCCTTACACGAATATCGGATTTCGCTGCGTTGCAGTCCCCTTTCATCTCCTAAGCCAGGGTTTCTTCCGGTTGGCCTTTCCTCCATGCTTCCTTCAAGTCCAAGAACGTCTTCTTGGGTTGCGTGTGCCATCTCACGGTCTCAAGGGTGTCGGTTCAAAGGTGGACCATTTGTGGATGCCACGTACCGACCGAGCACCACGGGACAGAAGGGAAAGCAAGGTGGGATAGAAGGGAGTGGAAGGAGGGTTGGATTGGAAGGAGAAGGGGTCGAGGTAAGGGGTGCACGAAAGAGGACGTTGGAGCACCACATCGTCGACACGTGTTGGTGTTGTCTTCCCGTCAGGTCCATGTCGATTCCATTGCTACGTGCTACGGCGAAACTGGGAAGGATACCCAAGGGACTGACGAAGAACAGAAGGAACGAAAGGAAGGTCGCCATGGCTGCCCAAGGCGACGCCGGATCCTGGCTGAAGGAAGACGAGAGGAGGATGTTGCACGTCGTCTTTCGTGTGGGAGATCTCGAAGCCTCGAAGAACTTCTACACCAAATGCCTCGGCATGAAGGAGACGAGGAGCAGGGATGTGCCGGAAGACAAGTATGCCAATGTTTTCTATGGATACGCGAGCGAAGAGACCAACTTCGCCATGGAACTCACCTACAACTACGGCGTGGACAGCTACGACCTTGGGACAGGGTTCGGACATTTTGGCGTGGCCACCGAAGACGTCTATGCGCTGGCCAAGCAGATCGAAGACAACGGTGGTAAGATTGTACGCCCTCCAGGACCTGTCAAGGGTGGGACCAGGAACATCGCCTTCGCACAGGACCCGAGCGGTTACAAATGGGAACTTATCGAACGTGAAAAGCTTGGCAAAGAGCCCTTCGCTCAAGTCATGCTGCGAGTGGCAGACCTGCAGAAGTCTATCGACTACTACCAGAACGTGCTTGGGATGCAGCTGCTGCGCACCAGAGAAAATCCCGAGTACAAATATTCATTGGCCTTCATGGGATACGGGGAAGAAGACGACAACACAGTCATCGAGCTCACCTACAACTGGGATCAGTCTCAGTATGACAAAGGCAATGCTTATGGACAGATTGCCATCTCCACCAAGGATGTGTACAAGTCGGCAGAACAGATCAAGGCGGCAGGTGGCCAAGTCACCAGAGAACCCGGCCCAGTGCCCGGGATCGGGACCAAGGTGCTTGCAACGGTCGACCCTGACGGCTGGAAAACTGTCCTGGTGGACAATGATGACTTTTTGAACGAGCTCAAGTGAGCAAAGTGCGCGGGGAAGAGAAAAGGGAAGCTATGTCATGTATGAAATTCATTTCAAGACCAAATGTCGCGGATGTACTTTCCCTCCTTTGTCAATGCTGAAAGCTTGGCAGAAGCTTCTGTAGAGGACATACCGCCTTCACAAAGAATGGCTTCTAAGCACGTGTGCACATCTTTTGCCATCTTTGCACCATCTCCACACACAAAGATGTGTGCACCTTGCTCACAAACGAGGTCGTACAATGCCGCTCGATGCTCAAGCATTTTGTCTTGAACATATACCTTGTGCTGTTGCTCTCTGGAAAATGCAACCACAAGTTTCACAATGCCGTCCTTGTGCATGCTCTCGAATTCTGAGCCATACAGGTAATCCTCGTCCCGCCGTCTGCATCCATAGAACAACCACATCTCACCAAGCGCCTTTTGCTCCTTGTTGGCCTGCTCAGCTCGGTGTTGTAGAAACCCACGGAACGGAGCAACCCCTGTTCCGGGACCAATCATTATCAAGGGTGCAGCCAGGTCCTCAGGCAGTCCAAAATGCCCTCCCTTCTTCAGAAAAATGCTCAACGAATTGATATTAGATGTACTGTCTGGCCCAAAATTATCATCAAGCCAATTTGTTGCAACCCCTCGCTTGAGGTACCCACCCTCAGTCACATACCGAAAAACAGAAAATGCAACTTGAATGCTGCCTGGGTTCCTCAACGGGGAATTTGCTATAGAGTACATTCTTGGCAACAATGGTGGAAGTGTATCCAATAAAGACTCAAGCGTGGGAGCGCAGGACTTGAACTTCTTCAAAATGTCCAAAAGTCCAGGCTCGGCTTTCTGAATCTCTTGATTGTACAACTCTCTCCCACTCTTGCTGCAAAGCTCCATGAGTGCATACTTGTCGTCCTGATCTGTACAAAATTCTGCAAGCAATCGAAGGAACGATTTTCGCGGTATCGAAGTGATGTCCACATATTCCAAAAAGCACTTGCGAACCGAACAAGGGGTCTTTATATGAGGAAGTAGCTGCTTGTCCTTTTCGGCCTCCAAAGCGGGCTTTACACTGAAGACTTTGTTCGGATTAAACTGTAGCCTTTCTAGTAGCTCATCCACCAGGCGCTGGTCATTGCAAGGAAGAATGCCTATGGAATCTCCAGGGGAAAAGGACCTTGCCAACTTCGTCTTCGAAACATCAGCGTCGAGATGGAGCACTCTGCGATCGGATGCTGGGTCTGTTAACAGGACACACTCCTGCACCGGAACTTGATAGTGCAGGTGGACTTCATCTTCTTTCGTGTCAACATCTATCAGGGGCATCTCCGCATCTTCCACCAACACACGCACAACAGGGCATGGCGGTACTCTTTCGAGCTTCTGGATCGATTTTTCGCCTTCAACTGGTAAACTATCCAGCGAAGGGGCTTTATCTTGCACAACACTGTCCATCTCTCCATCAGTTTTACTTCCTCTGGAGAAGGCCTCCAGAAGAGCAGGCCAAAAGCGCTCTGTCCAATCTTCAAGCTGTTGCTCGATGCCTTCCACCTCATCGATCTCCATTCGAGGCAAAAACGCCTCCCCACCCAGTTCCTCCATTCTCCGGTGAAATGTACGAGGTACTGCCATAAAGTCAGTGTAGTTCTGGTCACCAAGCCCTAGCACTGCAAACCTGATGCCCCGAAGCATGTCTGGCGGATTTGATCTCCTTCTCAACCTGGAATAAAAGGTGGCGCAATTGTCTGGAGGATCTCCATCGCCAGTCGAGGAGACAACCACGAGAGTGAAAGTCCCTGGCTTCCACACATCAGTGGGGTTTCCAGCTTCTTGCATTTCCAAGACTTGATTGCGCACACCTTTTTCTGTACACTCTGCGCCGATATTTTTGGCTATTTCCGCACTATTGCCCGTTTGCGACCCATACAGTATCAAGAGTTCTGGTCCCGTCAGGGTCCCTTCCCGTGCTTGTTCTGCAGAGTCAAACACGGAATCGAGATCTTTCCACATGTTTTGCCGCCATGGCGTCAATGCTTCCTCAAAACCAACCGCATCGTTGGCTTCACACCTGTTGCAGATGCGCGTGGCGCCCAGGTAGTGAAGAGCTGTGTCAAGTGCTTGTCCGGCTTGGTTGCAATCTTTTGCCGTGGTGGTCTGCCGATCCAGGAGTAGGTTGGTGTCACCAAGGGCAACCACAGCAAAGTGAAGCTTCCCTTGGAGCAGCCCGGCTTCTCCTTGCTTTCTCTTCCGATTGAAGTACCTCACACATGCACCTGCCGCTTCAGCTGGCATAGCATTCTCCACGGTCTCAACCACGAACAAACACACTGTCTTGTTTTGTTCCAACTGAAGGGCTTTGAATTCTTCCATGGGGACCGCTTCCACGTCGTATCCCTTTCGCTTGGCTTCTTCCACGAGATCTTGAGCCACGTCGGCGGCGGCTTCTCCTCCATGAAGGATGTGGATTCGCTTTTTATCTCGCGCCTTTTCATCCTTCTCTTGCTTTTCTTTTTTCTCGTCGGCGTCCGTTTGGCTCTGTGCTCTCTGTTGTTTCAGTCTTGCTAGGATGGCGGCACTTCCCGTCAGCGGTTTCTCAGGGATCGTTCCATGGTTCTTCGGCGTTTCTGGTTCGAATCCATTGTTTTCCAACTGTTTCGTCTTGACGTCCTTGATCCCACGTCGCTGTTCCTGTTCGCTTCCTCTTTGTGGCGTTTGTACGCGTCCATCACTTCCGTACTCTTCCGTCTCCTTCCTAGGATCGCCCTGTGCCTTTTGGATCCCTCCCAGCACGTGGTACGCAGTTGCGAGTGCTCCGAAGGCGATCAAGAACGGCAGGAACCCGACCACGAGGATCAGGACCACCGCCATCACGCCCAGTGCCGATGCGGCACGTGTTGGTCGTGTTCCCATGTCGAGGGGATTTCTGTCGAAGAGTTCGTCCATGCCAACCCCTTCCTGGATCCTTTCCCATGGAGATCACCCTTCCTTCTGTGCCCTTTCCAGACCGGGCATCCAACCGGGATCCCTGCTTCAACGGAACGTCCCTTCCGAGGTCCTTTCTCTCCACTCCTTTCCCATGGAGATCACCCTTCCTTCTGTGCCCTTTCGAGACCGGGCATCCAACCGGGATCCCTGCTTCAACGGAACGTCCCTACGCCGACAACGGGAACAGGAGGTTGCGACTTCGAGGAAGGACGGTCGAGGAACAAAGACATCGACCGGACAAGAGTATGGGAAGAAATAACCAAACGACTCAAGGCTCCTTCACGATCCATTCAAGGGAGGAACGGATGGAGGTCGCGAATGGCGCACCAGACAGATGGTTCACGGGTCACAACCACCTGAAAGACACGCGTGGCGAGGGCGAATGCGTCGTCCAAGGCATGCCCGAAAGCGTGGGAATCCACCCTACGACGATGGGTAGGGACCGTGCTTGATGATGCCTGCGTGCACAACGCCGTCGTCTCACCGCTCCTCGACCGACCCAGGTCGACCCCATCCATCCAAACCATCACCGCCAAGGTGTCGAAAATCGATCCCACTGCTACAGGGGCGGTTTATCGTGGGCCTGGGTGTCCAACCACCCTCGGCACCAGTGGCCGAGGAAGAGCAGACGGATGGACGCACTTGCTTGCCGATCCGTACGTTCCAGGACCGCTTGGAAGTCTCGAAAACACGAATCACAAGCGTTGCGGACGAAGGTCAAGGCAGAAGCGTCCATCTCGGAAGGAATGACCACGTCCTGGGCGCAGAAAAAGGTGCGTCTGCCGGCCTTCTCCAGAGGTTGCCACGTGATCACGAGGCACCTGGTGCAGCAGGTCGAAGAAATAAGAGAGTACGAAGTGGGAATCGCCAACCTGTTCATCATGCATACCAGCGCGTCGCTCACCATCAACGAAAACGCGTCTCCAGACGTGCCGTTGGACATGGAAGATGCGCTCAACCGCATCGTACCGGAAGGGAAGATGTACAGGCATCTCGATGAAGGATTGGATGACATGCCGGCACACGTGAAGAGCTCCCTCATGGGATGTTCGCTCACCGTTCCCATCTCTGCAGGCAAGCTCTGCCTGGGAACATGGCAAGGAATCTACCTCAACGAACACCGTGACTACGGCGGTGCGCGAACGGTGGTGGTCACTCTCCAGGGGCAGAAAAGGAGCGACGGCAGGAAGTACGGTGTATGAGAACCACACGAGCGATTGTCCTTTTTCCAAGTTGTGGGTCGTTGCCACGACATGGACCCAACCCTTCAGACCAGTCGTACGACTGGCGAATCCGAGGTGACCCGTCTGATCCTGCATTCGTCTATGACCTGGTCCAGAGAGTGCAAGGAACATGCTGCATATTGTGATCCAGTATTCTTCCAGTTTTATCTCTCCGCCACCGAGTAACATTTTGCTCTTCATGTACGTCTTCTCGGTTCAATGGACGCGACTATGTTACCTACTCCCAAGCCTAACCGATTATTTCCCATTCAGGGTGTCAAGTCCATCGAAACGACATGCTCCAGGGGCGGAAGGCAGGGCGTTGGACACGACACCCGAAGTATTGATTAGTCGACCCGTTTCAAGTCGATTCGAATCGAACGTTGCGCTCCGCAAACTCCCCGCAGCATTTTGTGATCCTAAAATGTTCACTCGTAGGAAGGATCGGCACGGGAGCCTTGTGAAATAACGAGCAGGTCCTAGGAAACGATGAGTGGGTACCAAGCGGTGAAACGTGTCCCAAGATCCGACTTCACGTCAAAAACATGGACCGCACTCCAATGGAAATAGATGCCACGTCACAACGAATTGAACCCAAGCGTCAGTTGTATGCCTCAAGACGCTTGGTCTTGGAGCCTGAAAGAGGTGATATGGGGTACAACCGCAATGCATATTGGTAGACAAGGATGACGGGAGAACCGAGGATCACCACACGCGAAGCAAACAGGATCGTCTCAGCAATCATACAAATGAAATTTATCCTTCTACTATACCTACCCTCCACTAGACTTGCTCGCATATAGATGGAATTTTGTAAAGTGTAAGGTGTAGACAACTTTTCATCCAACACGAGGGAGGAGAGTGCCAATGCTTGTTAGAACGTAGGAATTGGCATATCATCCTTTGTTGCCGGATTTTCTAGATGGCTTCGTCAAGGTAGGAGACATGTAGTGTTTATCGTACAAGATGTAAGACTTCAACATCATTGGCCAACCGTGCAAAAAAATAGATTTGAATGGTCTTACAAGAGTTTCGTGTTATTCAAAGTGGACAAGGAAAATACGATTGATTACATCTCGCAACTTTGCGTGCGATGTCATACGAACCTACCCCATGCGGACAAGCTGTTCTTCGATGTCAAACCCTTCACACACTCCACGGCGAGGGCACATGGATTTTCACACAATGTATCTCATGTTCTAGGCATCCTTGCGTCCATAGTTGCAAAATATTGCAAGCATGATGTCGAGCCCATGATGCCGTCGCTTGGAGATGATCACATTCATACATGGCCTTGAGCTTTGGCCCACCCAAAGGTCCTACTTAACAAAGATGCTACCAAGTGAAATATGAAACGTATGGGAATCTTAAGATGTACTCGTTCCTTGTGCTGCTTTGGAGTGCAACGTCACAATCACAATCGCTCATTAACTCCTGACATGTTAGATGTTTCTTTAGTGCTTTATCCCCACGAGTCTCGTCACCAATGCTTGATAATTCATAGCTTTGGGGTGGTACAATCTACCTAATTGTTTCCAAAGTCTCCAACATTAATCTTAGCAAAGTCTAGAACGTAGTCGAAGGGCGAAAAAGGCATTCTACATTGGGAAAATTGAAAGACGTGACTGAACAACGATTGTAATTAGAATATACGAGCAGTTACTCATCCAAGTTTCAACACTTGCATTCCACCATATGTGCTCAGGAAGAAGAGTTGAGGCCCATGAATTCCTAGGACGAAAACTCTTTTCATCACAACTTGTTCAAGGTGTTGGATTGGATACAACACGGGCGTTCCGATCAAGGAGATTGGGCAATTCAAACGTGCTTTCCCTTCCGTTTTGACGGAGACAACTACCTCTAGAACAAAATTATGCCTTTCGATCGTGGAGGGTATGGAATAAACTAGAATGGGCACCACCATATTTCTTGCCTCCAAATCGAGTATGGATCCAACCGGTACCTCGGACATTTCACTCGTAGCACGCCATTGAAGCTCGACCTTGACATCAATGAATTCTTAAGGTTTTCCAAAGCTTTCACATATCTACTTGTCAGATGAATTGGCCGAATTTCCACCGATTTGGCCGCATCCGTGCAATTTTCTCGGAGGAATTCGCATGTCGCAACGGATGCCACACTTGCAATTGTGGAGCTGCAATCCAAGTTCTAGCCCTAAAGGTGGTGCACGATGGTTGTAGCTTCGAGACCGAAAATATTGATGGTTGGCTAATTTCCTCCTTCGCGATATTACGAGAGCGATTTCAACAAGCAACTATCCTGGTGTTTCAGTCCTTTTGTTACGTTCGAGTACTAGCTTCATGTTGGTCATCATACTTGAAAGATCTCAAGCCTTGCATATACAACTCGAGATTCGTGCACTTTCCCTTCGCTTTGAGGTTGAATGGCACCATGCGGACATCTTGTGCTTGCTAAGCTCCCATCACTTTTGGCATGGATGGCTCGTATACTTGGCTTCCATTCCACGCATGGTTCGAGCACGCAAGCCCAGACATGGATCCATCCCTTCTCCCATCCCCTGGCGGCGGCCTCTCCTCCCGGGTCTCTCTTCCTCTGTAAGGGGATTGCTGTAGGGGATGGGTGGGGTGGATCGTATTCAGAGACTTCAAGGGGGAGGAAAGGACGGTCGAGTTGGACACGAATGGGAATGGAGTGGCAGGAAAGCATCGCCCATGCAAGCGAAGAGCTGCAAGAGAAGGATCCGAACGTCGTGCACAGAGGTAAGCGGGACAAATGTCGAGATGCTGGGTGGCTTGTGAAGTGGTGTGCGATACCGCAGTGGAATGGACGGCCTCCCGGAGTAGAGGACTGGACCGAAAGGGCAAGCACGTGGAAAGGCAAGGCCGGAGGAATAAAAGAAAGACGCCGAGGATGTTGATGCTGACGATTTTGAAATTATCAAACCGCATTGCAGCACTCGTACGCATCCGCCGCATCGCCTCGGGGAAAGAGGATCGACCTGATTGGGTCGAAGCACTCACGGGACAAGATGCTGGGATGGAAAAACTAATGCAAGTCTGGGACGCGCAGCACTCCGCCAATCAGTACAAAAATTGCGTTGAGTTGGCATTCCTTCTGGCAGCGGTCTTTCGCACCACAACTAGGGTTACCACCGATGGCGAGGACTTAACGCACACACGATGGACCGAGCAAACGGCACAGCATGTCGCAAAGGAGTTCTTGCAGCGAAGGATGAAATTCGTCTATTCTCATCTCTCCTCTGGACAGGGCGGAAGAGCAAAATCTACACTACATCTCCTCACTTCAATAGCAAACTTGGGCAGAGTAACAGCACGCAAACTCATCGACGTTTTTGATTGGAAATTCTCTGGTTTCCAACGCTTGGCCAGACCCGACACCACAGGAAAATGGACTCCACGCGAGCAGAGCGATTTCGGATCTGCAAGGATGTTTTTTGTGAAGTGGGTGCTCTCACTGCTGGAAAATGCAGATATTAGAGGGACGATACAGATCCTGTCCGCCAGGCAACTTGTGGGGCCTTTCCTGGGCCATGTAGGAGCGGACCCTGAGGAGTTACAACTCCAAATACTGAAGTTTGTTGCTTGCGCTGTCCTGTCCATCAATCATAAGTTGCCGGCCAAAGTATGCAGGTCAATATTTAGTGAAGGATTTCTAAGCCAGCTCGTACTGGTTACATCACAAGATACAGACCACCTTGGCATACTCTGGAAGAACTCCACAATCGCACTTAAGAGCGTGGCAACCATTGGTACCTTTCTTCTTGTCGAGGCCTGCACAAGCACAGAGCACGGGTTGCTTTCTAACGTCAAGAGTGAATCCTCCCTGGTTGAGCCTGGGGCGAAACGTTTACTGCGAGCACTACACCTTCTCCAGTACAATAGCTTCGTGAACCACCTACTCATTCTCAAATTTGTGCTGAAAGAGGTACCTGTCTTAAGTGTTGGATTTCTTGCTACTTTTCCACAGACTGCTGAACCACGGCTTTCACAAAGTTGGTTTACCACTATATCGCTTCTTGGGTACGCTGTAAAATGTGCTCGTGGATGCTCTTTACCTTTCCATGGTATTATTGGCATGCATGGGATGGGTTCTACACCAGTCGATGGATCGAACCTTCGTTCTCTTCTCAGAAGAATAATTCCAAAGTCTGTTTCGCGATCATCTTTGAGTAGAGGGCTTCAACACAGTTCAGCTCTTGTGAGCTTTGCAACCCTAGTGCTTCTTGAAAATATGCTCAAGACTGCTTCGCATATCAACCAAAGTTTGGAAAGGGAATGGAACTCGAGTTCTTCTGAAGGAATGTCGCGTTATTTTCAGCTTTTACATGTAAAGTTCGGATGTGCTTTAAAGGAATCAATTCCTGATCCACAGGTAATTGTTGGAATTCAACAAGCAGTATCCCAGGCCGGGGCTTGTGTGTCTGAAGGCAAACAGCAAATGGAACTGTTAAAGGTCCAGATGGCTTCTGTACTTTGCTTGTACAGCAAAGTGTTGCCCAATTCATTGGAACTGGCGAACGTGGATCCGCGAGGAATGTTGATTGCTGAGGCTGAGACCGCCAATCTTTGCAATATGTCTAATCTTTACTTCTCAAGGCTTTTGCAATTGAATTCGGTTGCCGGCAAGAGGAAGAGTAAAGGTTATACTTTTGATTCAAAGCTTTTCTCAATGTTAGTCGCTGTGTCCTTAAATCGAAATAAAACAACCACAGTGATTGCTGCGGAGACATTGTGTGCGAACATGCTGGCAAAAGCTGGAATATTTGGTTGTTACACCCACCTCTCGCTGCTTTGCATCAACTCTCTTTTGATGCTGGGAAGCAAGGATGCTGTAGCAAGTGGATGTGACTTCCTGGCTAGTGTTATATTGTCCACAGTGAAGGGCATTGCACAAGATGAACATCTGCAGCACCAGCCTGCATTGCTGGCCGACCCACACTGTTCTCAAATTCTTCATTTTTGTAGATGTTGCTTGTCGAACTTTTTGAAGGTCAACGAATCAAAGAAAATAGGTGTCACGCAGAAGTTGCAAATTACTGTTTTCATAGCACTCCTACATGTTGACCTGTTACGGTATTCCAATTGCAGGATTGATGTTGCAAATCTAATAATCACCAAACTTGAGACAGATAAAACGTTGCAAACTACACCAGCTGACTTGATAGAAAATTGCTTCGCTACCCTTCTAAAATGCTTGATATCACATGCCAAGTGGGCAAAAGCTGTATTTGGGGATGAGCAGCTATCAAAGTCCCCTCATGAAGGGCATTCACCCTCTGGTACTGTTGATGGTTGCCAACCTACACTTACTTTGCTTGAGATAGAAAACGTTAGTACTGGTTTAGAATGGCTTACTTTGCTAGCTTGTTCGCCAGCTGATGTGAGAAACGTCTTACTCGACCATTCACACCCTCATCATGCAGAGGTGACACGAGCGAAGTTCCTTCAAGGATACATAAGATTGCATGCAGGAAACAAGACTTTCCAACTCCTGGATGCTCTTCTGAACCAGCTTTTTGTAGCAACAAAGCAGGGCGAGGTCAGAAGTATCTTAGGCAAGCGGTATTTTGCACAGTATTCATCCGACAACCCATACCTCACGTCCGAAATCGAAACCATTGCCGATATCCCGACCTGTCTGACACTGCTACTCACTTCTGACTCAAAAGATGATGTTTTTAGTTGTATATGGGAGAATATACATTCCAGGATGTTGGATTTGCATCCAGGGAGTGCGTCTTTTATTGTTGGGTCAATGGGTTTTTGGCTTCAGTTAACGTTAAAGCATAGTCTCTTTTCAGATGAGAAGAAGTGCTATTCGTTGCATGCATTGTTTGATGTTCTGGATCAGGCAGTTTCCTGTCTATCTGAAGATTTGTCTGCTCATTTGCAACCTCTACTCGTTGATGTCATTTGGAAAGGTATTCAACTGCATGATGAAAACACTTTGCTTGTTAAGTCTGTCTTGTTCCGTCGGCTAGCGTCATTCCTTGTGACTATTCACTTTACATCCACAGAGCACCATGAAAACTCATTGGATGTGCTCAGTGTGGCGCACACGCAGCTGCTTTGGTTGCTTGAATCAAGCCAGAAAATCACCAGCAAAGATCTTCAGGCAGTCATTGGACCTTTAGTGGACATTCTCTCCTACAGTACAGCAACAAAACTACAACAGTTTTGGGAACAAGCGAAACAGAAGAGGAACCACACGCGATTCCACGATGTTGCTGTATCTTTCTTCGTCAAGGTTTTCAAGAATGACAGGCTAGCAAACATTTTTCTACCAAATTTGGACCATGAGTTTTTGGACATTGTCATGCGATTTCTCGATGAACTACCGACAGAAGGCTCAGAGGAATGTGTTTGTACTGTTCTTTCTTACATCTTTTCCTCTGACTGGGAGCTTACTATGGCGTTCTGGGAGGATTACTATTCGAAGCTTTATGATTACTGCACTAAAAAACCATTTACACGAAGGAAGGGTGAGCTGTTCAAACTTATCCTGGAAAAGTTTCCGATCATGCTTGATATGTTTGATAGTTTTCTACTTGCAGTATTGGAAGAATCCAAGGGCATGCTACCTCTCAGTGAGTTAGATCAGTTGGTTAGCTGTTTTGCCTTGCCTGCTATGGTTTGCTTGCGTGCGCTCAAGCATGGCCGCATCTTGGAGAAGGAGGGCCACGTGATATCTTATGCTGAAGAATGCATAACTGTTTTTATCTCTCATTTTAAGGAGTATTCTCATGCTGTGAACGGTAGGAAGAGTTGTATTCTTCTACTTGACGTCTTTCAAGAACTGCAGACTCTTCAGCCACACTCGAAACTGTGGAATGATATAATTCAACTGACACCTGGTCCAAGCAACTTCCACAGGATGCCATGGTCGTTTGACTCACAACAAGATCAAATGTGGATCAAATTTGGGCAGCTTTTTAGGGACAGAGGGAAACAAACAGTAGGTTCCAGAGCGCTCAAAGTCTTAGATGACTTTTGCAAGTTCTTTAATGTGTACTTGGAGGGGAAATGTACATTTGTTAAGGCCCCAGAAGTTTTGCAGGAATTGTGCTGTGTGGGCGTCGAAATTTGCCAGCATCTCAATGCTGCAAATGGGTGCCTTGACATCTCTTCCATTGGTATTGAGAGCCTGACCGCTAATTTTGACAATTTGATGAAGACTTCTTTCCATTACATTGACCTGTGCAGTTTCTGCATGGTGTTTGTGAAGGAGCTATTTCATACTTTGCACTTTTTGAGTGCTGATGTACACGCAAAGTCAAACTTGACGCGGAGCTCATGGGAAGGCGCAACTGGGTCGGATACTTTCATGCAAATGGTCACGCAGCGTCATGAGAAAAGCAAGCTTGGGAATCCCAGCCAAGTTGATGGATACTTTCCAGTGCCCCTTGATATGGCCCCAGATGTTCTTAAACAGCAGAATCAGCGAATAGATGTACAATCTAGTGAGAATAGCAAGTGCAGGAGTCACTGTTTATTGTTTTTGCTGGGAGTGGTGGAAACATTTGTGACAGCTGACAGCAATTGGAGTCCACATCCAGATCCTGCGTTTTTTGCGGCCTTACTGTCGTCGTACAATGCTACCATGGACGATGAGGATCGTTTGGTATACCGCATACTGCAATGCGTAGACTCCACATGGGGAGGCCAGTATTTTTCAGGGAATCATTTTCAATTTGGAAGCAATGCGCAAGGCTTAGCCGCAGGTGAGGTATTTTGCAAGCTTGTGTCACTCCTTGATCTGATTGATGCCCAACAAGCTGCACTCTCTATGCTTTATTTTCCGATTGACATAGCTGCAGCAGATACTAGAGGAACCACGTCCTGTTCTCATCTAGGTAGCAAAAACTGTCGATCGGAAACTACATTCTGCACAAATATCAGAGACGCTCACTGTATATATGATCCATCTTTCATGCTGAGACTTGCGCAACACCGGTTGGAGAAAGGTGTGAAAATCCAAGAACTAGCAAGCTGTGGTCTGTTGGGTATTGCACTTTCTGCAACATCGTCCAAGGACAGAACGGTTAGACAAATGGCGTACAACTGCCTTGGCAATGTTATGGATTTGTTGGAAACAGAGGATTTTAAAGAGAAGACTCAGCTCTCGCTCATGTTGATTCATGTCAAGAATTCTATTCCTGAGCCGTTCTATGAAGTGCCATCGTTGTTTAGCTTATTCTGGGCCAACTGCTCTGTGATTGCTCTACATCCAGAGCATTGGTTGTATCCAGAAATAAATAGGTACTTTCTGAAGAGTGCAGTGGAAGACTTTAAGCGAGTACCGATGTTCTTTAAGATGATTCACAGCGGGAAGGTCTCACACAAGGAAGAAAGGAAGTGGATGCTGTTTCTCGTCAAGTTTGGACTGAGGGCAAGAGAGGACGGGGTACAGTTAAGGAAGCAGTTTGGCATCGAACTACTCCTAAGTCTTTGCAACTCAAGCTTGATTGATGACTCTACTAAGATGCAAATTGTTGACATTGTGCATAGAGCCACACAGATCAAAAGTGTGGCCTTGGATCTCATTGAGCATGCAGGTTTGATTCCTTGGCTAGGTCAAGCTTTTGTCGAATGCTCCCATCGAATGCAAGCTTCAACTATTGTAGATTTTCCAGTCTCAAGCACCAGAATTATTCTCTGTATACTTGATATATTGACACAATTGGCAAGTCTGGTTACTGAAGGTGGTGCTCACTTATCACTGTTCGTGAGCTATTGCACGCAGTTGCTTGAAGTATCACGTACTATTCTTGCCAGCATAGATCATGGAAGCAACTTCAAAAGCGTATCAAACGTAACACTTCATAGGGACGTAGTGTCTACTGTACACAGCATATTCTTGGCATGCTCAAAGGATAGAAGGACACATCGAAGTATCGCAGCACTGATTCCCCCTGGATCCTTGCAGAAATTACTGACAATGGCAGACAATGTCCGAATGCTCGACATTGTAGCTCTCATCCCTGTTGAGAGTTATGGATATTGTAGTGGTACCACCATGCTGTTAGAGTTTGTTCTAGCACAGGTGAAGGGAAGTAGTCATATTCCCAATGTATGTGAGATACTTGCTTGGCTTGCCAAAGCTGCTCCAGCCTGTAGCACCATCAATTTGGCCAAAGGACTTGCTTGTGCAAGTTTGCATGTTTTTAGCATCAAACCATATAGCATGCAAACAACCGATTCAGTACAGAATGTGATCTTCACTATACTTCCTGCTTTGAAAGTGTGCCACAATGAGCATTACCTAGAAGCTTTGGACGACCTAGCAAAGATGCCTTTTTGCTGCTCAACAGCGCTTTCTCAGCCATCGCATTGTGAACAGCTTGGCAGGGCACTCAGGACAGTTGTGAGAGCAATCGATTGGCACTCAATAAAACAGTTGTAAAGAAAGAATGCCCTGCACATTGCAACTTCGTGTATCTGCCTCTGGCCCTCCGCTTGTGCAGTAGCATTTGTGAATACTTTTGGCGTTGTAGAGCAGGTTCTGTGCTGTGCTTGCCACCTTTTTGACTAAATTCACATGCACAGCCCCCTGCAAAGTTCTAAATTTTGAATGCATCTACGTCTGCTGAACTGCAAGTTTGTTGCCAACAGGATTTCATACATCAGTGAGTCGTTTCCTCCAGGGTCGGCTGCCCAACTTTCTGCACCGACTTTGAATCACACATGCCCCATGGTGTGCCAGCAGTTGCCCGTTGTGAGTTTGTTCCGTATCCCTTCATCCTTTGCATTGGATTCCCTTGCACAAAAAGTTCTACACAGCATTCGATGCAGCACATATCGAACTTACCCGAAGCATGGCTTTGCCTGCCAGTCCCCAACACTCCAGGCCACGATAGTTCTTCTTTTAGACGCCCATTCCGCTCCACAGGCTTCAGGCTGCATGCTAATCCACATCATTCCATTCCTGTGGTGTTGTTCTGGATGGACCTCCATGGCAAGACTCGGGTCGGGTCAGTTGGATCCCATGGGAGTTAGGGTGGATCCCATCCACCTAATCCTTGGATGGATGGGGTCTCCACACTTCCTGGGTCACTTCCACAGGTTCATCTTCCCAACCGGATTCGAAGGGATGTGTGCGGTGGACGTGAAGGAGGTGGGACATTGCGATTACGTACAATGGAGCCAAGCGTTCCAAGCCCACACCTGGCCAGCGGTTTGCTTGGAACTCCCGGAAGCCTTCGTCGATTACTTGAAAGAGGACGGTGTGCACCTCTGCGATGATTCCAAGGCCTTGCCGGTGCGACAGCACGACGATTCGTGGACCACCAGCGAAGACGAAGGAGAGGAAGAGGAGAGTGGTGGATCCAGGTTCGCAACCACCAAACGGAGAAAAGAACAGCATCCGGATCTGCCACGAACGACGGGAACGAAACAAACCCAAGGCGATTCCACCACCAAGATGGTACCACAAAAACAAAAGGAAGACGATGAAACACGCCACAACGCCAAAATCCAGGAGTTTGCAGATCGAGTGGATCAGGCCATTCTTTCTTTGGGTGGAAGTGTCCTACCAAGGCTGAACTGGAGCTGTCCATCCGACGCTGGTTGGGTCACCACAACCGGAAGCCTCAGGTGCACGAATGCAGATGAAATCTTCCTCCTTCTCAAGTGCTCTTCGAGAATCGCGTACGACTTGGGTGAGTGGAGAAGGGTCTGCTGGGATGAAAACCCAACAAAGAGCCCTGATGGAGAGGGACCCAAGCTTCACTTGATCCTACGCAAGTGGAAAGAAGTACGTCAAAACATGGAGTTCAGGGTCTTTGTCCGAAACAATGAAATCGTAGGAATCTGCCAACGAGATCCCACGTTGTGCCACAACTACGAGAAGAAGGATCTAGAGAGGATGGAAATGATGATCGACGATTTCTTTCAGGCACATGTCCGCGGTAGTTTCTCGTGCCCCAACTTTGCCCTGGATGTTTATCTGGGACATCGAGGGAAAGTCTACATAGTGGACTTCAACACATTTGGAGGCACAACACAATCATTGCTATTCACATGGGATGAACTTACCAATGGTCCATGCGAAGAGAGGATGAAGGTGGTGGAGACTGCTGATCTTATTCAACCAAGTGCCAAAGTATGCACAGGTGTTCCCTTCGATCTGGTAGACACATCAGATGGATCTGCTCTAGCAGATTTCTTGAAGAGGGTACAAGTGGAGCAGGCAGAATCATAGTGGGACGCAGGCAAGAGTGATGCATTGCCCAGTATCCTTAACAGGGGTACATTGCGAGGGTATACAGCAAATCTGAGAAATATTCATTGCTATCTAGTGAATGGGTTGAGCATTCAAATTCCGCAAGCCTGAAGTTTGAGCATTCATGCCTTCATTTGCAGGGCAAGTCCGAATTTGGCATGCTTCTCCAAATTGAAGGTATCGAATTGGCTGCTCAACAGGAGGCTAGCATTCGGCTTCATCTCAGTCTTGTACCCAAGGGTCGCAATGCCCTTATTGTCAAGACGAACCTTAGCAAGCGCTCCTCCTTCCATCCTTTGCATGTATCCAATAGTGAAGGTTGTATCCGCTTTGCTAATTTTACGGACAACTTCACCTCCAATTGTTCTGTTCATGTCAAAACTGTGACTGTAGCTGACCTTCACAGTGTCACCCTTATCCAAGAGGAAAGCAGAAAGGGTAAAGTCTGCGCAAGAATACTGAGATGCCACATTGTATTTGGTTACCTTACCTTTGGCGGTGTCGTAACCTGCTTCTGCACCGACCAGAAGACCATCGGCAACAGCAACAGCCACATTCCAGTCAGCCTTCGGCGCTGGTGCCAAGCCAAGGCTTGCCTTTAAAGTGGTAAATGATGTAGCAGCCCAATCCAAATCCAGCTTCCCAGATTGCAAGTCAGAGAGGGAGCCACTTACGGAGCATTTAAGTCCAGGTGCAACATCTGCAACAACAACGCTCACATCGACTTTAGGGGTCGAGCCCACCACAGCACCAAGCTGCACTCCATTAGTTTTGTAAGACAGCGCAACATCTCCAGATATTCCCTCCCCTTTCTTGTAACCATTCACTGTCGCATTCTTCCGTATCACAAAGGCAATCCAATGTCAGCGCTCCATCCACCACTCAACGAGAAGGCAGCTATTCAAAGCATGCCTCGGGCATTGACTCGCAGCACGCACCACGCCACTGCCAGTTTTAGTTTCGACCACAAGCTTTTGATCATACTGCTTCCGATCAAAGAACGTGTAATCTTGCAGGAGCAGGTCTTTTTTTTCCGCGGTCGCGAGGGCACCAGCCACCGCAACGGTCAGCCTTCGATCATCGTTCGTTTTCGCTTCGTGATTCCGAGGGGAACACCGACCCGCATGTTGGCATTCAGCGATCGCCGTCTTGGCATGAAGGCAAGTGTAACTGCTTTCGATGTGTCTGAGGAAGCATTGGTACGTTCCATTGTACACTCCGAAAGCTGTGGATGATGGAGGTACAAACCGTCTCTGCCGTCGAGTCCCATATCCTCTCCGCAAGTGTGTTCGCGATCGTCGATCCCCGAACCGAGTTTTTCGACTGCTTCGATGGATGCAGGAAGTCGCACTGCATGCTTGGCGTCGATTCCACCGACGTTCGTTCCCCGTTTTCTCCACCGTGCGTTTGGTTTGTTCCACGTTCGTGTTGGCATAGGTTCCTTCTTCGTTCCTTTCTTGCGCGGTTGGTATCTATTTCTTTCGATGATCGTGCCATCGGATCTCCACGGTTCCTTGTCCATCTCTCGTGGGTTCGGATCGGTCTCGGAGTTTCGGGACTCACCTTTGCTTGCTTTCCCTAGCGTTGCGTAGGCTGGACACTTGGTCATGGCGACGAGGATGGTGGGGTTGTGGCCGGTCCCCCACCTCTTTTCTCTTTTCCTCCCCCCTTGGTCCCTTTCCCATCCCGTGTCCGGAACATCCCCTACTTCGTCCATCCACCCACCCTGGGCTGGAGAACCCCCCCCCCCCCAGTACTCCGCCACACCCCCCCTGGAGGTGTTTCTCCGTGGTCTGCTCGTGGGGCGGAAGATTCTCGCGGACGTGTGGGCATGGGAATGGAAGCTGAAACTCCGGAGAAGGGCCCTGCGTTGCCCGATTGGAGCTCCGTGCCTCGATACTGCCCGTAGACCCCCTTTGAAAACAGGTCCATTGGAAGGGATGGTCTGAAAACACGATTTTTTTTTACAAGTCGCTCCCGGTCCCCATGAAGGGTCTCAAGAGGCCACCTTCCGTCGGCGATCCAGGAGGCGCAAGACAACTCCTTGCCCTCTCCTTTCACGTCCCTATCCTTCCCTTTCTCTTCGGCCTGGAGACGGAGCCTTGGATCCCAAGCGGCGAAGATGGCCTGTTTCGAGGGGTCACCAACAGCCGGATGGGAATGGGTGCCACAGGACACCCACCCAACTTCGACCTACGAAAATCGATGACAGTGTAGAACACATAGCGGTCGATCTGCACCCGGAGTTTCGAATCCATCCCATCCCCCGCTGGGCAATGGCGAACGAAGGCGTCCGCCCAGCCGTGGCTGTGCAAAAGGGTCCCCATTGGGGCCAACCAATGGTAGGGACCAGTTCCCCCTCGTTGTGTGCCACTGAGGCCGATACAGCCCCAGTGAATCCCATGAACAGAAAGAGAATTTTACAAGGAATCCGTTGGTGTGCAATGCAAGTCCTGAAACGATCGGAATGAGGGTCAAACGGGGAGGAGAAGTCAGGGGTTCGGGCAGGAACCCTGAAAGAAGTGGCGGACTACTGGGTCAGCCCTGTTTCAAAATCGTGCCATGGACAGTGTATGCACCTACGGAGAGCCACACGAAGTCCATCACTTTCACTGTTGGAGACAAGACTCCTGTAAAAAATTGGAAGGAAAGGGAACCATGGTGAATGTAGGAGGAACGATGGAAAAAAACAGCGATTTTGGCCTGGATTTTCAAATTTTCAGGTGGGTTGGGCTACTGTCCTTCAAGCCCACGTGTACTCCACTTTCAATAGTGAATCATTTCTCCTTTCCTCTTCCGTACTTGATCCATCCTCCGGGGCATGCTATCCATCAGTCGCCTTGGGATAGTTCCTCTTCCAAGCTCAGCCCATGCTTGGTACATGCACCTTCTCAACTCCCCAAGGGTGGTGGGCTGAGCATGCAAAACCTTCATGTCAAGCAAGGCCCAAAGATTCTCAATGGGACTGAGGTCTGGGCTCATAGAGGGCCAGTCAAACATCACATCCACACCCATGTCTTGTGTCCATTCTCTCAAGGTGGTGAGGGTGGCCTTGGCTGTGTGTGCCCCGTCACCGTCTTGTTGAAAGGTCCATGACCCCCCCTTGAACAACCTATTGCCTTCAGCCAATAAGCGAGGGAGGACATCATAGGAGTACTCCGTTGAAGACACCCCCTTGCATGCTTGCTTCCCACGCTTGGTTTCATAAGCATTCTCCAAGTCCGTGGTCCCGGTGACCTCCACAAGTTCGGTACACCCATGCTTGGTTAACCCAGCGTACACCTTGATGCAAGGTGGGTTCTTTTGGGCAAACAACTTGGGAGTAACGCCACTTGGTGCCATGGTTCTCCTCCCCTTGGAGTGAGGAATGCGTGACAAGCGCAAAGTGTGTGCATCCGTGAACATGACCTGTCCAAAGTCAAAGTTCATATGGTCTTGGGCAAACTGAACTCGCGCGATTTTGTGCTTGAGGTTGAGCTTGCGCTCCACCTTTTGCACCTTGAACCCCACTCCCAAATCTCGAAAGACACGTTGAAGGGTCCTCAGGGGAATGACTTTCTTGTACTTGCTGTGCCATGCACGTTGGACCTCTTCCGTGTACGTGAGCTGCCCCTTCTCGGCCCGTTGTGTAAGAAAACGCACAAGCCATTTTTCATAGCCATGTGCGTACTCCAAGCTTCGATGGTTGCCATGACCATGGGCCTTGGAAGGCACCTCGCGGAGGAACGACTCCACCTCTGCCACGGAACGTTTCATAACCAACGCCGTAGTGGTGATGTCACCACCACATGTTTGAAAGGCATACCGAACCACTTGTTGGGTCACCTTGGAGATTTCCCTCGCTTGCTTGTCCATCGTTCCCCTCGTTTGCATGGGGAGCGTGCTTGCCTTGTGGAGGGCTGATGGCTCTCCTCACGAGCCCGTCTCCTAGGGCATGTGGTAAAGCCGAGTTAACCCTGTACCATTTGTTTACACAAGGGGCGAATCTCCCCTTGACCCCAGGTCTCTCTATGGGTCACGGGCTGTACCACCAGCCGGTTTGCCCATCGAAATGCATGGACCACCGGAGCTTCCAAGGTACAATTTTGCGTACAAGTACCCCTATGTATGCACATCTTCCGCACCGAATTTCACAGCCTCGGTCGTTCTCGTTGGGGCGTAATGGAGGGTCCCTTTCACCCGTGTGTCGATTGGGGTCCCTTCAAGGGGGGAGGACCCAGTACTCCGCCACACCCCCCCTGGAGGTGTTTCTCCGTGGTCTGCTCGTGGGGCGGAAGATTCTCGCGGACGTGTGGGCATGGGAATGGAAGCTGAAACTCCGGAGAAGGGCCCTGCGTTGCCCGATTGGAGCTCCGTGCCTCGATACTGCCCGTAGACCCCCTTTGAAAACAGGTCCATTGGAAGGGATGGTCTGAAAACACGATTTTTTTTTACAAGTCGCTCCCGGTCCCCATGAAGGGTCTCAAGAGGCCACCTTCCGTCGGCGATCCAGGAGGCGCAAGACAACTCCTTGCCCTCTCCTTTCACGTCCCTATCCTTCCCTTTCTCTTCGGCCTGGAGACGGAGCCTTGGATCCCAAGCGGCGAAGATGGCCTGTTTCGAGGGGTCACCAACAGCCGGATGGGAATGGGTGCCACAGGACACCCACCCAACTTCGACCTACGAAAATCGATGACAGTGTAGAACACATAGCGGTCGATCTGCACCCGGAGTTTCGAATCCATCCCATCCCCCGCTGGGCAATGGCGAACGAAGGCGTCCGCCCAGCCGTGGCTGTGCAAAAGGGTCCCCATTGGGGCCAACCAATGGTAGGGACCAGTTCCCCCTCGTTGTGTGCCACTGAGGCCGATACAGCCCCAGTGAATCCCATGAACAGAAAGAGAATTTTACAAGGAATCCGTTGGTGTGCAATGCAAGTCCTGAAACGATCGGAATGAGGGTCAAACGGGGAGGAGAAGTCAGGGGTTCGGGCAGGAACCCTGAAAGAAGTGGCGGACTACTGCCCCCCCCACACCGGGGTGGTTGCACACCTCGAACCCATAGAGGAGTTCTGATTTCGGGGTAAGCACCAAAAGTGGGGTAAGGTTGCTCTCGCCCAAAGGTTACCCTTGTTTTCGGGTCGAGGGAGTTCTGATTCTGGGTTGACAAGAATAAGTGCGAGGGATGCGTCCTCTGCGACATATGTTTTTTTTCAACCTTTTTTGTTTTCGCGGGAAGGTCGGAGTCCAGGTCGCGCCGTCGGTTGCAGCGGCCGACGTGGGCATCGTGTTGTTCCGCCGCAAGTGAGGAGGTGCGTCAAATCGGGTTAGTTGAGAATCTTGTAGTTGGATGTGGCGGTTGTCACTAACACGCGCTCCTAGACTCGCATTTCCAGTACAAAAATGAGCAAAGGTTCAGGAGGAAATGCAAGCAGTGGGTTCAACGGTGAAGCTCCTCTCCCATCGGCTAGCGAACTTGTGCTCGTGAATGTTGAATGTGGAGAAGGCAATGACACCACAGAGCTTGGACCGGTTAAGGAGGCGATACAAGCGAAAGGTGCCTATGCCGACCGCGGGAGGATTTGGACGATGGCGCATCACAAGGCCCTCCTCACAATCGTCCAAGATGAAGAATGCTGCTTCCTCGAGAAACAAGGTAATCGTGAGAAAGACGCAGCATGGAGGATGTTTAGTGAACAGTTACGTAATACGTACCCAAGTTTGTTTGGTGCTTGGAAGATGGATCGAAAGCAGGTGCGTAGGCGCATCATGGACCTACTGCGTATGCATCGTGATAACGAGCAAGCAGCTTTACGAGCGACTGGGCGCAGCGGCGGGATGGTCGATGAAGAATTTGTGCACTTGTGCGAGGAGGTTTGCGAGCGTGTCGACGAGGCTGAGGCAGTGCAAGGTGACAAGCGGACACAGAAAATTCGTGCACGCGAAGACAAAGAACGCGCTGGCGAGATGCTCCGTGTGCATCAAATGCAAACAGGTGGGAAGCGAGCCCGTGCAAAGACGCCTTCAAGCACCTCCCCCGAAGATAGTACGACCAAGCCTTCTGGACGTCGACGCCGATCAGCTGGCGATGACGAGCGTGTCATTTTGATTCCTGCCTTGCAATGCACGTTGTCGACTCTCATGCAGAAGCGTGCACACGAAGTGGCATGCAACGAATGGAACATGCGCGCTGGGTGGCATGAGAAACACCCAGATGCATACCCGCATCCGGGTCCGCTGGACAGTTTCGTCAGTCAACATGTTTCGCAACCTTCGAGCTTTCTCACTTCAACGTTACCTGTGCCTACATCAAGGCCAGAGGAAGGAGAAGTCGAATCTCCCAACAAGGACCTACCTACAAGGAGCACATTGTAATACAACGCATGAAAACAATGTACTACCCTGTACTAAACATCTGGCTTCCACTCCATCCCGCAAAATACGTAGCAAGTATTAGAGACGCTGCCTATAGAGAACAAGCTAATTACAATCTAGACCATTTCATTTACTGTACAACACAACCTACCTCATGCAAGTACGAGAACCTTTGCTTCATCCCAATAAGCAGCAGCAGAACGCTGCTGCTGCTGCTGCTGGTGCTTCATCCAAATACTCAGCAGCAGAACGCTGCTGCTGCTGCTGCTGGTGCTTCATCCAAATACTCAGCAGCAGAACGCTGCTGCTGCTGCTGCTGGTGCTTCATCCAAATACTCAGCAGCAGAACGCTGCTGCTGCTGCTGCTGGTGCTTCATCCAAATACTCAGCAGCAGAACGCTGCTGCTGCTGCTGCTGGTGCTTCATCCAAATACTCAGCAGCAGAACGCTGCTGCTGCTGCTGCTGGTGCTTCATCCAAATACTCAGCAGCAGAACGCTGCTGCTGCTGCTGCTGGTGCTTCATCCAAATACTCAGCAGCAGAACGCTGCTGCTGCTGCTGCTGGTGCTTCATCCAAATAAGCAGCAGCAGAACGCTGCTGCTGCTGGTGCTTCATCCAAATAAGCAGCAGCAGAACGCTGCTGCTTTTTCATCTTCTCTCCGCAAAAAGGAGCGAAGATCCTAATGCTCTCCGTGAATTGCAAGAATTCTGTTCTCCGCTGCTGTGAGATGTTCGGTTCCTGCTTTGGAAAAGGAACTAGTCAGGTTTGGGAAATTTCTATTCGCGGACGCGTACACGCGGACATCGTATTGTACCATTCGCGTGCCTTGCAATCATGCTAGCGTAACCATGCAACGTTGGTGGTGCGATCCCGAGATAGTCTGTGGTCACACCTCCACACAAGCACGTGTGAAAGTTAGTCAGCAAAGCCGCGATCACGTCTTCTTTTCCAGTTTGGCGCAGCATGACGGTGCGGCGCGTCTTGTCGCCGACGAAGGGCCACAACTGCTCTAATTTTCCAAAGATCCACTCCACTGCTAGTCGGAAACGACTCATTTCTTCGTTGAACGTAGCTTGGTCCGAGGTGACATCTCCGCGCCATGGTCGATGGAGCACCGTCGAAATGGGGTATGCTGCGTCCCCGTATAAACTCACGTCGGTTCCAAGGCGCCGGACGATCTCGCGTAAACGTTCGACAATGTTCGAACGACGTAGTAGGTTAGAGTCACCCGCAGAACCTGGATGCGGGCCATCGTAATCCGCAATCATGAAATTAGCAAGCACCACCGCTTGGTACTTTGTTGCATGCATGCGCTTCCAGCCACTGAAGGCCGCTTCCTCGCCTTCCGTGGGTCGGCGAATCTTAAACAAAGTACCGTCAATAAATCCACAGCAAGTGGGAATGAGACATCCTCGTTGTGCGAGCTCCGTCGCCAAGCGAGGGAGTTCATCCTCCCATACCTCCAATTGCAACGCTTTTTTCGCGAACGGGTAGACGTGGTCGAGCATTGCATTGTGCAGCTCAGACAATGCACTCGCGTGGCGATCAAAAGTCACTGTCATGTGGTGCAAGTTCTCCAAAGATGCAAGTCGTCGCAACATTACCAACATACCTTCCTCGCCAGTAAAAACTCGTCCCGAGCCAGGAATGCGAATAACTTTCGGCACATCCAAGATGCGCATCAGCTCGAGCACTTCCCACCCCACAAAACGACAATGTTGGCGCAACCAGTCGTCGTGAAAGGCGTTTACGAATTTTGGGATGTTCGTTACACGTCCGTGATAGTTCCAGTAGCGTTTTGCATCTTCCAAGTCCTCGAGGCACTGCTCCATGGCCTCAAGGATGACCGCGAGGATGGCGATTCGTTCGTCCTCATTGATGCCTCCGACCGCCACGTATCCCACGTACAGCACCGCTAGGTCGTCGTACTGCTTTCGCAACCGCCTGCGCTCGAGCGCGCATCCCACGCGGGATGGCATCGAATCAGCTGCGCCACTTCTTGTCGGAGTTGTACACACCTCACAGCGCGCATCAACACTCTTCGAGGAAGGAGGACCACTTACCCCACTTTGTCCTTGCCGGTTACAGCGATTCGTAGACAATAGGGAATGAAGCGTCGTCTTCCCAAACAGCTCATATTGACATGTACCGAAGAGGACAAACTCAGAGATGGGGTAAGCGAAGGCCCTTCGCTTGCCCTAGTTTCGATAAGTAGGGCAACTGAAACCCTAAACCCTGGAGAATAAACTCTCACTTACCCCACTTTTGGTGCTTACCCCGAAATCAGAACTCCTCTCATGGAAGCAAAGGAACAGAACCAGCAGATGGAAACGGAAATACGAACGAACCAGATGTAAAGATGTCCAGCACAAGACATGTGGAGAAGATCCGCCACGTTTCCAACGCGAAGGGGACCAGGACAAGATCGTGTACCCCAACATTCCATGGAAGCAAAACCATGACCCGCAACAACGCCCCTCATGGATCAATGGAATGGGGCAGGGTGCAACCTAGAGGACGGCACACAAATACCATGACATAGGACGTCGAATCGTTCTGGTCCATGTCAATTGATCCCAAAACGCAAAGACTTTCCGAACGGATCCATGCAACGACAGATTTCACTGCATCAGGAACCTGCCATGAACAATAGCAGAAGCAGAAAAAAAGTTTCGGATGCGTATAGCAGCAATACCCAAGTGCATTTCACGGGGTAGACAACCCAAGCAGAAAAGGACAACCGCCAGGATTGCAGGACAAGCACGCGCTGCTCAAATGAAGACAAAGGCATGAATAGGCAACCTCCAATGCCTCTGAGACGGATAGAATACAAATTGCGAATGGTCGAAACACGGTCCACGCAAATCTGTACAAAGGTTGACGGACGCGGCAATCCAGTACCAGGACAATCCTTCGCTACCTCAAGGCACTGACCTTCATGCCCAAGAAATACGTACCCGTGTTTGATTTTCTGCGAATTGGGAATGTAGAGGCAATACACACGTCAGAAGGGGGATGACTTCAACTAATGTGCACTTTGCCGGCTGGAAATATCGTTGAGAATAGATTTGCAGCCGTGGCACGTGCTCTTCCGTTCCTAACTATTGTACAGATATTCGATCGTAAGCTGATCCACATCGTTGTCGAGACCTCAGAGAAAATCAGTTGTTGGTCAACGTGGATGAACGTCTTGGATGGCCAGCAGTCAATCAAAGAAGAGCAGAGGATGGCTGATGTAGGTGAAACCAAAGGATTTGCGAGTGTGAATGGGCTACGGCGAGTCGCACACGAGTACTGACTGTCTTGAATGAAGAATTTGTGTTGAAAGTATACAGATATGCTTTTAAAGCCACTGAATGATCAGCGCACAAAACAGGTAAGAAGACCAAAGCAAAGTGCACCAGCACAGTAGCCTGTACACAAGCCACATGACTCTCTTAGACCCAGAATCGCCACACTCCCATACGGGTCCAATGAGACAAGTGGCCGCTCTGACTCGCGACAGGGTTCCATGGGCTATGGTTGACCTTCGTTGTTTAAGCGTTGATTGGGTTTTCCTTGAAGCACGCGGTGCAGCACAAGTAAACGAAAAACACACTATGCAACCGCCTGATAAGATGGACCTTTTCCAGCTTGGAAACAAAAGATTGCACGGATGACCCATATAACTCCTCCGATTCCAAGAAGAACAAGAAGTTCGACAAGGAAGCGCGCAACTCCACCCAACCTTTTGGAATTCTTTTTGTGCTCTTTGTCCAGGTACTTGTTGTATACTTTATTGAAATCTTGCTGTGCCTGTGCTTCCACATCTTTGCTCGATTTCTGAGGCACAGCATCACTCTCTTTTATCTTTGATGATCCTTTTTTGCACTTTACTTCTACTGCGCTAGCTTGCACAAAGGCCATATCCTCATCTGGTGCCTTCAGCAGTTCGGATTTAATATACCACTCACCGGAGGGTACTTTCTCTGGCCTGGCTTCTTCGTTGCCCATTCCCCCAAACAGTAGCGAGTTGTCTTCGAAAATATCGTCATCACTTGGGATGGAGGTTCCCACATCCCAGTCTCTGAAGTATGCACTGAACCATAGAAATAACCCTTCCTTACTTCCTTGTTTTTTGTAGTAAGGTCGACCGGCGTTGCAGCCAGCCACCTTGTAGGTACCATCAAACTTTGGATATTTCGTCAGTTTGTCAGCTCCATCAATAAGGATATCACAGGCCGTGGTCCCGTTGAGTGAGAACGATCCGTCATCATGTGCAGTACAATCGTGTTTCTCCAGATTGAACTCAGGATAATCAAAATACTCATCGTAGTTGTAATCGTCGTAGTATTCATCATCCCAGTCGTCATAGTACCAGTTGTCCTCGTCATTACCAGTTTCGCTATAGCCGTCTTCGTCAGCCTCCCTACATGGTGCAGATAATGTGAATGCAATGGACATGTCAGTATTAGAAAGTACAGTGTCGCTATTTCGTTGTAGAGGCCTATCCCATACGGTAAACGTTCGCAAGCAAACGAAGAGTCTCTGTTCTAGGAAGAACCCAACTACCGCGTGCACAGGCGATACATACCGTCTCTGGGGTTCCACAACATCTTTCCCGGTTTGTTTCGTTTCCTTTGTCGATCTCTTCCGAGCTTCGTCTTCAGAGCCCAGATCTTGAACCGCAGTGATTTTCCTGTTTTCCTTGTACTGCTTCGAGGCCATTGCAGCCGAGCAAAGCAAGAGCACAAGTAGTATCTGCACGAAACGTGCCCCCATCTTTCCGGATGAACCTTTACGATCGTAGTCCTACCCGAGGTC
The DNA here is from genome assembly GCA_020975725.1 of Picocystis sp. L7. Taxonomy (NCBI): domain Eukaryota; kingdom Viridiplantae; phylum Chlorophyta; class Picocystophyceae; order Picocystales; family Picocystaceae; genus Picocystis; species Picocystis sp. L7. Next base: position 293,976 of record QXJR01000018.1, on the reverse strand, counting down.
TATTTTTACATGCAAGGTCTCCTCTTCCACGTGCTTCGACCGATCCTGTCTACGATTCCTTTCGCGACACAAATGTATCTGCGCTCGAAAGGGTTGTCTTGAACGCGTACCCGCCACCACAGGATCGTCTTGGGAGTGTCTTGGTCTCGCCCATCCAGGGAACGAAATGAGACCCTACCCCGGAACCAGCACAACCCTGGGATCGGGACGATCCACAAGCAAAAGCGGGATGCATAGTAAGGTGGACCCACACAGGACGCGGGGTGAGCGATGCAAACCACAAGCTTTCATACCTTGGAAATATGAGTCATGTACCACCGGTACACAACCCGAAGTGCCGAAAAACGCGATCAAAGAATCTGCGGAGACATGCAAGAGAAGTTGAAACTTACGCCGTTCAAAGGATTCAAACAATAAGAAGTCGTACCACACTAGGAAGGTACCAGGAAGTGAACATCCCATCAATGATTCGGCATTTTAAATATAACGTGTAAACAAGGATATGCATAGAAAGTTGACCATTGAAAGTCACCATCGCCTTGCCACAACTTAATTACAAGGTCACCATAGCAAAGTTGCTTTTGCTCTAGATTATTACCTACCACGATCCTGATGAACTCAACATTTACGCAGCTTTTTTCATGGTCAAGTAACAAGTAAGAAAAAAACAGAAAATGTAAAAATGAAATGGGCTTGGCACGAGTGCCAATCATTACAAGGAATACAAGTGTGTATCAGAGAAACGTCGGCTTTTGTTGTGTTCCTTGAATGGTAAGTTCCTGTGGGTCAAACGAATTCATGCGTTTTCATTGGATCAAAGAAGGCATAGTACGTGTCCCTTTGTGAACCATTTACGATGCAACGAAAAGTATGTACGAAACGATGAGTAAATTCGTTCCTCATCGAGAAATGTAAGACTGTTGAAACATCAATGTATTTTTGCAAGGCCAACTCGACTACCACTCTTATGGTGAGTGCTACATTGAGGCGTACTTCTAACACTTGTTAATTATGCTATACCTTAAAACAAGTTTGAGGCTCTCCAAAGTTTCAACCATCGTCAGTGGTACATAAATAGGAGTCATGAACAGAACTCTTGACACTTGTCGTCTTGCTACAGTGAAAATTCGAGTCGTCTTCTACACGCAAAAGTCAAGTCGTTCAAATTGATTAGAGAGGTATTCATCTCATGCCAAGTCCACCCTACTGTGTCTCAACTTTCAAAAATCAGTAAGACAACTCAACCACTTAAAGCCCATTGTTCAAAGATACCGATGGGGTACTTGAAACAAGTTCGGAAAATCAATGAACAAATAACGCAACATATACTTGATTGTTGGACTTGTCCTTGCAATCTAGCCACGTTTATGAAAATTGCGTGATTGATTGCAACTAGGTGTGAAAGCCAACAAGAGCCTTCCCTACCCCCTTGCAAAAGGGAGTGAGCGTGACGATTTGCCTCAACAAAATGAGGAATGCGCCTATATTGGATCGTTGATCATTGAGTGCATGAACTTGGCACACAACAAAAGAGCAGTAGGTGGGAAAAGCTTGGTCACTTGACATTGTTGCCTTGCAAAAAACTAAGGGGAAAAATAGACATTGCATGAAAAGAGAATTGTGCAGTGAATCACTTTGATGTACTCGTGAGGAAAAAAGACAAAGAAGCTTAAGGAGATGAGGAGCGCGTAAAATGGAAAATATGTTGTAATCACTGTGCGGGATAGTCATTTGTTAGTACAAATTCATCGTCCTTCATAAAAGTGCGTGGCTTCACTTAGCATGCTCGAATCAGCAATGGGAAGAGGAGGTTGATCCCCACAATTCTGCGCCACATAGCACCTTGAAAGGCGGACCGTGGGCATAAATGTTGTGTTAGAGCCAATCGAGGAGTGTTGAAAGTTGTCGTGCAAAAGAAGGCAATCTAGTGGAGTCGTTGGAGCTTCACTCGCTCATAGATCCAAGAAGCAGGCACACTTCCAACACGAGTTACCAACAAGCGCACGATGACACAAGCACGTTGTGCTTGGATTTTAAGAGTTAAAGTGTTGATCATTTGAAGAAACGAAACTTACGTTATTCTCAGAATTTCCTTGATGTGAAGATGTTTGTTAGAAGTGGTGGATGGCTTAAACATAGCAACGCTTCTCTTAACTACGTTTTTTCAAAGTAGTCGACTTCAAAGTGTAAGAAATCGCTTGTTTGTGAGAGGGAGATACGTTCGTGGGTCGTCAACTTCGTACTTCTATTTCAACACACGAAATGGATGGTAGGAAATACCCTAGATAAGGGTTTCCATCCACCGTAGAGGATTGTACGCGCATCCCTCACAATCCTCGACGGTATTTCACAACAGTTATGAAAGCATGTACCTTCGAGGACCGTAAAGGTTCCCTCATTCCTCGGAGGGTATCGGATAGGATTTTGCCAGTGACCAATAGGAACTCGACCATCTTGATCTCAAGAGCAGTAGTACTTTCAACACCCTCCCCTACTCATGACCTCACATAATCAAGCCAACCTTTTGAAGAATAGATTGTAGCTTCGATGGCTCGAGGCTCTTAATCAAGAAATCCGCTAGCTGGTTCTTTGTGTGAATGTACTTAAAGTCCAGTTCCCCACGATTTATTCCATTGCGTACGAAGTGGTACATAATGTCGGTATGCTTGTTTCTTGAGACTGTAAATGCATTTTTTGTTCGATTCACAATACCTTGGTTATCACAATAGACGTTGATACATTGTACTCCATAACCGATGTCCTTCAATATTTTTCTGAAGTATAAGGCTTCTTTTGCTGCGTTTGTAAGTGCCATATATTCTGTTCCAGTAGTAAATGCTGCAGCCGGTTTTTGCAACTTGGTTTGCCAAGCGATTAGACTACCATGGAATCTAAACACATATCCAGTTGTGCTTCTTCGCGCCTCTTCACAGTTTTCATAATTTGCATCACAATAACCCTCCATTTCAGTTGTATTTTTCAAAACGGAACAACGTTGTCCAAAGATTTGCATCTTGGAGAGGTCCGATCGGTGACCAAGCACTATTTCAAAACGAGTCTTCGAGTGTGGTCTGCATGGTAGACGATTTCTCACAAATGAACTGTATTCAACTGCGAAATTCCAGAAACTTTTATCTAGTTCGGAATCTGTAAGAAGCAGGGTGTTGACTTTGGATACGTTCGTGAGTTGCCACCTTCGTAGTTGTGTATTACATGCAAGAATGAGTGGTGAGTATCCCCACACAATGGCGGCGTCATCGACCGCAGAGGACCTCTGAGTAAACCAGGATCCGTCCTCATCGGTATCGAACACTGCAGGAATGGGCATCGCCCTTCGAGGACCCACAGGGGGCCCCATACTCCTCGAAGGTACTCGACCGAAACTCGGTCGTGGTCCCTACGGGATTCGACCTCCCAGGGAGTAGGGCTTGAGCAGCCTCAACACTCTCCCCTGCTCATGGCCTGGTATTCCAACAAGCGCAATGTCTTCAATGTAGCGTGCAACTTGGTGGGCCCCAGGGCCTTGGTCAGGAAATCTGCCAGCTGATCATTTGTGCGGATGTACTGGAATTTCAGCTCTCCCCGACTCACGCGGTTCCACACAAAATGATGGGCGATGTCGACGTGTTTCGTACGGACACGGTCAGCGCGTTCTTCGTCAAATTCACAGCACCTTGATTGTCACAATGAATGGTGATACATTGGGCCCCAAATCCAATATCATTCAACACCTTTCTCAGGTACAAAGCTTCTTTTGCTGCAGAAGCAGCAGCCATATACTCGGCCTCCGTCGTGGACACGGCAACTGTTTTCTGCAATTTCGTCTGCCAGGAAACCAAACTGCCATGCAAAGTGAACACGTAGCCAGTTGTGCTACGTCTGGTTTCTTCACAGCCTCCGTAATTGGCATCACAATAGCCTTCCAGCAAACTTGGGGAGCTGTCACCCAGCAAGATACCAACTGCCTTTGTGCCATGCAGATATTTCAGGACCCTCTTGGCCACGGCCACGTGATTGCTGGTTGGTGCAAAGACATAGCGGGCCAGACGATTGGTCACATAAGCTATGTCTGGTCTTGTGAACACTGCCAAGTACATCAGGCACCCAACCAATTCCTGGTATGGAAAGTTGGATTCTGTCGCAGATGCATTTGAGGTCCATTTTGTTCCAGGTTCCAATGGCGTAGAAACACTGTAACAATCTGCCATTCTGAACCTTTCTAGCACGTTGTTCACGTAGGTCTCTTGACTGAGGAAAACCGTTTTTCCAGTTCGATCACGTTCCATTTTGATTCCCAGAAAGTGATCCGTGGGCCCAAGGTCTCTGCCTTCAAAGGTGGCCAGCAAGGATTGCTTGACATTTTCCACTTTTGATCTGCCATTTCCACAAAGCAACAGGTCATCCACGTAAACCATCAGCAACATGTCTTCACCCACGTATAAACCCGGATCTGCAGTGGAGCATTTGAATCCAAGCTTTTCCAAAACATCCGTGAGTTTGATGTGCCAGGCACGTGGGGCTTGTTTAAGACCATACAGGGTCTTTTTCAATTTCAAAACTTTGCCATCCAGCTGCAAAACCAGGTGGCATATCCATGTAGATTTCTTCGTCGAGATCACCGTTGAGGAAAGCCGTTTTGATGTCAATGTTTTCGACTTCCCAGTCTCGTTTAGCAGCCAAGGACCACAATAAACGTAAAGTGCTCTGTTTTGCCACAGATGCAAACGTTTCACCAAAATCGATTCCAGCCACCTGGTTGAATCCTTTGGCAACCAGACGAGCCTTGAAACGTTGGATGTTCCCATCTTGGTCGTATTTTACCTTGAAGACCCACTTGCAAGGCAGAGTCTTCATCTCAGACGTTCGGTCCACCACATCACAAACATCCTGCTCGCTCAGACTGGATACTTCTTCCTGCAAGGCCAGTTTCCAATCATCGTGCTGGGGGCTACCTAAAGCCTCATCCAAAGTCAAAGGATCGGTCAAGCAAACATTTGCAGTCCAATACGGCTGTGGTGGACGTCGTTTACGAACAGGGTAGCGCCTCTCTTCTGTTGTACGGCTTCTGACATTTTCTGAGTCATCTGAGTTTCCATCCGTCTCCTGTTCACCGATTTCAAAATGATCGACTCTGCTATTCTGCCTTTCCACTTACGGCACAGAATCGAGTAGTTCTGAAGAATCAGGCAAAGGTGAACGTTCTGCTATATTGTCATCAGATTCAGCTGTAGCCTTTTGTGTCACACCAAGAAAAGTGACATTTCTTGAGAAGACCAACTTTCCATCACACCAAATACGGTTTGTGTCTTTTGTTCCTGGTTCGAATCCAACGAATTGACCAGGCTTACTTTTTGCATCCATTTTCCCAGTAAGATTAGCAGGCGTCTTCAGCACATAGCAAGTTTCTCCAAAAATTTGCATGTTTGATACATCTGGCTTCTGACCAAAAACTGCTTCAAAGGGAGAAAGGCCATGCGGTTGACAAGGAAGTCGGTTTCTGAACAACGCACAATATTCGACAGCAAAGTTCCAAAAGCATTTGTCCACACCACAATCTAAAAGCACTGCACGAACCTTGTCCAGAATCGTCCTTTTGTATCTTTCTGCGTTTCCTTTTTGCTGCGGTGTGTATGGTGCACTCGTCTGCTGATAAATGCCATTTTCTTCCAAGAAGTTTTGTAGTTCTGCGTTCAGAAATTCTGTTCCACGATCTGAACGCACAGTCTTCACAGCGTTGCCGGTTTGTTTTTCCATCAACCTGATCACTGTTTATATGACTAAAGGTGCCTGCGACTTGTTGCAAATGGGTTTTGCAACTCCCAATTTGCTTTTCTCGTCCAATATGCTGACAATATATTTTTCACCGTTTTTACCTGCAGGTGTGATTGGGCCCATCAAGTCCATGTGCAGCAATTCACCAATTTTGGCTTGATTCTCTTCATTTCCCTTAGAGATCGCAGACCTGGCTTGTTTGGCTTGGATGCACGTTTCACAGCTATTCGCAGTCCACTTCAAGTTTTTCGGTATACCTACCACGGTGTCATGCAGCTTTTCCATCTGCCCAAAATGGGCCAGTTTTCTGTGCCATTCCATTGCTGAGAAAACTTGTTCGCTTTCTTCTGCAATCACATAAAGTCCACTTTTCTACACAGCACTGAGAATTTTTTGCTTTCCTCCCCAAACAGCACATTCACCGTTCTCAAAGTAAACATTGCATCGTCTTTCCATCAGCTTAGGGACCGAGATCAAGTTCACCTTCAGTTCTGGGCAATAAAGCACATTTCGCAATTCCACATTTCCACCCAGAGCAACGGTTCCTGTTTCCTTTGCCAGCACAACTTCTCCATTTCCAACCAGGATAGATTGTGGTGTAACTTCCTGTGTGACAGATGTGAACGCTTCTCGTTGTGTACAAACATGGGCCGTCGCGCCGCTGTCCACGATCCAGATGTCTCCCAAGCTACTGGCATTTCCACATTCCAGCGCATAGGACACCAATGCCACCTTTTCCTCATCATCAGCATCATTTGTGGATTTTCTCTGCAGGTGTGGTGGCAATCCGTTCAAATACCAGCATTTTTCGCAGCCATGTCCACTTCTGCCACAGTAGCTGCAGGTAAACCTTGGGCGTCGGTTCTGCGTAGCGAAAGCAACCTGGCCTCTAGATGTCTCTCGCACGGTGATGGCACTTTCTGCCTGGAGCAGCTGATTCTGGATTTTTAGCATGTGTGTCTCTCCCAAGGTAGTTAGCATCTCTACCTTGTTGGCATACTCCTCCGGCAGGCCAGATAGGATCGCATCGATCAGATGGATGTCGGTCACCGACCCATCGATCGCGCGCAGGTTGGTGCAGATCTGCTTTCCACGGATGATATAGCTCATCATGCTTTCCTCCGGTTTCTTGGTAAGTCCTGTTAACTCCTTGCGTAGGGTGAGACGACGGGCCACGGTTTGACCCGCGTGCATGTCCTCAAGCATCGTCCACGCATGCTGCGCAGATTCCGAGTTCGCCACCAAATCCACATACTCATTGCTCACACACAAGCACATGAGGGCCAATGCCTTTTCAGAGTGTTCACTGTCTTTGTTTGTGATAGCATCACCAACTCCTTTGGTAATCAGCAGGGCTTTCATCCGATGTTTCCATATCGGGAAGTTTTCGGAGTTCAGTTTTTCGAAGTTCACTCCTTCCATTTTGTTTTTACTTTTTTTTATTGCTGTTTTCCTTGTTCTCTGTTTAGTTCTGTTGTTTTCTGTTTTCTTCTGCTTCAAACGGGCTCCGATACCATGTAAGAAGCAGGGTGTTGACTTTGGATACGTTCGTGGGTTGCCACCTTCGTAGTTGTGTATTACATGCAAGAATGAGTGGTGAGTATCCCCACACAATGGCGGCGTCATCGACCGCAGAGGACCTCTCAGTAAACCAGGATCCGTCCTCATCGGTATCGAACACTGCAGGAATGGGCATCGCCCTTCGAGGACCCCGCTGGGGCCCCATACTCCTCGAAGGTACTCGACCGAAACTCGGTCGTGGTCCCTAAGGGATTCGACCTCCCAGGGACCAGGGCTTGAGCAGCCTCAACATACTTGTTTGGAGGTATGGTTGTCTGCCCGACATGCGCAATTTGAAAATGAAGTAGAAACGAAGGACGATGGAGCCGTTGCCGCAATGGAAGGATACCGTGTGGGAATGGCCAAAGTGGTCTCCTTGATTACAATGTAAGTTCTCGATCTCTTCTATAAAAGTGGAGAGTTGGGCTAAGTAATCAACGTGGACTATTCAGCCCACACATTTATGATTGCAAGTGGATAACCTTTCTTTTGCTCCTACCATGTGGATACTTAGTGCATTCCTTCCCTTCTGCAACGAAATTTGTCTCTTCAATGTTAGTCAATTCATGGAGAGAATGAACACATTGTGATGCCAAACGAAATTCTTGAATACGAAGATGTAGAATAATCCATTACCGTAGGGGCTAAGAAGGATTTGCCACACAAAACTATATACCAAGAATGCGTTTAATTGCATCATCGCTTCCACATAAAGCATGAAGCCCGAACTTCTCTTATAATAGATGCTTGGACTTTTTAATGTTTGAGAAACGCTTTTCGTTTTTCAATATTGTTTCTAGACCCTTGAATAGTTTTAAGCCGTTTGGCTAGTATCAGGAGGTATATTCGTTTAAATCTAAAATCCTACAACGGTATTTTCGTGTTAATTTACATCCACATCATGACATTTACTTTTAGAAATATAGTAATATCTTTTTAAGATAATTTCTTGAAAACGTAGCGTGATGCAAAGCCTACAATAGTCTCTCTAGGAAAGATAGACCACTTCGAAAAACGTGTAGGTTGCTTGTTGAGAGAAAGCTTCCTTTTGTTGAGCCCAAAGTTGTTCACAATGTTGGCTTCGAGGTTGACACAGGTGGGAAGCGCTTGATCCTTCAATATCAAGATATATTAGAATCGAACATGTGGGAGTGAAAGTTGCATGCTACAACTCTACTGGAGAAAACCGCCCATTGGCGGGCTCACATGGATGAGAACAAAGGGAGGGTGGTCCTTACGCCACTCGACCACTATGAGGAGTGTGATGACTGGCTATCCGTGAAAAATAGCTCAAATGAGATGTCGTTCTGGATTACCAAGCCTTTATATCGGAGATCAAAACCCATGACCAAAAGCCTCCTAGGTTTCTAAAGATCTACACAACGCATTCCTCGCAATTCGAAAGAAACAATGTAGGCCCCTATTTTATTTGTGCCACTCTAGTATTCGATGTAGCCCAAACGCTTATGATACTCATGAATGGAGGAGGTGCCGATCAAGAAAAATTGCATAGCATAGCCATCGCACATGGGGGCCCTCAACGGAGGCAAGATGTGTAAACCATTCGTTGTTGGCCATGTTGATGTTTGCCAACTTGACTAGAGAAGTCACAAATATTGAAAGTTACAAACACAACGCGTTGGTTTCTTAGCTTGCTCAATCTCCTCAATCCATTATACATGCTATCACACCATTGCAATGCATGATAGTTATCGAAGGCCCTTTTCTTATTGTTGTTTCAGCTATGTAGCTTCGGATGAACCCGACCGCAAGTGTAAGAAGTCTAACACCTCATATCAATCAACGCGTTTGAATCTCTACATGGGCGAAACATTTGTTGGAATCTATTTTGAATCTTGTGCGTTGTGAACGGTGAATCACCGTGCACTATTGAACTCTCAATGCCACTTCCTTGGCCGGCAACCTCCTCAAGAGAATGCACAATTGTCATTATACATGTAAGAAGCTATTCACTCGACTATTTCGTACTGTAATGGTTTGGAAAAAGCAAGGGAACCGCTAGGATAGTATTTTGTGATTCGCAAGAATAATGGTGAGAATCAACAAGTGCATTCAGACTCATAACGCGTGCAATGTAACGTTTTAGATTAAAGTGTCATCTTCCATCGATTATTCACCTAGATTGTGTGAAGACATTGTTGCATCATAAATGACTCCAAAAGCCAATGCAACTACTATGGATGGTTTCCTCGGTGAAATGTCCTCACTAGGTCGTCTTTAACAAGACAATGATCTGCATGTGTTTCTTTGCCTCCATTATGCGATACACATTCGTGTGGTAGAACGGGCAAGATTCTTACCAATACGATGTAAGGGGCTTACCTATTTCTCGTAACATTCAAGGACGATGCAATATGCAGTTAGAATTCATGCGGTGCAACTCCATGTTTTGATTAACTTCGGTAAGTTTCACTCCGGGTTGACGTAGTTAGCTTACATGGGTGGAACAAAGAGCCAACGTTGATAAAGGAAATGTTGATCTTCGCCTTTGTCCACCTCATCTTACAAGACATATCCATCGCAAATTGTTTGCTTGCAATGGATTGCTCAATCATTGGAAGGAATACACCAACTCCTTTATGAAGGAAAGTAGAGTACTACGTTGAAAGCCAATCTACCTAGAGCAATTCACCATACACGAAGGGTTGTCTCCTTGAAGACCGATGGGTAGTGCTTGTGAAACTCGATTTGCACCAATTGAATCGGCCTGGTAGTTGGGGCCTTTTCGGTATCATGCGACAAATTCACCAATATGAGAAGATTGAACACTTGACCATAAGTCCGAAACTAACTTTGTCAAGATAAAGGAATACCTAAATGACTAGGGGAATGGGTATGAAAGGATGCTTATCATCCACGACCAAGGGAAGCATTGGGTTGTGAGACTTTAATAATCGTACGATCGGTCTTGCTCGTCGGGGGATGTGTTCATATTGCTGAGAGGCATCCATAATCATTTAGGTGCAAGTATACGTGCAACTGATTACTCGGTTACAAAAAAGGTGCGCCATGCCACTTAGAAAGGGGGCAAGAAACAACGCTCGTCGAAACCAAAGACAATCACTTCACTCTAGTGTGAGGGAACGATTTTTTCAAATAAGTGTGAAGGGTTCATGCAGTCAACGATGAACGCAGGCTTACTCAACTACACTTTGATAATGCTCAAGCCGGTGAAACCCAGGCACACCGCTCTTGACACTTAGCGCATTTTCCTATACCATTTATGGCATTCATTGGAGGGTTGGAGTCAATGTGGCGAAATGGGGTCGCAGAGGAGCGGATAGCAAGGCACTCCTATGGAAATGTGGTTTCCACGTGTCTTGATGCTATTGCTAGCGTTGGGAAGAGATCATTCTTGGTCGGTCCTTCCTATCGGATTCCTTTTTAGGTGAGGGTGGGATGTGTCAATTACGTCGAATAGAGATCTTTCAAGGGAGGGACACACGTCCATGGCGACTTCCACGCCTTTGCCACCTCTCCTTTGCATACGAAGCAAGGCAACACTTCTTCTTGAGTCATTCCTTGTAACTTAAACTCATGAAAACCTCCTAACGGCTTTGAGAGCCCTCCTCCTCATGGATGCCTTGACCTTCGAGACGATCTCACAACAATTCCCTTCACAAAGAACTCATGTGGACCTTTAAGACGTGAGGGCATTTTTGCAAGGGGCTAGAAGGTTTTGCACTTCAAACATTATTGATACTCATTGAAAAGTTGCGATCGAAGGATGTCACTTTTTTTTGTATAGCATTGAACTTCTAAGGAGATAACATGCGGGTGCCTTCATTAGACGAATCTACACTATGATGGCGATCTACTTGCCATCTCCCACTCTCGATTGAAGTTGCCATTCCAGTTTCAAATTTGGGCAAGTGAGAAGCGCTTCTTATGCATACAAATTTCTAGTGATGCGAGGTTGCCTTTCGCCTTATACAATCTAACGCGAAGCAAGTTGTACCTAGCAATGCCAATGAAATCCCTTAACGCACAAGTTCGAGATTCCAAGAGACGGAAGTCATGGGTGAGGAACTTGCATGATCGTTCGGGAGTGAGTTATTTGATTTTGCAATGCAAGATGCAAAGTGGAAAGGAACGACATCAACTGCACGCCAACTTGATGCCCTATGGAGTGGAGGTTCCTTCTCGATTGATTCAAGCCGAACATGGGTAGAGGCACATAGATAACACAAAGAAAATTGGTGGCTTGCTTCATCAACCATGGAAACCACCTAAGTTTTGAGCTATTTTTACCTTTCTCGTCCACCTACACATGGAATTCGAAGGACATGTGCACTTGACAAGGTCGGGATGTCTCGTTTGCTAGTTTGAATACGAAATCTCTCATGCGTTCATGAGCCCCCATTTGTCGTCTTCATAAGTGAGCGAAGTACGAGTCCCTATCCTTCGTTTAACAGGCTCCGGTCTTTCAACGGAGGCCCGTGGATTCGATTTGGACGTATGGGTGCCATCGGTGCTCGTTCGTTCTTGGCGGATTGCCTGCCCGTCGTTGTCCCCGACGGAGCATTCCCTCTCCCCGAGGCCCCGACTGATGATCCTTTTACCCGACCTGCCCCCTCCGGCGGTGTCCCCTCGATGGCGGATCCCTCGGAGCCTCGGGTGCAGGGAAAAAGAAGGGAAAGAATGTGTGGGAAGTGGGTTGGGTCGATTCACGTCGACATTTCCCAGGTCACGGACGGGGAACCCAATGCTGCCATGGGGAACACACAATCAGGACGTCGCAGCGGTTCCATTGCTCCACTCCCGCGGTGAAGAAAGATACGGGAAGTTCCACCTTGTGAAACTGCACGAGCACAAGCATGGAATCGCCGAAGCACCACCTCACGGAGAAACGGAACACAACGATCGATGATCCAAGCTGCAAACCATTGAAACGCACAAGGAGCCGAATAGACAACACACAAGAAACGAGCACGAAAATTGTCGAAGGATCACCGATCAACCGGCAACAAGTGGATCTCTTCCTAGCGACCAAAGGCTCCGAAGTCACGGATCAGCGATGTGTCAATGGAGAATGGAAGGATGGCGCTAAGACAGGGAAAGACACTGGGACCAGAAGCAAACTAGATAGAGACATATTTGAGCAATTCGCCTTGTCTCCGCAACTGAGTGATGTTACGTTCATTGCGCTGAATGAAGACGATAGAGAAGTTGACATGCCTGCTCACAAAGTGGTCATGTGTGCACAGAGCTCAGTCTTCCGTGCAATGTTCATGGGTGATATGAGAGAAAGCACCAGGATGTCTAAAGTTCGTGTGAGTTGTCCTCAGTACATCTGGGAGATGGTCTTACAATGCTGCTATGGGAGAAAAGTATCCATCGAACCCCAGCATTTTATTCCATTGCTTCAGGTTGCAGACCAGTATGACCTTCATTGCTTGAGGCAGGAGTGTGAAGCTTTTGCCACAATCAGATTGTTTGACAGCAAGTTGAAGGATGATCAAACGTTGAACTTAGATCACATTCAAACTGATGGAGAGTCTTTCCATTCTGGCAATTTTTTCCATGCACTGGAAGCTGCTATCTTATTCAATGCGAAGAAGATCGAGAATCTTTGCCTTCAAGCAATCAGCTTGCACGCAGCCGAATTCCTCCATTCACCTTACTTTCTTGAGTTGTCCAGGGAAGCAATACTGAGAATTTTAACTTCCAGTGCACTGTTGGGAGTGAAAGAGATTGATCTTTTCAAGAGAACCGTGTCTTGGGGTCGTTTGAACGCAGCAAAGGGGAACGAGAGCTTAACCAGTGCTGTGCTCTCTTCTTTCCTCGAGGAGCCATTGTCTTTGATCAGATATGATTGCATGCCTGCAAAAGATATATACGAAACCGTGTATCCATCTTCTCTAGTAAGGGCTGATGTGCTCTTGCAATCCTGCAGAAGCCGTCTACTCGCAAAAGATGCAGATGAAGGGAATACACATTGTTCACCTTTTCAAAATCATGCCTTTTCGTTTACTGGAGAATCTGGGCACGGAAGCCGCAATCCAGGTAATGTTTTTGACATCCCTGGGGTGCACAAACAAATAAACATCTCTATGCTTGCAGGCTGGAAGCTCTACTACTGTGCTAGCTACTCTCAGGAAACTTTGCTTGCTCAATTGCAACCACCGCCGAATGCCACACGTGTACTGATGGCAGCTAGGCGTAAAAGTGCACCAAGTATCCTTGAACTTTGCGCGTGTTGTCCCTCTGCATGCTTTGGAAAACCAACATTGGAACTTGATGAGCCAGGATTGCACGTACACTTTCTTGGGCAGAAAATTAACGGACTGTATTGGTACTGTATACCGGATTACTCTGTGGGATTTTCAGATAGCCCAGAAATTAGCATCAATGCTGCAGATATCATTCCAGGTGAAAAGAGACTGAGCTGGCATTTAGGAGAAGACAGTGGAGGAGGGTATAGGTGTGGCAATTGCATTGGATTGCTCTCGCCAGAGGTTAGCGAGGGAGGTGGTGGAGAAAACTGGGAGAAGCTTCTCTTCTGGATTTGACATTTTCCCCGTTTCAACATTTGCAGAAGAAAGAATAAAAAGTGCTCCAGCAAGCACTTTCACCAATTCAAAGTTCAATTTGGAAGGATTCCCGTCGACAGTTATGATCCTGCTTTTGCATATTTTGCTATAGCTCGTATACAACACGCAGTTGACCATCCATCTGTAAAGTTTTGAATTTCTGAGAATATTATTTACGTTAGCACAAGTGCCTTGCGAAGCCAAGCGAGCCTTCTGTTCACCAAATGAAACGCGCAACTGAACCATCGGGCCAATTAAAAGGCCGAAACAGGAAAGCAAACAGAACGATTGCGTTGACAAAAAAATACTGCACAGATGACAGCCAATCATTCCTGTCATTGGTCGGTGTAAACAGTAACAGCATGAGTATCACAGGTATGTTGAAATATCTCAATTCCACAAGCGGCGATAAGATCACAGACAAACTAGTGCTCACCAGCCATGCCATTTTTTCGAGGAAAGGCAGCTTGCTACGTCTCCATTCTCCTGATATGTGGACGAGTGAAATCAAATACATAGGTATCATCAGGTACTTTCCAGCAGGTAATCCATCCAGAATCTTTCTCCGGAAATAGAAGGTGAAGTGCCTATTATCTGCCAACAGAAATGGGTGGTAGATTGTGTACTGTTTGATGATGAAGAATAGAAAGAAAATCATCCCCACCGAAATTGCACTGAAGGTGACAGGCTTTTTCCTTGCAAAATCAAAAATGCAGGTCAACCCTGAGGCTAAAACTTTGAGAGAACTGAAAATTCTTGTGGTCGAAAATACAAGTGCAAGGTACAGAAGCTGTGTCGGGTGAAAAGATACAGCGTGAGCGGACCGATCGCCCAACACGACACCCCCATTGAGGTAAAGAAGTGCTAAAAAGCCACAGACTAGCACACCATGGGGGAAAAACAGGTAAACAACTTGGAACCTTTTCCTCCATGCCAAGGCAAGGAGCAGTCCAATTTCCTGCAAAGGTGAATGGAACTGATTTTTCAATGCATTTTTGCGATGTACTTGTGATGAACGTATGAGGAAACGTCTCAGGCTCACCGCACTGATGAAGCAGAACCAGAATATATTTGTCTGCCTCATGAGTAGGCTGCACGTTCCGAACATTGCCGAAATCCAACAGTTCCCCTCTGTACCGAATGAATATGCAAGGAGCACAAAAACTGTGGACCAGACATCAGTGTAATAGATCAAGCAGTAGAAGAAGTGGAAGGGATACATTGCCAGAGTGACTGCATGCAGCAACACGTTATTGTTGCCGCTTGTCCTCTCTTCTTTTGTTCGCTTGCGTCTGATACGGACAAACATGGCTAGACAGACAAGAGCTCCCAGAGTGTTGACGAGCCGAAGAGTTCGTGCATCACATACGTCATCATCAAGAGTTCCGAGGCCCCGGGCAAGCCAGCAAACCAACCAGCCTAACAGATAGAGTCCTGGTGGAGTGGTGATCTTGCTGTCCCAGTGTTTCCAATTACCTGCCCAGTATTGCTGCGTCTGTCTGACATGGAAGATCTCGTCCATGTAAGGTTCAGGCACGATTCTTCCGATCAGAAAGCATCCCACGAGGAGCGAAACGAACCAGACGAAGAATGCAAGAGAATGGCCTTCGTTCATGGATTGTCGACGCATTTGTCTCGGACGGCATGGAGGCACTCTGTCCAACAGGGTGGAGCAGTGGGCACGACGGACCCGTCCGCTACGGTCGATGCTTACTCGAACCGGGGAGATAAGACCACTACGAGTAGACAAGAATGGGAACAATGGGATTTACAGAAGGAACAGCAAAAGAAACAACGACTTGTGCAACGGCAAATTGTTGGTGGATGAATTGTGAAAAGAATGCTCAATGCTCGCATTGCTCTTACCCAACCTTCTCCTTTGTGGATGACTAATGCCTTGGCATACGCAATTGCATGCCCCCGGCGTCATGTGATTGCAAACATCCATCAATCAAAAATGGTCGGTTATTATATGCTTAATGTTATGCAGTTGTGCGATGGCAAGTTTTAGATGTCACGAGCTACTTTAGGAAGCCTAGCTTGGAAAGACCTCCATCATGAGACACACTTTCTCTCGAGTGCACGCATAGAACAATGGTAATTCGGTGTCAAATATTGAATGTTACAATTGTGTCATCGTGGGTAGGGATGAAAAAGGTCACCAATGAAAAGTGTGATGATGTAAATTTCAATGGAGAGAACGAACAAGTGTGCTTTGATAGCATTCGATGACATTTGCAATGTCGGAGACGAATGTGCAATCGTATCTTTTAGGCTATTCATCACCTTGAGAGTACTTTCCATAGAAAGATGCATAGCATGTTCAACAAATGTGTGATGAAACGTTACAAACTTCCCAATTGACTCGTATGTTTGTACTTTTTGAGTCATGTGATTGCTGAATGCCAATATGGTTTAGACGCTTGTCACGTACGAGTGTTATTGAAATGCAAGAATCAAAGACTGTAATCGAGGAGTTTTCCATTGTTGCCTTGAAATTACCTCACCAATGCCACGATCGATATTGAGGAGAAATGCAAAAAGCCATCGCAAGACTTGATGCGATTGCACCAACACTTATATGTCCTGTAGTTAGGACATTGAGCTAGAGAGGTCGGCATAAAGTGTAAGCAAGCTATTTTTCGTTTCTACTTGGATTTATCACGTCGCTCGATCTAGCTTTATCTTTTGCGGAGGAGCAAATGTTGGCGTTCCATCAAGAAGGAACCCATTTTGATTTTGATACGTGGATCGATTTTGAAGTTGTTTACATAAACCTCCCTCTTCGGGGCCACCCTCCCAAGTTGACATCGAAACCTGTAGTTCATTCGACCAGTAGCAAGATCCACTCCGACACGCCGTCGTAGAGGAGCCACCAAAGGGGCCATATTGAGTTGTTCGTGCGCACGGAAACCAGGAAGGAATGGCTTTGACAGACTCGCGATGTGCGAATCGTGTGGTGACCGGCGCGGCACTGGGTGCCTCACTCGGAGGCGCAGTTGGTAAGTCAAGAGGAAAGCGAACCGTAGAAGCGACAAGGTCCCGAGGGGAAACTGTTTCGTCCGCCTTTCCTCCTCCTCTCGTTCCGGCTGAAACGAAGGTCGAGACTCAAGCTGACATCCTGCTTCTGTATGTTGGATTCATTGCATCCTTTAGGCGCAGTATACGGAACATTTGAGGCTTTCCGCTACAAGGTAGGAAACGCCTGCAAGCCCGAGCTTAGGGAAAAATTCCTGCATGACTTGAGGAGTCGAACCATCCCGAAACAACGTGTAGTTTGAGCATTCCTGACTTGTTCGTTCTATTTTATACGTTTCAGGTCCCTGGCATGTACAAAATCAGATACGTAGGGAAGACGACGGTTAGCAGTGCTGCCATTTTTGGATTGTTTTTGGGGGCAGGATCACTCTTGCAATGCGGTAGGTCACAAGGTTATTAATACCTTGGTGACAAGATCCCGTTATCGGCTGCATGGCTGCTTGCAGTCCAGCAACTATGTGCCAATCAAAAGTGGTATACAGAGAAGGGGAAGCGAGCCATGCTTCAAGACATTCATTAAAGTGGCTTTCCATTCAAAATACCCAGCGTATTCTGCAGTTGTTCTCTAGGTAGCTGATATACATCGCTTGTCAGTCTATGGTAAAACTCAGGAGGAGAGGCCCTCCTGCTGGCTTATTAAGTTCAAAAGTTCTTTTTCAAGTCTTGCTTTCTCATCATGATCTCCTCTCCCATCTGCTTCAACTATACTGGCATACATTTTCATGAAAGGGTGGTCTCTGATCCTCGCAGCAGCTTGATAATCCTCCTCCGTGATGGCCACGCCAAGCTCGCGCTTCAACCTCTTGATTGGCTCAGGGTCTCCGTGGACAATCGTTCTTAAGGGATCGACAACATTCTGGTTGCTGATCGACTCAAGAGAAGCGGAAGAATCTTCAATTTCCACCACACTATCGACAGGCACAGAAGCCTCCTGCCACACATCCCTGTGAACAAAGATGGGACAGTTTTGACGGGAAGCCAACCACATCGCATCTGACGGCCTACAGTCACAGTCCCACACAGTTCCACTATCTCCAGATCCAAAAAAAAGTCTGCCATAGTAAATCCCACCTTCCAAACGTACGATGGCAACTTTTTCGAGCTCCCACTGTTGTGTACTTATTTGTTTTCCTCGCTGCAGAACCTGCCACAGCAAATCCAAAGCCAGGGGGCGGATGGAATCTCTTCCTTGCAGGATGGTGACAAGGGCAATGAGTGCATCACCTCCAATCCCTATAACTAGGACTCGTGTCCCTTCCATGCTTGCTCCCTCTTGTTTTTTCAGCAAGAGGATGGACCCTTGGGACGTGCCGTCAGAGGAAGCCTGGACCAGGCGTATGACGACTTCTTGATACTCATCTTCTCGGAACGGGAATGGTTCGTAAGCTGCTAGAGTTTTGACGGGCCTCTGTCGTTCACGTGTCATGCGTTTCGCACCCACAGGTCTGTACCGTTTTCCTGGAGCACCGGCCCATGACGTCTGCCATTTTAGGGACGTTCGATTCATAGCTTTGGGATCTCCCCCCACCGATCTCACCCTTCTCGCGTGTACATGAAAGGAAGGTAGACAGGTTGCGGAAGAGCAGGGAGTGATGCATGCATCCGCGCGCCTCCACATGGCGTGTGCTATCTTGGCGTTGCGGGTGGGATGCTGCGAGACTCGTCTCACCCGAAACGCCACTTTTGGTTCGGATCATCCACCCTTATCCAAGGGCAGGGAAGGTACCATGTCGTTCAATTCGGTTGGGACCCAATGGACACGTACACGATCATTCCGAGGCACACGTCCATCCATGCGCAAGGAAAGGGTGGGAAGGACAAGTGGGATGGAGCCAGATCGATATACGTGCACAATGCGTCGGATACTCCTGAATGCAAGCACGCCTACAATTGCAATCAGTATGAAACGGGGTGGGAAGTTGATGTCCTTAATGGTGCGTGCCTGAATTGTAGTGGGGGATCGCGAAAGGCCGCACTATGAAGTTGAAAAATTCATGGAAAAAAGGCCAGAAAAGTGTTCGAAATGATGGCAACCGCTTACAACATGTGCAAAGTTGGGGAGTCGTGCCGCGTTGTGAGTAATTAGTCTTACCGGCTTTCGTTTGCGTGTCCATGATGTGATAAGGCAGCGTTTCATCCCTCTCCAAATAGCAAGTGTGTTGATTTCTGCCTAACAGAACATGCCCAACTCCAATTGAAGCATATTCATGATAATTGGTGCGAAAAGTCCTCGTGAATTTCTCTTGCAATTACGAGATGATGCACGAGTCAATCGCAGCTCCCTTACCTTTTCGCGTAAAAATGGTGGCTGAAATAAAAGCAATCGGCTAGCATGTGCATTTAGAAGCCCAATTTGTCAACAAGAATGCGATGAAGAAAAACAAAATAAGATACTATCGCTCCACTCTTGTAAGAAGCAAATGTGGAAATGAGAACATATTCATCCGCAAATGAAATAGAAGGAGCAATGGTGTTTGCAATGTTTGAAAGCACAATTCTAGTCAATGGAACGTTAGCCATTTGCACGGGAACACTCCTTGAACATTACTTGATTTGCATCGACTTTGGAAGAGTAGAGCACTATAAGCGATTCATGTGATTGAGATTTCGACATCCTCAAATACAAACACATATCGAAAATGGTTCTTTAAATTTTGTAGAGCAAAACATGTTGGATGATCGATGTAGAGATCAATAGATTTCGTGGTCATACACACACTCTTGCTAAGCATGGCAAAATCGACTTTCCGTTCCGGTTCATGACAGGCTCGCATGAAATGACATGCTATAGTTTGCCTCCTATCCGAAGCATGAAATACACTGGTAGTACATCACTTAAAGAGCATCGATCGATCCACAAATTTTGTATTCCTCACATTGCAGTGCAAGGAAAGCTCATTTTTTTTACCAACACAGCGCAATCCTTTGGCGTCTGTTAAGGACTACTTTTCGCATAGAATAACTAGTGGACTTTCAAGTTTGCTCCAACAATGGTGCAGCGAAACTAAACAAAGCTTTATTGAAGCCAGAGCGGCACTGGCAATGAAGCTGACAGCATGCTGTGCAAAACATCTTTCCAGGAAGAGAAGTGTACTCAGGGCCAAAATCGCAATGCTGCCTCTGCAGAAATTATTCGCAGGTGACACAGCAAATATCAAGCCTTGTGCTGGCTATCTTGATTGTGTGCACATGCTTTGGTGCAGATGCTCAGTGTGAAGGCAACATGCAGCGTGCGGCTGCAGGGAACATCCGCTCCTCTCTTCCATGTGTTCATGGCTGTCTCCAATCGTTCTTCCTGAAGTGTGCCAAGTATTCGACATTTTCACTCTTTGCACCCTTTATGGGGGATGTTATGTACCCTTGGCAGGAATAACCCTGATTTTCCACACCCTGGATGACTTTCAAGACAATGTCTTGTCTCATTCCTTCGTCTCGTATCACTCCCCCGCTACCGACCTGCCCCTTTTCTGCTTCAAACTGGGGTTTGATGAGCATCACCAAGTCGACATCGTCCGTAGTCAATCTGTTGATTGCTGGCATGACCTTCAGCACGGATATGAATGAGAGATCGAGGGTGACGAGGTTGACTTTTTCCGGCAGTTGGGTCAGATTTCTCAGGTTGGTCCGTTCGATAACCACACACTTCGGATGATCCCTGATCTTGTTTGCAACTTGCCCATAGCCTACGTCCACTCCATACACTTTCCCTGCCCCCCTTTGCAGCAGCACATCCGCGAACCCTCCCGTGGACAGACCTGAATCGAGCGCAACCCGATCCTGGACGACGACATGAAAGTGGTCCAGCGCAGCCTCGAGCTTGAGCCCTCCCCTGCACACGTACTTGGGTATGGTGCCGTTGATTTGCACGTCTGCTCGACTGGAGACCTGCGCTCCTGCCTTGTCAATGACTTTTCCTCCTACTTTGACTTGTCCTTGAGCGATCCACGATTGGACCACTCTCCTTCCCACGTCGGGTCGCAGCTGCAGGCAGATTTCGTCCAGTCTTCGTTTCTTCTTTCCCTGGCTTGGATACTTGGGATCGACTGTGGTCCCCTGTACGACCAGGGAGGTGCTCTTGGGTCGAAGAGAGGGTGTTCTGTGCCACACACCCTTGACGTTGGCGTACAACTGCGTTGCTTGTCGCATGTTCCTGGAGGTGGTCCAAGTCCACCTTTGACAAATTCCCTACCCCCCTCCTCTGTCTCATGGCGTGGAACCTGGAACCGTGCCCAAGCCAGTCCCTGTCCTCCTTTCGGGATGGGGGCAGTGACGGTGGGGAGCATGGATCCCCCCTGTCCCCTCAGACGCCATCCCGGGTGGGAGGTCTGGGTTCCAACCCGGGTTAGAAGGGAGGTGTGTCTGGGGTATCCATGGGTGTGGAGGGCTCAACCGATACCACCACCACCGGTGAGAAAGGACCAAGTGGACGCGGTTCGGTTCATGGACGCCACGCGCACTCGGCGTGGAACATACGATACAATAACCATCGGAGGAAGAAGAAGGAGGATAAGGAAGAAAAGGAGGACGTGACACCTTCCTGCCACGCACCACACGGGCGACATCGAACGGCGCTGGTGGTCCTGGACCTTCCACAAGTAGTTCCCGGGTGTCCTGGATTCCAGGAGGAGAAGAACGCGATGGCCGGTCGAGTCTCTCCTCCTGTAGGAGAATACACCGTTCGAAGGAGGAGGAACCAAGAAACGGAATCGCCGGGACTGTTCCCAGAACCATTCGATGGGTCGCAACTGTACTGCCATGTGAACGTCGAGGCCACCGACCCCGACGACGAGGAAGAGAACACGGCAATCATCAGCTACCCCCTCCCATGCAGCAACCGAGGAACATGCGAGATCGATCAGTGTGTTTACAATGGTACTATTCCATGTGCGGACCCACTTGGAGAAGATCCAGACAACTGCTTGGAGTCCATCCTGAAAACGTACAACTCGTCCAATCCATTGGACATATTCATGGCCGATGTTCAATGCTGCCAGTGCCAGGAATCCTGGACTGGTAACATCTGTGAAGAGCGCATGTCGCCTCCACCGCCTCCTTCCTCAAATGGAAGCCCATTACCACTGGGTGCTATTCTCACCATCTCACTCGTTGGATTTTTGGTGGGTGCAACTGTGGTGGGCATTGTACTTTACTTCAAGTTTAGGAAGCAGGCTAGGGATGCGCTAGTGAAAATCAATCGGCGATTACGAATGCCACCTCCTCAAACCCAGGCAACCATTGTGTTTACTGATGTTGAGTCATCTACCAAACTGTGGGAATGGAACGCGCAGGCAATGAAGGAAAGTTTGCAGATATCGTTCAAAGTCATGCGTTCTCTCTTGAAAAAGTATTACGGATATGAGAGCAACACTGAAGGTGATGCTATTTGCGTAGTGTTTCACACAGAAACAGATGCTGTCTCTTGGGCTTTGGATGTACAACAAGCACTGATCTATCCCGCTACTACAGTGGGTACTGATTGGCCAGAGGATATTTTAGGACACCCGTTGACAAAGCCTGTTGAGCACAAAGGTGTTGTGATCTACCGTGGTCTACGTATTCGGATTGGGATTCACTCAGGTAGAAAAGAAGATGTGGCCACAACGTCAGAAGAGGTTGATGACCAACGGAAACGGCGATTCTTTGGTGATACCATCCACTTTAATTGCCTGAGACCACGCCAAGAGAAAATGTCAGATCAATCTTCACGGACTGTTACGGTAGAGGGAGAGGAAACAAATGAAGATCAAGATGTAGAAAAACAAGTTGACGGTGGTAACAACACCCGAGATGCATCACCTGTTTTGAGGAGGGTTTCCACTGGCAACGCTAGCATGGTGAGCACGGAAACTGAAAATGGCGAATTTTCTGCAGCAATGCATCACCAGAGTGGGCGAATCAGGTATGTTGGGCCAGCAGTGGAGTTGGCAAAGAAAATCAGTGACGTACCTTCTGGGGGGCAAATTTTCATGTCTGGCTCCACGCTGGGAAATATTGGCTTGCAGCAAATTGAGCAAAATGTGAGGATCATCCACATGGGAGAGCACCAACTAGCTCCCAATAAGCCACCGGTTGAACTCATTCAGATCTTACCTACATGCCTTTTGGGTAGGCTTTACTATTTTTCTCCCCCTAGGCGCACTACTCAAATAAGCCCATCCTATTTTGAAGCTCCTGGAGTGATCTCCAAAGGGTTGGATGAGGGGGACTTTACGTACAACGAAGTAGTCATCGTTTTCATGTTCTTGACAGGAGTAGATTCCTTGAATCAATGGGACAGGGCACGCACTGAATCGGCGACCACGGCTGCTGTGCACTGCATACGGGTTGTTTTAAGGAAGTATGAAGGCTATGAAGTGGAAGAGACAGAGGGAAATATGATGCTTGCGTTTGGGAACTTCCGCGACGCTGTTCTGTTTTCTGTGTTTGTACAAGAAGAACTCACCAAAGTAGAATGGGACAATGACCTCCTTGCACAACCAGCAGCGAGCGAAGTATGGGAAAGTCTTGCATCAGCGAAGGGCCGGAAGCATTGCCTATTCCGAGGTCTACGATACAAGGTGGGAGTGGGAAAGGGAGTTCCAACAAGCATCGAGCCACATGCATCGACAGGCCGTGCAGCGTATTTTGGTCCGGTGACATCTCGTGCGGCTCGAGTGGCTGCAATGGCATCGGGGGGGCAAGTCTTATGCTTGTCAAGACACTGGAAGGAGTGTCTTGCAGAGTGCAAAGATATCAAGCGGAAAGTGTTCAGTGTGGAACTCGGTGCGCACAGGTTGAAGGGTATTGAGAGCTCTCAGTCACTCGTCCAGCTTTCGACTCCTTCGTTGGCACAACGGCCGTTTGGGCCCCTGGGAGGCACACTTGAGAAATTGTTTGCGAAGTTTGTTCCTTTCAATTTATCCCAACGCTTGATGTTTTCCAAAAACTTAGCCCACGCAAAGGATGAAGTTGGGATGTCATCAACCGTGGGTGCAGGTAATCAGTCTGCAGCGGACTCCAAACGGAGCTTGGCCAGCAGCTCGATCCGTCTTGGCTCAGCCGCTCCAGACGTTGAAATGCAGAACGCGTCTTTTGCGACTATGGCCAGTGAGGGTTCGATTGCATATGAAGTGCTTCTATCTCGAAACGAGTACTTGGAAGCCGAAGTTGAAAAATGGAAATCGTTGTATGAACAGGCCAGCAGTGGAGCCTGACAGTCTGATCAGAAGTATTTTCTTTATTACCATATTGGTTGTGATACCTCCTTCATGGATGAAAAGTGATATTCATGCGCCATTTGGCTGGTGCAAGCTTCCTTCTCCACCAATCAACACTTCCTGAAATCCACGGGGCATATCCAGGCTTGGCATCTGTTGCAAAGAAAACACAGTGACAGATGACCAAGACAACACTGCTACTCAATCTTTTTTCCAGAACCGGTGTTTGCAGTCTTATAACAAAAAGAGACCCTTGATGGAGTGCATCTTAGAGGTTGGTCCGGTGATCTATGGATCACTGGCCAGTTTACGCACAGGTGGCTGTCTCCAGGTGAACAGTCAATGTGTCAAAGTCCGGGCGATCGGCTGGTGCCTCCTGCCAGCAACTTCTCATGACTTGTTTCATCCAGGACGGGCAATCTTCTGGGATGGGCAAGCGGGCTCCTTCGCGTGCCACTGCCACCATCACCCGGAATGGATTCATTTCGCTCCATGGCATCAACCCCGTGGCGAGCTCCCACACGATGACCCCGAAGCTAAACACATCGCACTTCTCGTCTTGGGCTTCCGTGTCACGCAAGACTTCTGGGGCCATCCACGGAACTGCCCCAAAAGAGCCAGCTTCTTCGAGGCCCGTTGCATTTCCAGTGGTCGCCATGCCCAAATCGGCAACCTTTGCTTGAAAATACTTCGTGATGAGGATGTTGGATGAAGTGAGGTCCCTGTGGATGAGTGGTGGCTGCATTTCGTGCAGGTGCTTCATGGCGTTCGCAATGTCTCGGGCGAACTTCCACTGCATCCGCGACGGCAGCTTTCCATGCCGCCGTAGGAAATCTCTCAGAGATCCTCGCTCTGCCAACTCCAGTATCAATGCCGGTGGCGACTGGCACATTCCCACAATCTTGCAGATGTTGGGATGCCTGTAACGCACCAGTCTTGATGCTTCATCCCGCATCTTCGACCACACGTTACCGGTGGTGATCAGTTGTTCCGATGTTCCACGTGCATCCATCGTTCTGTCATTCGGATCGTCATTGGTGGTCCTGAACCGCTTGACGGCCACCTTTTTCCCTCTGAACGTTCCTCCCAGCACGTCTGCATAGGCTCCGGTTCCGATGCGTCCGAAGATGCGCAGGTCCGACCAGGCCACGTCTCGGACGTGATTGGTGTCGGAGGCGCTGGCCAGGAGCTGGGTGTCGATCCGTTTCCATTCCCAGGCGTCCGTCCCTGTCGTGTCGGGTTCGATTGGCATCGGATCCTGGTGTTCCATGCACGAAGTCGTGTTCCTCGTGTCATTCTTGGCGTCTTCGGCCCAAGGGGTGTCGAGGCGCAAGTGTTTCTTCCAGCTGGGTTCGCACTCGCAGTCGTGTTCTTGTCCTTGACACTCTTTCTTTTCGTCTCCACAGCTCTTGCGCACGGCCACCTTCTTGAGCTTCAGATTGGTACGCAGGATCACGGTGGTTTGCTTCTGGGATGCGCTGTGAGGTTGGGACGGACGTGGTTGTGTGGCGGACGTCTTCACACCTGCTTTTTCCGACGCGTATCCTCTCCATCGCTTCCCAGGTGGGAGGTGAGGGCCGTGTCCGCCGTCGTAGGGTGCCATGCGATCTCCAACCACGTGCACGTCCCAAGCGCTGCGAGACACTCCAACACGCGTGCGAAGCGAAGCAGTGCAAGGTCGGCACCTTCGAAAGTGTCGAGTGAGATCCACGGGTTTCTCTTGGATCTCACCAAGGGACCGTCCCGTTCCTGTCCCACACGAGCCCAGGGGGAGATCCCCGACACGTCCCACCCAAGGGAACGGGACCCCCCTCCACCGTACTTCTGGGGATAGAATTGGGAAGCGAAACACGGAGGGGGCAAGGATCCCCGTGCGATCTACCAGGGACGGGCCTTCCGGGGGTGGGAGGAGATCTCCAGGGCTTGCCACGTCGACGTGGGAGGGGGTGAGGGAGGGGTGAGGGAGGGGTGAGGGAGGGGAGGGATCACGTGACCCCAGGGGCGCGGGTGGGGGCGAAAGCGAAGGGGGATCGAATCGGGTGACCCCCCCCTTTTCTTCGCCCCTTTGGATCCGAGGGAACCCAAGGAACAGAAGGGAAGGTCGTGTGCGTCCCCCTTTCATCGGCACGAAGTAGCAGAGGTGCGATGCCATCTCGTTGGGGAGCGGGATGAACCGAAACTTGCCATCTCGGAAAGCCTGAACGACCGAAACGGAATCAGAACACCCAAGGCTGCACGTGGAGCAACGCGGAAGCGAAACGATCGCCATCAGACACACGAGACGACGAAGACCACGGTAGGAGTGAACGCTGGCCATGATGGCGGGTACAGCTTTTTGTCGACGAGCCCTCTGAACCTGTATGACGCAGCAATCCACGTGCAATCCTTGACCGTCACAACAGTGGGAGAAAGATGCGATCCTGCTGGAATCGTGCCCATGGCTTTCAAGACAAGAACCTTTCTTACACAGCTAAAAGCAGCGTGATAGGTCAAGGGAAGAGCGATCAAGCCCCTGTTCCCGATGCCGGACACCAAGTTGGGAAGCGAACAGGCAGATAGAAAGGTTATAGGATAAAAGATCGAAGCAATAGAAAAGAAAGACACCGTGGCTGCTACGCTTCCCCCATGGAAGCCATGTTCAAGCCTGGAGCCTTGTGCAACACCATCGAAACCCACGGGTGACGTTGTTGGTGTGGGTTCACTTGTGATGCAGGAGTACTTTCAGGGGACGGCCGGGTTGCAGGGTTTCACTCGCTTCCTGTGTGTCCATCGGGAGAGGTGCAGCGCCCCAGAGATCGCCCTTGCCTACAATCTCCTCCCTGATTTTCTTCAAGGTATCCCCTTTCTGCGTGTTTGTGGTAATAATGACATGCTGTTCTTGGAGCGAGTACTTGCGATCTGGACTACGTGCGAGAAGTTCCTCACGGCACGGGCTCAGGTCAGTGCCAGGGCGCAACGAGCGTGGATCGATTTCCAGACACCTTGAGCATGCTTTGTAAAGCTCTGGCCATCTTTCGCCATCTCCCATCAGTTTCTGAGACATGGACCACAGCGAATCTCCTTCTTGGACTATCCAAATACCTGTCGGCCAGCCTCTCTTCTTGTCTCGGTGCATCTGGGCCCTCCTCGGCACAGGTCTCCTCTTCGGACGTGGCGATTGAGCATGTGCTGGCGACTTTCCAAAGAGAGAGCCCAGCGCACTTCCTACAACCAGCGCCATACCTAGCTGTGCAAAGTTGTCCCTGCAGAACAGTGCAGCTTGCAGTCCTTTCTGAGCAACTTCCCTGCGGAAAGATTTGAATCTTTCTTTCTTGCCAGGAGCATGACCAAAAATGGCTGCAGGAGGTTTGGAGGAGTTGGACTGGTCAATCACGGGTTTGGAGTCACTCTCGGCCGATGCGGGTTCTAGATCATCACGGTGGCTCTCGGCCACTTGGGGCATCACGGTTTCGGTGACTGAAGAGACCTCTGGTAACACTGGATGCAAATCGACCTCATCGTTGTCTGGCTGGTCTTCGAGTTCCTGCTCGTCATCGCTTAGCTGGGAAGATTCCTCCAAAGCATCTCGTGCCGCCACTTCTAGATCCAGCACCTTCTTGCTCAACTCTTCTGTGATGGAACGTCGGAAGTCTGCAGACTTGGACAGTTCTTGGGCAATGGATTTCCTCACCTTCGTAAGCCAGTCGTCATTCTTGAGGGAGCTGAAGGCCCTCTCCTCCACATCTTTCCACTCTCCGTCCCTCTCCTCTGGTCCAAGGGATTCCGACAGGCGTCCTTGCTTGCGTCTGCGTGGTTGTGCCAAGATAGGGCTGTACTGCACGCTGGATTCTTCCATCGGCGCGATTCCCCGGCTGGACTTGCTGAGAGGAGAGGTGATTGGAGTTATCGTGGCAGAGGACCTCTGGATGGGGTCTGTGTCACTTTCGAACAGGACACTGTCGTCTTCTGTGGTAAAGTTCGGCCCGTTGTCGGCGGTCATGTACTCTTCTTCCAAGGCGCTTCTAACACCATCTTCCTTTTCGTATCCACGTGGAAGGGTTTCTGCTTGCCTTCGCTCGTGGTTGGTCATGTCGGTGATTTCGTCTCGGCTTTCAGCGGGGTCTTCGTTCTTTGAGTTTCCGCTGCTCTGCAACTCGTCGCTCCTTTCGGAGTCTACCTCGAGCAGTTTGGCCAGGGTGATGTCCGTTTCGGTCGTGTCTTCGGTCTCTTCCTTGGGAAACTCGAATTCGTCTCTTCCTTGTGGTTCGTCCCCGTGCGTTTCTTCGTCTTCTTCTATGTCGGTATCCGAGAGCATGACTTCAGAATGGCTTCCCGCTTCCGACCCTGCCTCTTCCCTTTCGACCCACGTATCCTTGGGTTC
Source organism: Picocystis sp. L7 (assembly GCA_020975725.1). Taxonomy (NCBI): domain Eukaryota; kingdom Viridiplantae; phylum Chlorophyta; class Picocystophyceae; order Picocystales; family Picocystaceae; genus Picocystis; species Picocystis sp. L7. Next base: position 265,495 of record QXJR01000018.1, on the reverse strand, counting down.
CTGAGACGCGTCCGTCGTCCTCCTGGGTCAGTTCCATTCCATCGCAAGCAAGAGCTGTCGCGTCCCACACGCATCATTCCTCTTCGGCAGCGTTCTGTTCGGCTTCGCGTGTGCGTCTCTCTCTTTCTCTCCCTGGAGGATCGCGTTGGTTTCTATTCGTTCCTGTTGGGCTCTCGTGGTTCGCACGTTCCCACACCTCCACTTCTCTTTGTTCCTCAGAACCGTTTCTATTCGACCATTCGGTGTCTGGTGCGCGTCCTCGTGGGTCGGATCGAACGGGAAGGACGAACTCCGATCGATCCGAACGTCCTCTGTCTTTCCTTCCCTTCCGTCCGCGTGTTGGAGAGCGTCCATCGTCTTCTTTCCTGTGACCACGGCCATGGCGAAGGTGGGTTCCCTTCCTCCTTCCCGTTCTCTCTTCGTGTTCCTGGTTGCCTGTATCGTCGTGTACGTGCCTCACCTGGTTGGAATCCATGGCCATGGGCTGGATGCACGAGGTCCACACTCAAGTCGACGAGGGAGAACAACGAAGACGTCGTCACCACCCTCGACAAGAAGAGAGACACAGGATGGAAAGGGAAGTAACCAAACCAACCCAAAATCGAACCACAGGGAAGAGGAGGCGGCAAAGACGAACTGGGGTCTGCATGGGACCCTTCCAATGGAAACCCACCCCACAGACCCGTGGAACGATCGGATGGGAAAGGAATGGATGCGATCGATCCCATCGAAACGAAGGATGGAACCCAGGAAGACTGGGACGACACCGCCCCTTCCCCTCGATGGAAACCCGAAAGAAAGGGAAGGTCCCTCCAGTCTTGTTGAAACGGGGAGAACGGAAGCGGGAAACCAAACCCCGGATCCCATTCAAATCGAAACCGTGTCCGGAAGAAGAAGAAAAGAAAAACTTCGGTCCGCACCCAAGAAGATCCAACCACTTCCCCGAGAAGAAAGCAAGACACCGCGATCGTCACCAACCTAGAAAGGAAGGTAGGGAAGTTGACGTACGCATGGTGCCGACCTCGAAAGAAACCCTGCATTGAAATCAAAGGTGTGAGAAAGACGGTACGAGCTTGAGAAATTCCATGTTCGTGACGACCCGCGTGCAAGATGGGCACACGGCCGATGGTCATCAAAGCATGCTCAAGTCGTGGATGGAAGGTTGAGGGTAATGATGCCTCCACGAAGGTCAATCCCACCCACCCGCCATACGCGAGGCCACGAGTGCTTTCCAAGGTGCACTCTCCACTCAAATGGTGAGGTAGTGCCAACATAAGACAACCATCACACAATATTGGGGACCTTGTCCTCAATATTCCAACATTTGCTCAAAATTCATTGTTGTCAACTTGGTGGTAACTCTTTCGTGAGTTCATCGCCTTTCAATGGACGCTTTAGTTGGAAGGAGGCTTTGACTCTTCCCCATGAAGGAATGAGCCAAGAAGGGTGGCGGTCAACGTTTGCAACGAGCGCCAACATCTAAGCAAAACGTTGATAGGAGACATCCTCTTTCGGGCAATACATACCATTGAACACAAAGTTTGATTGAATTGGACGAGAATACTGCATCAAATCCACGAGAGCATACCCTAATGCATGCGATTATATGGGTGAAGCACTCATACCATGTCGATACTTGCGAGGTGTTGTGGAGGTCGAAGAGTTTCGCAACTTCGAGACATGAATCCGATTGGGCGTCCAACAAATTGGACTTGCCAAAGACTCGACCATGCCGTGACAAGTCCAGATGTTTCCGCATTGTACCGATGTACATGCGGAGCTCCACGTTTCTCAACGTGTCAACGGGTGTAATGGAGAGCACGAGTGAGGGTATATGTCTTCTTTTGGATCCAAGAAAGGAAGATGGGCCAACAAGTGGAGCGGATATTTGTTTTTGGAAACGCGAAGGAGAAAAAAGGGTCCCCGACCAGAACTTTTAGCATGCGTTCGCGTGAAAGCATCCATGAAACCGGCTAGTGCACGATGTTTGCATCCAAAATTTTCATCTTGATCAGAACTTCATCCAATAGACATGGAACAACCCTCGACGATCTCACAACCGAATTCTCGTGTGTAGATCGCTCCGCTTGGAATCTCCTTCATATCGATTTGTTCAACGGATTGGTTTCTTTTTTCTTCCAACGCTTCACAAGTAGGATAGGCAATTTCGTCTTTTGTTGAGTTCGAGGGATGGATTCCATACGTCTTTCTTTCTACCCTTGCACTCTCACCGATTGCGCCACTTCTTGAACCTTTCCCGTCGCGTCGCATCCAAGCGTGTCTGCTCCACGCTTTTCGACGTCGTTCCTTTCATTCGAAGTTCCTGGCCTTCGCATGCTTGTCCCTTTTGCTCGTCGTGGAATGGTCTGTCATCTACAACGCCTCAAGCCGAGGACGAGAGAACAAACTCCCCGGTGGGCCAGGTGTTCGCTCCCTCGGTTCCCTCCTTGTTTGGGGTCCCACGTCGACAGGTTGGGTTGGAGTTTGGTTCCACGTTCACCTCCATTCCCATTCGTGGTGGAACGTCCGAAAGAGACCGAGCGAAACGCCATCGTCGTCGACACAAGACGAAAGACAAGTCGATTGGAACTGCGGGAATCCCTTCCTGGGAGAGAAGAGACCGGGTCCATTGCGATTCGGAACCGCGCAAGGACCAGAGGCCATTCCTGGCCAGCACAAAGGTAGAAGAACACGCGCCTGAAATCGAGACAAGGAGGACAAAGCCGAAGAATCAAGTGCTGCTTCATCAAACGACTGTGGCTGGGTAGATCGACCTTCCGACGCAGCTCGTTCTCACACGAGCGATCCTATAGGAACCGCCGACGGGACTCGACGAAGTTCTGGACGAGTCCGAATCCGATTTCAAAGCCGCATGCACACGTCTGGAACAGGAGAGAAACCTTCTTGATTTTCGAAATCGTACCGTCTGGATCCTGCTGCTTCAACATGGTTTCGAAGCGCAAGAGAGGTGGCCCTGCGGGAACAGAGGAGAAAACGCTGGATGTAGGAACAGGTGTGGAATTACCTCCTACTCCAGACCAGCCACAGAGTGAAGCGAATAATGAGGAGAACAAGGCAGGTGCAGTGAGAAGCGGACAAACACTCACCAATTACGAGAGAGAACGAGAGGAGCGTCTCAGACTGAACAGGGAACGCATGATGAAACTCAACCTGCCTTCCTTGGCGACCAAGCTGACCACCTCGGCGCAGAAATCAGCCAATCCTTCTAAACAACAAAAGGGAGTGACCGGTAGGTCTAGGAAAACAAAAGAGGACAACGAACCAAGGATCACCAGGAGGAGTTTGCGTGTTCAAGGAGTCTTGCCTGACGGGAGTACGGCTAACGGGATTGACTCTGAACGCCGCGACGGAACTGTGGTGCTTGCTTCTGGAGGAATCGTTCGTCATGGGTCAGACTATACGATAGACAATTCAACGAAGTCATCGGAGGCTAGGATTGGCGACTTGCACATTGAAAGTGTGAATTGCAGTGCGAAAACGGACGAGGCCTTTACAGATGCGTTAGGAAAGGTGGTTGCTTCAGCTGACACTGGACCTCCAGCACACGGTATTGATGTTAAACTTCGTCCTTTGAGCCTGAACTTGCAAGAGGAAGATGTTGCAAAGGCAGTGAAGAATGGAGCCGGTCATATGAGCTGGCTACCTTCTACCTCAAAGCTGGTGGTTGCAACTGGTGACAAAGATGGTCACGTAGGACTTTGGGATGTTGATTTTGCTAAGGATGCTGGACAGGATCAAGGCAGTTGGGATGAAGGATTCGACGGTGTGCTTCTGTGCAAACCACATGACCAGTATGTGTCTGGCATTAGATGGACACAGCAAGGCACATCTGGTCTATTCAGCTGCTCCTACGATGGTAGCCTGAGGCTGCTCGATATTCAGAAACGCAAGTTCCTTGAAATACACCGTTCAGATGTCGATAGTTTCTCTGCCTTTGATATCAATGAAAGCAAGCAGTGTGTATATTTGGGAGACAACAAGGGCGGATTCACAATGGTAGATTTAAGGTCAGGCAAAAAGATCGGTCCTAAGGTCGACATGCATGAAAAGAAAGTGAATTCAATTGATGTGGAACCACTGAACGAGACATACGTAGCCACAACAAGCAGCATTGGTGATGAAATCGTCTGTATCTGGGATACGCGCAAGATAAGCAAGGCGAAGCCAATGTTGGTCCTGCCTCATTCCAGGGCCTGTCACAGTGCATATTTCTCTCCTAGTGGTACAGGAGAAGTCCTGACTACTTGCTTTGACAACCATCTGCGGGTCTGGGGCGATGTTTCGCATGGTGAAGCTAGTCTTTCCAATCAAATTTACCATAACAATAACACCGGGCGATGGGTTCTTCCTTTTCGGGCTACGTGGTCAGCGGATGGTACCATGTTCCTTTGTGGTTCGATGAAACGCGAGCTTGAGTTTTTTGATGCCAGAACAGGCTCACTGGTTGCCAGTCACAGCAGCGAGTACATGACAGCCATACCTTCAAGAAGTAGCGTCCACCCCCTTTCTCCGGTCGTGGCAGCAGGGACTTCCAGTGGTAGAGTACATATCTTTCGATGATTGCTAGACAATCATTTGAGGCGCACCTGCACCCCTCACAAAGCATCCCCTTGTGTAATGTCGCCTTTTGAAGGACGGTTTCTGACAGGCTGCTTCCACTCTTCGTCTCGCTTTGTTGAGTGCAACCGATGTCGTAAGCCCCATGCATCATGGCCTGGGAGACGTTCAGGACCATCCTTGGTCTCGTTTTTCTCCATCTTCGAATCGAAGCCACGTCGATTTCGGTCTCAAATACACGTCTCACCGCACCAAGTTCACAAACACCGATCTGGAGACGTCGAGAGCACAGCTTCCACGTGTCGGGAACCTAGAAGAAGGACGAAACGGACGCAGCGACGTGCCCGTGGCGTCTCTTTCCGTGCCGTCTGCGTCGTAGCATCGCAGAGCTATTTCGAAGGCCGCTTGGTCTTGGATTGCGAGCACATGAGTTGGACGTTTACGACAGCATTTCGGCAGTCGCATGTAGGGACCAGACGCGGCTTTGCCAAAGGATGGTTTCAAGGCAGATTCGATCCTTGTTCTCGCTTCACCGTCAACCATCGACGAGCGTGCATGGCACCTTCGCATGTTGGTGGCTCTTCAGACCAAGACACGGTGACGGTGTACTTCGTGGACGAGGACGTTGCCGTGGAAGCCTTTCCTGGTGAGAATCTGCTGGAGGTGTCCCTGAAGTGCGGTGTCGGGATCACCACTGGATGTTTAAGTGGCTCATGTGGGAGCTGCGAGATGGAAATGAAGAAGGTGCTTGTGGACGAATTACAACCTGGGACTGCACGTGTGGTTCGTACCTGCATTGGCGTTGTTCCAAGGGGCGTCAAGCGGATTGAAATTAGTACCATTCAGGATCCAATATGGGGAGCAGATCAATGGATCTAAACTTCGTTGCAATCCCAAGCACGTTTTGAACCGAAACTACCTTGATGATGGCGGAGGTGGAGGCAATCGTGCACCTGGCGGTTGATAGCCATACCGTCCCTGTTGCTGGGGACCAGGTGGCGGGTGCGACGGAGGAGGTGGTGGCGGGGGATGCGACGGAGGTGGTGGTGGCGGGGGATGCGATGGAGGTGGTGGTGGCGGGGGATGCGATGGAGGTGGTGGTGGCGGGGGATGCGACGGAGGTGGTGGTGGGGGGGGTGCACGTGTCATGGGGCCTTGCCCCAAGGTCTGGTACGGTGGTGGAGGTGGAACCGGTGGAAGTGTACCAGGTGGTGGAGGTGGAGGTGGAGGTGCTGGCATTCTTGGCATGTTCGTTCTTGGTTGGAGGTGGAGATCGTGGGAAGGAAGCTTGGCTCCGGGCTTGAACATAATCTGCACACAGTACTGCTTGATGTCAGGATTCCAGTGCCAGAAGTATCCATCGCTGTCTCTTTCCTTCTCGAGTTCAAGATTTGGAATTTTAAATGCAATGGTCTCGTAGGGCAAGGCTGCAAACACGATGTACTGATACCTTCGATCCGCCGGTTCTACTCTTTGCTCGAAGGAAGACATGACTCGATGTCTGGGTCGTATGCCCGTTTCGATCTCGGGGAAGTCGAGTTGAAACAGCAAGGACCTTTGTCTGTTCTCTGGATTGAACTGTTTGGTCACCCTGTATCCTGGTCGGCCGAGCTTGGGACTCTTCTTGACCGTCACTTTGCGAACGACGGCGGGTGCAGTTTCTTTCTCTTTGAGTTCGAGCGCGGCTCTCTTGGCGAGGTTCTGCTGGTGTCTCTTTCCTTGCGTGTGCGCCAGGTAGTTCCCTTCGTTGGTGTGGAGCGTGAGGCACAGCTTGCATTCGTACGTTCCCAGGTGGTTTCGCATGAAATAGGGATCTTTGGTGATGTCGATGGTTTCGAGCGCCAATCTCCTCAGCCTTTCTTTCCTGTCCCTGGCTTCTGCTTGTGCACTTGCGGCTCCGCCTGATCCAGGCTTGGATCCGTGCTCTCGTCCCGACATGAACGACATGCTGTTTCGCTCTCACTCGACGCGGTGTTGGTGGCGTGCTTCTTTCGCACCAACCTCGCACGTGGCAGGTGTGCACCCGAACCCACCCCAGATGGCGCCTCCTACTCCCTTTCCAACCAGGAACGCTTCCTTTCGATCGGACCCGGCCTGGCGGAGAAACGGGTCTGGTGTTTCTTCTTGGAGATAGTTGGACCAAGACAATGGGAATTCTCCTAGGGCTTCGTACCCTCAAGGAACGGTCAGCGTCCTACGAAGGCGGACACGGCTCGTCTCACGTCAATGGGGTGGCTTGGGCGTTGGAAAGGATTGCAGGTAAGGAGAGCATTAGCTGGTGGTAATGCAAAGTCTTGTTACACTGATGGAATCGCGAGCGCCTCATATAGTTTGGCGAGCGAGATAAACAAGGTAAAACTCCTTTGGGTCTTCCTAGGCCGACTTGCTTCACGTGCACGTACCGTTCGATCTTCCGGTGGAAACAAGGGTGTCTCCCCATTCTTGTTTCATTCGACGTTCCGTCTCAACAAGCTGGGAACGCCGTTTGAGGCGCCCCTCCTTCAAGGCTTGGATTGGGTTGTACTTCACCGGATAGGGCTTTTCTTCCGCCCGGTCTTCCCTTTCGATTGGAAAGGGTGTGGGACACCGCGACCAAGAAGGGCAGGGCTTGGACGCAAGTGGTGTTGTGAAGAGGCAAAACATGCGCACAATTGTGTAAGCTTATATGGAGATTCCCACATAAGCTTTTTCACAACACTAGACGCAAGGGAGAAGGATCGTTGGTCCATGTCCACACGCGGTGCGAAGAAGCGTAGATAGGAATCGTCGCATTGCCTTCCATAAGCTTCCGTCACATGCATCAAGGTCACGACACAACCGTTCACTTGCGATACTTTTCTTTCCATTCACGATGGGCAACACTCGGACCATCCAGTGGGGAGGAGATACTCCCATCCCAAGAAGGGGGGGTGGAGCCTTGGAGGGATCCTAGGAGACTCGGTCGTCTCGGTGCACAATGGAGTGGAGGCACCACGAGAGTCATGTGAATGCAACACGGCATCGTCCGGGCGTGCTTCAATGGAGTGTCAGAAGAGAGTGCCGTCGGCAAGACTGGACGCTTGTCGCCGATTGGGACTTGAGGATGTGTGAGGGAATAGAACCCCGAGGCGATTGGAATCGTTGGAACAGACGCCATTCGTTCTGGGCACCTAGTTTTGCGTCCGGCCTGCGGTTGAGTTTTCCAGGCACTGCAAGGGCGCGTAGGAGGGTCGATCCACCATCGATCTCCTTCTCCCCCAAGCCATCGGGAACAACACGTGATAGGCACACTTGTGGGGTTCAACCTTTCCGGACAGACCCATGTGGCTCCCTTTTTCGACCGAGGATCGGAAGGGAGGCAACGAAAGGCCGAGAGCCTTGGACAAGGACCCTCTGTCCTTTTGGAGGGGTTCTTTCTTTCCCTCTCCCTTTTCCCTGTTTTCTTTTCCTTTTCCTTCGGGTGTTCGATCCGATGGATTGGAAGGGTAGAAAGGGAAGGTCCAACCGGTCCCAACCGACAGGACGGGCCTTTCGTTGGGACACGATCAGCCCTACGGAAGCGCGTCGGACTAGGAACAGCCGGACGCGAAGAAGAGCCAAGGAGGAGGAGATGGTCTCGGAAGAACGATGGGACGGTGGAGAAAGGTCCCTTCGACAACCCCTCATGGATGGACAAAGGACAAGGAGAAGAGACGCGTCGCCGTTGCGAGAAGTGGTGGTGGACGTGGACACGACACGACCCAACGAACCTTCCTCCACCTATCCTGGATACACGCATGAACCGATGTTCGGCGAAGCCGATGCCACCATGAGAAGGCTCGAAGCTAGACCCTCCTTCTCCGCCGCAGACTTCGGATTCGAAGAACCACCACCAGAACCCACCTGGACGTTCTGGAAGAAAAAAAAAGGCAATGAAACACATGACCCGAAAAAAGTGCCAGTAGCACCTTTGGCAGACCGACCCGTGCCAGATGGACCCAAGTTTCATTACAAGCTCACGCGTATGATGAGATTGGCAGACGAAGGGAAGGGAAAGATGAAAGTGGTGCGATACAAAGAAGCGAAGCTTCTCAGAGAAGGTTTCCTCTATCTATGGCAAGGGACCATCTTTGAAAGTAAATTCCTGTGGCAACAAGTAGGCTTCATGTTCCTTGTTGCGTCCATAGTAGCAGGATTTACGTGGTTAGTGGCAGACCGTAGGCACTTGTCCCTGGAAACTGCACAATCACTATCCACCATCTCGGAAACCATGAGCACCATTGTGGCCTTCGTACTGGGATTGTACCTTCAAAAAACAGTTGACATCTGGTGGGAGCTCCGTCACGGAACACTTCAAAAGCTCATGAACATTGTGGATAACATGTGCATGAGAATGTCCATCTACTTTCCTGGAAGTGGATCGAATGATGTGATGGCGAGGAAAACCATACTGAGGTATGGTTTACTCAGCATAGCACTCCTGTTCAAGGAAGCTAGAGAAATCGACGCATGGACTGAAGAGGAGAGAGAAAGCCTTGGAGTAGATGATCTTTCAGATCTGGTTGTCGACGGAATGCTCACCAATTCAGAAAAGGAGCTTTTGGAAGACTGTGGAGGTAAAAGCCAGATGGTGTGGGTGTGGATTTCCTCGTTGTTTACAAAGTGGTGCCTAGACGGCCGCCTTCCAGACCCCCTGAACAATCAGGAAACAATGCTCAAGTACTGTGAAGAAGCAAGAAATGCTATTGGAACCATCTTGGCTCAGCTTAACATGCAATTTCCCCTCAGTTACACCCACACAGTTGTCCTCATGACCAAGATGATGCTCTTTGCAGTGGCTGTCGAGTCAGGCTTCAGTGCAGGCGTTGCGATTTCTATTGGAAAGTACGAACATCTGGCCCCTCCAATAACATTCTTGATCGTTCTGCCTCTTATCTACCAAGGCCTTATTGACATCAAGGAGCACATCTCAAATCCATTTCGAGATGATTCAACAGACTACTGTTTCAAGGTGAGTACCGACTTAGATACATGTTGCGTTGCCTTTCCCGTCCGCGTTGAAGTTGCTGGCTGACCAAGCGATACCGTTCATTTAAACCTTGTCTTGTTGCGAATTCGATGTGATTACCTTTTGCCTTGCCAATCTAATGAATACAAACGCAGATGTTCCATGCAAGAATTACTTCTGAATGTCGAGACTTTTTTAAGGCTGGTTCGAACCCTCCATATGGGCGCCCTGCTGTTTTACCACCCCAACTACTGGAGAGACAAATAACATCTGCATTCTATGACTGATGTTGCATAGGAGAAGTTCTGTGTTCACCACCTTCTTTGAAAACACAAGACGCACCGTCACCTGTGCACTGATGATTGTGAGTTTCCATGGTTTTATCTTTTCAAGCTACGCTCATGCACTGATACTTGCATTGCATGTGTTCCTGGAGGCGATGTTAGTAGTATTACCGACCGTAATCAAATTGCACGAACTGCGTGCCTCTTCCGGACAAGGCAACCAAAAACCCACCACGCTGACGGCAGGGCCACACAGACATGGCTTCAACTTCTGGAACTTCCACAGTGCACGATTGCAACTTTTTAAGTCCCATCATGACTTTGTCACTGCTGTAGCACACGCCCCACATTCTTACCCGCTGATCCAAACCCGACGAAAATATGTTCATCCCGTCTGTCCACACGCATTTGATTGCAGACATGTGCGCCGCAGGAACTGTGCAATGGAACATCACATTTGAAGGCACAGTGTCGCTGGCACATTTGTCGAATGCTTTCGAACTGAGCTGATAAATGGAAATGCTGCTGTCTTCTCCTCCGACTACAACCAACAGGCTACTCTCATCGATTCTTGAAGCTGCAATGCTATTTGCACCCCCGTCGTGTGGTGTCCATAGAGCCTGCATTGGCACTTCAACTTCCTCTAATGGCACGTGAAAGTGCCATACTCCGCTAGTGGCAGATGCTAAGCTACTTGACAAATCCCAAATGCATACACAGCCATCTGAACTAGAGCTCAACAACAAAATGTCATTTCCCAATCTTATTAGATCAACATCCAACACAGGACACGTATGGTACTTGAGAAGTTGCAAATACCTCCATTTCCTTGTCCTGGAGTGAAATGCAAAAGTTGATATTGAGTTGTCAGAGCTTGCAGATGCAATAAGAATGATGCAGGACGTCTCAAACTTCTGCAACGGAAGTGCTGCCACTGACATACACCTGTGGTGGCTCCCGGTTTGCTTTTGGTTTGTTGGACGCAAACCTTCCCTTGGTGGCTTTGTACTTAACCACAGCGCTGATGTATCAAATACGGGGTGAATCGAATCCGTGCACTTGACTGATACCTGCCAAACCATCAAGACTTCTTTCGACCCGCCCGAAACCAGAATATACTTGTCAGGCAATTCTGCAGAAGCAATATCAATGGCCTTGACGATAGTGCCTGCTGCCTGCTCGCCAATGATAGTCGACTTGAACGCAACCAAAAGCTTGGGCCGCTTAGCCCCTAAAGCGTGTTTTGGTTGCAAAGTACGCAGCAAACCATCCTCTGCTCCTGTAATGAGAATTGGACAATTCACGCATGGGATGAAACAGGAAGAATGAATCTCCTTTCCATGATACGAAGTGCAAACAGCAGACCCACTGATCGAAAGATGTTTTCCCTTGTGTGGAATGGGTGCCTGCTTAAGATAGGCATGAACTTGTCCATTTGTGACGTAACTGAAACAAAAGCTCATGCCATTTTCGCCTGAATCCGAACAAAGAAAGCTGACCGGACGCCGCCAACCACCACAGGGCTTTCGAAAGACTTCACTGCCTTGTGACAAATTATATACGACAAAATCCCTTGCATGAAACCCAGCAATTACTTTATCGCCTCTAAGATTGCAATAGTCCAATACCATGGAGATGTCTGAAGCCTTTTGAACTCCAGAGCATGAAATGCATTCATCGTTGAAATTGCCTAGGGTGTAAAAGCGTATCATGCCATCATGTCCTGTGGTGAAGAAATCTAAAACCTCATCGCTTTCCTGTACAAATTTGGCCGATACAGTTGCGCCTTTACAGTGTTGAAAGCGTAAGGGAAACGTGGCAGTTATGGACGGCTGTGTCCAAACATCCGTGGACAGCCTGTAAAATACAATACTTCCCTTTTGGTCACCAAGAATTACAGCAGTTGTGGACATGGATACGTCTCCACATGTGAATCTTACCCCAAAAGGATTGGCGAAGGAAAGAAGCAGTGTTGGTGTTGGCGCAAATAATTTGTCCGTGCCAATATTCCAGAGGTGTGCGTTTCCACTGGCGTCTAATGACATTACTAAGTATGTAGAGCTTCCTCCAGTACATCGCTCAAGTAACTTCATGGCCAAGACTCTACTCCTAAAATCTGCAGTCCAATGGCAGTGTTCCAGAGAATGTCCGGCATAGTATGAACACCACATCATCCCCCCTCCTATGTCCCCTGCCGCAACCAACCACGAACGTCTTTCAATACAGGGCAAGGCATGTAAGGACATTACTGATGGTGGTGACTTACAGGCGTTACTTTTTGTACAGGCAAAGACTGTTTTCTTCTTCTCTTGCAAATCAAAGCTCATAAGTTTGCCGCGATTTGTACCCAAGAAGAGAGTGTTCATATCTGCCAAATGCAAACAGCGGACATATTCGGCAGAGCTGTCGGTCATAGGCTGTTCATCTTTTTCAAACTCTGAATACACGATGTGTTGAACTCCGCCTCTTGAATCGCTGCCAAGCATACCACACCCGGAAAACCCTGCATGAACAAGAGCATCAAGTCTCTCCTGCACATCCCAGTACTTGACCGATGCATCTGCACCCCCACTGAACACACACCCCTGATTCAGGTCCATCACGCATCTCCATGCCCCTCTGCCCACGTGGGCCTTGATCACACCAAACAGAGAGCGGTTGCTGGGATCCCAGAGTCTGACCGTTCCGTCTTCGCTTGCAGATGCCAAGACGTCCCCTCGGACATCGACATCCCAAATCCGACCTGTATGCCCATACAAGATTGCAACGCAAGCGTCGCTCTGTGCATCATGCATTGCCTCTTTGTATCTCAGCAAATCAAGATCCCAGATCCTCAAAGTGCGATCGTCCGAAGCGCTGACAAATTGCTTGTTAAGTTTCATCCAGCGCAGTCGGTGAATGGATCCTTCGTGCCCGTGCAATTCCAGGGCATCACAGCGGCTACTGCGGGTAAGGGTTGGGTCTATCCTCCAGGAGAGAATGGTGCAAAAAGCGGTCCCAGAAAGTACATACACCGCCTTCCCGTCCTTTCCCCAGTTCAGCTCCATGCTGTAAAGTAGTGCAGGTACACTGCATCGGTATTCCGCATAGAGAACCTTATCCTCCAGCCCCCATATCTGAACTGTGTTGTCGCTAAGGCCCACGGCAAGTTGTCCGTCCCACTTTTGATATTGATCTCCTTCTTCATCAGCCACTCCATCCTGTGTAGAAGGTCCCATCTCCATGATTTCCACGGCACTACCCCCCGTCCCCTTGATGCAGTTGGAGAATGCCACATCCATCACCCAACTGTTGAACCTGGGTAGCACACCGTAGGGGTTCAAATTCACGTCATGGTTGTTTTTGGTTTCTTCTACCTTCCACATGGAAACCTGTTTGTCCCCAAAAGCCACAAGATCCCAGGTCCCATTCCCCTTGCATCGTGTTTGCAGTCCATGGACTCTGGCTCCTTGTGTCACCTGGATTCCCTTGCTGTTCCGGATTCGATTTCGTGTGGGGTTTCGGCTGTCGATGGGATGGATCCAGACCTGTCCACCCATTCCATAGGCCAACCAAATGCCGCGGTCATCTTCGTCACGTAGAAGATGGAGCGCGGTCACATCGCCCACGTAGGTCCCACGGGAGGTCATCCCCCCTGGTCCGAAGAAGGAGAGAGAGGGGGGTCGGAATCCCCTTGTGTGAAGTCGGCGGAACCACTCCGAAGGGACGTGATCTGCCCTCCCCTGGATCGGACCGGTAGTTGGACACCCTCCTCCGATGGAACCGGTGGAAGGTCTCCGATGGAAACCGAACCCCATTTTCCGGTCTATCCGAGCAGGACGAAAGGGAAACCGTGTCCCGATCCAAGCACCACACGTCCACGTGTTTGCGACGGCCATGCTCGGTTGTGCGCGCGCCGTGTCTCGAAGCACGGCGCAAAGGAGGGTGCAGAAGCTCCGTGGAAGGCGCTGGACGTCCAGCACAAGGATCCACGCCAGCCTGCCGTGGGGAAACGGCGTCGGAACCGCACGCACGAACGACGGAAGCTTCGTGCAGCAAGAGACGTACGACGTCGTCGTCGTGGGAGCAGGACACGCAGGATGCGAAGCTGCACTGGCTTCAGCCAAATTGGGATGCCGCACGCTGCTCCTGACGCTTTCCTTGGAACGCGTGGCGTGGATGCCGTGCAATCCAGCCGTCGGTGGACCGGCCAAGTCGCAGCTCGTGCACGAAGTGGACGCACTGGGAGGTGTCATGGGAAAACTGGCAGATGCATGTGCGGTGCAAAAACGCGTGCTGAACCGATCCAAAGGACCCGCCGTGTGGGCTCTGCGGGCGCAGACCGACAAACATGCGTATGCCAGGGCCATGCGCCGTGCGCTGGAAACCACGCCCAACCTGGTGCTGCGAGAAGGGATGGTCTCCGGTGTGGAGCTAGACGACAACGGGAGAATTGCGGCACTCCAAACCCATTTCGGTGCTAAGTTCAACTGCAAGGCGGCTGTGGTCACAACTGGCACCTTCATGAACGGAAGGATATGGGTGGGAAGAAAGTCCCTGGAAGCGGGCAGAGCCGGGGAAGCTCCCTCCACAGGGCTCACGGAAGCATTGCAAGCACTGGGGTTCGAGCACGGGAGGCTCAAAACTGGTACGCCGGCTCGTGTGGATGGTAGAACCATTGATGTGTCCAGACTCGAAGCTCAGCATGGGGATCCTGAGGTACGGTGGTTCAGCTATGACCCAGAAGCCCAAAGGAGTAACACGCCCTCCATCCCCTGCTATCTGACACGCACCACCCAGGCCACCCATCGCATCATACAGGAAAATCTGCATGAGACGCCTACGTACGGTGGGTGGCTTGATGCCAAGGGACCGAGATATTGCCCTTCCATTGAGGATAAGATCGTCCGTTTTGCCGACAAAGCGAGCCATCAGGTATTCTTGGAACCAGAAGGATCAGAGACCCCGGAGGTATACGTGCAAGGTTTCTCGACCGGGTTACCGGAAACCCTTCAGCTGGAGCTTCTCCGGTCTCTTCCTGGGCTCGAGCAAGTCGTGATGATGCGGCCAGCTTATGCTGTGGAATATGACTACTTTCCAGCTCATCAACTGATGCCAACACTAGAGACCAAGCGCATCGAAGGTCTTTACCTTGCTGGGCAGCTGAATGGTACTACGGGATACGAGGAGGCAGCTGCCCAAGGTTTACTTGCTGGAATCAATGCTGCCAAGAGCGCACAAGATGAAAAGCAAACTGTCTTGGCCCGAAGCGGGAGTTACATTGGTACTTTGATTGATGACTTGGTCACGAAGGACCTGAGGGAACCTTATCGGATGCTCACAAGTCGATCAGAATATCGACTGCTCCTCAGAGCAGACAACGCAGACACAAGACTTACCCCTCTTGGTAGGGAGATTGGGATGGTGGACGATAGGATGTGGAGGGTGTACACCGATAAAAGGTCTAGGTTAGAAGCCGAAGAAAAGAGGTTGAGAAGTACCCGGTGTCACGAAGATGACCCTGTTTCTAAGGACTCACTCCACTTGAGCGGACACAAAGTAAAAGGGTCATGCAGCCTCGAGGATCTTTTGAAGCGCCCACACGTTCACTATGACACCTTGGACAGGCACAATCTAGGGGCTGCAGATCTCTCTGCTGTCGAGAAGGAATGTGTGGAGATTCACATCAAGTACTCGGGTTTCATCAAGCGACAGGAGCAACATCTAGAGCGTGTATCTGCGAAGTATTCTAAAACCATTCCAAAGGACCTCGACTATCAGTCCATTGACACTATATCTATGGAGGGGCGAGAGAAGCTAACTAAAGTTCGTCCAGTCGATCTTGGTCAGGCATCAAGAATCGGAGGTGTTAGCCCGGCTGACATAACTGCGCTTCTTCTTCACCTGGAAGTCCGTCGACGAAGAGCTAGCAATCCTAAACTTGTTATGGAGGGATTGAATCAATGAAGGCAAGATCTGAATGTCAAAGTAAAAACGCCCCAGATCAAAAACATCAATTGCCAGGAAAAAGTTGAAGCATTTCACATTTCTTGCTGCACACTCATTATGCTAATAAGTTATCGATGGTGACTTCAGGAAAATTACTACACGCAAAATCGACTAGTCCAAGAAGAGTGGCGCCATCACCAGCGTGATAGTTGCAAGCATTTTTATCAGGACGTGGAGAGAAGGCCCAGCAGTGTCCTTGAATGGATCTCCAACCGTGTCGCCTGTAATAGAAGCCTTGTGGGCCTCGCTACCTTTTCCCCCATGTGCGCCCGTTTCCACATATTTCTTCGCATTGTCCCATGCACCACCAGACGTGTTCAGGAACAGAGCCAATAAAATCCCAGACACGGTTGCAAACATGAGCATGCTCGCCACCACTTTAGCCCCGAGCAGTGGAACGCCAGTCATCTTCCCAACCAGACGGAACACCACACCTATGGCACATGGTGCACCCACTGCCAGGATGCCCGGTTTGATCATCTCCCTCAACGCCGATTCGGCAACAATGGACACGCAACGAGCATAATCAGGCTTCTCTCTATGTGTCATGATGCCTGGTCTTTCAATGAACTGCCGTCTTACTTCGTTCACAACTTCTTGCGCACTCTTGCCTACGGCCATGCACGCCCAGGCACTAAAAAGATATACGAGCATACTTCCTAGGAGTCCACCCACAAAGACCTCAGGAATAGCAATGTCCACCTGAGTAAAGGGGGTGGACGTGAAGCTACTAACTTCGTCCATATACGCAGAAAAGAGCAGAAAGGATGCCAGCGCCGCACTACCGATAGCATAGCCTTTAGTTGTGGCTTTGGTTGTGTTCCCTACAGCATCCAGCTCATCGGTGATCTCTCTGACAGATTCCGGTTGGTCCGACATTTCAACAATGCCACCAGCATTGTCAGCAATCGGCCCAAACACATCCATGGTCAACACATATGCCGCAGTGCTCAGCATACCCATTGTCGCCACGGCAGTGCCAAAAAGTCCACCGCACGCTTTTCCGCTGCTGTCTGTAAGTCCAGACGTGTGACCCAACCAGTAGGCCGAAACGATCGCAGCGGAGATTGTCAGGACAGGCAAGCACGTTGCTTCCATGCCAAGACTAACTCCAGCGATGATGTTGGTACCGTGACCGGTACAAGATGCCTCGGCAACCATTCTTACGGGTCTAAACTTATGATCCGTGTAATACTGAGTGATCAGTACAAACATGTAAGCTGTCACAATACCAACGAGGCCGCAACCCATGAAATGCATCCATGCCTGCGGGGCGGATGGTACGAAAAGCATATACCTTGTCGTTGCGAAAAATCCAACGGTGGCAAGGAAGACAGAGATATTGTACCCTCCTTTGAGAACATCGTAGGGATCATCCATTGCACTCTTAGCACTACCGGGCCAGGATGTACCCCTCACAGACATGATGCCTACGGCAGACACGAGGAGATCAAGGGTGTGCACCACCAGGGGAAACAGAATGAATCCCCGTGGATCCTCGATACCAGCTTTTCTTGCCATTGTACCGCCCAAGATCATGGCGCTGATGATTTCTGCTCCAATGGACTCGAAGAGATCAGCACCCCTTGCAGCACAGTCTCCGACGTTGTCCCCAACCAAGTCTGCAATCACTGCTGGATTTCTGGGATCGTCTTCTGGGATCTCTTGTTCAATTTTTCCTACCAGATCTGCTCCGACATCAGCCGCTTTTGTGTAAATGCCTCCTCCAAGTTGGGCGAAAAGGGCTACGAAAGATGCCCCAAACCCATACCCGACCAGCAGCAGTGGCACATCGTTGATGGTGAAGTGTCCACCGGACCCCATGGTGAAGTAGAGACAGAAGACAGAGAAGAGAACGCTGATCCCCAGGACAGCCATACCCACAACAATCAGCGCGGAGAACCCCCCTGCTCTCAATGCAATCTGCAGCGCTTCTCTGGCGGAACGTCTGGCCGCACCAGCGACCCTCACGTTGGCCCTGACCGACACCCACATCCCGGTGTATCCAGCAATGCCGGAGCACAAGGATCCAAGAAGGAAGGACATGCAAGTGATCCCTGCTATGGACATCCTGGTGAGTCCTGCCAGCTCTTGGTCCGGGGTGATTTGTCGGAACATGTAGATCACGTAGATGATTCCCGCAAGCACGAAGGCCATCTTTCCGATGGCTCCGTACTGCGTGGCGAAGAACCCTTCTGCTCCGTCTCGTATGGCGTCGGAGACGAAGGTCATGTCTGGTGTGCCTTCGTCTTTGGCCAGCACCCATTTGGCGAGGTAGGAGGCGAAGAGCAGCATACTGACGCAGGTCACCAGCACGAAGACGAGGGTCCAGGATGTCTTCCAGGCCACGAACAGCATGGTCACAAAGCTCACCAGCGCTGCCACTCGGATCACCTTTCGATCGATGCTGAGCAGCGCCCTTGCGATCTGTCCGAGGACGTGGTCAGCCGTCTCGTTCGAATCCGATCCGTCGGCGTCGGCGCACGCGTTCGTTCCGCTCGGAGGTCGTTCTTTCGCCTTGCATCACCCACCGGGTTCATCTTGGTCCGACTGGTGGCCACGAACGACGTTCTCTTGTCTCCGAAGCGCGGCGCGAGCGGATCGTTCTCGTCGAATTCGCCGTGGGACACGTCCATGCCGACCGTGGCCTCGCGGTTCCCGCGGAAGCTGATGGCGCACGGATCCGGGCGGTCCCTTTTCGCGACGCCCACGCCTTCTTCGCCTTTCGGTGCGTCTTTCGTGCTTCGGAGGGATCCCAGCGACGCGCCGGATGCGCTCCAGAGCGCGCCAAAGAGCGCCTGGTGATGGCGGGAAGCGTCGGCACTCCTCGTCGGCAGACGTCCTGGGCGGTCCTCCCAGGGGGACAGCGGGACACGTCCTCCACGGCGATGGGTCGAGGACGGCCTCGCCGGCGAAGAGGGGCAGGGGGACGCGGGGAGGGGTGGGAGGAGGACCGACGAGGAGGACGCGTCCCGGGGACCGGGGAGGTGGTGTGCGGGAAGACGAAGCGGAGACCGTGAAAAGACCGCAAGGATGGGGTGTCCGTGGAAGATTCGAATGGATCGCAGGACCCCCCCCCCCCCCTTCCCTTTCGATCCGAGGTGTTCCGGTTCGAACCCGTCCAGGGATTCCCGATCAGAAAGGGACCCATCCGAAGGAACAACCCAAGGAACGAACTGAAGGATCCTTTCCAAACCCAAACACAAGCCTGGATGGTGGTGTTCCCACCATCCAGAGCCTTGGAACACAACACAGAAGCGAGCGCGAAGAGTGCGGCGGATGGGAGGAGATCCACCCCGAAACAATGAAGAGGAAAACATCACATGCAATCGAGCCGTCAAGAGAGGGGAAAAGGGCATCCCATCGGATGGTTGGCACCTCCAAGAGCAAAACAGCACGGATTTATTACGCCCCAGCAGCAATCGAACTCAACTCCCTCGGTACGTTGAATAACCAAACGGAGAATACGTGAGTGGCACGTGAAAATGATCCCTCACTTGATGAGGCTGGATCTGGAAGGTCACGTCGCAAATCGGATAGAAGCCAGACACACCACAGAGGTGTTGGTAGGTACGAGTATCAAACCTCACCCGGTAAGTACCTGGCTCAAGGACACGACTGGGGTTCAGGAGGGTCGGCACACGGCCATCCGCATTTGTGACCCCTTCTCCGATCGTCTCGAAGACCCCGTCGCTCTTCTCAAAGAGCTTTTGAAGTTTCAAGGGCACGCCCGCAGCAGGTCGACCCAAGCCAATGTCCAGCACGTGCGAAGTCACCGGCGAACGCCCTGCATTTTCTAATTCCAAACGGATCAACAGGGTCAGTCAATGCCAAAGTGCGAGAGGGCCAAGCTGTTCCAAACCGTGTGTACACGTGAAGGATTGCATACCTTGCACCAAATGTGAATGAATCTGCCCGGTCCTACGCTGCATCGATACATCGCCACCGGTGCCCTCCGTAGCAAAGAACTTGCACATCCTCGACTCTGTGATCTTCATCTGTTCTCCTGCAGCATTGGCCAGCTCCTCGTGTGGCGTGTTTGGAAATCTTCTCTTGATTTCAGCAAGAATCGCATTGGCGGGTTTTCCAGCCGCACAAATGATGAAGATGTGTCCAAACTTTTCCTCGTACGCGCGATTGCATCGGGCCAGCTCTTCGAGCACTGCCTTGTCGTTGGAGGCGAGTGCAGCGGCTTGTTCACTGTCTTCGGCATTTCCATGGAATTTTCTTCGAAGTTCATCGACGTCGCCTATCTTGGGATGCGCTAGGTAAGCTTCCAGCCATCCTGCAACGGCAGTTTCTTTCCACCAGACGTGCCTGGCAACGTCTCGCAAGGCGTCAACGTTCTCGAAGGGACGCGCTTGGGCCACTCGTTCGGACCAGTTCCGACAGGCGCACCATCCGCAGAGCACCTTCACGGCTTCTTCGTGCGAAAGGGCATTGAATGTGTCCATGGCGGTGTCGGAATCGATTCCTGTTGGCGCTGCGACGCGTGTGCACGTCGGCTTCGAACTGGTGCAGTGGCAGGGATGGCTTCGATGTGCCCCAGGATTGCCCCACGTGATGAACCCATGAGACCCACATGGGAGACCATACAAGCGGACACCAACTGCCCTGTTTCAAGGGTGGGAGAAAGAAAGAGACAACGAAGAAGCAGCAGCCACATTACAGAGACGGCAGCGCTATTGCACGCGAAGAACGTCGGATGCATCTCAAGGTGGAACACCGCTGGTCGAACGGGTGGACAAGATGTTGCTGTTCAACTGGCCATTGAAGTTGCACCCGTCCGTGGTGCAGTTCAGTACGCCAAACTCCAGGCCATCCAAAAGCGCCCGGAAGCTTGCATCCACTATGCTAGTGTGTGCACCTACAGTGCTCCATTTCGAACAGGCCGGATTGCTGAATTCGATGGTCACCCTCGTGGTTGATTGACTGCCTCGTGTGTCCAAGAGATGGACGTTGTAGTCTTTCAAATGAACGGTTTCAATCTGAGGAAACCTGCTGCACAAGCCCGTCCGCAAGGCGGCAGCCAGCGCATCGACCGGACCGTTGCCCTCCCCCGCACTCATGAACGTGTTTCCATCAATTTCGAGTTTCACCATAGCCTGGTTGGTGCTCGCCCGTGCAGTACATCCCTCCCTGGAGCTAGATTCCTCCTCCAACCGATTTCCGCTCATGACTGTGTACTCCAGCACTTTAAATGGTGCTGCATAGGAGCTGCCCCGGCGGATGAGAATCATATCCACACTGGCACCGGCATTCTCGAAGGCAAAGCCTTCATTCTCCAGTTGCTTTATCATGGCCAGCACACTTCCCACACCCTCTTTGTCAAGCTGGAGCCCCGCGCTTTCAACCTTGTCCAAGATGTTACCTCTCCCAGAAAGTTCACTTACAACGCTTCTCATCGCATTGCCGACCAGGCCCGGGTCGATGTGGTTGTAGGAGTGGGGAAGTTTACGTACGGCTGCCACGTGGATCCCCCCTTTGTGTGCAAAAGCAGAGCTGCCAATGTAAGGATTGGATTTGGGCGACGGCTGGTGGCAGACGTCTGCAACCGCGTGCGCAAGGTCTGTAAGTTCAGAGAGCCTCCCTTCCGGCATGCACGACATGCCCATCTTCAACTCCAGGTTGGCTGCGACGGTGATGAGATCCGCGTTCCCGGTCCTTTCTCCGATTCCGTTGATGCAGCCTTGCACGATCGTTGCCCCGGACCGCACCGCTGCCAGGCTATTCGCAATTGCCATTCCCGTGTCATTGTGCGTGTGAATTCCTATTCGTACTCCTTCCCACGGTGCCAATGTTTCGACCACCATTGCAGTGATCTCTTCAACATCCCAAGGCAAACACCCTCCATTCGTTTCGCACAGCACCACCGCATCAACCCCGGCTTCCGCTGCAGCTTTGAGACATTCCATCGCATATTCTGGGTCGTTTTTGAAACCATCGAAGAAATGTTCTGCGTCCAGCATGACCTCCTTCCCGTAGGCTTTGAAGTAGGTGACGCTGTCGCGTATCATGTTCAGATTTTCTTCTCTGGACGTGTTGAGCACGTGTATCACTTGTTCGGACCAGGCCTTTGCCACCATGGTGATGACGGGAGCTTGGCAATCCAGCAGCGACTTGATGTTCGGATCATCCTCGCACCTCACATCCTTCCTCCTCGTGGATCCGAAAGCGGCCAGTTTCGTCATGTGCGGACGGACACGTCCGTCACGATGGAGCTTGTTCCAGGCGTCGAAGAACGCTGCGTCTTTCGGATTGCTTCCAGGCCAACCCGCTTCTACGTATCCGACGCCGAACTCGAAGAGGCGCTGTGCGATTTTGAGCTTGTCCTCGAGCGTCAAGGCGACGTCCACCATCTGGGCGCCGTCTCGTAGGGTCGTGTCGTAGAGCTGCACTTCCTTCTTCCCCTTCGCCTTGTCGAATCCGACGCATCTGGCTCTCGTGCACCTCCTTCTCCTCGTGTGTTGCGCCATTGCGAGCGCAGCATGGCACGTGGCGGCCATCGTCTCGTGGAAAGAATGCGTCTCCAACCACCGCTTTCGTGTGGTTCCGAAACGTCCCTTTCGGCAGGATGAATCCCCTTTGGATCCCCCTTCGAATCCCAGGAGACCTCCGATTGGGTCCCCGCTCGAAAGGAGGAGACCATTGGAGAGACCGTATGGACCGTCTGTCCTTTGCGGTACATGCGGTCTTTTTCTCCGGTGGGGGGAAGGGGTGCGGTCCCGAATCGCGGGAAACGACCAACAGGGATCCCACCGATCCCTGTTCCCGTCGAGGACCCGGG
This sequence comes from Picocystis sp. L7, assembly GCA_020975725.1. Classification (NCBI taxonomy): domain Eukaryota; kingdom Viridiplantae; phylum Chlorophyta; class Picocystophyceae; order Picocystales; family Picocystaceae; genus Picocystis; species Picocystis sp. L7. The sequence continues at coordinate 242,892 of QXJR01000018.1, read as the reverse complement.
GGTCCTTCCGCATGGACGCCGGACGAAATCCTCTGCGGTACGCGTCGAAATTGGAATCCACCACGTCCTCGGCGTGGTCCGAGCGCCGACATCGCGCACACCAAGTGTTGTGCGACGAACCGTCGCCATAGCTGCTTCTCCCGTCGCATCGGTCGAGTGTAGACGTGTTGCAGAGGCAGCCACCGATCACAAGGCGAGGTTACAAGCCACAGAGAGAACGACAGGGGCATCTCGACCGTGCACTGGACACGAGTGGTGGAACCAAGCCAGAGAAGGAACCAACGAAGGAAAGGAGGCGTGAATCTCAACAGGCCCTCCAAAACTCGAGGAGGCTTACATGGACACAGAGTCTCTGTGCCGAGTGCTTGCTGGATGCACAAGCCCTGATCCTGCGGTGCGACAAGCCTCGGAACAGCAGTTGGGAGAAGCGCAAAGGCTGCCTGGAGCCCTGGTGGGATTCCTTTCTCTCACCACCAGTCCGAACCTGGATATAGCACTGAGGCAAGCAGCGGCAATCACATTCAAAAATGTTGTTGCCAGATCTTGGGAGGAACGAACGGGAGAGGAAGAGCAGGTTACACTCGTTCCGAAAGAGGAGAAGGCAGCCATCAGAAGCCACCTTCTCGATGCCCTTGCACATGCACCCCCGCTCATTCGAACTCAGCTAGCAGAGTGTGTGAAAAGCATCGTTTATGCAGATTATCCTGCGGAGTGGCCAGACATCTTGCAGACAATTGTGGGATACTTGGGATCCAACGACCAGAACAAGATTTATGGTGCTTTATTAGCCCTTCGCCAACTCACCCGAAAGTACGAGTTTCGCGTCTTGGAAGACCGCGAACAAATGTCCTACATTGTCTCCACCGCGTTCCCCACACTGCTGAATTTGTTTCAGCAGCTCCTGGCCATGGATAGTCCCTCTCCCGAAAGAGGAGAACTGCTCAAGCTCGTTTGCAAAAATTTTTGGTCCGCAACTTACCTCTTCATTCCTCCACTGCTGGTACAGCACGATCAGTTCCTTGGTTGGATGAGCTGCCTTCTTCAACTTGTCATGTTTCAAGTACCGATTGAAGGTCAGCCAACAGACATCGAAGGAAGGCGTTCGTGGCCCTGGTGGAAATGCAAAAAATGGGCACTGCATGTGAGCTATAGAATATTCTCACGTTATGGTAGCCCTGCAGCAGTCAAGTCCTTGTATGAGGGAGAAATTCAACAGGTTCAAGAACAGTTTGCAACAATGTTTCATAACGAATGCGCCACGAAGTTCCTTGAAGCAAATCTTTTTCTATTGAGCAGTTTTGCCCAAGGACACTATATGACGAGCAGGGTTGTCAATCTGGCAGTGCAGTTTGTAGGGCATGCTGTCCAGATTCCGGCAATGCATAAGCTTATGAAAGGACAGGTTGATGATATACTGCTGCATGTCATTTTTCCTTTGCTGTGCTTCAATGATGAAGATGCCGAACTATGGACGGAAGATCCTCAAGAATATGTTCGAAAGGGTTACGATATCATTGAAGATTTGTACAGCCCTAGAACCGCTGCTGTCAACTTTTTGACCGAATTGTGTGCAAAGAAGAGAATCGGCAAAGAGTATCTGCAGATGTTTGTTGCATTCTTGGCAGCAAACCACACCGGCATACTTTCTAAGCATGCTGCTGCACCAGGAGACATGTCCTTAGCTAGGCAAGCCGATGGTGGAATGCTCGCCATTGGCTCGCTTAGTGAAATCCTTAAAAAGAGCATTTTCAAGAATGATTTGGAGAGCATGTTGAAGACGTACATAGTTCCAGAGTTCCAGAGTCAATTTGGTTTCCTCCGTGCCAAGGCCTGTTGGGTCTCTCAGCAGTTTGCAGATCTCAAATTTTCAGATGGGAAAGGAGATGGCCCAACCTTTCGCTCACTGTTTGAGTGCATAGTTCGGGCCCTGCAGGATCCCGAGCTGCCAGTACGCGTAGATGCAGTTGTTGCACTGCGGACGTTTGTGGATGAGGCATCAACTCTCGATTTCTTGAAAGAAATCCTTCCCCACTTGCTAGACGAACTCTTTAAACTAATGGATGAGGTAGATAATGAAGATCTTGTGTTTACCCTTGAAACTATCGTAGAGAATCTGGGGGAGGAAATCGCGCCATATGCTCTAGGGCTCTGCACAAGCCTTGCCAATGCCTTTTGGAAGTGCATACAGTCTGAAGTTGAAGAGGAGGATGAGTTAGGTGCCATGGCAGCTGTTGGATGTTTACGTGCTATTGCAACGATATTGGAGAGTGTGAATGCTCTCCCGCATTTGTATCCAGCCATGGAGGAAGTTCTTTTTCCGATTATGAGCAAAATGATATCTACTGAAGGCCAGGACGTACTGGAAGAGGTACTCGAAATAGTGAGTTATTTCACGTACTTCACACCAGAAATTTCTCTGCGCATGTGGGAGCTTTGGCCGCAGATGATTGTCGCAATGAACGATTGGGCAATGGATTACTTTGAGAATATGCTCATCCCCATGGACAACTATGTATCCAGGGGGACACAGAGATTCTTGACTTGCAAAGATCCAGACTACCTAGGTAGCGTTGCAGCTTTGGTCCACAAGGCTTTCTTCGAATATGAGGCGGATGAATCAGAGGTTATCCCTGCCCCCAAACTCTTGTGTGCTGTGATACAGAATTGCAAAGGTGGTATTGACGAGTACCTTGAGCAATATTTGCTGCTGGCTCTTCGGAAGTTGCAAGGCGCTGAGAGCGCTATGATGCAGGACTTGCTTATTGAGGTCGTGGCAAGTGCTCTGTTTTACAATCCTACACTTACCCTGCAATTGCTTCAGAAGCACGATGCGCTGCATCAATTTTTTGACCTTTGGTTTCACCAAATATTTGTCTCAAATAAAAAAGGCACCAGTTCTAGACATTTTCGACGGGAATACGATAAGCATGTGTGTGCCCTTGGGTTGGCTTCAATATACACTTTGCCACACGCTACCTTGCCTGCAGAGTTGCAAGCTGGGGAGTCCAAACTGATATCCGGTATTCTTAAACTCTTGGTAGACTTGAAGGCCCTTCGGGAGAAACGGATTCAAGAAGAAGAGGAAACCTCAGAGGAGGAAGAGAGCGACGATGAGGCCGATGACTTGGAAGATCAAGATGACGAGGCGGACGAAGAGGAAGATGAGTATCTGGCCAAACTGTCTAGGAAAGCTCACGGCCTCTCTTGGCTTGAGGGAGATGATGACGATGACGATGATTTATTCTACGTCGACGATGATGAATTCAGTACGCCACTTGACAAGATCGATCCGTTTGTCTTCTTCTCTGATGTGTTGGGTGCCTGCAAAACTCAAGAACCATCACGTTTCCAAGCGTTGGCAACACACCTGGAGCATCAGACTTTGCAGTTGCTGGATGGGGCACTGCAGCATGCTGAAGTAAGGAGACAAGAAATTGCAAAAGAAGTGAAAAAGTAGCTTCATGTAGTTAGGGTTGTTGAGAAAATGATGGACCAGTGCCCACCCATGGAAAGCTCCTACTCTGGTGAAGCTACGGTGGTGCCGTTCTGCTTGCATTACTGGGCACTAAGAAGTACAACTGAAACATCGTTTCCTGAGTATGTCATCATCGCAAGGTCCGTGGAGGAAACTTGCTCTATGTTTCCGCCTTCAATAATCATGTTGTTGCTGTGTTGGTAAATACAATGCCCAGCTTTATCCTGACCTGGCACGAACCTCCACATCCTTGTTTGACTGTCTAGAACCATGACACTCTCTTCCACGAAACAGGCAGCTAGCGGTTTCTCAACGTGAGAATTAGCAGACCACGTTTTCCAGCTGAAATCTAATGTTTTGGCTGTGGGATCGGACCCATACTTGTGTGAAAACTGAACAACAATCACCACCTCCGTACCCGTACTCCCAGTCCCTAGGCATATCGCCATGTCTACTGTTGCCTTGATTTCCCTAATACTGCAGATATGCTTGCCTAAGTGAATCTCCTGCAGATCTCCCAAGGATGGCCGGCCTTTTATTCCTTGTAAGACAGGCCATACCAAGAGCACCCCCTTTGAAGTCCCTGCAAAAACAAGTGTTTGTCGGCATCCGTGGACATAACCGTCCACCACATTCAGAGAGGTCATTTCGTGGGGCACTTCAGCCTCGATGGGTTGTGGACGAACTCTTAGGCCTGAGGCCGCCCACATTTTGATAAAGTGTTGTCCCTTGTGTTTTTCGAGGAAAGTCACCAATGCAAGCCCTCCTTTAGGGTTGGGGTGGGCACAGGCAGCAATGACCCTGCGTTCTTCGTGAAAGGACATGCACAGCGCGAGTGCTGAAAAGTTGGGATCGATGTGCCATATGTCTACTTTGCAGGTTTCATCGTTGGCCCAGGCCAGTCCTACAACGCACAGGAACCGGTTTTCTAGTCCATGCGACATGTCCACGGAAAGGACGGCCATGATGCTGGTTTCACGAGTGAGGTGCTTGAGTTGTCCTCCTCCGTCTTTTCGGAGGTGACACACACGCAACCTCCCATCCATGCTCGCGAAGGCACATCCGCTGTCCAGGAGCCTCATGCTGCTGATCCTCAGCCTTCCTTCACCGAACACGTCCCTGAGCGTCGGTCTTTCCGCCGTCATCCCTTCCTTGCAAAAGTTCTTTCCATAGGTCATGTCGAAGTAGGTGTTGCACCAGTCTACGTCTCTCCTTTTTTCTTGCTGTTCCGTTCCCTCGTCCTTCTCTTGCAACGCTTTCCATCGGATTCCACACATGGTCTTCCAGAAGGTTTTTTCATTGCTTCGCAAGGCTCTGGCCCAGCCTGGACAGGTGCGTGCGACGGCTCGCAGCTCTTCCCCCGTCCATCCTTTCCCTCGGCACCTCTTCTGCGCCATCTCCAGGACGTGCTGCAGCACGGCAGGCGGCAGGGATTCCCATCCTCCTTCCATGTCGCGTCGATGCTTCGAGCACGTGATCTCACGTGACCACGCCGCACACGTGCACCCAGGTTTGGTGTGTTGTGTTCGAGGTTTTCGTGTGGTGGACACATCCCCCCGTCTCGGAGAGGGGTGGAAAGGAGGGAGGGGGATCCCCATCCCCTTTCAACCGGAAACGCGATTGGGAACGAACCCACGCCGACCCACCGGTCGAGAACGGGATCGATCGATTCGGACCTGGGCTTCGGACCAGAAAGAGACTCGACAGAGAGGGGTTCGGTGATGCATGGCTTGGCATCGGTGTTTCGTGGAACGACAAGGTCACCCAAACGTGTCGGACATGACCCTGGTTTACAGGCCCGTTCACCAACGCATGCGCGAACGAGAAACCCAAGCCCACGGGGAGTTTGGGCGCGGGCCCGAGCTCCATTCCACAAGAGGCTGCGAAAAGCAAACCCCCCTCCGTTGTCGCATCAAGTACTTTGAAGCCGGAAAGATGAATCGAAAGCCACTTTCGATTCCAAGTATGTTCGGCAGGACTTGAGAATTGATGATCGAGGTGTCAACGTCCACCAAGCGCAGCCATCAACCCTACTTCGAACAACAATTGGCAACAATATCATACCAACGTGTGCCCATCATCTCTGAAAGAAAGATCTCGTGACGACAAATCAAGTCAAAATGTGTAGGGCAGTAGATTCGTTCCCGCTTTGTGGAAAAACAACAAGTTCTTGAAAAGGAGAAAAATTCGAACCGAATACAAGGGACCGAGACGTTCGATTATTTAGCAAGGAAGGATTCATATGACGCTCGTTCCGAATTGAAAGAGCCGCGCGTATCAAATTTGATAGAAATTTGAAAGATCATATAGCCACTACGTAGAGTGCTTGAAGTTTGTGGTGGTGAACCTGCAAATCTTGCCCAACCCCCCCGCCACTTTCGTTGCTTGTCCTTCGGTAAGAACTTTTCCTACCAAACAAAACAAGAACTCTTCGATCTCTAAAACAACTCGTGAGACAATCGCAAACTAGTCACTTGATCGGCTGTTCGTTTCACAGATGTGACCTTACTTTTTCCCTACTATATGTGGTACGTTTTCATATTATTCTTGCGGAATTCAATCGGACCACAATGCTAGAGGTGTTTAAGCGCATTGTGAGTCATGGTAGGTAGTACCGCGAGGTATTGTAGGCCCATGGTATGAGGCCTTGACGGTTTGTCACCCTACCTAGACACCCCAAAGTGGCTTTCGCTCTTGGACGCAATGCAAAGGAGCCAAGGACAACATTGATCCAACACCGGGCATGAATACTGCCTTTGTTGCACACAACATGCACCTTACCCAACAATATCAAGCGTCGATGGAGTGGGATTCACAGTCCTTGTCCTTTCCATCGTCCGCAAGCATTCCCTGTTCTCATGGAACGAATGGAAGACTCGCACACCCGAGGAACCTAAGGATAAACGAGAGGCCATTGCTTGTGGAAGGCAGAGGAAAGTATGAAACTTGTAGATTGGAATCATGGATGGAACGGTGCCTCGTGCCACAACAGGGCATCAGTGAAGTTACGAACGTACTTGGAAAGAATTTGTGAAGTCCGTTCAATGGATCCATGAGAAGGATCGCTGGGCAAGATACGAGCAAACAAATGACGAATCTTTTTGTTGTTTCTTTCAACCCACATTTTTCATTCATTGGACAAATTCGACCGTCAGCAAGACGAGAGCAATATAGCCGGCACGCAAAGGTAACGTTGGCACACCGCCTAGGTACGGATCCGCTTGATTCGTGGCCATGGTAGCGGATGTAGGGTGGCATCTAGGGAGTCAGGGATGGATGGATCGCCTCGACCTTGTACCTGGTAAAAGACGGTTTGGATGGGAGATGCCAAACCGATTGGATCGGATACTTGGGCTGGAAAAGGAAGAGATCCATTGGTCTGGAAACCCGATCGTACGGACACCCTCCTCATCCGCAGGGACCCCCCACCTGGTTCCATCTATCGTCGAGGAATGGCCCCCTCGTCGTGTAGGGACACATAGCACTGGGGTCCGATTCCTCTGCGCGCTATGGCTCGGGTTCCAGATAAGGAAGGGGTGGGCATGGAGTGTGTTCCAGCCAAGAGCGGCGTCAAACGTTGTACGGAGGAAAACGAAGGCGATGGCGATGACGCAACGCATCGCAAGAGGAGCGACGAAGATCGCCAGAGCCGTGGTGGATGGAGTGGAAGGAAATGAAGGCAGCCGTGGCATCCTGGCGGGAATCCTCAAGCGAGGACTCGCCGCGGAAGCAGGAGACCTCAAGAAGACCGTCCTCCACGACTTCCACGTCGAACACGGCGCGAAAATGGTGCCCTTCGCGGGCTGGTCGATGCCCATCCAGTACAAGGACTCCATCATGGAATCGACACAATGGTGCAGGTCCAACGCATCCCTCTTCGATGTGGCACACATGTGCGGATTGAGCCTGAAAGGAAAGGACGCCATCGCTTTCCTCGAGAAACTCGTGGTCGGAGATGTCAAAAGTCTCAAACCAGGGACGGGGACGCTCAGCGTCTTCACAAACGAAAACGGGGGCATCATCGATGATTCGGTCATCACGAAAGTGAACGATGATCACATCTACCTGGTGGTGAACGCAGGGTGCAGAGAGAAAGATTTGGCTCACATTGAAAAGCATTTGAAGGCTTTTCAAACGCAAGGCGGGGATGTCGACATGCACGTTCATGATGAAAGGTCCCTGCTGGCATTGCAAGGCCCCGAAGCGGCCAACATATTGCAGAAGTATGTCAAGGAAGACCTCGGATCCATGTATTTCAGCGACTTCAAGATGATTGATGTGGATGGAGCACCCTGTTGGGTGACCCGAACCGGCTACACCGGCGAAGATGGATTCGAGCTCTCCATCCCGGACGAGAACACATTGCAGATTGCTAAAGCATTCCTCTCCTCTGACAAGGTCCGTCTGACAGGCCTGGGAGCACGGGACAGCTTGAGGCTTGAAGCAGGCTTGTGCTTGTACGGGAACGATCTGGAGGAGCACATCAGCCCTGTGGAAGCTGGCCTCACTTGGACCATCGGGAAGTCTAGGCGTGAAAAATGTGACTTCTTAGGTGGAGAAACCATTAAGAAGCATTTGACAGAAGGTGTACCCCAACGCCGCGTGGGCTTGGTCACTGAAAAGGGAGCACCCCCAAGGTCCCACGCTCAAATTGCATTGGCAGATGGCACAGTTGTAGGAGAGGTCACTTCTGGTGCATTCAGCCCCAACTTGAAAAAGAACGTGGCCATGGGTTATGTCGAGAAAGCCTATGCAAAGGCAGGGACAAAGCTTGCGGTGCTTGTTCGCGGCAAGTCCAATGATGCAGTGGTGACAAAGATGCCATTCGTACCAGCAAAGTATTACAAACCTTGAATGAATTCCCTGGTTGATTTTCTCCGCTCAAAAGAAACGATAGGTTACAGTTGGTCCTAGCAGTGCTGAATCAAGATTCTTTTTTCCTTTTCTGATCTTAGTTTCTACCAAAAAAAAGCAAGACGACACTGAGGTTTGTAATTTGCCGCGACAACTTGCAAGAAAAAAGATTTATTCGTCCGGAATGCATTCTGTCTACTTCAAACCTTCGATCTGCTCCAGCACTTTCACCACAGCATATATTGCAGCAATGAGTGTTGCAAGCTGGAACGCATCGGACATGGTGTTGTCCTGCTGTTGGAAGAACTTATTGGGATCCCTGGGATCAGCAAAGTATTCCTCATCAGATTCGTCAAAGGAACTGAAAGATCCAGAGATACGCTTGGCGACTTCAGCCATGTCTCTGGCCTTGGCTTTCAGGCTGTACGCGCTCATGGAGCTGATGAAAACCGCTTTCGTCCGCACGGGGCAATTGTCCAACCGGAACGTGTCTTCCCTCTCCAGCACCCTTCCCGATATCAAGTTCAGCGTGAACATGGACTTCACATCCACGACGATTTTCCCGGCCTTGCTCTCTTCCTCGATCGTCCATTCGATGCACGCGACGTCTTCCTTCGCCATGGACATCTTCCTAATCCTCACTTTCCCATCCCCTAGCTCGTCCTTCCAGTAGTTGAAGGCCGCATACTTGTCTTTCCCCGTGAACGAAACGTATGGATTTTTGTACTTGACGTCCTTGGCCACGATGGAGGCTTCCGTTTCTTTCTTGACGAGGCTTCTGGCAATTTGTTTGGTGGTGAGTTCGCAAGCCGGCGAGACGGTGCACTCGAAGTCGTCACACACAGCACCGTCCGGCAGCCCCGCCACGGCCATAGCTTCGGCTTCCCGCAGCGCTTTTTCGGTGTCTAGGGAGGCCACCACCCGCCTTCCACTCGCACGTGCGGCGGTTCTCCTCGAGGCGCCTCCGGTGCGCCAGGAGAGCGCCGGACGTGCGCTCGTTGCACGCGCCATCATCGCAGCACCACCGCCCTTTGGACGGAGGCCATGGGAGCACTTCGGGTCTCACCCGATCGGTTCCCCGGATCAGTCCCGTGGGAGATCCGGTTCGACCCGACCTTGACCCGGTGGGATGGCCCGTCTATCCCATCCCGAATCGGGTGGGCCTCCTTCGGGCCTCGCCTCCAGGTACGAACGCGTGGACACGCCCTGGACCGACCCCGAATGGGGGGGGAGCTCCTCGTACACATCCCATGCGTTGGGGGGTCGTTCGTCCTGCTAGAGGACGTTCGCCGAGACGAGGGCAGGGAAGAATCGCGACGAAGAGACGGGCCATGGGGAGGGGGAGGTCGTGATCCCTCTCAGAAACCTCACAGAGGTCTCGTCCAGGCGACGATGGCCACGGAAAAGGCGCCGAAAGCGAGGCTGATGCAGAAGGTGAACGAGAGGACGGCACCCTTGAAGCTTCCCCATGCGAACCAAGTGGCCTGGACCGGCGTTTGCGTGGTTTCGGTGGCGGCCATGCGCGGAGTGCTGCTGTACACGGCCAGGAAACTGGGAGACACGAAGAAGGTCGAATGGACCAAGGAAGGAGAGAGCAGTGGACGCGACATAGACGAGGAGAAAGATCCCCTCGGCATTGCCAAAGACATGCTGGGTTGGGAACCAACTGAATCGCCCACGAGTGTGGATGCCGCCGAAACCAGCAACGCCAAAGAAAGAAGGGATGCGGAGGGAGAAACCACGCAGCGTGCAGACGAATGGTGGGTGTCTCTGCCCATCATCTACGTCGCGACCATGGACGACCCGAGGGATGGCATGCGAGGTCCATATTCCATCAACATGACGCCATTCGCTCAACCGACTTTCCACGCCGTGTGTTTCGAAGACGCGCAAGACGCTAGAAACTTCATGTATCTGGCCTCGACCATGCAGGAGTTCATCGAAAAGCGGCCAGGAATACGACCTGAAAGACCACAAGAGTTCAAAGCAGCATCAATCGAACAAAATTTCGAGGTTGTCGTGTTCAGGAAAGGGGCGCTCGATCTCAGACCTGGTATGGGGGAAGAAGAATTGTACGTGCAAATGGTCGAGAAGGGAGGGATTGAAGAATGGGGAGGACTTGTGCAAAACAGTATCCTCAAGGCAAAATGATTGTGCAATAAATGCGAGAGATACCTTACACCAATCCCGCGGCCTACTTCTTCCCACTTTTGCCTTCCTTGCGCAGAACATACTCATCGGCATAGCGAACGCCCTTTCCTTTGTAGGGCTCCGGTGGACGCTTGCTGCGTACTATGGCAGCAAAGTTACCGATTATTTCCTTGTTGCAACCAGATACGACGATGGTGGTGTTCTTCTCTACTGCCACAGACACGCCCTCGGGTGGAGTGACCGTCACAGGATTGCTGTACCCCAAGTTCAGGACCAAGTTTTTGCCCTGCATCGCCGCCCGGTATCCCACACCAACCAGGAGAAGCTTCTTCTCAAAGCCCGCAGACACACCGTTGACCATGTTGGATCCCAGTGTCCGACACAGACCGTGCAGCTGCCTAGATTTGCGATCGTCGTTTTTCTTCTTGAAGGTCAAGATGTTGCCATCCTACGACGTCGGAAGAGTACATTTTTTGTCAGCGTTTCTGGTTCAAGATGGTGCTGGTTCCTTTGCCATGACCACATCTCGCATCGCTTCGATCACTTACCAAGGTTATGGCAATCTGGTCCGGAAAGGTCCAGTCCAACTCGCCTTTGGGACCCTACAACGCGAGTAAAAGAGCAGGTTAGCCAGTGAACCCACCATGCAAAGGACGAGTTCCATCGTTCCACTCGAAGGCTGAATCACCGTCCGCTTGCTGGAAAGGAGAGGTCTTTGACCTTCTGCAAAGGTCATCGCCTGCGCTCGGCGACGGTAGTGGGCAGGGAGAGGGAAGTACGTCGCAGCCGACCTCCGTCCGTACGTCCGACGCGGTCTGCCGTCCTCCTAGGCCCGCCATCTCCACCTCCGCTTGCATGTTCCATCGGCTCGTGTCCGTTCGCTTCGTTCGGCGCACCTTGACTTTGAGGTACTGTCCTTTGAGGTCCACGTTGACGTTGCTAGGCACGGTCACCGGCAGCTTTCCGATGCGGCTCTCTCCGCACCGGACGACGAGGCCCTGGCGTGCTTGTGCGGCTCCAGGTCGGTTTCTGGAGCGTTGAGAGAGTGCGCTTCCTCCCAGGAAAGTGCTCGAATGGCCGGCAGACAGCGCCATGACGTTGGCGGCGCGTGGATAGGGATTGGGTGCGTCCTGGACTGTCCCTGGTCCATCCGGATGGGTTCGGGTTCGAAAGGGAACGATGCACGGGTCGAATGGGGGTTCGAAAGGGGAAGAAGGAAGGGAGAAAGGGAAGGATGGGGTTCCATCCTCGGGGGGGAAGGACGTGTGTGGTGCTGCCCACTATGTTAACACAGAATAACACTTAAGTGGGTCCACAAAGGGGTTCTTGGAGGGCCTTCTTGGAATCTGCTTGAACTTTGGCTTCGAAGAGCAACGGTGACTTGCGGGGTTGCTGGAGGTAGATGTCTTCTTCCAAGAGCGAGAGTTGGAACGTGTTGTTGATGATCCGGACTTGTGGCTAGCGAAGGTGTCAAGAGGTGCACGGCTAGTCAAGTCAAAAGGGATCTGATCTATTACAACACAGCGTGTGCCATATATAGGGGCTGTCGGAAGTCGAATCGTTGACCGATTGACTACGGGGGGACCCTGTCCATAAGGGACCTGGTAGAGACCCTGCGATTCTGTCCGGTCTGTAGGGTCTTCACCGAGACACAGCGTGTTTATACCAAAGTTAATATTGTGACGAGGCACGGGGCGTCACAGTCCCCCCTCCTTAGATACCAAGCGTCCTCGTTTGAAAGATTTTCTGGGTATCTTGGAGCAAACTGACAAGTTCTTCAGGTGATATGTATTCTACATCACCTTGTTCATATCTGATTCTGTATCCATCATTAGTAAAATCCATCACTTTTCCTTTGTACCACCGTTCTGTATCTGTTTCATCCACAAAACGTTTGCAAACAATCCGATACAACAAATTTTCTTGAGGATCCAATACCATTGGTTGGCTAGGTCTGACGGAGCGATGGCGGCCTGTAAGTGTAAAAGTCTTCATTGGATGTTCTGTTGTCCAAGTGTCATGCAGAATTGGAAAATACTGGCGGTAAACCTTGTACTTGTACTCTGAAACTTGCTCGCGGTGACGACTTCGCTGTAAGGATGTGTCACCTTGAGTGATGTTGAGTTCTGGAATGGGACCATGCTGATATTCCCAGTCCAATATAGCTTGTACACCTCCTGGTGCCTGTTGTTCTGCGAGGAACGATTCACGGTTGCTTCCTTCTAGTCCTCTCCATTGAACCCAATATCGAGGCGGTATAGTGGCCCAATCACGGAGTATGTACTGTTCAACAGTGGTACTCTGAGTGTCAGATGGCATAGAGGGTGAGACAACATCTCCTGAGGACTGAATGGGACCTGAAAATGGTTCCAAGTGTTCCACATTCACCCATGCACTGATGCGTGAACCTGCAGGAAGATCCAATTTAATTGCTCCAGTGGGTAGTACATCCAGAATTTTGAAAGGTCCACAGAAAGGAGTAGCATGCTTTGCGAGTCGACCAAGTCTACGTAACTTGACAAGTTGGCCCACAGCAAACTGCGATAGCTTTTCGCGTCTTGACTGATTTGCATATTTTTCCATTCTGGAGTACTGAGCATCCATATTCTCAAATACTTCATGGTAAACGTCTGCGAGTCGCTGCTGAGTTTCTTCGCTACGGGCGCTGATGGTTTGCCAGGCGGTGACGAGCGTCGGTAAGCGCGGCGATCTGCCCATATGCAAGTAAAATGGCGAATATTTTGTCGAAGCTGTTACGGCGTTGTTGTGCGCAAATTGAATCATCGGTAACAGATTGTCCCAGTCTGTTGGATGTGCCATCATTGTGCGCAAGGCTGCTTTCAATGTTTGATTCTGTCGTTCGGTCTGTCCATCAGATTGTGGATGATAAGGAGTACCTCGATGCAGTTTGGTACCGAGCATCAATCCAAAATCATGCCATATTTCTCCAACAAACCTCGTGTCATGGTCTGTGAAGAGCCTTTCTGGTGCTCCATAATGACAAATAACGTGTCTTAGAAAGAGATGCACTAACATGGAGGCTGTGGCTGCTTTTACTGTTGGAATATAAATTGTCATCTTGGTGAATTTGTCCACAATCACAAATACTGAGTTGTATCCTGTAGTTGTAAGTGGCAAGTCTGTTGTGAGATCACAGTAAACATCTGTGAATGGTCCTGTGGGTGTAGGCATACGCTGCAGTAAATGTGCTTTACGCCGGTAAGACGGTTTAGCAAGTTGACATGCTCTGCAACTTTCCACATACTCCTTGATGTCACGTGTCATTCCAGGCCAAATATATTGTCTTTTCATCAGTTCCAGCATCCTTTTCTGTCCAGGATGTCCTGCAGTGGGTAGGTCATGGTTGATGTACATCAGGTGCTTTCGTAGATCGGCATCGTTCGGTACAGCGATGCGACCCTCTACAGTTTGTAAACCTGAAGACTCATCATAGTTGTCATCATTAGCTGCTGCTTGAAGTAGGCGTTGGTACAATTCGTCTGACACAACGTAGCTGTCGATCGTATGTGCCAACTGGACACTGTCGCATACGTCGTCAACCCGAGTACTCGGTTGATTCATATCTGTGTGAAACTGAATAGTGGTAGGCCCACTATGAAATACCCACCTTGGTATAAAATGTTTAAGAAGGAGCTGCAAGAACTGAACTGGAATTGCGTTGCCGAGAAAGCGTTGCTTTTGTTCTTGGTTACCCATCAACAGGCTGGCTGATGGCAATCCAATCAATTTTGCTTTTTCGTCCAGCGTCATCGGTCGTAATCTCATTGCTCTCGTGGTATCATGCACCCACATTGCTTTGTTTCTGTCACTGTAGGTATTAGATGAAGCCATTAATGTTGCTGACTTTCTGCGGGGTACACCGTTCACATCGAGTTGCGGGACAGCGTTGATTAAGCAATCGATCCAGAGCGGGGCGGATTCTGCACATGTTTTGCTGATCTGCTCATTGTCAAGCTTAATGTTTGTCCATAGCCAACGGATACGTTTCTGCGCGGTGTATCGATCAAGATGATGTACCTGCGGTTTGCATTGCAACATTGTATTGACTGTCTCCAAGTCCTTTTGCAAATGTTCTGCAAATGGGACACATTCAATTGCAAAGTTGTGAGGCTTTACTATCTGTATGAGCTCTGCTGCTTGTGTGAAACACTGTCTTGGATCTTTCAAACCTTTTGCGTTGGAACCGGCTGCGCGAGAAAAAGGTTGACAGGGAACTCCAGCAAACAACAAATGTATTTGGGGTAGTTCCTGTAGTTTTGCGTCTGCGATGGTTGTTCCAAAACAGTTGATGTTGTCCACTGATCCAAGAAATGTATGCGGTCGTAATTTCTGTACGTGTGCGAAAGCTGATTTCAATGAATTAGCTGCTGATAAATCATGTTCCACAGCGTAGTACGATACGCGTACATAATCTGGCATTTCCGCGGCAAGTGCATGGAGTAATGTTCCTGTGCCTCCAGCACATAATTCCAATATAGTAAGTGTAGGATAAGTGTTCCATCTGGAGATTGCATCCGCAACGACATTCTTAGGTCCAGGTTCATACTGGGGCGTATAATCGAACTGCGAAAGTATATCGATCCAGCCTTGTTCCACTCTAGTGAGTTGTTCTGCTCTTTTTGTTTTCAGGTATTGTATAGCAATATGATCTGTAAACAAATGGAAATGTTGACCCAGCAGGTAGAACTTCCATTTACGCAAACATGAAATCACAGCGAGCGTTTCTTTTCCGGTGGTCGAATATCGACGTTGTGCAGGATTCAGCACCTGTGAATAAAAAGCTACAGGGTGCCAATTCTTGCCATGTAACTGTGATAGGCATCCTCCCACGGCATGGTTGCTGGCATCGGTATGTACTCTGATGGGTTTATCTGGATCAAAGATGCGTACAACGGGCGGTTCACCATGTAAAAAGTAATCCTTTAGTTTCACAAAGGCCTGCTGCTGTTCACTATCCCAGCACCATTGTTCTTCCTTTTTGGTGAGCTTTGTAATTGGGGCTGCAATACGTGCGAACTGCGGTATCAGTTGCCGATAAAAACCCACCAGGCCTAGAAAAGATCGAGCCTGACTTATGGACTGAGGCGGTTGCGCATTACGTATGGCTTCCAACAAGTGCTGAGCAGGAGTGAGTGTACCATTGTGAAGGGCATAACCAAGAAATTCCACTTCTGTTTGACAGTAATATGCTTTGCTCATCTTCAGTCTTATGTGATGCTGTTGACAGAGTTCAAAGAAGCGTTGAATACTGCGCACATGCGATGCGTAATCAGCAGTATGAATCAAGCAGTCATCTAAATACACTTTCAGGGATGACCATTGATGTACCAACTCTGAAAAGGCATGATTCACAAATCTTTGAAAAGTAGCAGGGCATTGCATAATCCCATGGGCATTACTACCCATTCATAATGTCCAAAGGGTGTGGTAACTGCTGTTTTTGCAATGTCCTCTTCCCTGATTCTCATGTGGTAATAACCATCCTGCAGATCAAAAGTAGAATACACTCTGCTTCCATACAAACTGTCAAATAATTCTTGGCTGCGCGGTATCGAATGACGATCCTTGACAGTGATTGCGTTGAGCGCTCGGAAGTCGAATACGATACGCCACTGTCCAGGGGTCTTCTTAGGAATAAGCATCATTGGAGCTGCGAACGGCGATTTGCTCGATCGAAGAAACCCAGCATTTAGAAACTTAGCTAGCAGTTGCCTTGCTTCATTCTGCATTTTTGCTGGTATAGGATAATAATTACGATGCGGAATCGTCGATCCAGGCTGCAATTCAATGCGATGATCGAAATCTGACCGTACCGGTGGTAAGTCATCCTGTTCCCATTCCTTGAACAGAAAGTGATACTGTTTCTTTAATTCCTCAACTTGCTGAAGTGCTCGATCGCGGTCAGCTAGGCTGCCGCCTGCACAGTCATGGACACTGTACAGTTTGTCCTTGCTGTCACTGTGGGAGTTCTCCACATATTTACTGGTAGCCTGAGACACCAATTGCACCTGAACAAACAAAGGTCTCAAACCTTCTTGCTTGCATTTCTTGAGCTGAGACTTGATCTCCTCAATATTATGAAGGATGTTACTGGCAGGGTGTTGATGTTTGACACCATGTTCTCCATGTATTCCTATCACCTTTCCTTTGAAATGTCCAGTAGCAAAGTTGCGATAAGTATCCAGGACGATGCGATGCTGTTGCATCCATAATTTTCCCAACAGTAAATCATAGGTAGGAGTCTCTGGCAAAACAGAACAGCATACTGATGTTTTGATTCCATTTCCCAAGCTGATGTTCAGTCGTACAGCGTACGTATGGCGTTCCACGGGAGAATCAGCAATGCGATAATGTACGTTTCTTGAAACAACCGGGCAGGTACCAAATTGTTTTTCGTAACGATCCAGCCATGTTTTGCTGATGAAGTTGTGCGATGCTCCGGTGTCCCAAAGCACCTGTAATTCCATAAATCCTTTTTCATCAGGTGGAGTGGCTTGACCACTAGTTATAAAGTATCTGCAGTGTTCCAGCGTATCGATATAAGTAATGTCAGCGGTTGGTGGCTTGGTGACCGTTCGTGTCATGGGCTGGTGCTGTACATGAAAAGATTGTAAGGTCGTGACCAACTGATCGTTACCGATCGCGGGATCTGTGCCATGAGTGGTGTCTAGTTTGCTTTGCTCTGCCTGTCCACCACTCAGTGAGACAGAGCCTGACCGTTTTCCGGGGCCTCCTCCTCTTCACAGTAAATCTGTTCCAACACGGGATCGGAAAGGTCCATGTCCAGAAAGTAACAACTCTCGGGATCCATGTCTTCCTGAGGATCTTCTTCATCTTTATCTTCAGAGATTTCATTTTCAACGAAGTGTGACTGATGATGTCCTGGATATTCCGCGGGGGGATCGCTATCTCCTGCCATCACTTTTCGTAACGGGCAGTCACGGGCGATGTGGTCGCTGGAGAGACACACCACTGCTTTCTTGATTCTGCAGAGACATAAATTCAATTCTCTTGCTTGTTTGATCTGATCGGGTGTAAGAATTTTATGTAGGAATCGCTGGCGGAAGGAAAGCTGGCGCTTCGTAAAGTTTTCGATCTCCTCATCTTGGGTGGTAGCATGGACTGATTGTGGCTTCGTGACGTTCGGCATCGAATACGAGGGCGGCTTGTCGCGGACGATCGTAGCACGCAATTTGTTTTGCTGCTGCTGCTGCCATATCGCTTGCGCGGCCTGGACGATTCGGGCGAACGGCATTTCTGTGAGTATGGACAAAGTTGTCCTGTCCATTTCCAAAGCTTTTCCCATGAAAGCGGTATGGAGTTGCTGCGATATGTAACGTTGCAAGCCTGTCAGGAATTGCAATTGCTTCTTATCATCATGGAGTTGGGCTCCTGATTCCTGTCCAAAGTGCTTGAGTACAGCTTGATACCCATCAAGACGGGTGGCGAATTCTTGCGGGGATTCGTCCGGTCGCTGCCACGCGCGTTGTATGTCCACGAGCGTTTTCGTGATCGGTTCTTCAGCCAGGTGGAACTTCGCAAGCCGCTGGAAGAAATCATGAAGGCTACTGAATTGTGTGGACTCAAACTGTTCTTGATTGTTGGCCCAATCATAATATTTTCCAGCCAAGCCTTCGGTGAGTATCGTAGCGAGAATCTCCATTTCGTTCCAGTTTTGCTTCATACCAAAGGCTTTCCACTGTCCTTTAAGAGTAACAATTTGTAGGGCAGTGGCTTCCTGTCCCTGGTCCAGATTGAACTTTCTGGGCTGTTCGGGTTTGTATTTGCCCACTCTCGAAGCAATCTGTTGCAATCCCAAGGAAGCTCTGGAAGCTTTCTGTAAGGTCTGGTTTTGGAGTCCAGTAGGAAGGGATACTGGGGAATCCTGGGTTGGGTTCCTGGGTGAATCCTGGGGTATCCCTGCCCGGGGCTGGTTTGGGGCTGGTACTGGGGCGTTTCCCTGGGTCGAAGACCAAGGGACGGAGGTCGTCCCAGGTGGTTCGAGGTGTCGAAGGATCTGGTCCAACGTTGTACGGAGGGCCAAAGCTTGTTGTCCTTGGGTCTCGAATTGAGTCTGAAACTTTTCCAGCTGGTCTTGAATACTTGCGGTGACCTGATTCACCGTTTCGCGGAGGCTGGAAACATCTTCCACGGATGCGAAACTTTGCACATCACTTCCTTCACCTTCTTCGCCGGTGGAAGCTGCTGGTTTGGACTTCGGTGCCATTGTTATAGATTTCCAAACTTGTATTCAGTTTCTAATTGTGGTGCTGCCCACTATGTTAACACAGAATAACACTTAAGTGGGTCCACAAAGGGGTTCTTGGAGGGCCTTCTTGGAATCTGCTTGAACTTTGGCTTCGAAGAGCAACGGTGACTTGCGGGGTTGCTGGAGGTAGATGTCTTCTTCCAAGAGCGAGAGTTGGAACGTGTTGTTGATGATCCGGACTTGTGGCTAGCGAAGGTGTCAAGAGGTGCACGGCTAGTCAAGTCAAAAGGGATCTGATCTATTACAACACAGCGTGTGCCATATATAGGGGCTGTCGGAAGTCGAATCGTTGACCGATTGACTACGGGGGGACCCTGTCCATAAGGGACCTGGTAGAGACCCTGCGATTCTGTCCGGTCTGTAGGGTCTTCACCGAGACACAGCGTGTTTATACCAAAGTTAATATTGTGACGAGGCACGGGGCGTCACAACGTGTCTACACCGAGTGGGGTTCGACCGGGTCATCGAGATCTTCGAGACATATCGAGACATGAATCGAGAGGAGAGAAAGATCTCGATGAATGGGGGAGAAGGAGGACAGACCGGTCTCTTTCGTCGGTTGTACGGAGCCCTTGAAAGGGACCTCCCAAGGCTTGAAAGGGGGAAGATCACGGTCCCGACGGGAAACTAGTGGTGCGAAGAAGCGGACCCGACGTCCTCGACACGATGGAAGCGCTTCTCGCAGGCGGCTATGGTTCTTCCGACGAGGAAGAGCTTGCGAAGGCGGACGATGCGAACGGTAAGGCATCGGAAGAAGAACCAGGAGACGGTCGAAGAAGGATGCAGGTGCAACAGGAGACGACACACGCCGAACCCAAACGCGTGGTGAAGGTCGGACGACCGATCGTCCCACCGAAAGAATCAGAGGTTCGGGTTCAAACGGTGCGTGCATCTGCGACGATTCGGTTTCCGAAGGATGATTCTGATCACCATGCTGACGTAGGCGTTCGTTTGCAGCACTCAGGACCGCTGTTTCCCGCAGCAACCGAGCCCAAAACTGGTCTAGACTTCTTGGCAACGCTTCCTCCGCCCAAACAAACGTTCCACGGCTCCAGAAGTACGCTCTCGCAAACCCCAAGGACATCGAACGAAGCTGAACACACTGAGCGTGACGAAAAGGAGGTGGACGCTCCATGTACGAAGTCATACCATGCCTCTTCTCTGTACAGAGTTGATGCCGACAGTCCTGTGGAAGGACCCACCGTTGCGCCGACTCAGGATACGATTGATCCCGAAGCTGGGCCGCGCAAGTCAGAAAGCGAGGTTTTGACGTCCCTCATCACAGCCGAGCACAGGAAAATGAACAGGAAAAGGAAAGGGACGTTTGTCCAGGAGGCCCCCAACATAGTTGAGATCAAACAAGCTGAACTTACCAGCAAACCCATCATCGGGCACAATCCAACCGAATCCAAGGCAGCAGCACCAGGATTGAGTGTCATGCGTGGGGCACCACGTCCCGAGCAAACGACGAAAAGGAAACACCAAATTACCTCACTTTACTACGAAGCAAAGCAACGGGAGCTCTCGATCAAGGAGAACAGAGCACAGGGAATGAAAACGAGAAAAGAAACACAGGCGAAATATGGCTGGTGAGGAGGATGGAGTAATAAATACACAGAAACGAACGCATTCATAGCAGCTAATCAAGCAGGTCTTCTTCTTCCCCGAAATTCACTGCACGGGATGCAATCGTGGAGCAGAACTCCCGCAGGTTGACAACACCCAGCACAAAAGCAGATGACCACAGGCAGAATCTTGATGTCTTTATCCCGTAAGAAATGGGCTTCATAAAGCGCTGGATTCCCTTAGGCAACTTGTTCGAAGCCAGAAGCTGCATTTTCCACGAAGCTTCAATGGCGCTGAGCAAAAGAAGAGTTGAAATGAGCTTCCTGGTTCTTGCCTTGATGGGACTCTGCTCGATGCTTTGTAGCGTGCTCTCTGTCCCGTATAGTATTTTTCGTGCTAGTGCAATAACAAATTCATCTCCATGTGCGATTTGGCGAGCTACTGGACGGAAAACGCTGCCCAAAGTAGACCCCATTACCCCACCCATATAACCAAAACTTGAGGAAACTTGACTTGCTGGAACGTTCGTCGGTCTGTCTCGCAGCAGTTCCTTCAAATCCCTGATCAAAGTACCTTCAATACCAGAAACACCCTGCAGTTCTGAAATGGCCTGTTGGAGCTTGGGAATTTGGACCTTTTCCACATATGAGATATTACCTTGCAGCGACGATGCATTGTATTCTAACTTTTCCGTGCGTGCCTCTAATGACCTCCAATTGTGGGTTTCTTGCTTCAGATTCCCCTTGAGTTCATCCAACGAAGTTTGCAAGGCGCCAAGAGTTTGTTGGTGTGGAATCACTTGCTTGAACGCCCGCAGGAGTGCGGATCTCTCCCCGCAGAGATAGGAGACGGAGTCCACTCCTTTGGGCACCACTCCATCCACTTCTGGAGCTGCCGCATCATCAGCGCCCGTGCTCCCGGAGGCAGGTGAAGCAAGATCAAGGAAGGGAGCGTTCAGTGGACCCGCCGAAGCGCCATATTTTCCTTCGTTTCCGTTCGTCTTTTCTTCGCGCACGCCTTGTTTTCTGGCGGAAGTACCATCTGCAGTTTCCTTGTGCACGGGGACGGACCCGTAAGACAGCGACCGACGTGCTGCTTCTTCGCTCAGCGGCGTCATTCCTTGTTTGAAGAGGCTGGCCAGGTGGGAGGATGGTGGTGAGCCCATGTTGACTTTTCCTCTTCGTCACAAATGCATTTTCATGGCGTCAGTCTTCCACGTCGTCGAAGGTGGTACTTCTCTGTCCGAGATTAGACCTTTCCTTGCCTTGCTTCGGTGTCGCAACCTACCCGGAGCTTTCTCTTCCCGACAGGTCGAAGGACTGGAGGGGAGAGACGTCCATGGCCTTCCTTTGCACGCCTGTTCAACCTCCTTCGAGCGCCCAGCAAGCGGTGGTGGTGCAAGCTTACCAGCTGGTCCCAAGCGTGGCGGTTTTTTCTTCACTCGAAACGAACCAAATGGGAGGGATTTCAGAAGCGAAGCCACGGGCCACGAACCCAAGGGAGTTTCTTCTCGATCCATGGACCCTTGCACCGAGGAAATGCAAACACACAAACACAAGGGGAGGTTGTATATCGTAGGACCAAGGAGCGGTATAGGGAGACAACGAAGACGGGCATGTCGTGGCTCGGCAAAAGACGGACGGATGCGGGCCTTGAAAGAAGACATGGACGTGCGTGGATGGCCGTGGAAAGCACCGTTCGCAGGAAAGGCTCCTACTGGCAATCCTACCAAGCCGGTATCCGATGCACCGCAACTGCTCCCTCCGCCATCAACAACCTACCCCTCCGTTCCCAATCATGCGCCCCTTATTTTCTTCCACTTTCCTTCACGATCGACCACACTTTTCACGGTTCGTGCTTCCCTTCCATGGGACCCCCAACTCCATCCTATATCCTAAGAGGTGAAATTCTCCATGGCTGGGAATGGAGAAGAAACTCTCCTAGGGGATGGCAGTGGAGGCACACGAGGACCGTCCACGTGGCGCGGTTTCGCCGTCCCGAAACCGCGCACATCGACGTCCAAAGCGTCTTTTTGGGAACTAGAATGGCCAATGCGACGTGGAAGAAGGTCCCAGTGGGCGTGGAAGCGGGATGGACGAGCTCAACGCGACATGTGCGTGGAAGGAAGGAAAGAACCTGGGCCAGTCGAGACGTCGGGAAGGTGACGAACGTGAACGAGGATACAGTGGTGATTTGCGGTGCAGGAATCGCTGGGATGGCGTCAGCAAGAGCACTGAACATGGTGGGAATACCATCCGTCGTCCTGGAAAGAGGAGAAGATGAGAGCCGCAGAGAAGGTACCGCCATTGCCTTGTGGGTGAATGCGTTTCGAGCCTTGGATGCGCTAGGGGTTGGGGACGAACTCCGGACAGAGTACGAGAATCTCGAACGCTTCAAACTCTGCAATCAGAATGGGAGAATACTGAAGGAGTTTGAACTCAAGGAATGCGACGGTGGGCCGCACGAATTTAGAGGAGTGAGACGCGCCAAGCTCTTGCAACTGCTGCAGAAGGATATGCCTGAAGGGATGTTCCAATATTCTTGTCCGGTGAAGGGTGCCGTGAACGCAGAGAATGGTGCATTGGTTGAATTGGAGGATGGACGATCGTTTCCTTGCAGAGCAGTCATTGGATGTGATGGCGTGCGGTCCAATGTTGCCAAGTCCCTGGGGCTCCCTCCTGCTATGTACTCGGGCTATCAAGCATACAGAGGAGTGGCCAAATTCGACGGAGGAATTCCTTTCGAGCGGGCAGTCTATCAGGTGTGGCATGTAGGAGGGGCTTCGGGAACCAGGTTTGGCATGTACCCAATGAACAGGGAAGAGGTGTACTGGTTTGTATGCTTCAACTGGCCTGATGAGATGCCACGTATGTCGCCCAAAGAAAGGAAGGCCGATGCCCTTCGCTTCGTTTCAGATTGGGGGTTTGATGTTGCGGAAGTTGTCCGCAACACACCCGAAGAAAACATCGTTCGTTCAAAAATCGGGGATCGGTTGCAATTGCCCCCTTTCAAGGTTCAATGGGGCAGGCGATACATATCACTGGCTGGCGATGCAGCACACCCGATGACGCCCAACTTGGGTCAAGGAGGATGTTGTGCACTCGAGGATGCGGTGGTTCTTGGTAGAATGCTGAGTGGCTCTCGTGCTGGCCCCACTACCATCGATGCGTTGCGATCCTACGAAAAAGAGCGCATGGGACGTGCGGCCTACTTAACCTTGCGTTCTCGCGTGTTCGGAGCCCTGCTGCAGCTGCCCTCGAAACCCGTTACAATGGCAAGAGACTTCATTGTATCCACGGCGTTCAAGCCCGATCACTTCCTGGACCACACCATGTACGATTGTGGCGTTCTTCCCCAAATTTCACTGTAACAACAGGCGGCTTTGTTTCGGAACTCACCCGGCGGCAATCACACGGCCGGTCAACTGTACGCAAGCTTGTCTTTGTTCATTGGTGCAGGCGCTTGGAAGGGTGTGCCTCCAGATCGATGTGTTCTGGTAGGCCGAACCCTCGTTCCATGGAGTCGCGTTTGCGGTTGATCCTTCTCGCATCCGATCGTCAGTCGGTGTGAACCACGTGTTTTCCACGTCGGATTCGTGGTGCGAAGAGCGCTGGTCCTTACCAATCCGGCGGTGCAACTCCCACGAGCTCGTCGTTCCTGAAGACCCTTCGGCTGAGTCGACAGATGGTCTCGTTCGGACTGTACACGACACGTTGCTGGCATCCGCGGTCGCACACGTGACACTGTCCGCTGCTGGTGCACTGGTAGAGGTTTCCCATGACGTGCACGATGTGGCACGTTTGTCCGCAGATGTGTTCGTCCGGTCCAGGTGCGATGTGCAGCGCGTGTGGCGGGTGCGGTTCCATCCCTACCTCGTCGGAACCGTCGACACACGTGCTTCGAGACGTGCTCAGCCGCACCAGGCGTAGGCGCTTTCGACGCAGTCCCAGTGCGCCAGACGACAAGTGCGACCTTTCGAACGTGGCGCAACAACTGTCACCCACACGTGTCAGAGACCGACGGTCTTTGCGGTCCTCGAAAGGGAAGGATGGAGTAAGAACGAGGTACAGGGACCAAGGAAGGATGGATGGAAGTTATGCTGGCAAGCACTGGAGGAGAAAAGACTGCACGTCTTTCAGCTCCTGGGCATTGGTGGTGTGCTGGAGCCCTTCGTACAGCTTCAGCTCCACGGAGGCACCGGAGGATTGCAAGAGCTGGTACACCAGCTGGCTCATCTTCGGGGAGATCATGCTGTCTGCCTTGCCGTGACAAAGCAAGTATTTGCTGCTGGTGTTCTGCACGGTTGTCTGGTTGAATCGAGGGATGTATCCACTCAAGGAGACCACGCCAGCCACGGGCACTGCGAGGTTGATGCCCGTATACAGAGAGAGTGCGGCTCCTTGGCTGATGCCTGCGATCACGATGCGGTTCGCGGGGATCCCTGCGGCCCTTTCTCGTCCAATGAGACGTTCCAAGTGCTTCTGCGAGTCTTGAATGCTAGTTTTTCCTAGACCTGGTTCTTCCCTTCTGTCTGCTTTCCCCACCATGTCGAACCAGGCGGGCAATCGCTTCCCTCCTGCTCTGGTGATGGGCTGCACCGGTGCATTCGGAAACACGAACTTGACGTGCGCCATTCCATCTCCGAGGGCATCGAATTTGGACGCATAGGCCTTTCCTTTACCACCCAGTCCATGGCAGAAGATGACCGTCGCGCTGTGCTTCCCTTTGGCTTGGACGACCACTGGTTCGGGATACCTCGCGTCCCAGGCGTCCTGTTCGAGTTTCACCACAGGCTTGACTTGCTGGTTCCCTCCGTACGCGCCGGCGTAGAGCAGCACCACCACCAGCATCGGGAACGCCAGGAACAGTACCGCGGTGCGCAATTGGGTTCCCATCGGTCGCTGTGTCGTGGTCGACGCGCCTTCCATCCCGTCGGATGCGCTCCGACACTCCTTTCCCCGCCAACGACGGTTGTGAATCCGTTGTGAACGCGGACCCCTCCTTCTTTCCCCGCCAACGACGGTTGTGAATCCGTTGTGAACGCGGACCCCTCCTTCTTTCCCCGCCAACGACGGTTGTGAATCCATTGTGAACGCGGACCCCTCCTTCTTTCCCCGCCAACGACGGTTGTGAACCCGTTGTGAACGCGGACCCCTCCTTCTTTCCCCGCCAACGACGGTTGTGAACCCGTTGTGAACGCGGACCCCGTTGTTTCCCGGAGGACGGTGTTCGGATCGCATGGACCGACGGTCTCTGCGATCTTTCCATGGACCTCGGGGGAGGGTTCGGGTCTGGATGGGAAAGAGACCGGGATCGTCCCCCCTTGGGGGTGGCAGATAGAAGGGAAGGAAAGGGAAGGCTCCTTTCATCCACACGTCCCGCCATCCCATCCTTCTCGTGGTGGCCATTGCCCATCCGGATCCGTTCTTGTACGCGTTCGTTTGGGCGCGTTCCACTTCCCACGTGGCGTGGGAACGCAAGGAAGAGAGATGAGCGCCATCAACGTGACGCAAGTGTCCGTGCTGGGGAACCCGGCGCCGTACACCCACCCCTTCCAGTTCGAGATCTCGTACGAGTGCCTGTACGCACTCCAAGACGGTGAGAAAACGGAACCCGAATGGCGCACGTGAGAAGCGAACGTGGATCCGAGCGGAACTTGGAAGGATCCGAAAGGAGAGAAAAACGAGGCCGAAGCATGCCGAAGAAGGAAGCTCCAAGACTGACGAGGAGACGTCCCGGTCCTTTTCCCGCCGCGGGAAAACCAAGACCTCGAGTGGAAAATCGTGTATGTAGGATCGGCCGAGGACGAACAATACGATCAGGTCCTCGATAGCGTGCTCGTCGGACCAGTGGGAGTCGGATCCTACCGTTTCGTGTTCCAAGCCAATCCTCCGGACTGGACGAAGATTCCACCCATGGACATCACGGGAGTGACCGTCATACTGTTGACATGTGCATATCGCGGGAAGGAATTTATCAGGGTAGGATACTACGTAAACAACGAGTACGTAGACGAACAATTACAGCAGGAACCCCCGCAAGTACCGGAAATCGAAAAAATACAGAGATCAATACTGGCAGACAAGCCAAGGGTCACCAAGTTCCCCATCTCGTTTGACGATGTAGAAGAAGACAAAAACAACACGACCATGTACGCTGCAGCACCACCACCAGAGAACAACGACGCTGAAGCCATGCAAGTGTAGCACTGGAGCGAACAGCATTCCTTCGCCGCTCAAGATCATCGAACGGCAGGATGCTGGTCTCCAACTCATCGATGGAACCCTTGCTGCAGGCCGTGTACTTTCCTGAGTTCTCAATAAGGTTTGATAATTTCCACACCAGGCACCGGTGTGTTGCGATATCGAAGCACTTACGAGGAAGTAACATTTGCCATGAAAAAGTCCAGCCGGTGTCGGGTAATGTGAGGTTCGCTCCCGCTTGTTGCTGTTCTCTTATGGACTTTCTTCGAAGAAGACTGCCTCCCGGTTCTGCCATACCAAATTGTCTCTCTTGCCCTTCCTGTCCCAATCTTGAATGCGGCACGCACTAGGCACCGCACTGTGGACCTCTGTCCCCACCATGGTGGAAATGTGCAGCAACAATTCGACCCCATCATTTCCTGTGCACACTTGGAAATCCCGCCAATACCAGAATCCCCGGTGAGGCGGTCCATGGACGGTTGATGGACCGCAGAGACCGCTCGATTCGGATCGTTTCGTCGGCCGGGATCTCTTGACGTCGCCATACCACCCGCTATCATGGTGGGAGTGGGCCTCAAGTCATATTGGTTCCTTTTGCGAGCGGGCTACATGTCAGATGAACCATGCCAAATGACGGAATGTCTTTGGTAGGTCGGCGAGGACGATAGCTTCGTCTTAGACGGTGTTTCGGTCGAAGGGAGTGTTTGTACGATGAATCCGTGAAAGTCAGAGGCCTTCGCCAATTCGGCATTTGAAAGGGGCTGTGTGAATCATGCATTGCAATTGCCAGCCATTCATCCATCCCAAGAACAGCGCGCTATACACTTTCCCTCCTCGCTCATGAGATGTACTCTATCCAAGGAAGGTGTTCTCCTTCTCGTGCATACATGTCGGACCGATGCCCCCAGAAGGGATCCAATTGGATGAGAAACGATCCAAAAGGATGATTGGGAACAAGACGTTGAACCATGGTTTGTGTGATGCTTTGATGGTTCCCGACGGGTACGCTCCCGGCATTGCACCGGTGGAATCCACTTCCACGGAGGACGAAAAGGCACACCTTTCCATCCATGGCTTTTCCTACCGGCCATCTCTTCTGCACCGTTTCCACGTCCCATCCGTCTCCCTTCCCCGTCTTTCGGCCATGGCCATGGCTTGGCCCTCCTCCAACCACCATGTCTACCACCACCACGTGCGAGAAGAAACTCCCATGGGAGGGCTTGGGTCCAGACCGCCTTGAAAGGAGTCGAAGGAGAGGTCCTTCGAGTCGCGGAATCGATGGAATGAATGCGCGTCGCGTCCGGCGCAAGGCATCGAAGACTGGTCCAAATCGCAGCCATGTCGCACGTGGTGGAACTGGAGGATGTGGAACAGCACGTGGTGAGGTCCTGCGTCCTGGAACCCGTCCAAGGAGAGCGTCACCGCGACGTGTCGGAAGGAACAACGGAAGTGCGCGTGGTGTCGTGGAACGTGCTTGCACAAGTGTACACGAGGAGCTCCTGGTTCCCGCACGCGCCGAATCCCTCCATACGGTGGAAAAGGAGGTTCCAAGCCATCTCACTCTACCTCAAGCATCTAAACGCGGACATCTACCTCCTCCAGGAGGTCGACAACCTGCAAGAGTACCAACAACTGTTCGAACAACTGGGATACGGACTCAAGCACAAACAGAGAACGGGAACGAAAAAAGACGGATCGGCCATTGCGTATAAATCCGATCGCTTCCAATGTCTGGGCATACAAGAAATCGAATACAACGAACTCGTCGGATACATCAGGGATACGGACGAGGATGCAGAAGAAAATCGAAGAAGATACCACAGAGACTGCATCGGTATACTTGCTGCGCTGAAGGAAACCAGGTCGGAGAAAGTAGTCTGTGCGGCTACTACCCACCTGTTTTGGAACCCGGCCATGAATGATGTGAAACTGGCGCAGGCTCAGCTCTTCGTGAGCCGAATTGGTCATTTCGCGAGTGCGTGGAGAGCAGCCCACACCGTTGCAGGCTTAGATGCCAATTCCATGCCAGACAGTGAAGTATATCGCGTCCTCACTGGATCCACCCCATCATCAACAAAAAAACAAGTATTCGCAGCCCCCTTTAAAGAATATCAGATGAGATCTGCGTATGTGACAGCAACGGGACAAGAACCTGAGTTTACCACTCATATCCCCCAATTCATTGCCCCAATAGACTATATATTACACAGCCCTGATCTTCAGATCTCGGCAATATTGAAGACGGCAAGACATGGGAAGGAGTCAATCGGCAACGGAATGCCTAATTATTACCACCCCAGTGACCACCTGCCTTTGGGTGCTGACTTCGTTCTCTGAGATACGGAACGGTTCTCTCAAGATCTCCACATGCCATAGCTGCATATGAAATTGAAAGACTTTGGTAATCTAAGATACCACTTCTTTGTCATCCGTTGCGTGTTCGATGCATGTGCATATGCAGCACTGATGAAACTCACCCGCAAGAGTGTGATCAGAGCTTGCTGCGCAGCTCGAATTTATTGTTTTTCAAAAATCTTGCCAGTGCGGGAGGTAAATCTGTCTCTGCCGTTTGCTCTTCGTGCATCGCCTTTCCCCTTTGCAGATCAAATACGGACGGATACGAAGCCCACTTTTGTTGCGCTGCCATGAGCTGGATCATCTTTTGTTCATCTTCAATAGCAGACACTGCAACATTGACAATGGAACGAAGCAACGTAAATGGAACGCAGAAATTGAGATGCGGGAGAGCGCGGCCGGTTTTGTGAACCGAGTTACCTGCAACAAGGGCTACAAGCCGCCCATCAGAATCAACAAGTGCACCGCCACTACATCCTGGATGTATGTTGGCAGTAGTTTGGATCACTGTCGGAAAGCCCCCGGCATCCTCTTCGATCGAGGAGATAGTCCCACCATAGATGCTGGGGGGCAGCTCCAATGTCGAGCCAAAATGTGCATGTCCAATGACCCACACGTGCTTACCGACATGATAGTCGTCTCTTAATGGGAAAGGTATGCCTTTCATGCATCCTGGGGGATTCAATATCTTCACTAGTGCAGTATCCAGGGAGGGTACAGACTTCCAGAAGAGGACACCCCTATGCCAGCTGAAGTGGGGCACCCCACGTGTATCTGTACGTTGAACTCTAATGGAAAGAGCTTGCACTGGATGTTCAGCAGCTTCAGTGCTGGGAAAAGCATGCGCACTGCTCAATATCCACCCTTTTTCTCCAAGCACAATCCCAGAAGCGAATGTTGTTCCCGCAACCAGTACAACGGAATCGGTTGCCCTGGAAACCGTAGATGAAGGATCTTCCAACGTGGTCTCTCTGGATGACAAGCTGAATCCGTGAAAGAGCTCAGGCAATGTGGATGCTAGGGTAAGTATAGGAGTGGCCAGTGGAAGTTCTACGTGGCTTCCTCTCTTCTGCAGCGGCAACATCAACATTCCCATGGCTTTGCCTTTTTCGTCCAGCATCAAGGATCCTTCCATGCCTGGCAATGCTTTGATGTCTAGGCAGTAGAGAATCGCAGCGTCATTTGTGTACCATGTGTTGGAGAGGGTGCCTCCCAGATGGGATCCGGCAAAAAGCGGGGAGGACTCATCAAAAGGTGTGCATTGAACGGTGAACGGAGTTCCAGTGTCGCATTCGTTGGATATTTGCTGTCCAAAAGGCGGCGGTCGATCCTCGTGGTCATCCCATTTGACCGTGAGAACGGCTACGCGAAATGCTTGGTTTAGGTTTCCATTTGCTCGCTTGCTCGTCCTCCATCCGAACTCCCATTCTATTCGTCCGCTGCACGACCGACCTAGTGTGCACTTTTCCATCTCTTGTACCAGTGCGTGCAAGTTTCTTGTCTCCACCAGCTGGGCTACTCTCCATGGATGATTTTTGCCTTCGTTTCGCACCTGGAATTCGAGGTCTTCGTCCCCGTCGTTGGATTCGCTGTCGATCCCTGCGGCGTGTGCGATGCACACCACTTCGCCTCCTTCTTTGTACGTGCCTATCCATCCACCGCACACCTTCCACTTCTTCCCGTTTTTCTTCCGGCATCGCACGGCAGCTGGACGTGCGACGGCCATGTCCACACCTTGTGCGATTTCCGACACGTAAAGGGGAACGAACGGATCCCTCGTTGGTGGGTTCCCTTTCGGTTCCCACTTCGAACCCGAGACCTTCGGGTTCGATCGGACGGGATCCTCCCATCGAACCCGGGGGTCCCCACCCCGTCCACGCCCGGAGAGAAGAAACTCCTTCGCCCCCCTCGTCGAAAGGGAGAAGAAACTCCCTCCCTCCTCGTCGAAGGGGGGAAGGGGGAGAAGAAACTCCCTTGGGGTTGGTGGTGTGGGAACCAGGGGAGGTTTCCCATTCGAATCCGATCCCAACGCCATCACTCGTGCTGCGCGTGCTGCGCGTGCTGCGCTCGAGCACGTCGCGCCTGCTTGCGCTTGGGGACCGGAAAGGGACGGAGGAGAGGATGGAAGAGTGGATGAACGAGGACTTCGACGCGGAAAAGGAGATCGCGAGGGTCCTCGCCCACGCCACGGCCGCGGAGAAGGAGGACAGGAATGATGGCAACGCTGCACGTCAATTGGCGGAGGCGCTGCGAAGCGTCCTGGATACCACGACGTCTGCCAGGGACGAAGCGAGGGAGAAGGTGGTGCAGGCAGAAAAGGAAGCCTCCGAAATGGCGGAGAAGCACGTCGCATCGGCCGAAAGATTGCGTGCCTCCATGGCCGAAGTAGCAACGAGGACCGAAAAGCTGGACTCGAAGCTGGGACGTGTTGGAAGAGCAGCGAATCGGCTGGGAGGAAAGCTTCAAATGGTCAACCAAGAACAGAGCATGGCGGAAGAAATGGCGAAGATGCTGGCCCATCTGCGGGCATTCGGGATGCCGGATGCGCTGCAAGCACTGCCTCCCTTGTTCGCCGACGAAATGAGGTGCAAGGAAGCCGCTCAACTTGCCAACAAACTTCGTGAAATAGCTGAAGACCTCGTTTCGGAATCGAAAGGGAAGAATCCGCATGTTCATGCCCGGAATACGCGCGGAGAAATAGCTTTCGAAACACCCTTTAGTCTCGCTGTCGCCGCCGAGAATGTGCAAACATATTGCCACAAGCTGGAGATCACCATCCTCAATCGATTTGAAGAAGCACTCAAAAAAAGGGATTGCCAAACCATGAGGGATTGTGTTGAGACACTTCACGAACTGGAAGCAGGCGATGCGGCTGTCCAGCGCTACATCTCGTCTAGGCCCATCTTTAATGAAGTTGCTGGTAGATTTGGTGTGGAAGAAATGCTGCCTGCAACAGGCGAAGAAAATGCAGGGCAGTACAGCAGTGGCACACCAGGTGCAGCGAAAAGTAGAACTGAAAGAGTGAGCGAGGTCCAGAAGAAATTAAAAGGACTTTATGACGAACTGTTGGCTGCTACCAAGGAAGAAGCTGTTACCACCGAAGAAGTATTTCCTGCCCCAATGGAGGTTATGACCACCCTGATCCAGCGCTTGCTTGAGCAGCAGATTCAAAGCACTCTGGACTTGGTTTTGACCTGCGACGATAGTGAGCTCCAGGACAATAGGTACAGGATGATGCTCATCCTAGTGGCGTACAAGGAAACGGTCGATTTGGCCTCTTCACTCCAAGAAATGAGCGATCCAGGTACAGACATGGTTCAAATAGCAGACTCTCTGTTTGGAGGGTTCAGAGAGCACTACTTACAGCACGAGACTGAACTTCTAGAAGAGATCGGAGCAAAGCAATTCTCTCTGAAGGGGGCAGGTTCTGTACGCTACAGGGGAAGCCTTGTGGGTGGAGAAACTGAACGTCTACACCGTGTATCCGTGGAGGATTTGAAGCAAGTTGTTGATTGGGCTAAGGATGCCATTGATCGGTGTATGGAACTCTTCAAGTTGCATCAGACGCTCTTGGCTCACAATGTACTGGAGATTCTGCTGGTGCTGCTGAAACTTGCGTCGTCGTATTTGAGCGACAGGCTTCAACACGCACTGCAGAGCTGTGAAAGTGGTAGTAAGGCCATCAACCGAAATCGGCTCCGGACAGAGCAGGACATAGACTTCGCTGCTCAGCTTTCTAGGAAAACAGAAGCACTTGTAAATGAGGTGGCCGAGCCCTTGCTTGTGGCCGTCAACAACACAGGAGCATGCATGGAGACCCTTCGTAATTTCCTGCAGGAAGTTATTTCGCCTGTTGTTCGAGCATCCACTGCCACACACGGGCAGTGCAGGCATGCATTTGCAGATTTCATCGTTACCATGGAAAACGAGGTTCTTGTAGCTCTCAAGGCTGGGGCCAACGCCTGTAGCACTCTTCTTGACAAGGTTCTATTCTTCGAGCAACGCAAAGAAGACTTCACGCCTTCACGAAGGACAGAGATGGATATATTGGAACCATCGCAGGCGTGTCAGTTTTGCCTGCACGTATTTATTGAAATAAGGCGTAATGCTCAGTTGCTGCTTGGTGAAAAGAATGGAATGTCATTCACAACAGAAGTGAGCCTTCGCCTCCACACTGTGCTCATGGCACACATCAAGCGATACTACTACAACATGGCTGGGGCTGTGCAACTCAAGCGAGATACTTCAGAATATTTACGGACGATGAGGGATACAGGGGTCGAACAAGTCATTGGTATGTACGAAACCTTAGCCACCATTGCAAACTTGTTGCTGGTTGGGCCAGAAATCGTACCCATCGTGATGGAAAGCATAAAGTTGCCACACGAAGACCTCATGCTTTACCTGCAACTCCGCAACGACTACAGGAGCATCAGAACCTTCTTGTCTCAACCAGGGCAAGTAGTTGCCTAGTGCAAATAAATCTTGAACAAGAATCCCGACATGCTACGCTGATGCATACTTTGCAAGGAGTTCCTGTTTCTTCTTCTCCAAGACGAGCTTTTCGATTTCTTCACTGGTTGGGAGCATGGCAGATGGCATGAATCCTGCAGGCAGTCCCGTAACCTTTTCCAGCTCTTCGTCTGTGTTCCAATCATGGTGCGCATAGGCCGGGTGGTCTCGTTTCCACTTTTCAATTTCCTCTTCCCTCAAGCGTTCCTCTGCTTCTTTTTCCAGCTTTTGCAAGACGCCGTCTTCGTCGTCTCTCAGGCCAAAGTAATCCATATCGACGCTTTTGTACATCTGTTGACGAGTTCTCTTGGCTTTCTGAGGTGCATCGGCTTGCAACATCTCCTTGACGCCTGGTAGGTTCTTCGCAGCACCGAAATACCTGTAATGCCTTCCTCCTATACCTTCCTTTTCCTCTCCAAAACCAGTGCCAGTTTTCGAGAAGTCCGGTCCTCCAAGCTGTACGATGCGTTTTTCCCAGTGTCCCTTTTCACGAATCAGTTTGTTGATTTCGTCGTTGAGCTCGCGTATCCGGTCTTCGCCCAATCCTTCGTTCTGGATCTCCATGACTTTCCTCCCTATCTCTCGGAGCACTTGCTGCCTCCACCTGTCCGCATCATCCGCATCTTTGCACTCTGAGGCGAGGAAAGGCCTCTTCCTGCCTCGTTTCGGCGCATCTCCTTTCTTCGCCTCGAGGTATTTGTTCAGCATGGAGGCCGCCTTCTCCTCGTTCCGTGCCCTGCGTGGCGGCGTTTCAGGTCAGCCCTCCTTCTGTTCCTCCTTCACCTCCTTCTTCTCGCGTGAGATTCCCACGTACATCGCGATGGACGAGGCAAGCACGCCGCGACGCGCTCTTCCGGATGGATTCCTTTCGACGATGGATTCGGTGATGGCGAGACCGGTCGAAGCTTAACTTCGAGGTTACAATCGAGGCTACCTTCCGGATCCCCTGGCGTCGAGGGGTTAATCATCGCTTAACATCGGTGGAGGGGAGAAGGGGTCTTGTGGACGAAAGGAGGAACGTTCCTTTCGAACCCGAAGGCACAAGGGGATCCTTTCGGGTTCGAACCCCTTTGGAAAGGGGGTCGTACCCGGGTTGGGGAAAGGAGCATGGCCGAGATGGATGCCAACGAGACCCACAGAGTGATCCTTGAGTCTACACGTTCACGTCCAAGGGTGATGTTGGACGTGCGGGAAGCGAGGAGATGCACACGTAGGAATCCATACACTCCCTGTAACCGGTGCCAATCGGAAGGAATGGAACGATGCGAATGCCACGGCTCGGTTCGTCGCATTCGTTCCTCCGTAGACGAGGAGTGTAAGGAAGACCAACAGGGGATCCATGTTTGGGCAGGAGGCGCCGTAGACGGACGCAACAGATGGTACCCGAACGCGCATCTCGCGGTGGGACACCTTCGTGTCCTGGGTGTCGCGCACGTCCCCAAGAGGATCCTGGACCATCCTATTCCCAGACGTGTTCGCACCAATTCCCAGCAGACGACGTGTCTGCACTTGGATCCATCCGCAAGACGGCCCATCTCGGCATCTCTGCCGTACTCGCGTTCGTCGCCCACCCCATCCATGACGTGAGGATCGTGCAGGGTCTTCCGTGCCTGTACGATCGGTCTCTCTGGATGGTGACACGTGTACCTGATTCGTCAGCAGGGGGGCTCATACGACACAACCCCCAGGCTTCGCCCCAGGCCGCCCCGCGCCTCGGACCCGGGTTGGAGAACGGAGAGGTCCCTGGTTGGTGGAGACGTCTCGGTCCAGGCTACAGCCCCTTCCCCCCATCACTGCACCCCGTTCCTTCACGTAAGCGACCGATGGAGATGACGAGAATGTCCCGGGGCGGGGATCGGTGCTCGATCGAAACGTGGGGCAGCACCGACATGGCCCGCGGAGGGTCTCGGGGAGGGTAGGGGCCCTCTGCGGGGCAGGTCGGAACCGGGGAACGTCTCGGCCACGTTTCGACGGGAAGGTGAGCCACGTCGATCCCGGTCACGTCTCGGCAGCCGATGGACCGGGAAAATTCCATACCCCGACGAGGATACGAGATCTCGGGAAGATCTCCCCTGGGCACACTGAAGAAGCGTCTCGAAACGTCGATTCCTCGTCGTAGGATGGTTTCTGTGCAGCTTCTTCTTCACCTCCCTTGCTCGTGGGTTCTTCCCTCCCCTCCGTCCCTTCAATCCTCCCTTTCAGAACCGGTCTTTGTCCGATCGATCCCCGCTCCTTCCCCTTCGGCCAGTCCGTTGGAAACCTCCAACGGAATCGCGCCCGGTTTCGCCCTTTCAAGCTCCCCTTTCGAGCCCCCTTTCGAAACCCGATCGAACCGTACCGTCTGCTCGGGGTGACTACTGGTGACAAGAAGCGACGTCGGTCAGAAATGCTCGTGGAGGACGCGAAAGACGCGCGAGAGTCGGCGCCGGAAAGCAAGCGCACGAGCCAACGCAGGCGTCTAGAAGGTTCCGTGGAGGGAGAGGGTCAGACACACGCGCAGAAGGGAAGGCCTATGGGCTTCGCCGGCACGCCGAACGCAGGGAAGACGCCCACTTCGGTGAAGCAGGAGTTCATGCCTCCGCTGGGACAAGGCTACACTGGTCTCTCAGGACCTGGGAACGGGAACGGGAGCATGACGAACAACAACGGGATGCTCTCGACGATGAACACGGGCTACTCGAACGGACTCACCCCTTCGTACTCGGGCATGAGTGCCTTTGACGGCCTGGAGAACATCGAGAACGTGGACGCACCGGGAAAGCTTTGCCAGCAGATGCCGACGCTTCCGGGGAACAACACGGGCCTCATGTTCACGTCGTCCGCGCCCAAGTTCTCCATGGACGAGTTGGAACTCATGCTCAACATGCCACCGTCGCAAGACAACCAGCATGCTGGCAGGACCTCGAAAGACTACGGCCTCGTACGTAAGGCACCGGCCGAGGCCTCGCCTCCAGAGAGTGCGGCAGGGACGACAAGAACGAACGACATGAAGCCGCCTCTGCAAAAGAAGACAAAGCTTGTGGACTACAGGACACTTCCACCTCCATCCGAACCCGTCCAAGTGAAGAACTCCTGGAGGGCCTTTCAGGAGAAAGAATCATACCTCAGATGCTTAAAGCGTATGGTGGACCCTGGAAAATCAATGAAGCTAGGAGGGCTTCAGAACTCCAAGGATCTGAGGCGGTGGGTTGAGGCTTTGTTCGGGGAACAACCAGAGTTCGAAGTCTGGGAGCAGTTGAACCGGCCTAAGGACTTTTGGAAGCGTCCAGATTCCTTGCTGATATGTCTAGCAGAATTTGGTAGTTGGGTTTCAAGGTGCACAGGGGTCAATAAAAAGATCACGCCAGATGACACTTTCATCAAGCGTCAGGGCTCACACCACAAGGTGAAAACTGGACAGAGCCCAGCTCAAGAGAAGGCCTCCCTAGAATCAAGTCTGGGTATCAGGTTGAAGGAGATCAGGTTCCCACTGACCGAGTCAAATCTATGGAAGAATTCTATCAAAGGTGCTGAAAAGAAGAAGGCAGTGGTGGGCATTGGCCCAGATCCGAAAACGACTAGGGTACTCGCAGACTCACACAACAAGCTGTATTACCTGCTAGATACAAAGAGCAACCAGCTCATCGGAGGGCCGTACCAAGCTGCCACGCAGGCAAGCGATGCCTGGAAGATTTAGGTAGGATTGTTCACTTTTTTTTTACTATCTCTGCACAATGCTGCTGTTCCTGCAGTTTGAAGTTAGCAGACTTTATCTCCTGTATATACCAAGAAGCGACACAAAACAAAAGTTTTGACTTGTAAATGTCTCATGCTGCTCCACTTTTTTATTTTGTCATCATCGAGCCCATCCCTTGTAAATCAGTCGGCTTCCCATGCTAGTGTTAGCCTAGCTTCAGTTGTCCATGTTTTGCTGGGTGAGGGGTGAGCAACATTTCGTGGTAAGATGGCTTGTCCATCCATCTCCAGCAGCACATATGGATAGTGTGCAGTCTCCATGTCCTCTCCCATCACAAATGCGATGTTTATTTCCTGCCTCAATAGGAATGCCTGACTTGCACAGCGACTGGACACTGCTACAATATCCGCAAAAAATTCAGTCAATCTATCTCAATTACGGGCACCCCATTCAGAGTCTGATCACTCTGCCTTTCATTTCTTCCACCCAAAACACAAGGACGTTTACTTTGATTTTGAGTGACAAAAGAATCCAGTGGCCCCCTGGCCCTCATACGGCGGTTGGTCAAAAGTGATAGCATGTCTTCATCTGAATATCCATCTTGGGGGAGAGACTGATCAATAAGACCAATGAAACTCTGACAGTCTTGCTCACTGTGGTGACTACGCATGCTTGCCATCAGAGCAAGGGCTGCTGACCTGTCCATGGCATTCTCACGTGCACATCCAGTCTCTTGCTCATCATCACTCTCCACAACAACTATCTGACGTTTCTGCCCCAATCCAGCACTAGGTCCCATCCCACAATTTTGCTTCTCGTCTTCCAGATGTTCATGTTTGCCACTTGTAGCACATGCTGCAGCTGCTTGTCTTAATTCCTCTAGTTCAGAAAGCTCGCCATCGTTTTGGCAAGAATCCTCCTTCTGCTCGCGTTTCACGTCAAGATCCATGACACCATTGTCCAAGAACTCTGGGGGGTCTTCTGAACAAATACTATGCCAGTCCTTCTGCCTGTACCTACCTTCTGGTACTCTCCACTTCCCAGATGGATCAACTTCTATCTCACTAATTTCGTTAAACTGGCAGGCAGATAACTGCTTCAGAACGGTGTTGAGGAACCAGTCGATTCTCAAGTTGGCATAGGGCTCTATGTTCATACAAATAGGACATTGCAGCTTCCCAGTCTGGGAACACATTTGTAAGAAACATCCAAGGTCAAAGCAAGCAAGGTGCTTGCAGCTTGCAAAACGTGCAGGGTCCTTCACAATCACTCCGCCAAGAGGGCAGCGCAAACTGACACGCAAAGACAGAGCAACAATATCTTCTTCTCCCTTGCCTGAACATATCTTTCTAGCCCTCTCTTCAGCCTTCAGATTCTCGCCTGCTGCACGAGCATTGCGTTTGTTGAATGATTCTCTAGTTTTTTCCACAACTTCTTTCAATCCTAGTCGCTGAGCAAACTGGAAAACAACCACATACAAGCGGTAATCTTGTCCAGTAATAGACAAACTATTATACCCTTCATGAAGCGCCTCGCTGATGTCCAATCTTTTTTCACATGATTTCTTCCCTAGCTTTTGGTTGTAACCTCTATCAGTGGGACGGAACCGGCGCCCATTTACTGTTACCATGGCTGCTGGTGGCCAATGATTTCTGTACATAATTGTGTCCACCAACAGATGGCACGAAATAGTGAATGCTTTTTTTTTCTTCCTGAGTTCATACACGTCATCTTTCCTCAGTGCAAAGGTTTTTTCACCCCCTACTTGACCCGATGTCATGTAGCTTCTGCATTGGCTCCACCTGGAAGCTTTCAGCAACAACGGCTGAGATGGTACAGTCCCGACACTTCTCCAGAAAGGATCACTGTATTTGGTTCTACACATCTCGCACACGAATCCTGTCGCATTGGGACGAACCGCGTAGCAAGTCGGATGAACTTCGTTCTTGCAAAGCGTACAGGACACCACCGGCAGGCGCCCTCTTGCACCACCACAAAGGCAACGAAAGTCCGTGTCATGGTCGTCTGGAGGACGAAGTGCTGCTTGCATCGTATAATGCCGCGCCACCGGTTCTCTCCTTAAGATAAGAGGTGCTGGATCGACGCGGAAGTCCGGTTTCGTGGGACGTCCTTCGAGGTGCACGCAGAGCACGATGTCGTCTGCAAGGTTGTCGTGCACGTTTCGACAAGACCTCACTCTCTCCATGCAATTTTCTTGCAGCTTACTCTTGTTTCCGTTCTTCGATACGAAGAGGAGCGAGGCGCATCGCTTCAGCTGATCAACTTTGAATCCTTGCAGCATGGAGAAGCTGTCCACCACGTCCCGCATCTGTCCGAATGCGGACACGGTCGACCGCACTTCTTCCTCCACCTGTTCCCGGTAGGGACCCCACACCTCCTCGCCAGCACTTCCTGCAGCTCGAGGGTCCATCCTCGCGCTGTTTTCGCGAAGCAGATCGTCGCACGTGCGGCGCAACGCGTCCTCCGACGCGATGGAATGAATCAAGACCAAAGCACGAGCCTGCTTCCCATCCAGGCCGAAAGACGTAAACATCTCACTTAATATCCGAAAGCAGGGGGGAAGGAGGGGAGGTTAACCTTGGATTTCGCCTCGTTGTCGAAGGGACGGAGTCTCCCCCCTGGTTGGCTGTCTCGAACCCGTGGGAACCAAGGGTTGATGACCACGTTGTTTTGAGGATGGGAAAGATCAAGCATGGAAGCGATAGGCACGAAAATAATGCCTTATTCAAAGGAATGCTCCAAGCAAGGAAACAAACCATGGGCATGAGGCCGAGGATGGTTCTTCCATGCCCAACGCGACAACATCGCTGTCCCAGAACCTCTTACCATGGTTTGTAGAACATGGTGATCAAGCGAATGGCACGCATGACCCGCCAACATGTTTTGTCATACGAGCAGCGTAGCTGCCGGAAGCGTTGTGCTCCATTGCAAATCTCAGGTTTGCATGCATCCTAGCATGAGCATGTGCTCCAAGGAAGGAATCCTAGTTTTCAAGTAAAACGAATCTTCCAAAGATGTTCAAGGTGGAGCAAGCGTAGTAAGTGAAAGCATTGCGCATGAAAGAGACGTTGCCAAAGGCTAGGCGTGAAGCAAACAAGATCCGATGCACAAGGGTTTACAACACAATATCGGCATTCCAATCGAACATTATTGGCATCTTCCGCCCGTACTGTAAAAGCAAAGCATTGTGACAATGCATGGGTGTCGTGCGTTTCACACCACATGGAGGGGCAGGTTGCAAGGTATGCAACGGATGTACCTCCAAGTATGCATGAATAGACTGTGCAATTTGTTGGTCGCATCCCATTCAAGAAAAAAATCGCTCAAGAAAAGAACGGTTCAACAAACATATGATGATCAAGCTATTGCCATCATCGATTGGCGCTTTTCTCATGAGCACAAGGGCCCCTTCGTCAAGCAACATGACCAAAAGTAACGCTTGTTTTGGTGCACGCAATGATTGGTAAAGGTACGCTTGGGGCCATACGTGAAGCAACATTTTTAAGAATCGTTGAGCGGGTTCAAGGGGTCGTTTACCAAAGAAATGGGGTTTGCATGAAAACAAGGGGGCACTTTTACAACACACTATTTTCAAGGCGGATTTTCGAATGCTCACTTGAACGAGTGAGAATCCCACTCGCGACGCACAGTCCAAATTGCAAGAGAACACATGTAGTGCTTTCGATGTTGGCCATCATTGCATGGAAGCAACCTCGTTTTGGGTGGTCGCTTCTTAGACATGCCGTGTCAAACCTGGTCTCGAACGCTTCCCCGAGTCGACCCCGTTTGCCGTCCTCCTTTCACCCCGATCGGCGACCCGGATCAATCGGGGGACATACTTGGGTTCGATCGATCGCTTCCTTCTCGATCGAACCGGGTGTGGCTCGGGTCTCTCGAATCGTCTCCTGACAGTTCGGAAGTTCGCGATGGACGCACGTGCTGCGTGGGAGCACGAGCACGAACAACACGCTCGAAAGGCGCTCTCGTGGCTCCAAAACCTCGGGTTGGTGCCTTCTTCGTCTCATCTGGACGTGGAGGTGGCTCGGAGAGACGCGCGCATCGGTGGTGAAGGGTTCGCGTCTGCTGTGGTGGACCTGGGAGCCAAGCAGGACGAACCTTGCACTGTTCTGCTGGTACAAGGAAGTGACACCGTGCTGCAGTGCATCAAGCAGCATTTTCTTGGTGACAAAGCACTGGACGAATTCGGATGTTTGTATTCTGGTCAAACTTACGAAGAAATGGAAGAATCGTGTTCCCTTGTACTCTTGAAAGTGTCTAGGCTCGTCGAGGGCAACGCGACCCCAATCCTTTTCACTTTCGACTTTGTTGGGATGGTAGGGATCGAAGAGTCTGAGGTGCGTGAA
Organism: Picocystis sp. L7; assembly: GCA_020975725.1. Lineage (NCBI taxonomy): Eukaryota > Viridiplantae > Chlorophyta > Picocystophyceae > Picocystales > Picocystaceae > Picocystis > Picocystis sp. L7. Next base: position 201,425 of record QXJR01000018.1, on the reverse strand, counting down.
CACGTCGTTGAATTAGTAAAAGAGCTCATGACAAAATTGAAGGTCAGAAATATGTGTCAGCTTGCAAGCTTCCGTGAGGAGCACACGCTCAAATTGATTCCTGAGCTTGCACGTTCGTTGTCGACAATACTGTCATTGTTTCCTCCCCATGACGCCGATAATGAGCTTTTCCTGGAAAGGTGCCAGCATATAGAGGGAGAAATTTCAGATCGGCTTGCCACAGCAGCAATGAGGAAATTCATATCCATGATTTCCACCCGGGCACAAGGAAGCGATGCAGAGTCCCTGACGACGCACAGAGAATGAACGCATGAACCTCGTGAAATCAACAGGTATCCCCTCTGCACAAGGATTTTTTCACTGCAAATTCCCTCATATCCTGCCTGCTGCACCAATGCAGCGACAAAGCCTACAAGTTAAGGCACTTTCTTGCAGCAACCAGGACGCGCAGCATTTTGGTGCATAAGCACAGACCTTTCACACCCTCTACACAGCAAGCAAAGTGTCCCAGCAGTGGAATATTCAGGCTGCAAAAAGTGTCAGTTATTCATATACCAAACACACGCTTTCAACAGAAAGACTCTCATGCCATGTCATCACGCACGATTTTTGCCACTCATATCACTCAGTCGACCTCCCTGCCTGCCTGTCTGACTTCCTCCGCTTTGCACGTGGTGTTTCATCTGCTATTGCAGTAGGGCTTCCTGATGTACTAGGCGGAGCTTCAGCTTCCCCCGTGGTGCAATATTGGTTGTTTTCAATAGGATCTCCACCGGTCACCTCGTTGCCTGTGGTTTGGGCCTGTTCACTGGTAGGAAGGGTTGCCCCGCCAATCATGCCCTCCTGCACCGGGCTTAAGCTGCCATCCAACGACTGCCAATCCTGAGTGGGTTCAAGAGTCTGACTAGGCTCAGGAAGACTAGATATGGTTGGCTCTCTGACAGCGGTTGTATCTGGATGAATCGGACGTGACTCGCTAACATGTGTGCCCCTTCTCTGCTGCCGCCTCCTTCCCGCCTGTGCTACTCTTTGCTGTATTGAGTCTGGCATTTGCAGCGTGGGGGGTGTTTGACTAGGGGTGTCTGTCCTAGCTAGGGCCAACCCGCTCAACGAGTTCAGGTTCGATTGATTGACTGGTAATACCACCCGTGGTTGCCTGCCTGATTCATGAAGGTAGAGGGGTGGGTGCCTCTCTTGCACACTGCTCCCAATGCGCAGGGCTGAACTGCTTCTAGCAATTTCCAGTAGCAATGAACCAAAAGAGTGCAAAATGGACGCGATCTGCAAGACCTCTCCACGCGAACGTGTCTCTGAAGCGTGGGAGCCACTAGCGCGGGACGATAGCTCTCCCTCAATGCCCTCGATGGCACGATCGATTGCAGGGATGGTCTCAGATGCCAGGGCGTTCCGTGCAGATCTGAGCAAGCCTACCATTTCTGTCACATGCGGAGGGGCTTGTGGCAGGTTCCCCGTACCTTCCTGCTGCGCACTCCTGGAATTGTCTTGTAATTGCATGTGATTCGGAAACATGTCATGGGTTGGGGGGTTTGGCACTGGCATCTCGATCTTTGTGTACGGCCCATGGCTACGAGCTTGGTGGCTACGGAAACAGTTGGCACACAAATCATAGTCTGGTTCCGACAGACTTTTGAATCGCGGCCCTGAAATGGGTGACATCCTGCAACCATCACACGCGACTCCAGCGTGTAGAACGGACATGTATCTGCCGTCTTCCGCTACATTCCTGTTCGGTCCCTGTTCTTCCACTGGCCCGTTTTCGTCCGTTGGCATCACCACTGTCGGTCCAGTCACATACCTCCGTGTCACTCCTTCCAACATGTCGAGAAAGGTGCGCATTGATCTCATTGCATCCCCTGGAGTGGATTCTTGCTGGTTCTCTCCACCTTCCGACGCCATGGGGATGTTGATGTCCACCCGTGTGAGCGAGTTTTGGGCAAGTGCGTCCATGGTTCCTCCAGCCGTCGGATGGAGGACGACACTAGCTCCCGACATGTTGAGTCCCATTCCACTGAAGATGCTTTGCAGCAAGTTTCCAAGGTTGGGCATGCCACTTTCCGGAAAGAGCTGCGTTCCCCCTTGCGTCTCTTGGCTGCTGGTCCCGTTTCTTGCTGGCGTGGCTTCCTCGCGCAGTTCTTCGGATCTCGTCCCCGTGCGTCTCACTTCGGCGTGGAGCTTCTCCACCATGTGAAGCGTGTGTTCGCTTTCGACTTGGCACTCCACGAGCGTCTTGTCGTCTCCGAGCACGCGTCCTCGGTAGATCACACGCTGCTTGTCCGCCGGCACGGACCCTTGGGCCTCGAGTGCGGCTTTGACCTGGGCCACGGTGGCGTTTTCCGCCATTTCCACCTCGTACGTGTGGTTTCCCTTCCCTTCGGTGGCCTTGATGCGCAGATGAAGCGACGGAGAGGCCGCCATGCCGTCCGTGCTTGCGCGCCTTTTCTCTCGGAAGACACGAAGCTGGAGCCACCCATCCCCTCGTCCCCCCTCCTTGTTTACGAATGTTAACCCTCAGGGAACGCCTCTCGATGGATGGAGTTCAGGATCCAGTTCAGGACCACGGGGGGGAGGAGGTTTCCCAGAAACAGACCGGAAGGAGACCGGGACGAAAGGGAAAGCACGATCCAATCGATTGGGAAAGCATCGGGTTGGAAGGAGCCGAAAGTGCCCCTCTGCTTCGTGGAGACGCATCCGTGCCTGGAAGGAAGGATGGCGAGCGCACAAGCAAGCCAACAAATCCCCATGTGTCTTTCACACAAGACAATGAGCAGAGGAACTGCACAGGAGGATGCTTCATCCCTCGTCTATCAGCTCCCCTCGATCATTACACCGCACGGCTTGTTGCGGGGGTTGTGAAGAAGCCATGGTGGTCGTTGGGAGCTCGTCAGGAAGACAAAACAAGCACAAGGAAGGACGAGAGAAAATGGACTCTAAAGATGCGCTCCACGCCATCCAGGGGGCAACGTGTTTGCAAAGGCGGGGTATGGGCGTGCCATTGCCGGGAGGAGCGAACGTAGGACATCATTGCCTTCCTTAGGATGGTCGGAGAGCGGTTCGTTCATGCACTCGATTCTCGAACATTGTCACCGCATGGCAATCCTTTCTTCCGCCTTGGATTGATGTCGAACAACTCTTTTGGCGAAAGGTTCGGTTGCGTTGCCCAGGGGGCGTTCCTACCCACAAACAGGTCCAAGTGGAATCCCCGTGTCGAAGCAATGACGAAGGTCTTCGCACCGCACGCATGCCCTCGGCGTCCGCCCACGTCCTCTCGCGCACGAAGAGAAGCCATGGGTGGGCGCTCCAACACCCATCCCAATCATGTGTGTGGAAGTTGGCTCGTCTCGAACCATCCCTCGAGTGTCATGCTCACCCGTCCGAACGTCCTTCGGGTTCCTTGATCGGACATTCCCGAACTTGATTGGAGGCGTTCGAAAGGACAGACCCGAGTCCCTTCGGGTTCGAAAGGCAGCCGCCACGTCATCCGTTCGTGCTGCGCTTCGCCATGCGTCGCGTCGACGCCGTGCCGCACGCGAAGGCGCGCACGTGCGCTCCGATTCGCGTTCCCGCGTCCGACAGGCGTCTTGATGTGCACGTGTCCGTGTCCAGGACGTCCCACGTGCGATGCCGAGCGTTGCAGGGAGACGAAGGTGTGGACCAACAGTACGACGAGTTTCAAAGGTTGATCGGAAAGGTGAAGAGCACGCGAAAAAGCGCTTCAAAAGGGAGCCAGAGGAAAAGCGAGGAGACTCCAGACGATCCGAACGCAGGCGAGGATACCAAGGAAGCCTACGAAGAGTTCGAGGCGCTGTTGCAAGGGAAGCGTGGACTCGGACCACTGGCCCGCGCCAACCAGGAGCCAACGAGAGACCTCACCGCCGCGGTGCGACCTGCAGGAAACGCTGCGTCGCGAACGCCTAGAGCGTCCCCAAACGAGACACGGAGCGATTCGAAGGAGGTCGAACCACAACCGGAATTGCATGGCAGACCAGAGAAGCAGAACCCACCGACGGCCCTGAACGAGGAACAACCGGAACCTACAAGCAAACCGAGCTTGCCGACAAAGCCCCAACGCGCTCAAGTGGAGGAGGAAGAATCCGGAACGAAGGTATCCCACGGCAAAGCCGAACCTGTTACGCGCATCCCCCAGCTGGCCCCACCTTTGCGTACAGTGCGTGCAGAGAACATTGAAGATGAACAGACTGTCCCAGAACCGGCAGAAAAGCCATCCATTGACAGGTTGGACTTGGCTTATGAAGTTGAGCAAGCATACGACCTAGCCGAGAAGTTACTGGAGTCGAAAGAGAGAACCCATGGAAAGGTGTTTGGAGTAAATGCAGGGGGGGTGTTGGTTAGACTGGGGGCTGCACCAGCTTTCATCCCGTATTCCCAGCTCTCGAAAGAACACGTAGAACAAGTAAAGGAAGCAGATGCTGCACTGGGCAACGGGAATGAAATAGAAGGCAAGGATGCCGTAGAAGTAGAGGCGGCCACGAAAGAAAGGAGGAAGGAGGCACTATCTGTCCTCATCGGGGCTGAAGTTTATGCGGCAGTCATACTGGTAGAGAGAGAGAAAAAGAAGATTGTCCTCTCAGAGCGCAAACGACCTGTCCCACCTGTAGTCAATAAGGAGAAAATAATGAGGAAGTTAGTGGTAGGAGAACTTGTTGAGGCGGTTGTCACAAACCTTGTCGAATACGGTGCGTTCATGGAGCTTCAGGGCACGACTGCCTTCACCCACGTCAATGAGATTTCCTGGGAAAAAATCTCGCATCCTGGGGAAGTTCTAGCTGTTGGGGAAAAAGTGCGTGCCCAAGTTCTGAATTTGGACTTTGAAAGAATGAGGATATCCCTGTCTATTCGACGGACAATGCCAGACCCTTTGGAGCAAACTCTCCAACAACTGGCAGCAGACAGCGAAGTTGCCATTGATTCGACACAGCTTGGGGAAGATTCTATCATTCCTGCACTCAGCATGGTCATTACAAAGCTGAAGAGGTACCGAGACATTGACGATATCCTGGTTGGTAGAAAGATTCATGGCCCTGCTTTTTCTCCGGATTTCCAGCTCTTCATGGCTGCAGAGGGTATGAAACACGGCCACAAGTTGGTTGCAAGGTATGAGAATGACGTGCAAGAGGTGATTGTGAAGACCACATTAAGCAGGGATAGCATGGTAAGCGTGGTCAGGGATGTAATTGAATGAGCAACGCCGCGTTTCTGTTGTTACAATAACCTTATTTTTGCAACGTTGGTGGTCAGGCACCCGTTTTTAGAGGTAGCTTCGAAGGGAAGGGCTGTTGAAGATGTGAAGATACTTCCTTCTTATGCACGGCAGCATCCAGGATCCAATATTCTTTTTCCATTGCTTGATATGCAATGTCTTTCAGTTGTTCTTGTGCTTGTTCTTTGTCCTCTGGGGCATTCCTAGCGATTGTTTCCAGATCTAACTCCTCTGCCAAGGAGATTGCCACACCACTAAATTCGCAGACCCTCTGCTCACCAATTTGTTTCTCGATACCCTTTGGAGGTGGCATGATGTTGTGAGAAAGCATCGCCATCGGGAACATATGAAGTTTGGGTTTGGCAGAGGTTCCAAGTTTCCTCATCAGCTCTACTGCGGAAGGATCCCACGGCGCTGGAAAGAACACATCTTCTGCACTGGGTCGGTCCCTGCCACCTGCCGGAGCTACCCATATCAAGTTGCCTCCCTTGGCTAGCATCTTTGCCATCTCAAGGATAGTCCTTCTATTCTGTTTTATCTTTGCATCCTTCAGTTCTGGGATATCATCTATCCTTTTTTTAGAATGCACACACAGCAAGTTCCGCCCCATGGAGAAAGGTTTGCACATTGGATCACCGACCACGCGATCTCCTGCTATATAAATAACATCTGTGGCTAGTTTTGGATGGATCTCCTCCAACAAGAGAGCAAACACGGCTGGATCTGCTTCAGTTTGGTGATTCGCAACCAGGACAACATTGTCTCCAGCTTCTACATACCTGGCCACATCTGCCCACCGCTCGAGGTGTCCGACGTAGGATTGCTGGAAGTTGACCAGATTCCCGGTATACTGCTGTCCAAAATCATAGTAGTCAAAGGGTTCCAGCATCCTTTGGTGGAAGGATGGAAAGTTGTAAGGATCTTCGAACTGCAACAACACACGGTCGACCACCGTGGCGATCATTTTCGTGGCGACAGTCTCCGCATTTTCAACTCCACTGGACACCACAGCACCGCTGTAGTTGCGGTACAGGTCCAGGATGGCGGGTGCAGCTGTTTCCGGCAGCATTTTAGAGGCTTCAATCATGGCAACGGCCTTCATGAATTGTTCCTTGGTGCTGACATCCGCAAACAGACGCTTGGACGGCTGCGCCGCCGAAGCGGACGCCTTCACACGGGTTCTCCTCGCTCGTGCGGGCGACCACGTGCAGCGAGGGGTCCATTCCGTCTTCTGACGTACCGTCTTCGTCTGCATTGCTCCGAGGTCCGCTTGAGAAGGCGATTTGCGACGCGTCGATGCGGGATGCGATGGAGGACGTTCAAGACACTCAGCCACCTTCGAGACGGGGGAACCAGGACCTCACACCGGGATCGGGGATCGAGACCCCCCTCTATCCCTCCAGGCAAGGGGCAGGAGCTCCAGGCGGTGCCTCGGGTGGGGGAGGAGCTCCGAGAAAAAAGGGAGGGGAAAAAGGACCCCCGGTGGGCACCCCGGCCATGTGGCTTCGTTCCTGATTGGTCGAGAAGGAGGGGTGTGGATGTGTCGGTAGAATAGGGATGGAGGACCGGCTGGTGGCGAGGGGGCCAACAGGCTCGGTTGGACTTCCCACACATGGACACCAGTGGCTGTGGGGCAGCTGGGGAATGAGAAACTCTCTTGTGCTGATGTACCCCCGATGGACGTGAACTGTCATTCATGGCTCCACCCAGTCAAAGATGGCTTGAACTCGCAGCCAAAGGTCCGGATTGCAAGACCAGGGGAACCAATGCACATATGGATGAACCAACAACTGTCACTGAAGGATCCGGAAGAGAAGCGTGCATGGGGTGAAAAGGGGGCGCTCGGCCGTATCCGTAGCTGAAGGGAAACAGGCGGGATGAAGTGTGGCCTTTCACTCGCAGAGGAAAAAGGAGTGCGTCGGACTGGCTTTCTCCAAGAGTGGATTGATTCAAGAGCAAAGACAAATTCCAATCGTCAACAGATCCTCAAGCAGAGAGCTTCTTTGCCACTGCTGAGAAGCTCTTTCCCTGTGCCAACGCTCTATTCAATTCGCCTGCAGATGGCATGCGTGAGCCATCCGCCCCTGCAAAGGTACCTGCACCATAAGCAGATCCGGCCATGATCTCCTCCATGTTGAATTGCTCTGCAGGTGAAATGTAACCGGTGGGAACAAATATCATGCCATGGTGCGCCAACTGCGTCACAAAGGTAAGGGCAGTAGTTTCCTGCCCGCCACCTTGGGTTGCCGTGGAGAAGAAAATGCCGGCCGGTTTGCCGACAAGGGCACCGGACTGCCAGAGTCCTCCTGTCGAATCCAAGAAGGCCTTCATCTGTGCCGGAATCATACCGAACCTCGTGGGAACGCCGAACAGGATACCGTCTGCCTCCTTCAGTTCGTTGGCGGTGATGATGGGAACATCTGGTTTGGGAGGGGCATGCATCTTCTCCAACACCTCTGCCGGCAGGGTCTCTGGGACCTGGTATATTTTAGCTTCGCACCCATCCACTGCATCGACTCCTTCTTTGACCTTCTCCGCCATCTTGAAGACGTGCCCATAGGTGGTGTAGATCACGATGTAAATCTGCACGATCGACGGATCCGAAGTCAGTCCGGTGTCGCTTCGTCGTCCTGCTCTTCAGAGTAGGTGCCTCGTGGTTCGATCGCACCTTCGTCATCTGGTTCTTCTGCTTCGAACGGCTCTTCTCTTTGTTCTCTTGCGACGATTTGCTGGTGCACGATCCGGCGCCGGATCCCATGCGCTTGTCTGGATCGACTTGGTTGGTTCTAGAGACGCCTTCTGACGTTTCTCGGACATGGTCCACGAGGACCGCCCCGTTTATCCACCGAAAACACCTCTCCGGACCGGAAATACAAGTATTTTCGTGTCTCCCGTCCCTCGATCCCTGACACGAGAATTCCGGGGGGGATCGAAGATGGCCCGATTTTCGTTTCCCTCCGTCCGACGGACCCCCGGGGATTGCTACAGGGGCGGTGAGGAGGTCGTGGCTCCAGCTGTGCATGACGTGAGGGTTTGGGTGATGGGAGGGAAAGCCCAGGGACCACCGGTTCGCTGGGGATAGACCCGGGTTCACCCGGTTCATCCGGGGAAGAGGAAAGGAGGATCCGGTCCGTGAAACCAGGGCGTTGACCGGGATCCACCGCGCTTTTTGCTATCGCAAGGGGAGAACGGGGAAGCTGGCCGAAGGAAAGCGTCGGTGCGAGTCACGAGGCGATGCGACAACGCACCCAGTCGTTCGAAACGCCGCCAGGGGATGCACGTGGGACGTGCAGCCCAGACGACGGATTGCTTCTTCCGAGCGGTGGGACGCGAACCCGTCCGTCCCTTGAACCAGACGTGGATGGAACGGATCATCCAAGTGTGGGAGGACGAGCGTTCTGCGTTCCCCATGCCGCACCCGACGTCAACGTGTACCTCTCCTCGCTTGAGGTCGCGAACCACGTGAAGACGAGTCGAAATCGCAACCGTACCTCGTCGGTGCTTCGTTCGTCCGATCGACCCTCGGTCCGCACCACAATCCCCTGTCTTTTATCGGATGGCGAAGAGGACGCGGGCGACCCGCCCCTCGAGTCCTGGGGTGGGATCGAATGCCCCCCTTTTCCGGACGGATCCTCCCCCTCCACCGAGCGTCGAAGGGGGGCACTGCTTCCTCCCCCCGCGTTCCTCGGCGGCACACGCTTCGATACCGGTGCTCGTTTCGGGGCCGATCCTCTCCCTGGGGGCCGGATCTCCTTTCGGGAGAAGATCCTCCCCTGCATCGCAGAGTGCCCCCCGAGCCCGACCCTCGTCCTCGACGACAACCGGCGACACGCGTCCCTCTCGAAGCGGGGTTTCCATCCCGCTCGAACCCGGCCCTCTTTCGGGTCTGTGCCTTTCGAGCTGTCCCGATCGAACCGGAAGGCCCTCGGGTCTATTCCGGGTTCCTCCTCCGATCCCATCAACTCGCGAGCGCGTGCTTTGGTCCATTTCGAACACGTCGCGAAGAAGAAGGCCACGTGCGCGCGTCCTGCCGCACGACACGATCCTGCCAGGGACCGTCGGTTAGGCGTGCAGGAGGTGCGAGGCGCAGCCAGGCAGGCGGAGGAAGCGTTGGAAGGGGCGATGGAGGCGGCGGACGGTTGGCTGGATCCGAATTCGGCCGCCTTCGGAGAGCAGTTTCCGGTGGACACGTTCTTCGACAACTACCTCGCGACTCTGCGCAACGAAGGTTTGGTTCAGATGCAGATGCAAGGACAGAACTTGCCCAGGTATGCGGGAGCGGGTGTGCCGCCCGTGAACCCACGGTACGCGAACGACGGAAACCCTTTCTCGGACTTCGTGAACCCGTCCACCTCTACCGAGCAGGACGGGAGAAATACCACTCCGAACGGGAGTACGGATGCGGCCGAGGAGGAAGAGAAACTCGTGGCTGGACAGAAAACAAGGAAGACGACCAAGCAGCACGAACAGAACAAGAAGGCCCAGAAGCGCTACAGGGAAAGGCAGAAGCAGAGAACTGCCGAGCTCGAAAGGAGCGTCACACAGCTGACGGCACGGGTGAAGCTCCTGGAATCCGTGCAGGAGGAGAAGATTGTCCTGCAAGACAAGAATAGGGAGCTGGAGCACGCCCTGCAGCTGAGAAACTCAGAGATAGAGGAACTGCAAAAGTTCATGGACAAGCGCATGTCTACCCACATCACCTGTGCCCCTGCTAACGACTCGGAGAAGCCCAAGCACCGTGTGATCAATTTTGCGCACATGAAGACCGTGGCAGCCTTATCTTCCCACGATATTGCAGAAGCAGAGTGGACGCCAGAAAACATAGGCGCACTTCACAAGCTCTGGTTGGACCACTTGGACAGGATGAGATCCGCCGTGGAGGTCGCAGAGCGTGAGCACAAGGCCATTTCTGCGAGAGACATTCCTTCCAGCCTGGTGGACGATCTTCGGGAGCTGGTGTCGGACTCCATCAGCTTGTGTATAGCTGTGCATCGTTGCGAAGGCCCGAACGTTAGAAGTTTAGTGAGCGGGTGCATATCTAGGTTCAGGTCGATGGGTTTGCAAGACAACAACAATCACTGGGAGAAGGTTGCATCCGCACTGTACCTGCCACCCGAAAAGCTTCTGCAAATCCTTGACGCCAGGAAGAAGTTCCTCTTGAAATTGGAGGACACGTTTGAGAAGAGACGCATATTGAACTGCAACGCACTGACAATGCAAGCAAGTGACCTTCAGATTTCCTCGGCTGGCGCAGCATCGGGTGGTTGCCTCAACAGAGCTGCGACCAGGGCAGAGCTGAGCGGTGTGCTAGACGAATTGAAGGAGAATCTTCGACAGGAACAGCGCACGCTGTCGGAATTCACAGTCTCCATGTTGGGTGGCATCCTTGATCCCTTTCAGGCTGCGGTCTTGATATCCAACGCTCATCCGTTTCACATGGATGTGGTAGCTGTGAGTAACGTGTTTGCGCAGCATGCAAACAAGATACTAGAAGACAATCTCAAGTCAAGCCGGATAGGCTTGGAGATGCAAAAGCGCATAGAAGCCCTGGCAGAGCCGAGCGGACCTACCGTTGCTTGATCCTCTGGGGCTTCGCATACGGAAGCTGCATGTGTGCACACGACTGTTGTGTATAAATAAATTGTTTTAGATTGTGTTTATTGGCTTGCATTGTTTGTTTCGCTCGTCGACCGCCCTTTGGACTGGGATTGGAAAGTTGGTGACGAGTCCGTAAACACCGAGGTCCAGGAGACGTTGGACCGAATCCCTGTCGTTTGCTGTCCAGGCGATGATTTGCTTGCCTTGGGCATCGGCTTGTGCGATCGTGTCCTCGTCGACCATCTCGTGGTGATACGCCACCACTTTGGCCAATCGTCGATGTGTGCTGTCTGGGACATCCTTTCCTGGAACGATTTGGTTGCCCTGCACCACGATTCCTGTGGACAAGGACGGCCATGCGCCTTGGAGGGATCGGATCACTCCTTCCGACTTGGACCACGCCAAGCACGTGTCGCATTGGGTCTTCTTCACCACGTCCACGACTTGTTGGGCGATACGTTCCTCGTCCACCGTTTGGTCACGTACGCGTTGCGTCTTCACGTCCACGATCAAGAGATCCACCAGGTGTGCGTATCGTACGAGCACGTCTTCGACCTTGGGCACTTGCACGTTGGCTTGGATTCCGAGCTGTTGGATCTCTTCCCAGGTGAGGTCTCCCACTTGGACGTCTTTCTTTCCCATCATCTGGTTGAGTTCTCTGGCGTGCAGGACCACCAGCTGTCCGTCCTTGGTCGCCGCTGCATCCGCTTCCAAGCAGCGGACGCCGCCTTCCCAGGCGCTCTGGAACGCGTCCATGGTGTTGGCCACGTGGCGCTCGGAATCTCCGCCGTGCGCACACACCTTCGTGCCGCCACGACGGCAGTAGCGTTCGTTGGCTTGGCGCAGCTTCGTCCCATCGAACGAAACGTCGGATCGCGCCTGCAGCGGATGCAAGCCGCGGTTTGGGAACCACTGCTTGATGCACGGCACGGACAGGAGGAACAGAGACGCCATCGCCAGGCGTGGAAGCTTCCAAACGCGACGTCGGAACGCGGACGTGGCGCGCATGCGGGAAGGACGCGGGACCCAATTGGACGCGCGCTTCTGGAGGAGGCGGTCCACGTCCTTCGGCGACGCGATGGAGATCGATGGGAGGACGCGGCGATGGTCTCGTGGACGACGAGCGCGTCGCGAACAGGAAGCTGTCACTACTTGCGAAGGGTGGCCAACAGCGCTTCCGCGGCGAACAGGAGGGTGTCGAGGACCAACACCACGGCGAATATCTTCAAGATGTTCTCGAACCCGCCCATGAAGCCTTTCTTCTCGCGCTGCTGCACTTCCGTCCATCCCAGCATCTCCGAAAGTCCGCCGATGCCGGCATAGCGCACGTCGATCCCCGTCACCGTCTCCAAGTCTTCCTTCTCGCACGAATCGAAACCACCGGTGAGCCATCCGATCTGCACGTATCCGGCCTTAGCCAGCTGCTCGCACGCCGACAAGGATCGCAGTCCTTTCTGGCAGCACACGATCACCGGCTGGTCCTGGTCCAGCTGCTTCTGCACCTGCGACACGAAGGTGTCGTTGGGCTTCATGTGCTTGCCACCCAACCACCAACCGCCCATGCCGAAGGCAGACACCTGCTTCAGCAGACCGCCGAGGCTCGGATCGTCGTCCACCACGAACAGAGGCACCTTGATCGTGTCCTTCACCTCCGCTTTGTTCACTTCTTCCTGCGGACGCACGTCCAGCACCGTCCACCCTTCCTCTCGCAGCTTCTGGAACTCCTTCGAAGACACGGGTTTCACGCGTCCTTGCCGGATCTGCCTCGCGTCCCGTCAGCCCGTGCACCGCCTCCTCCGCTCGCGCCTGCGCCTCCTGCGATCGAAACCGACACGCACGCTCTCTTCCCACCGACGCTCGGCGTCGGCGAACGCCTTGGCCTGCTCTTCCATGGTGCCCGCTCGGCACACCCCCACGCCTCGCCGAGCGGTCCTGCACCTCCTTCCACGCCTGCAAACGACGCCGGAAGGCGAGGAGGCGCGCCTGGAGGACGTGGCGTGCGCCGAATGCGTCGCCATGCCGCCTGGCGAATGGCGAAAAATGGACGTCCATCTCCACGTGGATTCCCATCCAGGAGCCCTGGAGATCCGATCCTCCACGGCACAGGGACCCAACGGGGTCGGTTCGACCGAGGTCCGACGGGCGGAATGGGGGGACGGGAGACGCGGACGGCAGAGGACGGGAAGCGGTCGCGATGGGATGCGTGACCCGCGGAGGACGATCTCGAAATCACTCACGATACGGGGGAGATCGGGACGCCTCGTCGGCACATGGAGATCCGGAGCGATATCCGGAAGATCTTTCGGGGCCCATCCCACGATAAGAGCAGCTCCCCCCTTTTTGTTTGAGATCCACTGGAAGGAAGGAATGGACACAACATCCTGGAGGATTTGACATGCACCTGGACAACAGAAAAGAGGAATTGGCTACTCCACCCACGTGAATGGGCGGGGACAACTGGAACGAAGGACTCGTCGACAAAAGGAAAGATCACAGATAAATAAGGAAGGGTTTTCCATGCGTGGCTCCAATCGAGCGCTTATGTGTAGCTTGCTGCAGTGCCCAGGAGAATGGCAAGTGCGCCACCCAGCGCCACCACCAAGTAGCTCGGCCTCGTGATACCACTCCCATTGTCCCCTTCTTCGGACGGCGCAGAGAACGTTTCGGGACAGTTTTGGTCCTCCGGTGAAATGCGCTCGAATCCACAAAGTGGTGCAATGAGATCCATGAAGTGCAACGTGGCGCCAGCCTCCTCTGCACGTTCTGCGCTGTCTTGGACACAGTAGCAGCCTCCGTTGTTCCAGGCTGCCGCTGCATCGCAGCAAGCTTCATCATCTGAGAGCGATTGGCATGCTTGAATGCTTGCGAGAATCCGCTGCTCGCATTCGATGCATCTTGTGTCTTCGCCACCGGAGCTGGCACGCACAACATCCGGTACTTGGTATGCAACACCGGTTGGACAAGTTTCATCAGAAACGAAAGTGCGATGATCCACCGGAGAAATGTCGACTTCGGTGGACTCCACTTCGGGTACATCGTATCCCGGCTCCTCTCCCTCATGCTCGGGTGCAGGAGAATACCATTCTTCCTCCTCGGGAGCGAGAGCCGGTACCTGGTCTTCCTCGATTTCCTCGTCCTCGAATTCAGGAGCCGGGATCTGGTCTTCCTCTTCTTCGATGAACTCCTCCTCTGGCGCCGGGGCAAGCACCTCCACTTCCTCATTCAAGACGACATCGTCGTCCTCAGGAATGTCTCCACCATCGGCCACTTCAAATTCGTCTTCATCTTCAGGTGCTGGGGCAGGTTCGTCCACTCGAGGAATGACCACTCCTCCAACAATGTATTCCTCTTCCCAGAACGAGGATTCTTCTTCTGGCGTGGTCTCCGGTCCGAATGCGCTGTCCAAGCTTTCAGGTTCTGGTACTGGGGCTTCCATATCTTCCAGCATGTCCTCTTCTATTGGTGTTGTGTCTGGTTCACTTGCGTTTTCCAAACTCTCGGGTTCGGGTCCTGGGGCTTCCATATCTTCCAGCATGTCCTCTTCTATCAGTGTTGTATCTGGTTCACTTGCGGTTCCCAGACTCTCGGGTTCGGGTGCTGGGGCTTCCATATCTTCCAGCATGTCCTCTTCTTCCATAGTCTCTTCAATGCCATCCTCAATAGCGGCTGCCAGTGCCTCTTCTCTCCTGATATCCTCCAGGCTTTCACACTCCTCCAAAGAAGCAGTCGTTGAGTACAAGTAGTCACCACTCATAGAACCTGCAATTGCACGAATCAACTGGCAGGCAGCTGCACTTGTAAATTCAGGAGAGTTAAGCATTTCATCGACCTCTTGAGCCATTCTACCACGTACCCCAGTGATGCCTGGAGAAAGTTTCCTGAAGATCTCCATGCTTTTGGTCAGGCCATGTCCGCGTGCCGTAGAAGAAGGGACGCATTGCTCCTTTTTGTATGCCCCAGGAAGTGGACTAGTCGTCCCATCTGGACAAGGGACACAGGACTTTCCTTCGGCAGCATACGTGTTGGGCGGACAAGTGCGGCACGCTGTGCTGCCTTCGCCCTCCGCAACTTGACCTTGGAAGCACTGCTTACAGATAGGAGCATCCATCGAAAACGCGTACGTCCCCGCGCTGCAGGGCACACAGTCACCATTCTGTTGCATGGCAGTTCCTGGCTGACAGGTTGGCAAGTCCACCGCACCAGTCTTAATAGCATGGAGAACGTCTTCAACTTCCTGGATCGGCACTTCCATGACTGATCCCATCCAGTCTGACTGTGGAACTGGCACCATCCAATAATCAAGGTCAATAGACGCTGATGTATGCCAGAACATCATGGGTGGATCTTGCATAAACAAGAATTCAACGACGGGTGTTCCCGGGGCAGCAAACAGTATGTGTGAAAGCCCTGCACCGTGTGGACCCACAACCAATTTTGCATGCTTGAAGAGATCAATGACTTCCCGTGCATCGCTGATGGAGGTGTAAACAACAACCTCGTCTTCCGGAAATTCGTCCTTGATTGCTTGAATGATTTCATCTTCGTTGACAACCTTTCTACTGCTCTCACCGGACCGGGAGCAATAAATGATTTTGGACCTTTCTTCCTGGGGTACAATTTGGTCAGCGCCCAGTGCCTGTCTCACGAGCTCCAAAGACTCTTTTGCAGGCGTGATTCTCGCTGATGGGGTGGGAAAGGCAAGCACATCAGCATGGTACGTCTGGTGTGGTTCATAAATCACCACTCGATCTCCCTGAATTTCCAGCAGGTCCAAGTAGGATGCTTCGTACGGTTGCCCCCACATCAGGATTTTCATGTCCGGGTACTTGTCCAGTAGACCTGATTGTTTCAGCAGGACAAGTTTCGGGAGCGTCTCCTCCACAAAGTGATAATACATGTACCCGTACTTTTGGATGGTTGTTGCCAACGCATCATACTGAACCACCTTCCCATCCCTCTCGACATCCAGTGCTTCCAGCACCGGTCGGGGAGAAGGTTCTCCGCTCCTGCTGAAGAAGTGATTCTTCTCTTGATAAAGTCTCCCTTGCTCGTCAAAGACCAGCCCAGCGTCTCCTTGGACGTACCCGTCTTCGATGGTGGCCACAAACTGCGAGCTTCCATCGTCATACACGTTGAGATCTTCTTCACTCTGTCCAATGTCCTGCATGAGGGAGAAGCTCTGGTGGAAGTCGGCCAGGACGTTTGGATCCATCGTCTTGGGCAGGTTTCTCGGGTACGGCTGGTGCTTTCCTCCGCAGTCGATCACTTCCACGCCTTCCAAATCCTCTGCTTCTTCCACGAGGTCTTGGACCACTCGGAAGGCAGCCCATTCGTCCGCTGGTCTCACTTCGCCACGTTGGTACGAATCCAGCACCACCGACAGCTCGTCCACCACCTTCTGATGGGTCGGCGAGAGCGCCATCTCCGCCTCTCCGCCCACGGCTGCGGACAGGGCCGCGTACAGGGCCGCGACCACTCCCATTTTCGCCATCCTTGCTTCGATTTCGCTGCGCGAGTGGCGCGCACGTGTGTCCGAACCGTTCGCGAACTGTTCGAAAGTTCAGGCGAGGTTCGTAGGTGGAGTGGAGGGGGATCCCCCGGGATCCGAAAGGGAACAGAACCGGTGGGAACCGGGATCGAAAGGGTGGAAACGGACCTTTCGAAAGGAAGCGGGATCCCCGATGGAACGCGAGGAAGACCCCCCCGGGGGTCCCGGTGGGGGGGCGGATCGGACGTGCCCCGTGGAGGAGTGCCAAGGACGGAGAGGGGATCCTCCGCGGCGCGCGTCGATCGGGACGGCCCGAGGCCGGGCCTTGGGCGACCCGCCCGACCCTCGGGGCCCTCGCCGACATCCCCCGTGGAGAACCTGACACCATCCTCCGCGTCCTCGGCGGGCGATGTCAATCATCCGTCCTCGACGTGCGCGGTCGGTTCGTGCGCGAACGACGCGGGTCGGCTGCAGCCGCTGCCGTTCGACCTCGCCCAGGTCGTTCGAGGACCCTTTCCGACCTCTGCTCCTCCCCTCAGCACGGTGTGGTTCCCCTCCAAACCGCTGCAGCTGGGGTCTCGAGGACCACGAACCATCGATGCGAACGAGGTCCAACCGGACACGAACCCGGATCCGTCCCGGTCTGTCCCGGTTCGATCCCCCCCTTCGAAAGGGAAGGGATCCGGGTCTGGGCTCCCTTGGGAAAGGAGAACGGGATCGACGGTCGAGGAACGTGGCGCGCCTGGCCATGGCCAAGCGCGCGCTCTTGCTCGCTCTGGCGACGGCGAAAGGGACGAACGGGGGACTTGAACGGGTGAAAACGAACCCAGGAAGATTGGAAAGGCACCTGGAGAAGGACAGGGCGAATGCCCGCGTCGTGGCGAAGGGAACGAGCCTGTCCTGGGAAAAAGGAGAAGGTGTCGCGATGGACGGCACGCTGCTGCATCGAAGAATGTCCTCCGAAGCGGAAGAGAGATGGATGGAGTGGAAATCGAACCAAACCGACCCTTCTGTGCCGTTCCAGCGGAAGCCTTCGATGTGGAGCGCGTTCCCTCATGCACTTCGGAACTCTTCTCAACCAAGGTTCGGACAATCGATACAAGCAAAAGGCTGGGACCAGGAGCTTGAAGCAAGCGCAGACGATGGGTGTGGATTCTGTTGTAGCAGGAACCTCTCTCCGACATACGATCCCGTGGTCGATGCATCTGAAAGGAGGTCGGACGACGCCTCGGGGAGTTCAAGCGTAGTTGTGCTGCACACGCTAGGCAACTCCGCACAATTGTTCATTGCCGTGGTCTGCTGTTTCCTGTATCTGCTTGCAACGTAAGGTACACCATGAATGCAAGTCTACGTAGCGAAATCGAAAGACAGGAAACGCGGGACATTTCGTCCTGACCAGATTACGTGGCAAGCGTTCCTTCAAACAGTGCCGAGCTGTGAAGCAACCAAGCTCTACGTGGGTTGGACAGGTCGGCCCCCCTTTGCACATACCTGCTGCGCATCAGAGCCCAAGGATCCATGACTCGAACTTGGAGGTTTGCATGGCTTGGCCTTCTCCAAAAATTCACCCAACAACGTGAAGCCTTGGAATCTGCAGCAAGGTTCACGCCACCGCGAGTCGAATGTGGCAGGGAGGGGAGAGTCGATGCCTCAGCATGAGAATCTCTTTCCTTTCCTCCAAACTCTCCACCCGTGCATTTCCTTCTCAATAAAAATAATACGGTGGATGTGCCTCGTTCCTGCAAGCCAGCCTTTGAAGGTTGGCAGGCAGAGCCAGCTACGAGCGAGCTCGTCCTTCGCTTCATCCACGATGGAACAACGACAATCGATCACGGAAAGATGTCCACACCTCCACGCTCCAATCCCAACTAGTCCTTACCCTCCCTCCCCCGTCCACTTCACAGCAGCACCCTTGTTGTGTGGGGCGAAGTGGAAGTTGTGTCCATCCTCATCGTCGACAACACCATCCAAGCGTCGGCGGAAGCAAAGCTGCAGGAATCCGCGTCGGAATGCCATGGCGAGATCTAGCGCCTGCGAAGTAGGAACACGTTCGTCTGCGCCGTCTACGGTTCGCGGGCAGCTGGTGTTCCGGAGGCGCGTGAGCCGAAAGCTGGTGTTCTACGAGTTGGAAGTGCAGGAAGGGGAAGGTGCAAGCCATGGGATCGAACTCTGCATCAAGGCGAGTGACGGGATGATCGAAGAACGCGTGAAGCATTGCCGAGATCAGTTGAAATTAGGCGATGTCGTGGTGGTGGTCGGTGCAATGGAAGAAAGTGGAAGGACGTTGCGGGTAAGGGAGGTGGATGTGGTCCAACCCTGGAAGGAGGCACATCCGCATGAGCACTTCCTGCCGAAAAGGATACTGCAACACACAGAGAACGATGATACGGATGAAAAGAACGAGGAAGTCGCTGGTGCTGGAGTGTGCAAGTTCTTCTTGAACACTGGGAGGTGCTCTGCAGGAGAAACTTGCAAGTTCTTGCACACCAATGATGCAGTTGAAAAGCGGGCGTTCATAAAACAGAGAATGGAAGCAAAGGTTGCGCTCTCGGATAACCCTCACAAGGACGAGGCACACAGCAAGAGGAAAAGAGCCAAGGTATTTGTTGACTGGCTCGTAGACACTTTCGGTAGTTCAAGACTGAGTATGGGTACTGGAGTGCTAGACGTTGCAGGAGGCAGGGGCAATCTTGCCTTTGAGCTGTTCACACTGAGAGGTATACCATGCACCACTATTGATCCACGTGAGCAAAAGTTTACCAGAAGGCAGCGTAGGACACTTGCAAAGAATCCAGATGCTGCTAGGAGGGGTGCACCGCCGTACCTGCAGCGTTTGTTTGGTGAGAGTCTCTGGGAAGACGAAGAGCACAGGGCACTCCTTCGAAACTGTTCTGCCTGCATTGGAATGCATCCTGATGAAGCAACGGAAGCCATTGTAGATTTCTCAATTTTATACAGCAAGCCATTCGCTGTTGTTCCTTGCTGTGTATTTCCGAGGCTCTTTCCTGAGAGGGTATTGCACGGGAAACACGTAGTGACCTATGATGAATTCGTAAAGTTTTTGGCTCTCAAAAGTGGCGGTTCTGTTGGCCACCTCCAAATACATGGTTTGAGCAAGGTTGTTTACTGCCTCGAATAGCTTTAACGAGGAAAGAGCTTCTGAAAAGCTTGGGCTTGCACGGGTGGCAATCTACAGCAAAACTGATGGCTGGCAATGCTTTTGGATGTTTGTTTTGCATCTGCCATACTCATTTGCACTCGAAAATGGTGATGAGGATGAGTCTGAAACTTGAAATCGTCGGTGTCTGTTTTTCTGTGAAATCGGCGTAGAAGGTTGGATTCGAAGCTGGCGCAGATGATGTTGCGATTGGTTTTGAAATTTTTGTTCAACAACCCCTGGGGATTGGAACATTACAACTGAATCCCTTATGCGCAGTGGAGGGTCCAGTTAGACCGCGCGGTTGGTATCTTTTCCGTCGACATGGATGTACCGCCGGTAGGAGTATCCATGAAGCCACGGATGCCCTCCATTGCGAAGCAATGTGTGCCGTTTATCTTTGGGTCGGTCGTTTTCACTTCTTTCCGGCCCCTTAACGAAAGATGAGTTGGATAACCTGGACTTCTTACCTTGACACAAGCACTCCCAGCGGTCACAGATACTCTGCTGGCAAATCCAATGGAAGTCAATGGCATCACTCCACGGGCTGCTCCTCCGTCGATTCGCTCGAATTTGCTCGGAGATGGTCTGCACCGTAAAGTCTGGATGATTCATTGTCGTTTCTTGTTTAGATTTCGTGCACTGCGCATTATCTCGTGTCTACGGAACCTTTGTCATGTCGAAAAGGTTCCTAGCCCGATATTCAACCTAAATTTACTGATCGAGATGCCCCTGCACTTGCAGGAGAATTCTGGCAACGTACTGCTCCAGAATTTGGTGGTACTACAACCTTCCCAAGATCAATGGTTGCAGCACAATGGAGTCAAACCTTGCCCATCTCCAGGCCATAGTCAGCACAGTCAGCTATTCGTTAACACTATATATGCTGTTGTCCCTGGATGCACATGTTGGACAAAAAGTAGTACCGTGCCGCTCCTGTGTCCCACCCTTCTGAATGTACAATTTGATCGCGTTGTCCCTCTAATCTCACAATTCATTCACCTTATAAACCTGTGCCTATCAGCGATTGTATGGCTCTTTCGGCAGGACGCATCGAAGTCGAGAAAGGACGACCTAGGATTGCTTTTCCCGGTCAATTCGGCTGGTTTGCATGTATGCTCCACACGTTGGTTCTCCATCGAAAGTGGATGGCCTTGACCATCCTAGTCCCTATTCACCACTGCAACATTCGGTTCCAAGCCCTCCTCATTGGCCAGTGTTGTTCATGGCCTCATCCCACTGATCCCAGGCATGAACTTCTCGTCCGGAGAGAAGAAACTCCCCTGAAGAGGTTCACACCGAGTTAGGTAGGAAAGTCCGTTTCGAGACGTGTCACATTTCGACGACGATGATGATGGCGACGAAGACGACGTTCGCACCGCAATGGCGTCCTTGTGCGCGCCGTTTTCGACGCGTTTCGAGGTGCAGAACCTCGCACGTGATGCCAAGAGCCTCCATGCGCACGCCAGACACGGCGTCGAGGGTGTTGGGCGCGCTGCCGTACCTCCTGCCGCTGCTGGATGGACTGCGATATTCCAGGTACTTCCTACGTGCTGCGCCTGCTGCCGCAGCTCTCCTGCAACCGATCTTGCCACTGGCCCAGCTCTACTTCAGCGTGCCTTTTGCAGGACTCGTGGCGTTCTTCGGAATCTATCTCGGAATCGTCAACAACGCGAACCTGCCCAGGTTCGTGCGGCTGCACGCCATGCAAGCCGTGCTGGTTGACATACTGCTGATGTAAGCGAAAGTCGATGCGTAGACGCGCTCCTGGTGCTGCAGGAACCGATGCTGACAAGTGAAAACGCATGCCGTCGTTGTACGTGCGACGTCGACACGCATGATCGAACCTTGACGGCGATTGGAACCATCGGACAACAGCATTCCAGGGCTGGTAGAGAGCCTCTTCCGAACTTCCCTGTTCGGTGCTGGTGGTCAAGTACAGGCGATGATTTACAACGTCATATGGGTGTATGTGCTTGTTTGCTTTGTATACGGCGCCGGCTCCAGTGTCTTGGGAAACATGGCACGTATACCCCTCGTAGCAGAGGCGGCAGACCAACAGGTCAGGTAGAGCATATGCATTGAAACTGGGCCGACCTTTGGGACGGCATCGTTCACCACATGCAGGTCGAAAAAATGACCTCAGAAGGGGGATTTGCGGAATTCAGGCAACGGACGTAGCAGTAGGTGTAACAAAATTTTGCCTTCCAGCCCTTGATGGAACTGTTTTTTTATATGACTGTCTCTGGCAGCATGTCTGTCTATAAGACAGACAATCTAGCGTGAGCATTTGCCGTGGCTGTATTCCTTTCTCTGCGCGTCATTCGTTATGAACTACGAAGCTAGCAATTGTAGTCGCCTGGCCTACCGAAAAATCGTGAAAGTTACCCCTCGTACTTCTAGACTTTTTCATGCATGTGCTTTCAAAATAGGCGTTCAGAACATTGTTGATACATCCCTCAACCAGTATTCTGCAAGATTTGGTGGGAATCAAAGGACAGGTGGTCAGCTTGAATGCATGCTAATCTTGCCTTATAAACGATGCTAAAACAAAGGCTTTGAGCCGTCAGGAACCTCACAGACCCACAACCAGGACTTTGTTGTCCCCAACAAAGTTTATTTTCGTATTAATGCCAAAATCATTCTATCCGCCTGATTTATCAGTTCTACATTTCATGTCACTGCTTCGCTGGTCTGAACGTAGGCGCAGGCTTCCAAAGTAGCATGCTAAAGATAAACATTCTACTGCCTGATTGTTCGTGTGGGACATCTTTGTAAATTTCATTCTGCAGTGGGCAGGCTATGGATTGCAATGTTCTCAACAGGTGGAACATCTGCCTCCCATTATAGTTGTCGTATTCAGGAGTTTGATGTTCGTGGGTGACTCTTTGTTTGAATGCTCCGTCGCAAAGCCTTCTGGTGAGGGAACGTGTGTGCCGCTGTGATTCAAACATATTCAGTAGTTAGACCCTTGATGACTCATGGTGCAGAATCAAAGCAAACAAGTGTGCCTGGCCAGATGAGCAATGGCAATGCAGAAACGAATGAATGCCTTTGGAAGTGCTGCAGCGCTTCCAAAGGCAATTTTGCGTTCTGATCCAGTCATCATCTGTACATTTCAGAGCTATAGATAATGGCTGAGCGAAGAGACAAAAAGGTGATTCGCTCATTGGGCCGTTGCAGCGCAGTATACGATGGCAGAACAGACTTTGCTTGGTGCGTACAGAAACTTGCAGTGGGGTGTTCATGTTTCCCCGGCGAGGACGCTATCCACAGCACCGTCAAGATGGTAGTTACTGGGCAAATGTAAAATTCGAACGCACGCGATTGGTTTCCTCCTCGCCTCGGATCGAATTGACGAGGGCGCTCGCTGAAGGAGTCGCTTTCCAGCCTTGTGCTCGCCATTTCCGATCAAACGAACTGGTTGGACCTCCTCTGAAGCTCGGCATGTCCCTAGCAGTTAGGTGACCGTCCATCCGTCAGGGTGAAGGTGCCTTGTGGGAGGAGTTGGTGTCACGTGACATCGGTTGTGGGAAAAGACTGCCCAGCATCGATCCAATGGTATGGGGTCCTCCCCCAATCGAGCGTGTACGTACGATTCCAGTGGTTGGGGCGACCCCAGCGGGGCGTCTTCCCTGATCGACACGTGCGACAAGGAGGACGTTCAATCAACGAGGACCTGCCACTTGTCGCCCCTACAATCGATTGGGGCAGTCGTTGAGGATGGATTGGATGGAAGAGGTTGACGCTTGACGTTACCACGAGCTGGCAAGAAGGCGCCCGCGGTCCTGAGTAAGCGGACATCCTGAGGATCGCGAATGGATGCATGCCAGCCTACGTCCATGCACGGATGAATGCACGCAAGACATCGATCTCTTCCGATGAATGACAAGTTGTTGCGATGCTTGGGCGTAGAGGTGTGGACCCCCATGAAAGCGAAGGACAGGGACGATTAGACATTCACTCGGATGTTTCCGCGAAAGCAGAGGAAGCTGCTGTGGCGGAACAATTTGCTCAGGAGCTTGAAAAAGATGAAACAGGTTCTTGTGCATTATGGCTTGGCCTCGACTTGGAGGAAAGCCAGACCACCAAAGGTGAGCAAGGAGGAGCAGGATGCATATCACAGTTCGGAGGACGTACATGCAGAAGGCCCGGTCTGCACTGCATACTTTTAGCAGGATTGGGGGCTGCCTCCTTCCGGCCTTTTTCTCATTTTACAGCGCACGCTTACACTGGCAACCAGCAAGACTGGTGTTCCTTTCGTCACCTGCTGAACACAAGTTGGGCAAGTCTGCTTGAAACTCAAATCAGCAAGAATGTGATGGGGTTGAATACTTCCGCAAAAGTCATTTCTAATAAGTGCTTTTCAGAAGTGGGACTGGACTACATACTGAAGGCACGCTCGCTTGTCAGCAAGTGGAACTTCGTAAATAAAAGGCATCGGGACTTTCTTGATGGTAAAGAAGATGATTGCCATGTCATTGCAGTTTACTTTCCACAAGCCAATCGGGCTGCATTTTTTTATTCTGGCCAGGTTGCTCTGGGTATGATGACAGGTTTCTCTGCCGACAAAAAGAAGACATATCTGCAGCCCAATGTGGGCCAGTCCAGGCTAGGAACAAGATTCCCAACAACTCCTTCAAATATTGAAGTGTCCTGCAAATCCTACGGCCAGCATTTTGCACCAAGTTCTAAAAGCACACCGGTCAGTGAACCACATTGGCGCAATCGCCTCTGCAGAGGTGGGGCAGTGTGTGTGTTTCAATTAACAGCCACTTTTGAATGGAACAGCTCCGTCGCATCGAATGCTGATGATGGGTTCTCACTTTCTTGCTTTGGGCTTCCTGTGTTCATTCAGGGCAACTTTGTCTTGGCCAATTCCATGGAAAGAGACAATGCTTCAATCTTGGAATCATATATGTATGCGTATTTGGTGCCTGAAGGTAAGTGCAGAAGTTGTTTGAGGCAGATTTGTAGGAGATTCTTAGAATTAGACTTCCAAGCCTGTGAAAGCAGAGATTCTGGGCTGCAACCTGCTGTAGAAAAACGAGAAGAAAATTACCTGACTTCTGAGCCTAGGAGAGACTTGAAGTCAAAGAGTAGCACCAAGCAAGCGGAGCCTCCTTCATACCAAACGGACAGAACTTCCGATTTAACTTTCTACATTCTCTGCGGTATCCTGGCATTCACGATCGTACTTGGAATATTCATCCTTGTGTACACTTGGCTTAGAAGGAGGAAGCGGCGCAGAGAAAATGCGGTTAGTTTTGTGAACGGCGATGTTCAGTTGACAGATTACCCATAGCCATAGTGCTCAGCAAGTGATACTACACATACTGAGCATTGAACATCGATCAGTCCATTTTCTCGTAAGCAAAGATTTGTCTTTGGCAAAATTTTGCACTTAGGTGGTGAGGAGCAACTGTGAAGAAGTTGGGTGAGAAACGTTATATATGAGGCTGATTTGCAAGGATGGCAAACAATGAAGGAGCAAGATGGTATTTGCTTGCGCAAAAGTATCAGCACTTTTAGCATCCACTTATACAAGAATGGAAAAGAAGAGGTGGAAAAAATCGCTAAGGCATAAATAGTTTGCACCACACGAAGCTGCTAATGTACCGACCCGGATCTATCAGCAAGTGACTCTTGATCATCTAGAATCATACTTCCGCGTGCACAACTTGAGTGTACAAGCTATCCAAATGTAAAGGTAGTTTTATATTTGAAGGTTGGATGCTTTTAGAACTATTTGAATTCGAAAGTGGTACTTGCACCTTGGCCACTTGCTTGGCTCGGCGTTCACTTCGCAACGATATGAAAGTGGACTATGGTTTCTGCCTTTTTACTTCGTTGATGATAAAACTTAAAACTGAAGCCAAGCTTAATTTATTATCGATTTGAACAATCAAAGAATTGTGAGTTCGCTCGGAATTCATGTCTTACAAGCTTAAAAATTGTCGCGTTGCCATGTGAACACCTTCCTTTTTCGTTCGTACGATTTGTGCAACAATGGGTTTCCGTGTTGAACCTGTGACAAGTATGAGTCGGTAACTCGAATGCGTTGTTCAAAATTTTGATGACATGGACAATCGAAGCAATCCTTCATGCGCACACCTTCTACACCATGGCAAAGACTAAAAGTCGGAAACAAAGTTTAGGCCAATAGATTCGCTCACAAGTTGTGTCTTTGTATGCACGGTTATAGAATCATATGACCCGCATTGATTGAGATGTACGATTGCTCTTTGCCAAGTCATGAGAGAGACACATGTGCAACAAGGGCAACATACGGACAAAGTCACTTAGTGGCAAAATAGTACTCAGAGGACCATGTTGGCAAGCATTTAGGAAATGGGACAAATTTCGTTCATTAGGAGCAACTCCAAGTGGCCGTGAATGTTTAAGTCTTGACCAAACTACGTCACATACAACATGGACACATGGGTTTATTACATTTCCGACAACATCTTGCTCAACAAGACCCACACAATGAGTATGCAAGAATTATTGTTCCATTAAGTCTAGACCTACAAGGGTCTTATGCCAAAATAATAGATATTTTCGACATGTGATCTTCTCAACGAAGGAAAAATTCTGACCTATTGAAGTGCTCTAGGTGGAATACCTCATGGTGTGTGTTCTCAGAGCTACCTTTTGTAATGTGCATGACATACCAATGACAATGTGACAATGATACTACGAATGTCCTTTCGTTCGCAAGTTTTAGTGCATGGGCGCAAGCAAGTAGGCTCCACTTCTCGAGAGGAGCATTACTAGTCCTATGAGTTTTTTGTCTTCGTTGCCCAACTTGAAACGACAGAAAAGATGGGCCCCATCTCTCACGAATCAGTGGTAGTTCCCCTTCTTATGTATGACGCGTGGTGTTGGATTGAAACATCTAAATTTACATGCACCATTCGCATGTAGGGCAAGCACCCATGCCAGGATCAATTGTCGCAGAGTTAGGTGCACTACGGTTAGTACGACTTTGTGTGGTGTTACGTTCTTTAGGAAGACGTAAGTGGATGATCGGGTGTAAATTGGACATAACAACTTATGTTCGAAGTTTTGAAATCCGAGCGACGTATGCTTTTTGCCACCATGAACATCTCTCTAGGTCAATGTCCTCCTTGAGGTTGTTGTGAGTTTTCAACAATGGGCAAATTGTCAAATTATGCAAGTGTTGTGTTGTTGAGCTACTTTGCAATGAGAAAGCACTGTAATGTACGGTGCCGTTTGGCTCTTTTGTACATGTACATGCATCTGGCTTCAGTAAACGAATCTGCTTCATCGTCTTTTTTCTCGTCAATCGGTCTTGAGAACTCTCCTCTCATTTCCTCTAGCACTCCGTTGAACAATCGCAAGAAAGGAAGCAACCCTATTGGTCCCGGATGTTTACACCAATGGTTTGTCTTGCACACGTTGTTTGCGTTTAGTTTCTTATTGCGCATCCCAATGTCGATGTGCTTTTTACATTTTCATTTCGGTGGTTCTCACAAGTGGGTTTTATCCACCCAATCGCGTCTTCGTCCATTCCATTCCAACCTCCTGGTTGGTCCGAGTTCGATCTTTCCACTCGTGGACCCCCATCCCCTCGTCTAGCATGGACGGACGCAACGCATTGGATCGTGTCGTACGGAACCGTCTCGGGTGGTCTGCCCCCCCTGACCCGAGATGGATCGGACGTCTGGGATGTTGACCCCTTTCCCATTGGATGGGATCGGGGAGGATACGGGGCGATTTCGACCCTAGTCCACCAGGACCGACCCTAGGACGTCAACTCAACCGTCCAAGTCTTTGCTTGGCCTCGCATTTCGTGCCTTTGCAGGACAGTGAAGCTGCACCGACGAGATGGAAGGAGACGTCGTGGAGGGGCAGAAGTTGCACCCCGAAGTGGCGCAGACCCTGTCGCTCTTCGGGGTGTCGGGCGCGGTGGAGAAGGGAACCGCGATGCTGGCGTCCCACTTCGAGATGCTGGTGGAGGGAATTAGGTCAGGAGCCGTGTACGTGTTCGAGCTGCAAGAGTCGGGGCTGTGGGAGAAGAAGCAGAAGCTGGTGGCAGAAGATGCCATTGACGACAACGCCATGTTCGGTCTGGACCTGTCCCTGAGTGGAAACACCCTCCTGGTCGGAGCGCCAGGCTTCAGCGACCGAGGCAGCCACACGGGCAAAGCTTACATTTTCGAAAGAGACGAAGCGGGTGCGTGGAACATGGTTGCAGAACTAGCTCCAGATGACAGGATGAAGGATGACAACTTCGGCATTTCAGTCTCGTTGGATTAAGACAAGGCCATCGTCGGGATCCTTCGTCCGTCAGTGGAAGGAGATAGTGAGCTCAGGGCCTACGTATTCGAACGAAATACAAACGGAGTCTGGAAGGAAACAGCAAGGTTAAAACCACCTCATGAAACCTTGGAATGGTTCGGATTTTCGGTGTCCATCAGTAAAAACACAGCCGTTGTAGGATCTTACGGAAATAAAGGGTTCCTTGGGGAGGGATCTGCGCACGTGTATGAACGCGTGGCCAATGGAAGCTGGGTTCATGTCCAACAATTGCAGCCAGTGGAGGAAAGGGACAGTGGCTTTGGACGGCACGTGGAAGTACAGAATGACACTGCTCTAGTGGCAGTGAGTAACGACCTGTTCTTGGACCCGCAGGCTGGCATTGGTTTCCCAGGCGCGGTCTATGTTTACGAAAGGAATATGACCGGATACTGGCATCGAGCTTCTAGACTCCTATCTGAAGAAGGCAAGGAAGATAGCTTTGGTTTCTCGTTTTCTCTACATGCAGATAAAGTTATAGTTGGAGCTTGGTCTGACAGCACAGAAATCTTGTCTGGCGGGTCTGCCTACATCTTCCAACGAACAGGATCAGGACAATGGGAGAAGGCCCAGGTTTTGACGCCTTACAATCAGCAGATGGTCCATGCGTTTGGAACTGGAGTTTCTACGGATGGAACCTGGTACTACGTAGGAGCAGTAAATGACAGCGAGCGCATTCTGGGAGGCGGTGCAGCGTTCATGTTCGCTTCCACAGATGCACTCCCTCCTTCGGGAGGATCATCCCGCTCGTACACGGCACTTATTGTCTCCGTCACGATAGGTGCATGTCTTGCTATCATCGTTGGTATAATCTGGATATATGTACAGAGACGGAGAGAAGCTCGTAAACGGGTTATGCTCGAAGGTATAATACAGTCTAGGAAGCTGGATGACGAGCCAGAAATAAGCAAGAAGCTGGCTGCTTATTGCTTCTCGTACCCTGAATTACTTGAAGCAACAGAGAATTTCTCTGAAGAGTTTGCCATTGGTGAGGGCGGATTTGGTCCAGTGTACAGGGGTAAGTTATCAGATGGCACTTTTGCTGCAATAAAGAAGCTGTCCAGCTCAAGTCAACAGGGTGAGCAAGAATTCCTGCAAGAGGTGGATACCTTGACTCGCTGCCCTCACCCCCACGTTGTTCCTTTGATGGGATACTGCACGGGGCAAGACGAGCACCTGCTTGTGTATAGGTTCATGCCTGGGGGCTCTCTCCACACTAGACTAAAGGAGTTGAACTGGGAAACGAAAGAGAAGGTCGCCCTTCAGTGCAGCCAAGCACTTGCATACTTCCACACTTGTGTGGACCCGCCTATTCTGCACAGGGATTTTAAGAGTGACAACATCTTGCTGGACATTCACGACGCTGCTTTCGTTGCAGACTTGGGCTTAGCCCAACTGGCTGGAGACAAGGCGGTAAATAAGGACGATGTAGGTGCAGTCGCAATGTGCTGTACCCCTGCAGGTACAATCGGCTACATGGCTCCAGAGTATATTCAGGACGGTCTTTTGTCCACTAAGGTGGATGTGTACAGCTTTGGCATCGTGATGCTTGAGATGCTCGCCAACAGGGGTGCCATTAGTCTTGAGGCATCTAAATCACAGCGTTTTCTGTCCTCCTGGCTTCGCCCCTACTTGGATGATGTTGTGGAGTTTGACAGGCTTCTAGGTGGGAAGTTGCTCGTGAGCTGGCCTCGTGATCATTTGGAAAGCTTCTGCCACCTAGCCAAGGAGTGCACTTCTGATGCCCCGGAGGAACGGCCAACTATGCAAGAAGTCGCATTGAGGCTGTCGTTGTTGGTGAACGACAAGAAACAGGACTTTCGGGTCAGTGACAAGCCGTCCGAGGACGGGGACATGGATTCACGGAGCTGCCTGATTTGCATGAACAGGCGGAGGCAGTGTCGGGTGCTGCCTTGCGGCCACAATGTCCTTTGCAAGATCTGCCGTGGGGTTTGTGAAGCCAATGGCGAGTTCTACTGTCCACTGTGCAGGGTGAAGGGGGAGGCTTTCGTCAACGCAACATCGCCGGAGACGTTCAAGGGATCGTTTTCTGTTAGTTGATTTCAATTGCATCGTGCACTGGACGGACGAGGCATGCCCTCTTCAGCTTTGGGTACCATGCCGCAGGCACGCAGCTAGCTGTGGCAAGGATCTCAGGAAGCCTGGATGTTTGCATTGCATGCTGTTCCACCACCGGAGCGTCGGTGTTGCACTTGACCTCCATCCATGTCTCTCGTGCATGGGCATCTCCACCCTCCCCCTTTCTGTGGGTTGCTGCGCCTCTGTGTTCCCTCATCCAAGGCCAGTTCCCAATTCTCCTCTGCACCTGTCCATCCACGCGGTTGGATTGGATGCCATGCATTCCATCCATTCCCTGGAACCCATGTGTGTGTTTGTGTTTGTGATGGTACACCTGGGCTTTCTCTTCTCTACGAATCGATGCTTTCGAAACCGATCCGCCCAACCTTGGTTTCGAAAAATCGACCTTCGGGAACGGCGATGGAAGCGACGCACGTCGCGTGCGCGCCATGTGCGGGCCTGAACAGCTGCCTGGCGGCGTGCAGGAAGCGTCCCATGATGGCGGTGCTGGGAGACGAGGCTTCGGCGTGGCTGGTGCGCCTGGAAAGCGGCGGAGAAGCCGCGTCGACGCCTCGACAGGTGTCCTGGACGGTGAAGGACACCGCCACGTGTGCGAAATGGAGCCCAGACGACCGCTTCCTGGTGCTGGTGACCAGGAGGAACCTCATGGCGATGCAATGGGATCGAGGAGAGATCCGATGGATGCAGCCGATGCCGCTTCACTTCCATGCGAGAGACGTGGACGTGTCCTGTGCAGCCGACGGTCCGACGCCAACCTACCTCGTGGCGGTCTCTGGAGCAGATGGTGTACAACTCTTCCTCCTCAAACGAGGAGAACAAGGAGAATTCGAATGGGAGATGGATGTCTCGCTGCACGGCGGATACCTCATGTGCAAAAACAGCTTCTCGAAAGATGGCAAACTGATCGCGGTGGCCTGCGTGGATGGTCACGTGGCCATCTGGAAAGTGGTCTGCATCCATCCCAAATTGAAGATGGAACTCGTCTTCCTTACCGTGATACAGTTCGACAGAATCACCTCGCTCGAATTCTCAGATAAGGGTGACATGCTTGCCATTGGATGTTGGGAAGGACAACTGGTGCTGTTGAAGAAGACCGAATCTGGCAAAGAGGGTGCACACAAATCGATCTGGGAGCTTTTGGATTCGTCCAAAGACCTTTCCTCACAATCCTCTCTTCCTGCTGGGCCCACGCTTCTTGCTTGGTCCCATTCGAGCTCGATGCTTGCAGTGTCAGATGGCCGCTCCACCATCCACTTCTTTATGGTGCGCAAGGAGGAGGGCTTCTGTTTCCTGAGCCAGGAGAGGATTCCGAACGGTCAACCATACAAACCAGGGGTAACGAAAGAAGGCCGGACAGGAATGGCCAAAAGAGTCGTTGATAGAAAATGTGTTGTATCCATGAAAGGATTTGTAAGGGGGCCCGGTCTTGGTCATCGGCTGTACTGCTATGGGCATTCACGCAACATCTGCAGTCTCCTGTGGCCTCGCCCCCCACAGAGCGCCCTGCCAGCAATCCTACTGAGATTTGGATGCGGTGCGATCGGGCTGGATCACCGGGGAAAAACCGTGTCCATCGCTTGTGGATGGCAGAAGAGGCATGCTTGCAGGCCTCCAGTATCTATCCGTGATCTCAAGGCCAAATCGGTATCGTTGGCAATGATACCTAGCAAAGAATTAAGTACCCGTGATTGCCTGGGAAGCAAAGAACAGAGTAGCATGGATACTATCGAAGAGATGTATGCGTGGACACTCGATGAACATGACTTTTTGCTCACAAGTAGAGCACTTCTGGTAAAGCAGGGCCTGTCGGTGTATCTGAAATGGCGAGAGGGGGCTCCAAACTCGTGGCAAAGGATTCTCAGTGCAGGCCAATTCGAATTCGTTGCTGAGTCAGGAGGGGTTGTTTGCACTACAGACACAAAGCAAGGAATAAGATTTTGGGGAAGGGGAGCAAAAGGGTGCATCGAGCAGGTCCACCCAGATGCTAGTTATGCAGTCAAAGGATGCCAAGGAGACGATCAACTCAAGCATACGCAGCATAGTGATGCACCAACCAAGCTGGAAACCAGCGGGCTTTTTGCTATTTTGGTAGAAAAGAATGGAGGGTATCAGCTGCTGCTGCACATGGTTGGGGAAGGCAAACGACGCCATGATGCCGTTGCCGTCCCGATCGTGTACCCCAAGAAATCATTTTCGCAAATCCATCTCATCGATTTCTTCAATGGCCTGGTGACCATGGGTCTGGTGAGAGCATGTGGAAGAATGACTTGGTTGGTCATCGCTGATTTGTGTAGTGGATTGTGTCAGGAGTTCCCTGTTCGAGACAGGAACATGGCCATGTCTTGCTTATCCTATTTGCAAAATTTATCCCTCTTTCGAAAAGGATCGGAATCGTCGGAGCAAGTCAGCTAAATGATACAGGCAGACATATGTAAGGGTACAACAGTTTTCTTGGTAGAACACAGATAGGATTAGAAGAATAAGGGAGGCTTTGCTCCCATGCACTTTATTACCATGCACGCACTTATTTTACACCTGCACAGAAAACTCAAGCCATTGCAGGCTCTGCAACTTTGTTTTCCCTTCGTTTCATTCTCATGTACAGCCCGTTGGTGGTATGTATGGTTGCGCCAGTTGTCATACCAATTGAGTCTTCGTTCTCAATTTCAAAGTCGAAATGCTTCAGCAAGTATGTCATAACAATTTGCCCTTCCATGAGCGCAAATTGATCGCCAATGCATTTTCTTGGCCCACCACTAAATGGGACGTATCGGAAGTCGGTATTGTTCTCGTTTGGCATGGGACCATCCAAATCAAACCGTTCCGGGCGAAAAACGTCGGGATCTTCCCAAACTGCAGGGTTACGGTGCAGGTTGTACACGCTGATCATCACATCCTGACCTTTAGGTATATCGTAACCCCCAGGCAGCATGTCGTCTTCCAATGCCCTTCGTATCAACACCGGAGGATGCGGGTACAACCTCATCGATTCGTTCAGACAACGCATCACATAATTCAGATGCTGAAGGTCGTCTACCGTAGGAGTACTTCTATCGCCAAGCACCATGTCGACTTCCTGCTGCGCTCTCTTCAAGCAGGAAGGATACTTTGCAAGTAGATACGCTGTCCAAGTCAACACGCTTCCTGTTGTTTCATGGCCCGCTACCAGCATTGACAGTAGATCATCACGAAGCTGCTTCGGTGTCACTTCATCCCTTGCTGCCAAGAGGAATCTGAGGATGGAGGGATCGTCTTCATTCAAGTATTCCTCGCCAAACTCATCATTTTCGGACTCCACCATCTTACGACAAATGTCAATCAGTTCTTCGGTCTTCTCCCGGATGATTTCCACGGCCTGCATCGCCTTCCTTTGTCTGGGCACAAACTGTGCAAGGAAGGGAAACTTCCAAACGGGGAGAACGTCTGTCGCACGTTGCTCGGTCTCCTTCAGTGCCGTGTATACAGCCTGTATCACTGGACTGTCTTTGTTCAAGGCATCGAAATCATAGTTGAACACTGCCTTTCCCACCACGTCCAGGGTAACCTGCGAGAAGCACGCTTCAAGATCGATGGCGCGTCCCGCTTGGGCTGCTACGTCCAGCTTCTCCACCATGCGTACGGAGCAGGGTGCAAATACTAGGTCCACCATCCTGGTCAAGAACGTCTTGTGGAAGGCCGGTCCCACCGCTTTGCGTCGGATCTTCCATTTCTCTCCTTCAGCTACAGCGAAGCCGTCTCCGAAGAGGAATTGGGAAATCTCTGAGACCAGCCCCTTCTCGTACCTGGAATAGTTCCTGAGCACATATTTGATGCTTTCGGGTTCGGAGAGCACCACGAAGCTGGTGACAGGCCCGGTGGGCAACAAGTACACCGGTCCCGATTCTCGGAACCATCGATAGAGCGCCAGGAAGATAGCACCTCCCAGGAGATCCGCCACTTGTTCAGGCTTGGCATCGGCCACTGGTATATTCGATTTTCCTCCCCAATTGCGCTGCAGCGCCGTCAACCATCCCGGACTGGAGATCGTCTTGCCTGCACCACGTGCATCGAAGGATTTGCCTGGTCGCGGATCCCCTCCTCCGGCGGACGCACACCGCGTCGTTCTCTTCTCACGAGCGCCCTTCTCGCGTGAACGTGCATGAAAGGTCGCGCGTGCGGCGCTTGGGAGTGCGGCGGCGCGCATGGCTCTCTCGTGTCGAAGTCGTTCTCGTGCACTCGAGATCAGACGAGACGTCGGGAACGGTCTTGCGGCCCATGCCTCCGATTCCTGCCGAGGACACCGTTTGCTATCCTGAC
The DNA here is from genome assembly GCA_020975725.1 of Picocystis sp. L7. NCBI lineage: Eukaryota > Viridiplantae > Chlorophyta > Picocystophyceae > Picocystales > Picocystaceae > Picocystis > Picocystis sp. L7. Next base: position 167,225 of record QXJR01000018.1, on the reverse strand, counting down.
GAATCCTCGACGGCATAAGGTCGTTTTTGGGTCGATGGGGGACGAGTCGAGGGAACGGCATCGGTTGATCGGGGAGACCCGGGGTGGAGTTCCAATCGAAAGGGAAGGTTTGATTGGAAGAACCTCCCATGGAATCCCGGTGGGGAGACGAACCGAGGATCGTTCCGGATAAGTTAACTCCTGGAAAGATTAACCCGAAGCGACAGCTCGGATGGTGTGCTACGACCAACACATCCTGGACGATGCGAGGCTTCGAGCGACGAAACGCCTCGGCAGGTCGCCAAGGCATTGGAACGAGACGGAGGATTGCTGAGGGTTCGACCCGGTGGATGGATGGATCGTGGTTCGACCGATGCCTCCAAGGCGGCCGAAAACAGGGACACGATGCACAACCATCGAGGTGGCGCCGGCGGAGCCTCCCGTTCTTGGCCCCTACGGCTTGCGTGCAGGGAGTCCAATCACCTTTTTGCACGAACACGACGTTCTTTTCCCTCCTTCGAGACCCTGCTAGCATAGCATCAACTTCGTGCATTTCGATGCCTCTCGATCACCCCATTCACTCGAGGTTGAGCACATCTCCGCTCCCGTTCGACGGTTCGAATCTGAAACGGTTGCCCAGCAACTGCAGCATCCAGCTCGGACGTTTTGCGGTCCATTAGGAACCGTAGCTACAACGGTATCGCGTGGTTGTCTCTCAGGCGGCCCTGCACCGCTCGATGCCTACCCGCCCCCGTGGGTGGAGAATATTCTCTTGTGCGGTGGAGCTTGGCAGGGTCCGGTTCCAGAGAGGACATCGGAGGGGATGGAAAGGCAGGTGAGCACGAGTGCCTGATCTCTGGAGACGGATCGGAGAGGAGTCTGTGCTGGGATGGAAAGGAAAGAAAAGACGAGAAAAGGGGGGTTCTTTTCCCCTTCAGCTTTCCCGCCCAAATGGACGGTCGGTAGGAGGACGATCGAGGAGGGGCGTGGGGCCTTCGGGACCGTCGGTTCGAGGACAATCCTGTACCGCAGAGGATCGAAAAAGCGAACGTCGAAGGAGGGGAGGGTCCTCTTCCTCTGCGAGGAAGGAGAGATGACGTGAGAAACAATCGACGAAAACGGACGGTGGGAGGGTCGGTGACGAAGCATCATCCACTACGTCAACAACCCGGCATCGACGAACGACCGGTCGTCATCCAATCGAGTAACGAACCGAGGTGCATCCGCGCTACAGCCTTTCGAGGCTCCCTCTCCGAGGCTGGATGGACAGGTCGACCGTGCAAGTGTCGCCAGGCCCAGAAGAGAAGGTCGAAGGACCTGCGGGAGGCGGTGGGCATGGCCACACGCGGCTCCTCCGTTCCCATCCGCTCGAACCACAGCTGCTTGCGCACGCTCCCTGGCTCTTCCATCCGTCTCCTTTCGTGGTGCTGCGGTTCGGTCCCCTCACCTTCCCCACGAAGATATTTTGTTGTTTCGGTGCCTTCTCGGCCGTCGAATCCCGAAAGTATCTCTTCCACCCCACTTTCTACGGTGGGAAAGGGAAGGATCTTCGGGGTGGATCCTATCCGGTTCATCCCTGACTGGAGACGAATGGGAGTCCGGCATCCGATCCCCAATGGGTCTCGATTGCCCTCTCTGAGATACGTATCCAGCCTGGAAGTGGACGACCCAATCCCGAAGAACCGGGCGGGTGAACGTTCCATGAACCGCAGAGGAAGCTCCGTCCCCTGACGAGAAGCGGTGTTGCGAGACAATCCTCGTCGAGTCATGAAAGTATAGTCCGGAGACCCGATCGAACGCGATCCCTTCCACCATCCCCCTTTCGAACCGAAGCGTTCCCGGGTCGTTGTTCCCTTTCGTTCCGGTTTCGTCCTGGGGGGTCCGTTTCCCCGCACCTCCCCGCGAGTCCTCGTTTTCCCGATCGTCCGACCTTCCTATCCGAGGATCCGGCCTTCCACGCGAGTCCGACGCCTGGTGCCCCTTCCCCTCCCTCCCCCTTGAGTCGCTGGATGCTGCACGACCGCCATCGACCAGTCCAAGCAGACGACACACACGCGCCTAGGAGCAGTTGCCACGCGCCTGCCGCCGCAGAAGAGCTTCCCAGGAGCCTTCCCAACGAACCATCGGACTTGAGAACACTCGAGGCCGACGAAAGGAAGCAGACCGAGGAGACTCGCGTGCCTACCCCAGGTCCACTTGCTCGGGAAGAGTCGCCTGGACAAGGCGGAACCGAAGCATCGCGAAGCGAACACAAGGTGCGAAGACCGTGTCGAAGAGAAGTCACTGGAAGGGTTCGAAGAACCCGTTCTCGACGCAGCCTAGCCTCTGCTGCCCGGTCGCGCGGACCACGAGGCGAAGAAGAAACTCCACCGCACCAAGAAACCATCATGATGGGATTTGGCGGCACGGAGGAAGGAATGAGGAAAGTTCAGAGTGCAGATATGCTCTACCAACGATGCCATGCGGACGCGGACCACCCGGTCGCCGGCAACGCCGAAGAAGGTGGTACACACAAGCTACAGCCTAATCCTGCCTGTGCCTCCGAGGGCACCCCACAGAGATGGGGACCAACCAGGGAAAGGAAGAAGGGAACCCCATGGACAGAAGATGAGCACAGGTTGTTCTTGGTAGGGCTTCAGAAGCTAGGAAAGGGAGACTGGAGGGGTATTTCCAGGCAGTTTGTACATACAAGGACGCCTACCCAGGTTGCAAGTCATGCGCAAAAGCACTTCATTCGTCAAAGCAGTACTTCCAAGCGCAAGAGGAGGGCCAGCCTTTTCGATATCGTCCCGGAATCCTCGAAAGAGATGCGCCAAGAAAAAACTGCCAAGGTTGCAGAAACGTCGGTGTCCCCGGCACCTCCTACCAGCCAGCAGCCAGCGAAGCAGCACTCGCCAGCGAATGGAAATTATTTTTCCAGCCCTCTCCAGTATCGTCAGGGGCAGTTCAACATGCCAATGATGCTTCCGCCATCCGCTGCGGAGCCAATGCCTGGTCGCATGGACAGAGCGGAGCGCAAGAGTTCCAACAAGGAAGCGTGTGCGTCCGGCATGGGTGGCATAGTACCAAGTGCAAGCATGACAGGTGGCCCACAGGCTTCTATGCAAATGGATCAATTCTTTCAGCTTGGCCTAGCAGCCATGTATAGCGGATGGGCCCCTCCGCTACCTTGGCAAGGTTACTCGGCACCGTCTGCCCACTTGTCTGGTTCATCGCAAAGCAGCAATGTATTCAAGCCGACGCCCCAGCACGGGAAGCCAGTTCAAGTGCCTGTCAATGCAGGTATTTGCCTCAGCCCGCAAGACAGCAGGGCACCAGCAAAGGGCAACCTCACGCCAAGCTTGAGTCCAGCATTCAGGGAGAGTGCGCCCTTCAACAAGTCCTCCCCATCCTCTGCAGGAGCAGTGGCTACAGTATTCTAAACTATCGGATAAGATTAGTGTACAGTACCATTCTTTTTCTACTTCCAAGTATCCTCTACCCAGGTTTCGTTGTATTGCTAGTTTTGTCTGCTAATATATGACTATGCCTTTTTCAAACACCACGAAAACTTCTCCCGATGCCCCCTGCACGTCCTGCAAGAAGATTGGGAAAACGACCCAAGGGCGCCTCTTGCAGTCGACCCGCTTTGTGTGAACACACAGGTGCCGTGGAAGCACAGAGTTTGAGGTGCGAATCCCTGGCCTACCAGGCACGCTGGAGATCCATGTCCTCCGAATTCGAGAAACGCTCACACCCCATCGCAACGTCGGTCCTGCATCGGAGGAACAGTGGGGTTGGTCTCTGCCAGTTGTTTCATCACCAATCTTTCACGCTTTCCTTGAAGAAGTGGGAGGGAGATCAGGTCCTGCTTGCGCATCAGCTTCCAGCAAGACCCAACTTGTCCATCACAGCACGTAGCTGCGCCTTCCAAGCATCAATGGCTGGCCAAAGAGTCGTCTTGATGGTATGCTCAGCCCCGTATCCACGCGACGCGGAATCCCTAGCGTTGGCACAGGCAGTTGTGAGCCCCAAGGGACAGCACACCTTCAGCGGGTCCCCGTGTGGATTGGCATCGATGTTGAATAACACCAGCATTCCTCGACGCAGAGTTTCGAACTGGATTTCCTTGGATCCGTCTCCATGCGTTCGCAGGGTCACTCGCACACACACTACGTCCGACGAAGCGTTCCTTCCTCCTGCCGTTCCCACATCTTCAGGCTTCTCTCTCGCGCGTGGATTTTCGAGGATGGCCACGTCGTCGCTGGCCGAAGGGGGTCGCACGTAGGAGGTGCCTGCGGCCAAGGCTCGTAGTTCACGCAGCCATGCGTACACGGGTGCGTCCTGCATTTTCATGGATGCTGCACCTCTTCCCACCAGATCCAGCATCTCTTGCGCTTCTCTTTTGAGACTGCTACGTGCGAGTTCTTCCTCCACCAAGTACAGGCGTCGAGCACGGCGGATGAGGGCCGTTTCTCTTCGTTCCAGGGTCGTCTTCGTGGCTTCCCGTGCATGCCATAGCGTCTCTGGCACCTCCCCGTCTCCCAAAGCCGCGTCTTTCTCTCGGTGGAGCCTTGCAGCGATCGCTTTGGCTCGTTCGCTCCTGTCTCGTGCATCGACGAGCTGCGTCTCTGCCTTTCGGACGCGTTCTTCGAGGTGAAGGACGGCCTTGCGGACCTCCTTGGCGCGCTTCCTCGCTTGGTGTACGTAGGAGAGGGATTCATCGAGGCTCTGGGATTCCGCCAAGGCACGCAGATGCGCGTGTAAGAGCTCGAAGCTGCGTGTGGCGCGCGTCTCCATCACATCCAATCGGCTCTGCCTCTGCTACAGGGGGGGTGGATGGGTGGATCGAAACCTCCTCCGAAAAGATATGCATGCCTTCACACGAGGATTCGATACCTCTTCGGAAAGTGATGTACTAATACATTCGATTCCCAAACTTTCTCATGGTTCGGTCATATCACGGCGAAAGCACCCGATCCCATCAGAACTCGGAAGTTAAACGCCGTTGAGCCGGATTAGTACTGGCTTGGGTGACCAGCTGGGAATCCCCGGTGCCGAACTGTCCCTTCTCTTTTCTGCCCCCAAAAAAATGTTTTTGTCTCGGGATGAGGGAAGGGGGGCCAAGGGGAGGACAGGGGTGTGGATGTGGACTGGTTCTCCAAGCAGTGGGCAACGAAGGCTCCTCCCAAGTGCGACGTCCGGAGGTCCGTGCGTGGGGTGGTGAAGAAATCAAGGCCAGGACTGTTTTTATTTTGAAACGGAAGCATGCCTATTGGTGATGGGCTGAAAGCATCCAAACGAGTATGTACATTGGCAAAGCTAATCTTGCCTCCGAATGCTTCATCGTGCAAAGCGAAACACTTGAGAACCATATCCCTGCAGAAACGACCAGGAGGCATTGCAGTTCCACAAGCTTCCCCCAGGGGAATTGATCTAACATGAAAAATCCGCATCGGACATACGGCGACACTGTCATGTGTGCACTGAACGACGTTTCCTTGCGTTGTTTGCTTCGATCCGTTCTTCTTGAGCTGACACTGTCGATCTGGAAGGATAAGTCGCACCCAAACGGTTTCTTTTATTATCCTGAATGATTGGTTGCAATGGTCCTGGAGTTGTTGCTGTGTTTGCCTCCAGGAGAGCAGATATCCTGCTGAGCAAATCGCTTGTCATCTCCTGTAAGCTTGCACTCGGCCAAACAGGGCACGCACATGGCCGGATCCTCTTCCACGGGCAGTGGTTGGAGCCCGAAGATCATCTCGCAGCTCATATCTTCGAAGTTCGGCCGCATGGTGGTTGGGACTCCGAGATCTTCGGCCAAGAATTCTTGCGTGGGCATCTTGCATACACTGCAGCACATCGCTGCACATCCGCTTTCGCTCAAGAATTTGCATTTCTTCATTTTGACTGCACTGTAGTTGATCCCTTGTTCCTGCACTTCCACGGGTTCACACTCGCCGACCAGCCAGGAGAATCCTTTGGCTGCGCACCAGGCGTAGAACCTCCTCGTGGGTTTCGAGTCCGGGGCAAGGATCCGCGCCGTCGTGCAGAGGGGAGACGGGACGGCTTTGCGCAACAGCCTCGTCACGTCTTCGTGTCGGTGGTTGAGGCTTTTGGCTACGTCCACGAGGCCGTCGTATCCCCTGGCCCGCGTCCGTGCCCCCGTCTCGGCCTCCACGCGCCTCGTGAGTGCTTCCACGGCCGCTCGAGACAGCCAGTGCTCTTTTTCTCCGCTCCCATTCGCCGCACGTGCCGTGCTCGTTCCCAGCGACCGCATCTCGCTTCCACGTGTCTCCACTCTCTCACCACTCTCTGACCACTCCCACTCTCTCTCACCACGCTCTCACCACTCCCACTCTGTCTCACCACCCCAACTCTCCCTCAGGACTCCCACTCTCTCACCACTCCCACTCTCACTCACCACCCCAACTCTCCCTCAGGACTCCCACTCGGTCCCAGTCTCTCACCAATCCAACTCGCTCTCACCACTCTGGACTCCCACTCTCACCACTCTCTCACCACTCCCACTCTCACCACTCTGTCACCAGTCTCTCACCACTCCCACTCTCACCACTCTCACCACCCCCACTCTCTCTCAAAACTCCCAATCTGTCACCACTGTCCGTCATCCCTCCCACATTATCATCACCATCAGTCACCACTCTCCCGCTCTGGCCAATCCCGCTTTGCCAGCAGCGTCACATTCACACCCTTCCCATTCGCCACGTTCTCGATGCTCCCCTTCTCCTTCATCGCTCCACGTCGTCTGTCTCCGCTGCTTCTCGATTGGGGATCCCCTTTGGCTGGGCATCGGTCCCCAAGGATCCACGTCCGTTCCTGCTTTCGGCCTGCATGTCCTCTGAATCTTGTTTTCGTCCTTTCCTTCGCCTCGCCATGGCCACCCACAGTGTTGGATGCGCCTTTCGTCTCGCTTCTCGGTCTCGCCATCCCTCCCCTGGGATCGTTCGGGTTCCAAAGGGACCCCGATCCGGGTTCAGTCCCGATCGCTTTCGGGTTCGAAGGACCATCGATCCCGTTCGAAACCGGAAGGAAAAGGACGACGTTTCGCCACGTCGGCGGAAGGCGATGGACCGACGCGTTCCGACGCGTCGCATGGACGCAGGTGGACGTTTTATCGCGATGCGCGCCTTACAGAGACGTGGATGGACGCACACGAGAGGACCTGCGGTTCGAAACGCACCGTGGAGGCAGGAGAGGACGCACAACGCGCCACAGGTGCGCCAGGACGTCCTTCCGACGCCGTGTCGCGCTTCGGAGGCGCATGCGAGCGCGTCCACGTCCTCCTTGGACGTCCTCCAATGGCGGGAGGTGGCCTTGGCGGTCGCAAGACACGCCAGCACCTCCGCCGGTGCGCGCATGGCGGCGTCCACGTCGCCGACGGCCTCTCGCGTGGACGCACAGGCGCGTGGAAAGGAGACCTTGCACGCGCAGCGCCTCTGGCGCGCCTCCAGCGACCTTCTGCGCCTCGAAGAAGCACGCACGGACGAATGCACGTCCTCGTTGCGCCGCCTGAGGGTGCGACAGGCGCTCACGTCCTCCTCCATCGCCGCCACGGCGTCGGTATTGGCGGCGGCAGCGCGCGCCAGGCGCGCCGTGGGCGCCATGGCGAACCGCGGCGTGCGCCTGGAGGCTTTGGCGGAACCTCTGGTGGGATTTGCGACGCGGGATGCGCTCGCGGCGCGCATCGCATCCGCCATCGACGTCTCGGACGGCGACCAAGTGCGCGACGTGTCGCGACCGGAGCTGCGTCGCGCCCGCGAAAGGAAGCGAATCGCCCAAGAGAGGAGGAGGAAGGCGCTGATGGAAGCCGCCAAACGAGGAGGAAGACCGGCTGTGGTGCAAGGACGCGCGTGCCTGGCGGTCCGAGACGGTTCGAGCGGAGACGGACTGGTGCTGGGAAGGAGCGAGGATGGGAAAGAAGTGTACGTGGAACCGAGGTCGATGCTGCGATACAACGAAGACGTGGTGCAAGCAGAACGTGAGGTGATCAAGCAAGAGAGGGTCGTGTGCCTCGAGCTCTCGCGAGAGCTCCTGGAAGTCGTGGAAGACATCGAAAAGGCCCTCCAAGCCGTGGTGTGGCTGGATGCAGTTCTGGCCAGGGTCAAGTACGGCATACACATGGATGGAAGCACCCCTTCTTCGCCCATGGAAGCCAACCAAGGGCTCCGGATGTGTCTGAGACAGTTGCGCAATCCTCTTCTGGTCAACGGCCCACGTGCCAAGGGACCCCAGAAGAAGACCAAATCGAACGAGACGGAAGCGGAAGCAGAAGACCAAGGACCCGTGCCCATCGATGTCACCATCAGACAAGGGGTGCGTGGAGTGCTTATTACCGGACCCAACACGGGTGGAAAAACGGCGGCGCTCAAATCCATTGGACTGGCCATCCTCATGGCCAAGGCAGGCATACCCATCCCTGCTCAAGAGCCCCTACTAGTGCCCTGGTTCGACCACGTGTATGCAGATATCGGCGACGAGCAATCGCTGGATTCGAGCCTGTCCACCTTTTCTGGACATGTGTCCCGAATACAATCGATCGCCGATGCATGCACGAGCGAATCTCTCGTTTTGCTTGATGAACTAGGTACAGGAACCGATCCGAAAGATGGAGCGGCCCTGGGGGCAGCCATCATGCAGAGCTTTGCCAGCGACGGTCCAGGAAGTGCATCCTTGACCATCGCAACCACACACCATAGTGAGTTGAAGGCTCTCAAGTATTCCAACGACCGCTTCGAAAACGTGTGCGTGGAATTTGATGAAGAAAAACTTGCCCCGACGTTTCAGCTCCTTTGGGGAATCCCAGGAAGGTCCAATGCCATCCACATTGCGGAGAGGTTGGGCTTGGACGAGGACATCTTGGCTAGAGCAAAAGAGCTGCTTGGTACGCATAGAGTGGAGATCAACGAACTGATCGTGCAGCTGGAAGAGGCTAGGCTGCGGACAAGGGCCAGCACCGCTGAAGCTCATGCCTTGATGAAGGAAGCTGACAGACTATACGAGGATCTGCAGAAGGCCAAACGCGCTGTAGAGAAGCGCAAAGCCATGGCATATGCCACCGCTGCGCGTAACGTGCTTGCAGAAATTGCTACTGCGAAGGGGCAAATTCAAAGCCAGCGTAAAAAGAGAGGTCACACGCCAGCACGATCCAAGCAAGTGCCTTCTCCCGAGGCAGCACCCTCTGGTGAGGATGGGAACGCCGCTGCTTTTGTGCCAGTGGTGGGGGACATGGTCTACGTGCGCCAGCTGGGCGTTAAGGCCGTGAAAGTTGTTTCAATGTCTACGAAGAAGCAGGAGGCAACCGTAGATGTGGGTGCACTGAAGATGACAGTGAAGCTCTGGGATATCACAGGTCCAGCACGCAAGTCACAAGGCAGCGCTGGCTCTACCAGTGGTCAGAAGAGAATGATGCACAGGGGTAGGTAAGACAAGAAAACTCTTGAAACTTCTGAATCCATTTCGTTGTGCGGGGCACCCGCTTGCCCTACGCCATGTACATAGGAACGGGAAGGGCGGGGTACTTTCAGTGTAATTATTTCTTCTTTTCCAAGGTTCGACTCCGCGCACTCAATCCTCCGAGGGAAAAGGGATCAGTGAGCTTTCTTCGGGCAAGTAAAACTCCACCCACTCGCCCACGAAATCCATGAATGTGATCGGCTTGAGCTCGTCTACCGCATCTACTCCCCTGAGCTTGTTGTGCACCATGATCCCGTTCTTGCTGAGCACTTTGACGTACCATCCTTTCTTCTCGAAATCGTAGAAGATGACGGCGTGTTTTCTTGAGAGCTGTGCTGAATCATCTGCGTCGAAACGATGACAAACCTCGTCCGTCAGCTCGGTTTCCTGCCTTGCTCCCAGCCGTCGGCGTGGCGCACGTACTCAGCTTCACGTCCACCTCTTGCAGCTTGGACTCCCTTCCGATCAGCACTTCGTACTTTCGTCCCAAGTAGGTCTTTCGCGACTCGCCATGGCCCCAGCAGAGCTTGAAGAAGGCCACTTCCGACAGGTCCATTTCATCCGCCATGCCGACCCTTGGTCCACCACCGAAATCCCTTGCTTGTTCCCACAGGAAATGCCACACCCAAGTGTGCAATCCTGGAGCCCCACTCCATGGAAGACGGGAAACGAACATGGAGCATCGATGATGCAGGGAAAAGAGCTACACCAGGGCGGGAACACAAGATAGGCCCCGGATACAAGAGGTGCGTGCGTTGGTGCGAGGGAAGAGGATGGAGCGGAGTGCACGGGTGCACCAATGCAGCCAACTAGTGGTGATCAACATGGATGTTGCTCTTTTGGCTTGGCCCTCCTCAACAAGTGCACATGTTTCTAGGAACTTGGTTGGTCACATCGGAAAATCCCATATCTTCATCCCAAGCCACGATGGTATTCAGACGGTGATAAAACCCTCGGTGTGGGGAGAATATACTCGTGCAAAACAAGCTCGTCGCATCGAAGAAAAACCACCAAGGTTGGTATAATTAGTACACCTTGTCCTGCACGCCAACTTACTTGCAAATTGTGTGTTGCGTTGCGGTGTCCAAGACGACACAACTATGGCTCTTAGGGAAGAAAATCAATTTGTACGTTAACAATGGACGGGATTGCTAGTTCATTGGTTGTCCACCATATTTGCAATCCTACATTCCAGCCAAAAGACGAATCGATTTGAGACCGGTAGAGGCTGAGTGTCATTCCGGAGTCCTCCACACTCAAATGATAACCTTCTTTATCGAAGATGCTCGCCTAACGATTTTTCACTTGATAATATCGGGACTACCTTCGTGTTGGTCGGCGAGAGAGATCGATCGACGACCCGCTTGGTTTGGGTCCACCATTCGAAAGTGCGCAAAGTTTTCTTTTTGCGTCCTCCAGGTGACCATTCGGAATTCAGTGTCGTTACGGTCGATCTAGACTTACGATGGAACGGGACGCCTGCCGGTCCCATACACGACACGGTGCTGATTCGGCGGGCGTAGCACGCTCATGCAACTTGCGGCCCTCACTCGGCATTGCACATGCATCACAACCAGTACAAATCCATCCACAGGCGAGGACGATTGGGGCTCATTCCACGTGGTTCTGGCTTCGAGAGAAGAAACTCACGTCGGCCTCGGGGGATCCTTCTACAGTCCGGTCGGATCCCGATCGATGGCGGTTTTGAAAGGCGGACGTTTCCCTTCTGAACCCGAAGGCGTCCCTTTCAGAGGTTCGGCGGCGGTGTGGTATTCGTCGCACATCGCGCTGCATCCGCCGCGATGGACGCCGACGACGCGTACGAAGTCGACGAATACGGCGAAGACGTGGCCGTGGAAGACCTTCCAGACGAAGCTGAAGGGGCCGAGTACCCCGATGACGCCGAAGAGCGGCCACCGGAGGTGCGAGAAGTCGAACCGGAAGAGACCGATCGACCTCGCATCACGACCAAGTACATGACCAAGTACGAGAGAGCGCGTGTATTGGGCACGCGCGCGCTGCAGATATCCATGAACGCACCCATCATGGTCGAGCTGTCTGGAGAGACCGATCCGCTCGAGGTGAGTCGTAGGAGCGCCCGCGAAAACGAGCAGGAAGACGAGCGAACGAAGCCTGCGCGCGGAGCTGGAAGGTGAACAAGCTGACCAAAGACGAACACGTTCGTTCCGAATGTCCACTCCTTCACTCCACGGCTGCGGAAGATTGCGAGCAAGGAGCTTTACGAGAGGAAGATCCCTTTTACAATCCGTAGGTATCTGCCGGATGGCAGCTACGAGGATTGGGGAGTGAACGAACTCATCATCGAGAACCGCGACCGACGCAGGGTGTGATGGTGACCGCACAGCAAGGAGATCAAATAAACGGAGGGTGCTACGCATATGCCAAGCATCGTGGTGCGGAGCGCCCGCCCCTTGGCACTGTAAAGGAAATAAATGTTCGTTTTGCCCATGTCACCTCCCTCTGGCGGTTCGCCCCTATGCTTGCCCTGAAGAGGCATCCGGCCGGAGGGGAGCGACCAAGGCTTGCCACAAAGCCTGTTTGTCTCCGTGTCGTTGATTCAAAAAGGTCAGAGCGCATTCTCCTGGCACATAGGAAGGCGAAGTCGAGGGGCAAGAGCCCCGATTCATGGAGAGTGGACATTGCGGTCCTGAACAATGATGCAGGTTGACTGAAATGTTCGCATGACTTGCACGTTGCAAGGACCATCGCTGGGGCTGAGTGTCATCGTCAAATATTGCCAGGAACGTCGAGGCTCACATGCTGACCAAGACGACGTCCACCGCAATCTGGTACCCCGTTCCTTCCCATTGCCACTGTCCTTGTGTCCAAGAGGGCAAGCTGTGGACATTTCCTCCCATTCATGCGAAGGTTGGGTGCAGCTGCTCTGGATGGAAAGTTGCCTTTCTGAAAGCACCATTGCACCTATCTGTCTTCGGGTTGTGCCCCAGGATGGCGAAGGAAATCTAGTCGGGCATCCGGCTTGACGCGGCTGCTCCCCGCCCTACCCTCCTCGACGATTCTGGAAGATCCCCATCCATCCAACGGCCGACCGGGGAGGGATCCCACCAAGGTTGTGACGGTTGTGTTCGATCTTGTTCGGGGTTGTGGACTACAGCCACACAATCCCGTCCTTCCACCCTCATCCAGGCTCCGTCCGGTTCGAAAGGGAAACCACCCGGGTCTATCCGCCCTTCCAAAGGGGGTTCCCAGGCGTTCGAACCCGGGCGAACCCCCAAGAGTGGATCGAACCTCCACCGTACGTGTACACAACAGGTCGCGAACATCCGCCTGCGCGGTTCGCGATGGGATGCCTTGCATCCAAACCGCGCGGCGCAGGCAATGAAGTGGTGCTGAAACGGAAGATGACGTGGAAGTCCGACACACCCATGTCCAGAGAAGAACTGGATCAGAAGCGAAGCGAGTTCTGGGACACTCAACCTTACTACGGAGGAGATGCGAACATCTGGCTCGTGCTGCGTGCAGCGGTGGAATGTGACGACTTGGCAACGGCACAAACAATGCTCGAAAGTGCCGGAGTGAAGATCGTCGATCCGAACATGACCAAATGCTATGACGAGCGTGGATACTGCTACGAGCTACCCAACTTCGTCCTCGCCGATCCGAAGAACCTGAGCAAGTGATGCACACGACGGACCTACATGATGACTCGAAACTGCACGACGGTCGCAACGGAGAAGTCGCACCGCGAAAATGCCATTGGAGCACTGAAAGCAACGCGGGGGAAGTTGGCGTGTGAAAGCCTGCTCCAACAATAAATGTCCTATGCTTTCGCCCTGCCAACCCTGCCGTGGTTACGGTGGACTTGAACACGGTAATGCAATCATTTTCTTCTCTTGAATCATGGGCGTTAAAAATGCATCAATGGCCTTGAATTTCTAGTTTTCGTCTCTTAACTTGACTCCCATGCAATGAATCGTAACTCAGAACCTGTTTCCAAATGCGCTTCTCGCTCATGCGTAGTACCAGTGCATGGTGCAGCCTTGAACCTGCCTTCACGGTCTCAAACAGTTCCACATCTTCCTGGAAGGAATGTGGGTAGCAGTTCAGCTGCGATTTTGCAATCTTCATCAACGTATCCACGCTTTCTTTGCTGAGACCACCCTCCAAGAGTGCATTTATGCTTTCCTCTGTAGGCTCCAGTGTAGCAAAAACCTCTTCAGGGGCATGAAGAAGCTCCAGGAGAATATGCAAGTTCTTTTCAAGAGAAACGTCGCCATAGATATCAAAGGAACCATCCACATCCTCGAGCACTCTTGCAGCGAGTCGTGTTCTTCTTCGACACCAGCGTTTTCCGAACCTTTCTTCGACCTGATGGACTAGATCTTCCATTTGTATGCAAACTGTATCAAATGGGTTGTGTGAAGCAGTAAACCCATATCTATTCAGGAGATCCGCATTTCCTAGTTCTCCGTAAGTGTTCCATATTTCACTACCTAGCAAGGCTGGTGCTAAGGCGACAATGACCAAAGTATCATCTTCTTCCAGTATACCGATTTGTAGTTGTGGTAGCCTTTCCCGACCCGCAGTACCCTCACGGACAAACTGTCCCGCGCCTTCCATGACCACATGGTACTGAGGCGGAGGATTGACAGCCGCTACCCTGTGGTTGAACATGTCTGCTATGGGAACCATTGCCTCCTCCTGTTCGACACCGCCATCTTCGCTATCGCTACCACTTTCCTCCTCGTCGTATGATACTTGATCATAATCAGAAAGGGAACTACCCATCCCATTCTCAGGCTCAGCCAAGCTTCCATCCTCTGCGTAAATGCCTTGATCGGTGCATTTCGAATTCGCCCGCATGTCTGCAGTTTGTGAACTGGATGCAAGCCCAGGGTGGGAATACGCACCTGCGATTTTTCCTTGCTGTTTGAAATCACAGTTCAGGTTCTGCAAAGGCAAGCTGCAACCATCGGCGTTCCCCACAGATAGAGCTTCGTCTCTGTCTATGCGATTGGGTATAGAAGCGTTCCTGTCGCTTGTCTCTGCATCATTACGTCTGGCACTTGCACCAAACGCCCTGGAGGAGAAGAGGCACACCGCTTCGAGGGCATGTGTTTGGTCGATGTTCGGAATGACCTCCCTGAAGATGTTGTCATAATCCTCTCGGATGTGGGAGGCGTCCCTGCTGGCCAAACCATCTATCGTGGTTCCTGTGAGTTCCTCCAGCTCCTCCGGTTTCCAACGGAGAGGTACGTCTGGCATCTCCATAGCATTCAGGTACTCGTACCATTTGGAGGCTTTCCCTCTGGCTCTTTCGGCAGCAATGGCCACGCTCAAGGCCAGCCCACCTCCGAGTTTCCTGCTGGCTATCTGTTCGGCCACGCAGCAGTTTTTTGCGGTCAAGCAAGCATCCATGGGGACACGAGCCAAGGTTTCTCCGGCATCGACGTCCCTCTTGGCGACCACGCCGAATCCATTCGTTCGAGTGACGAACTCGATCCCTTCGCGGTTCCACGTGACGCCCATTTTCTCCAGCCATCTCTCGAAGTCCTTCAGTCTCGTTCCCTCTCCGCCATGCCTTCCATTCGACGCCTCTCGTTTCGCCGCGTCCGACGCCATTTCCGACACGAAATCGCGCCGCCGAGACCCCGGTTCGAAAGGGAGGTACGGTCGGGTCTACCGGCGTACGAGCTTCCTATCGAACCCGGACGGATCCGGGTCTGTGCGACCGGACAGTTGGGAACCCTTCCCCGGAAGGAACGGGGGGAGAAGAGGGGGGGGACCGAAGTTAAGCTCGTGTTAAGTCGGAAGACGGTGGAAGGAGTGGCGCGACCGACGAAGGCGATGGACACGAGGAATGCAGCGCGTCTCCTAGGCGCTGCAGGAGCGGTTCCTTTCGTGGTGCTGTCCCATCCGGTGGTGGAACGCATGCCGATGTCGGAGGAGGCGAAACGGAGCGCAGGGAAGCTTCAGGTGGCGTACGGTGCTTCCATCCTCTCGTTCCTGGGTGCGGTGCATTGGGGTTGCGTCGTCGCACCTGGCGCGGCTGCGACATCTTCCGCACCGGGTAGGTTGGCGTGGAGCGTGGTTCCTTCCTTGATTGCGTGGCCGACGACGGCCATGTCGACCTCCCTTGGTGCGGCCACTGCAGCAGCTGGATTGGGCCTTGCATACGCAGTGGACTTCCGCTATGGTAGGAAACGGGCCTTTCCCACGTGGTACATGCGCCTTCGTCTACCTCTCACCGTCGTGGCTGTTTCGAGCCTGATGGCCACGTCGTTCGGCACCACCACCCACGACAAGACACGCACTTCCAACCAACCCTGAGGCGAGGGTCCCACTCGAACCATCTCTAATCAATCCATCTGTCCCAGGAACGACCGCCCCCTTACCTGTCGTGTCTTCCACCACCGTCCTTCTCCCTCTTGTGCACGTGAACCTCCTCCTCGATCTTCGTAAAGCGAAGCGACGTCGATCCAGTCATCGGCCAACGCCAACCCCTCCTGGACGACCTGCACTTAACTCGATGCGAACCTCGCCCTTCCCTCTCGAACCCCCCTGGACGAAGCGGTTACATCGCGTGGTTAACTGCGAGGGAAGGGTGGTGTCGGCATCCGACGTCGACGGATCCGCGAACTTCGGCGTCGCGCGGCGATGGCGGCAGGAGAATTGCTCCTGCGCGTGCGTTCTCGGGTGGGAGAGGCACGTGTGGAGGCCGACACGGACTGGACGGTGGTGGAGCTGCGCGAAAAGGCCGCGGAGCGGCTGGGAGGAAAAGGAGAGCGACTCTCGAGGGACCGACAGCTGCTGGTCGGCGATGGCGAAGCTGCTGCGCCACTGGCGGAAGAAGACGCCACGCTCGGGACCTGCGACCTCCGACGTGGAGATGTGGTCTACCTGAGACTGAGTGCCGAGTCCGAAGCGGCGCTGGAGGCGACGTCCAACGCTCCGACGCGTCCGAAGAAGATGACGATCGAGGAACTCGTGGCCAAGCAAGTGCGCGTCGAACGACAGAAAGACGCGGGATGCGCGCTGCTTTCGATCGACAGGAACGCAGCTGCACAGTTCCAGGCGTACGTGGGCGCAGCCATGGCCTTCTCCGCGCCGAGGTGCGGCTGGATGTACGGCACGGCCGACGACGAGAAAGGCGTTCACGTGGACTTCATCTACGAACCACCGCAGCAGGCCGACAAACTGGACCGGTTTCACGTGGAAGCGAGCGAAGAAGAGAAAGACGCCGTGGAAACCATCGTGGCAGCCTTGGGTGTGAAAAAAGTGGGCGTGATCCTGGCGCAGAGCCAAAAGCCCAGAGACTACATCATGTCCGATTTTGAGATCGAGTGGATGGCGAGAGAGCAAGCAATGGGAGACCAACGCTTCGTCACAGCAGTGGTTTCCTTGCAGAGCTTCGAGGACGAGAACGGGAAGGAAAACAAGGAGGTCCATTTCGAAGCCTTCCAGCTGTCAGACACGTGTATGAAGTTGTACCGAGAAGGTTGGTTCGTTTCGCAGGAGGAACCCAGCGGGATCACGAGAGTGAAGGACGATGTGATCGTCGCAGGCAAGGACGTGAGGGAAATCGACAACGATTTCTTTCTGGTTCCAGTGAAGATCACGGATTACGCATCTTCGCTCTCCTGTTCCTTCCCGATCGAGAACAGACTGACGGCCTACGATGCAGGAGAATTGAAGGCCTACCTGAAGAGGACCTCGGGAAAAGACTTCAACCAGAAGCTTTCGGACTTTCACCTCCTGTTTTTCTTGTCGAAGCACCTTGATATCAACGATGTCAAGATCATCGCGGAGTCCATCCGTGCCAACGTCCCCATCATGGATGGTTACCGCATAATAATTGAATCCATCGCACAGGTGTGACGCAGGACACACGTTGTAACGAACGACACCTCTGATCCTTTCGCTCCTGCGTTTGCACCAAGTCCATATGCCTACTCGGAGGTGGAGCTACCATCCTGTTCTGTTCCACGTGGATGCGGTGGGTTGCGTCCCCCTGTCCCCCTCGATCCAACGGCTCCACCCCGATGCCGTTGCAACGCCACCGATGCGATCCCCCCTCTCTCCGTCTCTCCGGGTTCCGACCCGCTCCGGATCCGGATGACCCCTGTTCCTCCCTCAAGCTGGATCCGGATCGTGATCCAACGTCCCTTTCGGATCCCTCCGAGGCCCACGTCGCTCCGTCCCATCGGTCCCCTCCCTAAACCCGCATGTTAATTTTTCCCCACCCCTTCCCCTCCCCACGAATACCAGGGTTACCATCGAGGTTAATTGGATCCCGGGATCCCCCACACCATCGACATCATCCAGGTGGCAACGACTCGAGTCGACACGAGAGGCGCACTTTTGGCGCGTTCATGGCGCAATTGCGCGAAGCAGAGGGGCGTCCCGCGTGCCGGTTCTGCTTCGGAGACGAAGGGAAGCTCGTGGAACCGTGCAACTGCCGTGGCACCCAGGTGGGTGCGAAAAATGCGGACGAAAAGGACGGGAAAAAAAACACTCCGGAACGAGGACATCCGAGAGAAAAGACGTGCGAACGAGGCGGTGAACGAAAGAATTGCGAGAAGGATCGAGTTTAGGATACGGCGTGCGTCGTACACGAGCTGACGCGTGCTTGCGGTCATGTGGAAACGGCGTGACGGCGGCAGCGGTACGTGCACGAGGACTGCTTGAGAAAGTGGCAATGGATGGTCCTCACCAATTCCGACTCCTCCGACACGAGAGCTCACATATGCAACGTATGTCGGAGCAAGTTCAAGATTGCACCCCCGAAGCGACCTTTCTTGCAACGCTTACTGGACTTGCTGTTGGGTGTGCTGCCTCAGAGCCCCACCTACGTTCCGACGGTCCCAGGACTCTCTGCTGGACTGCTACTTGTGGCATCCCCGTCTTTGCACGCTCCGCCTTTCAAGGAATCCGTGATTCTCGTTCTGGACCACTCCCCACCCAACCAAAGCGGGGGAGCCATTGGTGTCATCATCAATGCTCCGAATCCGGGGCGCAGCGTGCTGTGTGATGGAAAGGTGCTGGTCCGACATCAGTATGGCGGACCAGTGGATTCCTCCCGGGTGTACCAAATCTTGCACTCGCGTGCTGGATGTGACTACTCGGAATCGGTGCTCGGCTTCGAGAGAGTTGATTCAGAACGCCATGATGCAAATGGGCAAGTTGTATATAGGTCTATGCCATCGGCTTCGGAACATATCCTTAGGCAGTGCTGCGATGGGGATGGCGAAGACTTCCTCAATAACGTTGTGTATTATCACGGCTTCTCTGCATGGAGGCCGGGCCAGTTGGAATCCGAAATACTATGTGGAGATTGGGCCTTGTGCGCCGCTGAGCCGTCAGACATTTTCGATTTGGACATCGAAGGGATTTGGAGGAGGCTTACCCAGAGCGGTAGGCTATACTACCCGGAGACAAGGCCCCAATAAAGTAAAGCAATACTGTCCCTTTTCCTTGCGCTTTTAGTGTACAAAAAGATGGTAGAACCTGCAGTGTTTCTTGTAACATTACACACGATCTCAATGTTTGGTTATATCTTCGCGGAAGCAAACTCCTCTGCCAATCGGAAGGCCTCGGAAAAGCCTGCAACGTTCGTACCCTGACCCTGGGCTTGTGCTGGTTTACCCCCTCCCTTTCCATCCACAGCTACCAATGTTGCGTTCACCCACTCCCCCGCCTTAAGACCCGCTTCAATAGCTCCCTTTGCACACACGGCATAGCAAAGAACCTTGCCAATGGCATCGTCTTTCGAAAGGAGCAACAAGGAAAGGCTAGGTTGCACTTTCAAGGATGCACTTGCAGCCTCGGATACTGCTTTCGTGTCAATCCCTGCGTCTAGAGTTGCGACGCAATAAGACTTACCAGCCTCAGAAGCTTTGGAAGCGATGCTCAGCGTCTCTTCCACTACCCTCTGTTTAAGTGCTGTTGCTGCTGCTTTTTGAGCCTCTAATACTTTTCTTTGGAGTGTCACAAGAGTTGCTCGAAGCTCGGCTTTGGTGGCTGCAGAAATGATTGCCCTGTCAAGTACGGAAGGGAACTCCTTAAGGTCTGGTTCCAACTCTGATGGATTCCTACCTTGTAAAGCTGCTAGTTGCTCTTGCAGCGTCGTGCCATTTTCCAGTGCCTGCAAAGCAGCCTTCCCAGTCAAGGCTACAATTCTACGAGTGCCCTTCGCTATGCCCTCCTCTGAAATGATCACAAAAGCTGTAGCTTCTTCTGTATTTTCAAGATGCACTCCACCACAAAATTCTATAGAGTAGTCGAGATTCTCCTGGTTCTCGGGATCGGCTAGCAAAGCATCCACACTCTTCCCGACACTGACAACTCGCACAGGATCTGGGTACACTTCCCCAAAGACAGCTCTGAGGCCAGATACCTTTCTTGCTGCTTCCAGGGAAACCACGCTCTTGTACACAGGTAGGGAGCTCTTTATCTGTTCCTGAACAATCTTTTCTACAGTGGCCAGCTTTCCTGATTCGACAGGACCGTTATTGGAAAAGTCAAATCGAAGCAGGTCATCACGAACAATAGACCCCTTTTGCTCTACATGGCTACCAAGAACTTTCAGCAATGCATAGTTGAGTATGTGAGTGCAGGTATGATTGGGAACTATTTTCCTCCTGCGTTCATAATCTACAGTTACTTTGACAGAATCACCCACAGCCAGGCTTCCGCTGGCAGGTTTGCCAAGATGCAACACAAAGCCTGCTGCCACTTGGCAGTCTTCGACGTTAAAGGCACCAGAGTCTGACAAGATCACCCCAGTATCACCTATTTGGCCTCCCTGCTCGGCATAGAACGTAGTCCTGTCCAACAGGATCCCGATAGTACCAGCATCTGCATCATCAGTGTTTTGAACAAAGCCACCCTGGCAGAAGATGGCTTCGACTTTGGCACTCATTTGTGGAGAGTAGGTGTACTTGAACTCGTCCAGGGTGGGCTCAATCCCAGCCTTTTGAAGGTGACTCGTTGCTTCAGCTTCAAGCTTCAATCCACCTGCAGAACCTTTCCTTGATGCCCTTGCAATTTCCCTAGCACGCTCCATGGCTATTTCGAAGCCAGCTATATCAACAGACATGTCATTTTCCTCGGCCATCAGCTCTGTCAGGTCCACGGGAAACCCGTATGTATCCCAGAGTAAGAATGCATCATCACCTGATAGCTCTGACTTGCCATCATCCAGCAGGGCATTAGCCATTTTCTTAAATCTATCAATGCCTTTACCTAGCGTTCTACCAAAAGATTTCTCTTCGTCTGCAATTACCTGCTTCACATGTGCCTTTGCAGACACTAGTTCAGGGAATGTTGAACCCATGTTCTCCACCACTGCATCAACCAGCTTGCTAAAAAAACCAAGTTCTGCATTAAGATTCTGATTGCCAAAGCGTACCGCTCTCCTCAGCACCCTGCGAAGAACATATTCGCGGCCTTCGTTTCCAGGCCTAGAACCATCCGCTATTGCAAAGGTCAGGGTTCTGATGTGATCCGCAATGACCCTATATGCCATGTCTTTACATCCCACGTCTTCTTTCCCAAACCTTCCCGTGTATGGTTCTGCCCCCGTTACCTTCTGGATGGCATCGAAGAAGGGAAGGAAAATGTCCGTGTCGTAGTTAGAAAGCTTCCCTTGCAGTACCGAGGTGATCCTCTCGAATCCCATTCCAGTGTCTACATGCTTTTCTGGAAGTGGCTTAAGGCCGCCATCTGCCTCGCGGTTGAATTGGATGAACACGATGTTCCAGACTTCGATGCAAGTGGGGTCGTCTGCGTTCACCAATTCCGCTATGTTCCTTCCACCGATTCGGTCAAAGTGAATTTCAGAACAGGGTCCACACGGCCCTTGCTCTCCCATCTCCCAAAAATTGTCCTTGCATCCGAAAGGCAGCACGCGGCTGGGTGGCAAGAACCTCTCCCAGATGTCTTTGGCCTCCGTGTCTGGCGGCAATCCCAGTGCTTCATCGCCACCAAAGTAAGTGGCGTACAGCCTGTCTTCTGGAAGCTTGTACACGTGCACGAGAAGTTCCCAGGAGAACTCGATGGCTTCCACCTTGAAGTAGTCTCCAAAGGACCAGTTTCCCAGCATCTCGAAGAACGTGTGATGGTAGTTGTCTTTGCCCACATCTTCTAGGTCGTTGTGCTTCCCACCCGCACGGATGCACTTTTGAGTGTCTGCTGCTCGTTTGAGCTTCGCCAAGGGAGACTTGGGATCCACCTGGCCCAAGAAGATGGGCTTGAACTGGTTCATTCCAGCGTTGGCGAAGAGCAGCGTCGGATCGTCATGCGGGACGCACGGGCTGCTGCTCACCACCTCGTGTCCTCGAGACGCGAAGAACTCCAGGAACGTGGATCTCACGCGCGAGGAAGGCCATTCATTCGTGTCTTCCATCGAAATGGAGGCGATGCAAGCACGTGGCGCGGTGCGCGACGCGTCCGACGATGCGTTGGAGACGCCGCCACAACCCTCGATTCGCGACACATCGCCGGCCAAAGCGACAATCGCCGACGAGGATCAGAGTCGTTCGTAGCAACGCTCGTCGTTCCATGACACGGTGTGGAGCATCCGGGTCTCTTTTCCCTTCGAAAGGAAGATCGAAAGGATGGGGTTCCTTTTCGAACGGACGCGATCCCCCTTTCCCATTCCGGTACTTCGAAAGACCGTCTGGACTGCGATCCAGAGCTGTCTTTCTCGGTCTTTTCCCCCGATGGACCGTCCGGTCTACGGTCCACGAACGGTCTTTCCTCTCATCCTCTCTCCAAATGGACCGTCCGATTCACGGTCCTCGGTCGACCGGGTTCGTCGAGTGGGGAACGAAGCAAAGCACGAACGTTGTCATTTCTCGTGCTGCGCGTGCTGCGCGTGCTGCGCGTGCTGCGCTCGACGCCGAGGTCCAGGAGGCCGATCCGAAGGCGTGGAGGGTGCCAAGGGGTGCAAGGGACGCTGCTGGAGGCAATGCACAAGTGCATGGCGCTCACGGGGAGGTGCGCGCACCGGGCCTGCTGCTGCGTGCATCCTGCGCTCGGCATCTCGCTGCGTGCTGATTTCGACTCTGGGAACGCAACGGCATGTGCCACGCATGAGGACGGTGCACTGCACGTGCAGATACGGCCGGACCCGTTCACCGAAAAGGATGGCAGGTCGCACTTCCAGTGGTTCTGCTTTCACGTCAAAGCCACGCGGGGACGAAAGCTCAGCGTGAGGATCGACAACGCAGGTGAAGCGAGCTATCCCAAAGGATACGCAGGGTACAAAGCATGTGCTTCGTACGACAACGAGATCTGGTTCCGAATCCCCGAAACGAGATACGAAGACGGCGTGCTTCATGTCGACATCATCCCGGAAGAGGATTCCTTGTACCTGGCATACTTTCCTCCCTACACGTATGAGCAGCACTTGCAACTGATCGACCGGTGCAAGGAGAGCTCCTTGGTGACCTACGAAAACTTAGGAGAAACGCTGGATGGGAGAAGCATGGACCTGCTGCACGTAGGCACGGGTGCATCCCATGCCTGGTTGCTGGCACGGCAGCATCCAGGGGAAACCATGGCAGAATGGTGGATGGAAGGGATGTTGAAACGGTTGATTGACCCCGCAGACCAGGTAGCGACCAAACTCCGTTCCCTCTTCACGTTTCATGTCGTGCCCAACATGAACGTCGATGGTTCCGTCAGAGGGCACTTGCGAACCAACGCTGCTGGCGCTAATCTAAATCGAGAGTGGATGGAACCGTCGCTGGAATACAGCCCAGAAGTGTTCTATGTTCGAAATAAAATGGACAAATGTGGCGTTGACTTCTGCCTGGACGTCCACGGAGACGAGGAGTGTCCATACAACTTTTTGAGTGGAGCTGAGGGTATCCCCTCCTGGAACAGCACACTGGAAAGTCTGTTCAATAAGTTTGGGTTTGCATACCATAAGGCCAACCCGGATTTTGGAGGGTTCCCGATCACACCAAACGGATACCCTCTTGACCCACCCGGCTCGGCCAATCTGCGTTACTGCACCAATCAAGTGGGCGAGCGGTACAAGTGCCTCTCGGCCACACTAGAAATGCCATTCAAAGACACGATTGAGACCCCCAACGAGACAGAAGGATGGTCCCCTGGTCGATCGATGCGTCTAGGCGCTTCCGTGTTGGATGCCTTGTTGGAAATCTCTTCAGGAATTATCGAAGGCAACTCTATGTAACTTACAATCGGGGAAAAGTCCCTCTTCAACAAAGTCCAAGTCTTTAAGCCCTCTTCTTGTTCTTCTTGCGTGCTTTCCGGCTAAGCTGCTGCTTACTCTGTCGTTCGCTGGCAGCAGATGTGCTACCGCTTTCCCCTGCACTTTCTTTTGCTGGCGGCCCGTCAGGCACCGAGACACCCTCGTCTTCGTGATCTTGATCCTTCACCGCCGCAGGCAACTCCCGCACTTCACTGAAACTATCCCCCCCAAAGAAATCCGATTTTCCTACCTCTTTCTCTGCACTGCCATTCCCACTCAAGAAGGCGGTGCTTGTTGCATTTGCTTTCTTTGCTCTCTCGGCCTTTCTTGATGCCTTGGTGCTGGATGCGGCTGGTACACTCTTACGAATGGGAGCACTGGATGGTATCGCAGGGGCAGGGGCTGTCCTTCTCAGGAAGACCTGCTGCGCAGTGGTCAAAATATTGTTGGTGAACCAGTACAGTGTCAGACCTGAGGGCACGTTGAGCGAAAAGTATCCAATCATGAGAGGCAAAAACTGGAGGATGGCGTTGGCTTGCTTTTGCGAAGGATCTGCAGACTGCTGGGGCGAGATGATCTTCTGCGAAACGTACTGCGAGATGATCAAGAGCACTGGCAGCACCAGATAAGCTACAGCATCATGCCATCCAACTGGAGGGGCCCCGTCCTGGAGGGGAAACAGCCATGCCATACCTGCTCCGGCGGTCTGTTTCGCGATGGACGTGGGACCCGCAAGGGAGGGAATCCAAAAAAAACCTTCGGTGAGAACTCCTTCTGCCGCAGCATTTTGCAGTGCTCGGTAGAGCCCAATCCACACCGGGATGGTGGCCAAGGTGGGTAGGCAACCAGCGAGAGGATTGACCCCTGCTTCTTTGTACAGCCTGGCCGTTTCCACCTGCAATCTCTCCTGGTCGTTTTTGTACTTGGTCTGGATCTCTTTGATGCTGGGCTGCAGCGCTTGCATGGCCATCGTGGATTCCACCTGCTTTTTGGAGAGTGGATACGTGGCGGCTTTCACCAGGACGGTGAGGAGGATAATGGAGAAGCCGTACGCGTATGGGACGTGCAAACCTTCGAGTCCCTGGTTCAGCATCTTCAGGATGACTTCCATGGCGTCCGCGAGGGGTCCGATCAGACCCCCTTTCTTCGTGGTCTGCACGGCGACTTCTGCGGTCGCGTCCGCGGCGTCGGCCAACGTGTACATCACCGTGGCCACGTGCTGCGCCGCTTCGTCCAGGGCACGCGTCCGTCCCGCCTGGTTCCTCCTGCGCACCACCAGGGGTCTTGGACGCGTCGTGGAGCCTCCACCCACGCGTCTTGGCGCCATGACAGGCGTCAAAGCCGCCGCCATCCTCGTCGCCATCGTCATCTGCTTCGTCGGTTTCGACTGAACCACTCGTGCTCACTCGCCATTGGCCACGTCCCAAGCGTCCCCTCTGCGGGTACCGGGACGATCTGCCCTCGAAGCAAGCGAAACGGGAGCCACCTCCGTTTCGAAGGGGACGTCCAGCGACGAGGACATTCCCATCCGGTAGGGACGGGAAGGACCCATCCAGGTCCCCGGAGGATCGGATCCCGGTCTGTCCTTTCAAACTCGCTCGATCGAACCCGGAGGGGTTCCCGATCGCATCGGAAGGTCCCCCTCGGGTCTCGCCACGCCGATGCATGTCGAGGACGTTAGTTTTATACCCTGTTGAATCCTCTGCGGCACACAAGCGATGGAGGCGGTGGAGGGAGCCGCCGCCGAGACGAAGGCGGCATTTCGTGTCGCGACCATCGCGTGGAAATGGCGGCGCCAATGGCGATGGCGAAGGCGAAGGCGTGCGTCCTGCGGCGTGGAAAGACGCTCGTGGGACGTCCTAGAACTTCGAAAAGACTACAAACGCGCGCCACGAAGGTGGAGGAGCGCGTGCTGGCGCCCATCGAGCGCATCGAAGGTCACGTGCTCCTTCCTGGATCCAAATCGCTCTCCAATCGCGCGCTGCTGATGGCGGCGCTTGCCGAAGGGGAGACGAACGTGCTGAACCTTCTGGACAGTGAAGACATCTCGTACATGATCCAAGCCCTCGAGACGCTCGGGTTCGAGCTGGAACAGAACAAGGAGGAACGGACACTGAGAATTGTCGGCTGCGGCGGACAATTCCCGAAAGAGGGACCGTTGGAGCTGTTCCTTGGCAATGCAGGAACCGCCATGAGACCCCTGACAGCCGCCGTGGCCGCTTCAGGACGTGGAAAATATGTGCTGGATGGGGTGCCCAGGATGCGCGAGCGTCCCATCCAGGACCTGGTGGATGGACTCTGTCAACTCGGTGTGGATGCGAAATGCACCATGGGAACGGGATGTCCACCGGTCGAAATCAATGCTCAGGGACTTCCTGGCGGGAAGGTGGAGCTCAGCGGGGCCGTGAGCAGCCAGTACTTGACAGCACTGCTCATGGCTGCTCCGCTCGCGAAGGGAGACATCGAGATCGTCATCAAGGACAAGCTGGTCTCCATTCCTTACATCGATATGACGCTGAAACTCATGGAAAGATTCGGCATCGAGTCAGAACACAGCGAGGATTGGCGCTACTTCAAGGTTCCTTCGGGACAGATGTACAAGAGCCCGGGAGAAGTGTACGTGGAGGGAGACGCATCGAGTGCCTCCTATTTCCTTGCCGGTGCTACCATCACCGGTGGAAAAATGACTGTAGAGGGTTGCGGTACAGAGAGCTTGCAAGGGGACGTGAAGTTTGCAGAAGTCATGGGGATGATGGGCGCAGAGGTGGAATGGGGACCTAGGTCGGTCACGGTGACCGGTCCCCCAAGAGGTCAGCTGAAGAGCGTGGACGTCAACATGAATGCCATGCCAGATGCTGCGATGACTCTTGCAGTGGCTGCACTCTTCGCGAACGGGACGACCGCCATCCGCGATGTTGAGAATTGGAGAGTAAAGGAAACGGAGAGAATGAAGGCCATTGTTGCAGAGCTCACCAAGTTAGGGGCCATTGTGGAGGAAGGGCAAGATTACTGCATCATAACCCCTCCCAAGCACCTCACATCAGCAGCAATAGAGACCTACGATGATCACAGAATGGCCATGGCCTTTTCTCTTGCGGCCTGCGGAGGGCTGCCAATCACGATTCTCGATCCTGGATGCACAAGGAAGACATTTCCCACGTACTTTGACGTGCTCGAAAGCGTGTCTCGACACTAGCAAAACTAAAAGACCTGCTGGTCAATCGTGTCCTCTTTTGCGGACAGTGGACAATCATTCTCCCAGAAGGAGCTTCCCGAAGTCCTTGGCAATCTTCAATGGATTCACTTTGTTGAATGCTACCCCCGATTTGAGGGCCTCCTGCCCCTCCTCTCTGGAGAAAAGCGACTTTGGAGCTTCCATGGTGTTTGTAAACATGGCACGTGCTTGCTCAGATCCTGCTCCTGGACCATTCATAATGGATAGCATTTTATCCGTACTTACCACGGGGCAATCCTGGACAGTGTCCACAATCTGGTCTTTCTTGTATCCAACGGTCGACAAGTAATCCTTGTATTTGTCTATGAACTCCCTTCCGGGATTCGGCGTACGCGAGTAAACTTGCACGAAACCTTTCCCACTCGAACCTTTGACAAGAGCAAAGTTGTCGTAGTCTGTAGAGATCACGTCGTAAGGCTCTCCCGGAATGAAAGGGATGGAGGGAAACCTCAGCTTGCACTTGCTTTCGATTTTCTCCATCAGCTCGACGGGTGTGGCGTACTTGTCTCTCCCTTCGTCCGACAAGCAGCTGACCTTCCCTTGGATGCCGGAAATCTTCCCGCCAGGTCCGCCATGCACACAGAACGTGTCCACTTGGATTTCGCCTGTCTTTTCGTCCATGCTGTAGATCCCTTGCGTGCAATGGCAGTCTTCCTGCCCTTGTCCGGCGAACCCGGTCTTGAGCGAGGCCACCTCGTACCACTGTCCGAGGTACCTCTCTTTGTCGAAACGCTTGATGCTGTCGCCACGCATCATGTTGAACTCGCCTGGATACTTCTTCTCGACCGTCGGTTGCGACTCCATCACCGTCTTGCGGGCCTCCGCGAGCGCCACCGGCGTTCCTGGCACCGCCAGCACCACCGACATGCCCGCCAGCGTCGCACACGCCTTCCTGGACGGCGCACGAGGCGTCGAATGCGCCGCCATCGCCTTCATCGCGTCCGCAGTCCGCTCGGCTGCGTGGCCTCGATCGTCCGTACACGTCGGTTTACGTGTCGGAGAGGTCCGAGGCCTTCCCCCCCTCTTTTTTCGAAGAAGTTAACCCCGAGGGGGACGTCCAGGGGGGGGGGGGGGGGGCGTTTCTTCTCGGTTGGAGGAGGAAGGGAAGACCCAGGACGAAAAGCAGCGCGTCGGGAGGGAAAATTTCAATCGAAAATGCGGTCGGTGTGCTCCAACAGAGCCTTGACCGGCGGCAGGTCGAAGGGATCCCCCGACTCAATCGCCTTGAGGACAGTGCCGCCACCGGTGAAGAAATAATAGCCCGTGGACGCAATCGCTTCCATGTACAAACCAGGGGTGAGGTTCTTCAGCTCTTGAAGGGTGTCGCCCCCGCCGTACATCTTGATGGCAGTCTTGTTCCGGTGAATGGCCAAATCCAACGCTTGCGTGCCCTCGTAAAAGGTCGGCATGAAACCCATCACGGCGTTGACGAATATAGTCTTGGCGTTCTGGAAGACCTCTTGAATCTCCGGATGCTCGAACGACTCGGGTGCCACATCCACCACGTACTCGTAGTCGCTCTTGCAGCAGCATCCAGTCACTTGGTGCGAAGTTGCTTTCCCGTCCTCTCTCTGGCCGTCAGGCAAACTATTCTCCACCACATAACGCAGAGGCACTATCTTCGAAGCTTCCAGTGCCTCGTCTTGTCTCACCAGGTCCCTCGCAGCTTCCACATCGGCCTCCGAGACCCCTTTCATTCGCACATTGTACTTGGCGCAGATGTACGCATTGTACACGACGCCCCCGAGCACGAGGTGATCCACACGCTTGTGAATGGCCGTCAGCGTTTGCACCTTGGTATCAAACTTGGATCCCGCCACCACCGCAAGGAACGGTCTCTGGGGGTTCATAATGGCGCTGATGCCTTTGATTTCTTCTTGCATCAGGTACCCCGCATAACTGGGTAGGTGTTTGGTGATGCCCACAGTGGAAACGTGCGCCTGCCACGATCCGAACGCGTCGTTGACGAATATGTCGGCCAACCCGGCCAATTGCCTTGCAAAATGATCTCCGTCTTCGCCTTTCGACTCTTCACCCTTGAACCAGCGCGTGTTGGGGAGGTAGATGCCACCGATTTTCCTGGAGCGCAGGTCCTTCAGCAGTAGGTTGATGGAGGTGTCAAGTGCAGGGATGCCTTGCTCGGTCTTGCGGACGGCAGGGACCACGAACCTGGTGTGCAATTTCCTCTCCAGGTAGTCCACGACCGGTTGTACGGAGGTGTGTTCGTCCACGGCGATGGTTCCATCGGTCTTGTTGCGCGGACGTCCCACGTGGGTCATGAGTATGGGCCTTCCTCCACGTTCCACGATGGAGAAGAGGGTTCCCAGCGTGGCATCCACGCGGTAGTAATCGTGTATGGCTCCTTTCTTGACCACGTTGTGATCCACGCGCACGAGCACCACCTTGTCCAGCAGGTCTGCGTCCTGCATCCCAGGCAACATCCTCAGCTTGGCTTCGAACTCGTCTTCCGTGCTGCAGATGGCCTCCACGTCCAATCCGTCCGTGGTGTGTCTCATGGCCAATCGTTCGGCCATCCTTCCCGGGATCCCAGCCGCGATTTCGTGCGCCTTCCCTCGCAATGGCCACGAAGAATGGCGTCGGAATCACATGTGCCGACACTAGGCGCACCTCCCACGGAATAAAAAGGGAATATTCCCTCCTGGGTCGGGGGGAGGGAGCCTCCTCCGCCTCTCTCCCCCCTCCTTCCGGGATCGAGATCCTTCGTTGAAGATCTCGATCAATCGGGAAAAAGAACGCGATGAGAGGGGAGGGGAAGAACACAGGCGAGGGGAGGGGGGACCTTGTGGCCATTCGACGCCATCGCCACATCCGGATCCGACTGGACGTGGCGCGCCACCGCCTCTGCCATGCCGCCTCGCTACGATTCTCCGGAGCACTGGGATGCTGCACGTGCACAGGAAGACCTGGACTTCCACCTGAAGCACGGCGGCGTGGGGGGACCCATGCCCGAAGAGCGCAAGCCAGGACGAAAGGGGAAGCTCAGCTTCGTCGACAAAGAACAGATCGATTTCATACGATTCGGTAGGTGAAAGAGAGCCGAAGCGCGATTTCGAACGGATGGACGATCCGAAAGAACGCGTGGGCGTGGGAAAACGGAAACAGCATCCTCCGATGGGACGTCCAGGAAGGACGGCGAAGGAATAGGGTTGTGGAACGTGTCCGTCGTCCGTCGCTCGGTCTGGAACGAAACGAAGCGTGCGCGAGTCCTCCCGTTCGACATGGCGCATCGTGCTGACCGAAGCGTGTGCGCATCCGTCCGTCAGCCACGAAAAAAAACATCTGGTACTACAGGGACAGGATGCTGAGCGTCCGAGGACCATGCACGCTGCCGGTGTTGCGTGAATGCTGGGTGAAAGGGATCATCGATGAGAACACCCTCATCTGGGGGCAAGGATTGCAGGATTACATACCCGTCAAGAACGTGCGTACGTTGCTGCCTCAAATCCGCACGCCAGAGGTGCGGTTCGCCACCTGGATCAGCAAGCACTCCCTTGCCAGGCAACTCAACAAGGTGAGGCAGTTGCGCGGGGACCAGCGGCTGCGCGAATCCAAGCAAGTGGAAAACATGAGGTAATGCACCCGATTTTGAACCGTGTGGTGGGGGGGGCTCCACCGTCCCCGTACGCTGCACAAGGGCGCACCGCAGCTGATGATGAAAACACGTTATCCTTGCCCTGAGCTCTGCGATGTGGACAAACCAACGGGCCAACGCATGTTTTCTGAACCTGCATGGATGGTTTCCGTCCGCAGCGGATCGTTCATCCGCTCCTTCCACCTTTGTCTACTTCCTTGTGGCTCCACGCATCGGCCTGGGGCATTTTCGCCCGCATCCTGGACGACCAGACCGTTCTCCTTTCTTGTATCTCGCGATCCGCGTTTGTCCTCCACTCTCTCTCCTCGTCCGCCCCGTTTGCACGCGATGGGTTGTCCTTGTGCATTCCATCCACCTTGGAGGATCTCTTTTTCATCCCGAGGTGGTTCCAACCTGGTCGTTTTGGATCTGGAAGGCATGACTGGGAGGGGAGGAAGGCCCAACCCGTGTCCCTTTCCCTTCTCGAATCCATTCGTCGGCTCATCACACGACCGACGTCCGCGTCCAGGACAGCTTCGCATCGCCGTTCTTCGCGCGCACGATGCTTTGGGGTTTGGAAGTGAAGCCTGGGCGTGCATCTCCGTACGTGCCGCCTCCAGAAGGCCATGCCTTGCACCTGGTGCGCGCCACGTTGGACGCATCCGCCGCCGACGGCGCCAGGTGCGTGTTGCGCGTGCAGATGGACGGCGGCACGGCGCTCGTGGTGGCCTCTTTGCGTGCTGGCGTCCACGAGAGCGTGGCCTTGGACCTCCTGTTGGAGGAGTACGCCGAGTTCACCATCACTGGCGATGCGAGCGTGCACCTCATCGGCAACTTGGTGGCGCAACATCCGATGGACGAATCCGACGAGTCGGACGAAGAGGACGAGGAGTACGTGCCCACGCCAGAAGAGATGCAGATGATGGTGGATGGAGGATGGATGGGCTTGCCAGAGAGCGACGAAGAGGAAGAGGAGAGCGACGAGGAGGACGGATGGGCGCACCAACGGAGCAACGTGGTGATCGAAGAGCTGGCGGAGGAGGTTCCGTTGCCGTCCAAGGACGACGCGAATCGGTCGGGATCCAAGGTGGTGGAGGTGATGGAGAAGAAGCAGAAGAAGAAGGCGAAGACCAAGCGCAGCAAGGCCGACGAAAAAGGCGAGGATGCCATCGCCCAAGGCAGCCGACCTTCGAAGCGTCCTCAGGAATCCGAGAAGGAAGAGGTGGACGGTTCAGCATCCAAGGAACGGGAATCGAAGAGAGGGAGGCAAGCCTCAGCCGACGGTTCGGACAAGCAGGCGGCGAAGAAGAAGGAGAAGAAGCAGAAGAAGGCGGCGGTGGAAGAAGATTCGCCGAAAGCTGGACCGATCCAAGGGAGCAAGAACGTGCGTCGGTACGAGAACGGGTTCGAGATCGTGGAGCTGCAGATGGGACAGCCAGACGGCAAGCTGGCGCAGCCTGGGAAGAAGGTGGAGATGCGATACGTGGGCAAGCTCAAGACCAACGGGCGCGTGTTCGACCAGACCAAAGGGAAGAGCACGTTCAAGTTCCGGTTGGGCGTCGGCGAGGTCATCAAAGGTTGGGACGTGGGCGTGCAAGGCATGCGTGTCGGCGACAAGAGGAGGCTCACCATCCCACCGCAGATGGCCTACGGTTCCAGCGGCGTGAAGGGCGCCATCCCGCCCAACGCGACGCTGACCTTCGACGTGGAGCTCGTCCACGTGTGGTGATGGACGTCGCCTGGGTCCGTTGCCTGCCTTTGTCGCACCGGTGGAGACGCACAATAAACCCGAATGGATCGTTCTCGTTTACATCTTGATGGTTCTGGACGCAATCATGCCTTGGATTGGAACAGTCCACGTGCGGATGCGCTCTGGATGATCTGGACCACGGCTGTTGCGTTTCCACCACCACGTCGTCGCCAGGAGGACGAGGTCAGCTTCCGCGAACACGCGCCTCTCCCTTCTCGCGTCGGATTCGCGCCACACTCACTCGAACCGACGACCACGAAGAGGAAGAATCCCAGGAGCACGGGTCCCACGGTGAACCTCGGCTCCTTCTTCTGCAGGTCGTTCTACTGCGTCAGCCCAGGCCTCTTCCGCCGTGCACCTCGTCCTTCTCGTCGCTGCGTCTCCCCGTTCGATCACCCACCGAGGACAGTTCGGGCACGGAACCTCGCTTGTGGATGTTTTTGTGGTACTTCTGGCTCTTTGCCGCCACCACGCGCTTGGAGACCGTCATGCCGATGGGCGAACACACGCGATCGTGCTCAGGAACACCGTGTGTGTGTGTGTGTGTGTGTGTGTGTGTGTGTGTGTGGTCTCTCTCCCTCCCCCCTCGTCCATTTACCTGCATCCGAAAGGGCCTCGACACGGGAACGAAACCGAAGGAGAGGTCCGATCGAAAGGGAATGGAACGTCCTTTCGACGGACAGGGAACCCCCGGGCGATGGACCCGAGAGGGGACGGGGACGGTCCCCGCGGAGGAGTCGGGGCTCCGAAGGGGAGGTTCCGCGGTACGTGGTGGAAGCGGCCCCGGGACCCCCCCTTCCTTCCTCCTCCGCGGGGACCGTTCGCGTCCCTCCCTCGACTCCCCCACCTTCGCCTCCAAAAGACCGCAATAATCGCGATCTTCGACGGTCCTCGAGGAAGGGGGTCCTGTCCCAGCCCCACCCGACCCCCCCCTCCGATTCACGAACGTTAACCGAGGCGCTTCCCCCCACAAACACCGGAGCGCGTGAAAGTTAATCGCGTGTTTACCGTCCGGAGGGTGCGTTCGGGTTCACGAACGTTAACCGGAGGACGTGGGGGGACGTTTGAGGGACGCCTGGAAGTTAATCCAGGGTTAAGAAGAGGGCATGGCCGAGGTGTCGGCCACTGGCGACGCGATGGCGGCGGCGATGGACGTGCGTTTGGACGAGGCAGAGCGCGCATTGGTGCGTTTCGAGCTGGACGAGGCGTTGCAGAAGGCGGAGGAGGTGCTCCGGGAGGGAACGGAAGGGCTGAGGATGGCGGCGGTGGCCGTGGCGGTGCAAGCACTGGCCCGGAAGGCCTGCTGGATGCAAGTGCGTCCGCTCATGGAACGCACCTTTGGAAGCTTCGGCGCCACGCCGAGGGACGTGTTCCTGCTCTGGACGAGCGTGGAGGTGGGATACGAACGATACGGCGAGGTGGAAGGCCTCGTCTTCCTCTACTTGAAGGAACTGTCGGCCAAGCTCCAAGACGCCAGCACCAAGACCAGAGCACAGGACGATTACGACGCCGTGGCGCTGTTCATGGCCGAAAGAGGACTCTTCCAAGGCGAACACAAGATCGAAGAGGCGGAGAAGAAGTTCTGGGACGTGGCACCGCTCGCTTCCGAATCCGTACGTGGGAAGATCCGGGACCACTTGCAGAAGAACTTGCGTCCGCCTGAACCGAAGAAGAAAGAGACGACGAACAGCGACGCGCACGGACTCATGAACCTGCTCCATCGCATGGATCGTGGAGACACGACGCAGCTGACGAGAGACGCCAACGGAGGAACGCACCTGCCGCCAGGACAAGCCAAATCCAGCGCGGGTGGCGTGTACCTCGAATACGCACTGGCGCGTGTTCGAAACCTCAAGCGGATGTTCGACGAAACCAATCCGACGGTGCGCACCTCCGTGGCCTGCGCCCTCGGCGCGCTCTTCATGTATGCGTGGATGCAGGAACAGGACGGAACCATGGGCCTGGTGACCCGCAGCCGTGCAGCGGTGGCCAGGATCTGTCGCAACGTAGCCGACCTCGTCCTCGGATCGAAACGAGCCGCAGAACCACAAGCATAAAGCGCTCTGCGGAACAAATCTGCCACACATACAATAAATACGTGGATGGGTTGGAGCGGGGCACACGGGTAGGCCCAACCTTTGGCCCCCGCACGTGGACCCAATCGACCCGTGGACGGTCGCTTGAGCAAAGTGTGAGGCCAAATCATTTTCTCTGCAGTGCGGGAACGAACAGGAGCCGCGAAATCAGCGGCTTTGGGGACGTAGGACGCACCTCCCGTGAAGTTGCTGCTTGGTTTCGATGATGCGAGTGGGGCGGTCTTGTTTTGCTCCTCGCCCGAACAGCGGATTCTCAGCCCTGTTTCCAGCAACGCTGCTTGACTTTAGTAAAGCGCACTTTGCTTGGCTGGATAGGCACGGCTCCCGCGTTGGAAGGTACTTATACAAGAGGAGGATCCATCCATCCTTGGTTGTGATTGCGAACAGCAGCTGTTCCGGGGAAGGAAAGGAAAGGAAACGCAGCAGGGAAAGTCAAGGATCGATCGAGAGAACGGGCGATGCGGTGGCCTGCAAGGAAACGTTTTGCTGCTCGACGTCTTCCGTGCGGAGGAACGATACCTCGATGACGTATGCGCGTACGCCAGGAGCGCCTTTTGGCCATTGCTTCCCTTGTTTGCACGTCCTGGGATGGGTTCGACTGCGAGATGTGCGTTTTCCGCAACAAGCGCGGTGTGCCATGGCGATGTGGTGATGCATTGGGTGGCTTGCGCCCACGAGGTGCCTCCTTCGATTATTCGACTTGTGCCTTGGTTCCACCACTCCTCTTCGTATCTCTTGGACGTCCACATGCCGTGTTCCTCATGCGTTCCATCCCTTTTCTCTCCATCCTTTTGCATGCCATCCAGTGCTCTTCTGCATCCTCGATTGCGATGGTGCGGAAGGACCGAACGACTCGAGAGGGACCGATCCATGCCATCACCTTCCTCGTCGGTTTCGTGGACGAGGATGGCGGTGAGCAGCGGCGCAGCAACGAAGCTCTGCGCGGCCTCGTTCCTCCTGGGCGTCGCCTGCGGCTTCGTGATGAACAAGTACGCCAGGAAGGTGCGTCGAAGGCGCACGAACATCCTCGAAACGCGCCTGCGACGCGGCTGACGCGGTGCCGCGACGATGGAACCCAAAACAAAACCGACGCGACAGGCGATGGACCGGCTGGTGCGCAAGCTGCAAGGCGCGCTCTGAAAGGCAGGAACGTCGCCTGGAGCGGCTCACGAAGACGCCAAGGCGTCGCCATGGAGCTCTGCAGCGGAGGCGGACAGCACAGGTTTGTAGGAGCCGCCGTGTTCGGCGATGACCACCAGCGCATCGCCTTCTTCGAACACGATGGGTGTGCTCTTGGGCGTCGGATTCAAAAACAAACGGTTCCGCCAACGATATCCGATGGCGGTCTGGCCGCAGTTGGTCGCTGCCTCCTCCAAATCACGAAAAGTGGTGGGCTGGCCCAGCTCCGCAAAGTAGCGGATGTTCTTCACATAGATTTCGCTCCCACACTCGTCAGAGAGCTCCTCCCAAACCGGCAAGAGTTCCCGGTGTTCCAACACTTGTGCCGTGAAGAGGGCTTGCAATTCTACGGTGCTCACATACTGGCAACTGGGATGGCTGCGCTCCATCTCTTCCATGATGCCTTGAGAAACCACCTCGGCCAATATGCTGAACTTCTCGATCCGCTTCTGTTGAATGATCGATTCCGCCAACAGGGCGGAGAAAATCGTGCGCTTGTCGTCGCCGGAACTGATGGCGTCGCCGGCGATCCAATCGTGATTGGAAATGGTGAGGACCGTCAGAGACGTCCTGTGGGAGGCAGTGTGTCGAGTGCCAACTTCTGTTGCATCCAGGGCCTTGGTCATGTCTGTCTCAGACAGGGGATTGCCCTCAATGTGAATCACCTGCAGATTCTTCAGTGCTTTAGACCCACCTGCT
Organism: Picocystis sp. L7; assembly: GCA_020975725.1. NCBI lineage: Eukaryota > Viridiplantae > Chlorophyta > Picocystophyceae > Picocystales > Picocystaceae > Picocystis > Picocystis sp. L7. The sequence goes on along the minus strand of QXJR01000018.1, from coordinate 131,033 downwards.
ACCTTCTTCTCGTGCATGGCCTCACGCTCCGCAAGAGGCGCTTCCGCAAGAACCGTAACCACAGATCCCTTCGGCACATACTTGTCAAACTCCACGAGCATGTCCACCGTACCGGCCCTCCAGCCACAAATCAGGATTCGTTCCACCCCAAGCTCCAGCTTTTCCAGAGGGAGCAAAGAGGAAATTTTGCGCCCGGCAGTAGGCATCGCCAACTTGCCTTCCCTGGCTTGGCGGGCCTTCGCAACGAGCTCCTCGGGGGGGGAGATGTGCGTCTGCTTTGGTGCAAGAACCAGCACGACGTCGTCCTTCCGCAATATTTCGCTTTCTGCAGGTGAGAACATGGGCACCTGGTCTCTCATGATCCCGACAATGCACGCCGCGTCGAACCCTCGCCTCAGGTACCTGTAGGGCAGACCTTCCAGCTGGGGATACTTCCGGAGATTGATCAATGGACCGTGGAACGCGAGCATCTCCCTCAAGATCTTCGCAAGCCCGCCCTGCCTGGCACATAGCACCAACAGCCTAGGCGATTGATTCCGGAGCGGCAGAACGCTTGACGCTGACAATTTGCTCAGCAATTTTCCAGTGCTTTGTTTGCTAGTCTGGATGACCAAGTTCGCATCTTCGCGGACGCTGTTTCCCAGAGCCAGCAGCGAAATCAATGCCGAAGAGTCGGACTGATATCTATCGTCGGAGTTTGCCAACAGGACTATTTGAGAGGCATTTTCGCTACCGGCCTGGACAAAGGTTAACGCGTTGGACAGGGACCCTTGCCTGCAGTAAACGTCGAGCCCTTTGAACTTGTAGCCCCGCAAGAAATGAAGGAGCTCGCTGGCTTTCTCTTCCACCAGCAACAAGACGGTCTTCCGCTTCATCCGAGGGTTTGATTTTTTGGCGTACTCGTGGCTGGAGTCTAGGGCTTGCAGCAGTCTTGGTAGCTGTGCATTTCTTCCAGCAATGATGGCATGGTTGGAGGCCAAGACCGGTGCGTCGTACATCGTCCTGATTTGTTCGAAGCGTGCTTTGAGCTGTGCGGATGCAGCTCCTGTGAATACGGAATACGAGGCCAGACCTCCCAAGGTCATGGAAAGTGCAATAAGTCGGTTCAATCCTTCCCGCTCCTTGGTGTGTGTGCTGCTGGCTGCCACACAAGACCAAGCCAGCCACAGGGTATCCCTGAGTCGCTCTGGTTTTCCCGATCGCCTAGCCCGGAAGGTGTACCACGTCAAACCTCCGGCGAGGACCCAAGACAAGGTCACGGCCAGCAGCATCGCGAAGTAGAGAACAGGATGCTTCTGCAATGCACAATCCACGCGGTATTTGAATTGTTCCACGGGACTGGTCATTTGCGAGGCTAGTGTCGGGCGTGTAGACGTCCTCGGCCGCCCGTCGGCCTCCATATTCGCACAAACACGCATTTTGTTCCTTCTCCTTCCTTTCCTGTTCCTTCTGGCGCCCAGGAGGCGGATCGGCGGCGGCCAGACTCGCCGCATCACGCCGCGTCCTCGTCTTCAACCGACACTACGTCTTCGTTTCGGAAAGGAAGCGGTCTGTCCGGGTAGACCCGGATTCCGGTCCGGATCGTCCGATCAAGGATCCGGGTTCGAAAGGGAAACGTATCGGGTTCGAAACCGGACCCGAGGGGTGGAGGAGCCTCGTCTGGGAGGACAATGGAGTCGCGTGTTCGAGAGCCGAACACGGAGGGAAGATGAGGGGATGCAAAGCAACCGGATTGGACTGCAGGAGCGAAGGAGACGTGCGGGACAGAAAGGTGAGGGGCTGGCAGAGGCACGTGCAGCAGAGCTCGATTGTCCAGGGGAACATCCTTGCCCAGAGTTCCCACAACACGGCGAGGCTCGCTTCATGCGATTTATTGCAACCACACCCAGGTCGATGCAGCCATCGAATACCACAAGGGTGGATGGAGAACGCATCTCCCCCCGTGCCCAGGATGCAGATGGAGGTGTTCAGGGCTTGCGGTTCTTCCGTGCCTCTTTCTCGGCCTCCACTTCCGCGATCAACGCTTCTTTCTCCTCCTCCGTCATTTCTTCCAGTCGCTTCCTCATGACTTCGTCTTCGTACTCCTTGAGCTGTTTGACATAGGTCATGTCCTTGTTGAGGACTCGAGAGACGTAGGTGGACGCCCATCCCAGCATGATCACCAGCACGAAGATGATCTGCACGTAATTCCCCGCCATCAACGGATCCATCCCAGCAAAGGTCTGGAGTCCCTTGTACAGTCCCACGCCACCCACGGCCATGCCCACTCCGATGAGGATCACGTCCTTCCGCGTGTATCCGAACTCCACCTTCGTCCGGGCCTCTTCGCGTTCCTCGTCCCCTGCACGCACCACCGTGCGTCTTTCGGCGCCCTTCCTGCGGCTCCATCGCGTCCGTTTCGCCGCGCATGGCCGCACGTTCGCGAGGCGCATCGCCATCGCGTCCAATCGGATTCTGATGCGCCACGTCCCTCCGCACGCCACCACCCCCGTCCGGCCACACGGATATCCCCCACAACCGCCCTGTTTGGCCGGATGTGGGGGTCCCACCCGTCCGGGACCGCGTGTCCCCCCTCCTCTCGGCCGGGGTCGAATCCACGGGGAGTTAACTCGAGGCGAAACTTCGGGTCGAGGTGGAGGAGGTTAACTTGGGACGAAACTCGAGGGGGTCGGTGGGACGCATCAGACGAAGACGATGGCGACGATGATGACGTGGGAGGCGACGCGTGTCGCGTCCATGCCGGGACGCAGAGCGACGCTCGGAGGGTCCAGGAAGGTGACACGTGGAAGGAAGGCGGTGGTGACCCGCGCAGAAGGGCTGGTACGTGGAAGAACGAGAGAACGGACGGGCCTGGGAGGAAGGAAGGGACTAACCGTCGTGATGGACGCAGGTGCAGAAGATGAGCGCCGAAGAGCTCGAAGTGGCCATCACGGAGCGAGACCGACCGCTCGTGATCGATTTCTTCGCCACCTGGTGCGGACCCTGCCTGCTGCTCAGCAACGAGCTCGAGAAAGTGGCCGAAGAACTGGGAGACGGCGTTCGTATCGTCAAAGTCGACACCGACGAAGAAAACGAAATTGCCAGCCAGCTGCAAATCCAAGGACTTCCGACGATGGTGTTCGTCAGCACGGATGCCAACAAGCCAGCGCTACGAACGGAGGGCCTCCTCCCTGCAGAAACCATCAAGGAGATCATCCTCAACGAGCTGTGAGCTCGCACTCGGCACCTCTGCGAACGGTGAAGCGAAAGGCACCCGTGCACGAATGGACGCCTTGTTCCTGGGATTCCATGTTTGGCATTCCTGGCTCGATGTGACGACTTGTTCCGCTCCACCAATTGCGAGCACGTCGTGTCGAACGAGCAGGATCTTACGTCCTCGAGAGGGTGCACTATGTACGTTCAATTTACAAGTGGAGCTCGTGCGTTCTCACATGCTCCTCCTTTCGATCAAGGATTGAACTGGTGGCTCAAAAACGCGTTCTTGATGTCCACCGGCAGCGATTCGAAGTCCTTGCCTTCGTAGTGCTGGATCCGAAACAACAGCTCGGGCCATTCCTCGAGGAGGCTGTACAGATCCACGCCGTATGGCGTGAACGTCTCGAGCGTGGCCAAACACCTGCGTATGTTGGTCTCGAATCCTTCGTCTAGGAGCAAGCTGGGCTGCTTCTCGAAGAGACGCACCACGTTGACGTTGGGCAGCATGCGGCTGAGCGCAAGCAGGCGCATGGGCGCCTGGGCGGCGTCGAAGGCGAGGACGCGAGGCTCTCGCCAGGCCATCTGCGCGACGTCGGCATTGGGCAACAGCATCTTCAGCCGTTCGACTTTTCGTCTCAGCAGACCGACGTTGGCGTACAGTGGCTCCTCTCGCGCCTTGCACACCATGGCAACGGCGTCTTCCTCGCGCAGGCCCACTTCCTTCCAGAAGAGCTTGAGCCTAGCGCTTCGATCCACCCTCTCGTCATCGTCCAGCGCTCCAACACCACCTCGACGTCCAAGGAGCGCGGCCCAGACGTGCTTGTCCACCACGCCGGTTTCTTCCATGCCCGTTTCGGCTTGGAACGCCTTGACCGCTCGTTCCGTGCCGGATCCGAACGCGCTGGAGAAGAGGTCTCCTTGTCCTGGATGGCATCCGGCTTCGCCCAAAAGAGCGTGCAGCGCTTTCACGGCTTGTCCCAGCTTGCCGTGTCCGCCCACGCCGCGGCTCAGGACCACGCGTCCGACGGTGTCTTCGGGTCTCATGGTCCCTTTCGGACCTTCCATGTCCGGTTCTTCGCGCGGAACCCCTTGTTTTCCTTCACCACTCCTCTCTTCGGTCTCCATCTCCATCTTCTGCTGGTGCAGTTGACTTCGTAAGAGGAGCACTTCTCGTCGGAGTGCTTCTTGTTCCGCTCGTTGTCTGGCGCGTTCCACCCGCACTCTCGCCCTCCATCTCCCGTGTCCGCGTTTCCTTCCCTCCAGCTCCCCTCCCACGTCCTTCCTCCTCCCTTTGGACCTCGTCCAAGCGCGCACACGTGCGGTTCCCGCCATCCTCTCCTCGTCCACGCCTCGCTCCCGCCACCCCCACCACCCCCTGCATGGGGATCCAGACCCCCCTCGTCCCGCCCCCCCTCCCCCGACCGCCGCACAACCGCGAAGGTGCACCCCGGTGCCGGGCTCCAACCGACCCCGGTTTCGAGGGGGGATGAGGGGGAGGGAGATGTGCCCCCCTTCTCGAGGGGTGGGAGGGGAGGGGTTCAGGTGGACGTGTCGGAGAGGACCACGAGATGGGCGCGCTTGGCGACCGCAACCGGAGCGCATCCAGGCGGATAGAGCGGCTCACCGCCCGAGGAAGAGGATGAAGGGGATCCCTGGAGAGATCCTCGGTCCTCCTCGTCGCCGGTGGTGGCGCCGTAATCCGAATGGAAGACGTACAGCACGGCGTGCATCTCGTCCGACACGGCGTCGCCGTCGCGACTGGACCAGGATCCGCCGCCTTGGGTCGAACAGTACCGCTCCGCCATCGCCAGCAGCCGCTGCGTGGCCTGGTGCAGCGCCTTGATCCGCCTCTCGTCCTTCAAGAACGCGTCGACGGCCGCTTCGGGGGTGGGTCCGCGTTCCAACCGTTCCCGAAGCGCCTGCAGGAGATGATGCTTGCAGTGGTGGAGGCCGTGATACACCTGCGCACGTGCGCAGCAGAACCTGCCCACGTGGAACTCCACCCCTTCACGTGCACGTGATCGATGCCTCCCTTCCACCCTGGTCTTCTTGGACGCTTGAGGCGCGTCGAACCGCCACAAGGCGTCGGCGTCGTAGGCGCGTCCGACGAAGCGCATCACGTATGTCGACGGATGGTTGGCGCGTCCACACGCCTCGCAGTCGCCCAGCTTCGCAGCACAGGCTTCCACGCACATCCTCGGCCTCGTCGCCACGCACTGGGCGAAAGACGGCGACCAGGCCGCAGAATCGACCAGGAAACGCTTCCGATCGCACAAGGAAGCTTCGACCTGTCGCGCACAAGCGAGCAGGTGGCGTGCACCACGCGCTTCGGCCGAATCGGAACCACCGCGGATCAGGCGCAGCAGGTGGTCGTGGAACCCTTCGTCGCACTCGCAGAGCATCAAGTACCGCACGTACGTCCAGTAGGCACCGTTCTCCGACCATGGATGGGCCGGCGCAGGTCCTTGGCCACGTCGGGAAGGCGCGCTTGCATCGGCATCCGACGCGATGAAGTCGTCGAGGTCCGACGAGGTGGCCGAGGTGGTGGCGTTCGTCTCTTCCTCCTCTTCCAAATCCGCCGAAGCACGCGAACGAAGCACCTCGTCGCGGTGCTGCAGCACGGCCTGCACGGGAGAGGCCAGCTCCTGCTTCGAAACGCGACGTGTGGTCCGCTTGCGACGCGCCTTGTCCGCCTCGTCGGCGTCCGAATCCACCAGCACTCGCGCGCGTTGTCGGGAAGGACGCCTGGCACGCGACTCGTGACGACCGCCTTCCTTTCCACGCGTGGTTCGGACGTCTCCTTCGCCGCTCGTGCCTTCGGATGCGCCGCTCGACACCACGAAATCGGACAGGTCCGACGCAGGCGTCCGTTCGCCGTCCGAGGCGCGCGTTTCGGCGCCCACCACGAACCGTGCGGCCGAGGCGCGCCTCCTGCGCGTGCTGGGACCTCGAGGAACGGGTTTCGGATCGGATTCCGAGCTCGAAGGCGAAGGCGAGGAGGAAAGCACGACGCGACGCGTGCGCTTCGTGCGCATGGCGCCAACTGGCGCACGCCACTCTGGCGATCCACCGAGACCGTCCTGGACCGTCATGGACCGTCGGTCTTTGCGGTCCTTCCTTTGGGGACGTTCTTTCCCCCCCCTTCTTGTCCCTTTGTACCGAGGCGGGGTCGGGGTTGGGGTTTCGGGTCAATCGGAAGGCCACACCGAGGGGGAACCATGGTGGAGGAAGGACCAATGGACGGGGTTCCCAACCGTCGGATGGAGCTGCTTGGATCCGGAGAGGTGGCGTGACCGCGCAATGCAACGCTCGTGGTGGGAAGCAAAAAGAAGGCTTTCATTGCTGACACGCCCGGTCCCTCCGGTTCCAGCTGAAGAAGAAGAAAACACGATCCAGACGGGGCCAGAGGGATGAACAACGGGGTCTTCCAAGCCGGAAGTACAGCCAACGCGAAACCGATCGATCCTTACAAGGTATCGAAGCCGACTCGCATTTCGTGTTGCAGCAAATCTTGCAAACTCGAAAGCAAGTGCTTCTTGCTGGCTCGATACTGAAGAACGACGCGCATCTCCGCGTCAAGATCCCTTCCCATCAATGTTTGCACGTCCTCGTCCAACGTGGTGGACAATGAACTCAGTAGCTCCTGACACCTCGTATAGAGGCATTCCAGTGCGCTGGGCCCCTGGGTCGATGTGTGAAGGGATTCAAAAGCTCCCAACATACGAGCATCCACTTCTCCTGAGATCGTGGCAAGTAGACGATCTGCACTCTCGCCACCGCCGTCGCAACCGTCCAAGCCTTTGGCCGCAAGCAACCCGTCTGCCCGCGCGACCTCTTGCAGCTCCCGAGAGAGCCCGCAAGCAAAATTTTCCATGTACCACGCCACAGCATCTTCGACGCACTCAAAGAGGACCACGTCTTCAAAGCTGTTCCGATCCGGAACGAAACCGTAAAAGACAAAGTAGTGGTCGCTTCCCTTTTCTCCGTAAGAGAGGTAGAGCTGCTGGTGCTCTTCTATCTCGTGCAGTGCAATAATTTCGATTTGTCCATTGGATCCTTGCCTCCAATCCACGTTCTGGAGGAGGAAGCTGTGGTTGATGAGGTCCACGAGGGGTATCATGGTCCTCTCTTGACCCAATTTGAACGTCCGCGAATGGCACACAGCGTTGGCCCATCTCCACTGCCCCATAGATGTCTCGGCCGGCAAGACGTCTTGGAGCTTTTTATACCACGACGAAACAAGGTGTTGGTAGGTCGAGATTTGGTCGTATCCCGGCAAATACTGGATCTGTTGCAAAACATCCCACGAAAAATCGGGCGGAATGAGTACTTCTTCCGGGAGGATCTGGAGATAATCCCAAAACCTCCCTCTCTCTGCGAGCTCCATCTCCTGCAGCAACGCCACGGCAAACCTGCATCCCCAATGCGTCTTTTCAGGCAGGCTGGTGGCTTGCAATCGTTGGGCAGGAGGAAAGCAGCATGTCCCAGGCACTGTGAGGATCACTTCTCCTACGTGGCACCTCTTTCCAGCTGCTAGTCCTCTTGTTCCTTGTTTGTCATCCCTTCGAAACGAAGAGATGTACACGCTGGGATCTCCGGAACGATCTTTCTGGTCCGTCCACGCGACTCCTTGCTGCTCCAACCATCGACAGAACGCGCTCTGGGCGAAGGCGACCCGCTCTTCGTCGGTGCCTTTGGTTCCGTTCGCCCTCGCACGCGTCTTGTTCGACGCCGTTGGACCCCTCCTTTGCGTGCGCCATCTTCCACTGGTGCGGTCCAGCAGGCGGTTGCCTATGCCTTGCATCGCTGGTCGGTTTCTGGATGGAAAGTCCAAGGTCGGAGGGGGATTGATTGTGTCCTTTTCTACAACACAATCGACGAAAATCGACCCCATGGTGCAGGAATGGTTCATGGATGGACCCAGGGAGATTCTCCTGTCCCGCCGGGATCAGCAGCCGGGGTGGATTGGCTGGAGAATTGGACCAAGTGGAGCTTGGCTTCTGCATACTGCTGCTCCAAGGATGTGCTGTTGCCGTCCTGCTCGTGCAGCGGATGCCGGTGGGATTGGGAAGGTCGCGGTGCAGATGCTGGTGGAAGGGCGGTCCTGTTCCTGACGCACGCGATGCCCTGCTGAACCAGACGAAGATCGCCAGGCGTGCAAATGGAACCGCTGGGCTCCAGATCCAGCAAACCCTCCTCCATATCAAGTGCCACACGCTCCGTCGCCCCCGCCAGTGCAATCATCTCGTACGAAGCGTCCGCCTCCCTTGCTTCGGATGCCAATGCCGATGCGAGCTTCCCCAAGGCCACAGCAGAGGGAACCTTCCCTTGCAATGCTGCGAGCTCCTCCTCCGCATCTTCCAACCTCTCCACAAGGTCAGCTATCTTTTTCTGAGATTCAGTGTACTGCTCCTGCAAAAGCGCAAGATTGTCTTCTGAGATCTTCAATTTCGTCCTTGCCTCGTGCAGAGCTTTGTTTGCCGCACCATCACGAGCAGAGACCCTCCTTTCCAGCGCCAGCATCTTTTCTGCAACGATCTCGAACTCCTCCAGTTCTGCATGGAGTTCCTTGTTGCGTTCCCGCGCATGACGCAGCTTCTCCTCGGCATCCTCGATTTGCTTCTTCGACTCCGCCTCAAAAGAACGGGCTTGCCTCCTCAATCCTTCGTTTTTGCTCTGCAGGGCCAAGATGGCCTTGATACTCTCCTGCTGAACGAGCTCGAACTTTCGCCGAAGTTCTTGCAGGTCGACTCTCAGCGAACGGATGCATGCTTCGTTCTCTTCCAGGCAAGCCTGACACTCCATGATGCGTTCCTGTTTTTCCTCCAGCTTTTCATCCCTCTCTTTCAAAGCTGCCTGCATTGTGGTTTGCCACTTGTTTCCAGTGTCAAGAGCGAGCTGCAGCTCCTGCACCTTGCAATCCAGTTCGTCCTGCAGTTGCGCAGTCTTGTCTTCAAAGGCTTGCCGTTCTTCTTTCTGCTGGTTCTGTGCCTCCACCATCAAGGATTCCAGCTGCATCTTCTCTTCCTTGATGGTGATGTAGTCGTCTCTCTCGGTTTCCAGCATCGCTTTGAGCGTTCGATTCTCCTCCACCAGGAACTTGTTGTCGATCCTGAGTTGGCTGGTCTCTTTCTCTTTTTCGTTCCAGAGGGCTTTGTCTCGCTCGTACTGGGCAGCAAGGTTCTCGAGATCTTCCTGCATCGCCTCCACCTGTTCGTCTTTCTCTCGGAGCAGTCGCGTGATGGAATGCAGGTGTTGTTCACCTTCCAATGAAGCTGGAGACGCCGTCCTCCTGGCGGACATGGGTTTGGGCGCAACCATGGGCGTTTCCACGTCCGACATGGCGCTGCAGCGCTGCCAGGTTCCTTCCTCTCGAAATCCCGACCCTGTTCGCCCTTCCCCTCGCCCGGAATTTGGCGGGAAACCCGGCGACCCCAGGAGGACGTCTCACTGGGGTCGGACCCTCAAGGTCCATGTTTGCACGAATGGATGCAGGGTCGGGGCTTGGTTTTCAACGGCGAAACGAACGTCGAGCATGCCAATGGTAGCAAGTTGGGAACGACCAATTGGCACGAATGCACGTTTGGAGTGTCCAAGCGTGGTGTGGGAACGGGGAGGAAGGGAAGGGAAGACGCGACGTTCCATCCGCAAAGCTGTGAAACCACACGACCATCCTGGTTCCTGCACCACGTGCGCATCCTCCTCCTTGTTCGATAGGGATGTATCTTAGCCTATGTTCCATGCATTCGCATTGGATGGCACGCACTGGGACGAGCGACCATCCCCGACATTGGCATTGGGACGATCCACCAGTGCCTTTTTTTCCGCGCAGGATCCCTTCCCTTCCTCCATCCACCCACAACGCCGCCTATTTCGCGTGAATTCACGCCGATGTTCGTCCTTCCTCTCCACGCCATCGCCTCTCGTTCATCTCCATGGGCGCCTCCCCCTTCGTCATGGCCATCCGAGAAGAAACTCCCTCGGGGGCATGTCCTTCCTCGACCGAGTGAATTGGACTCGAGTTAACTCAGGCGTTCGGCACGAGGTGTCGCAACGATGATCAAGCTCTTCAGCGTCAAAGTGCGTGGCCATGGCCAGGAAGATGGACGAAACAAGGGAGGAAGGAGGCTGACGCGGATCCCACGGACGCGAACGTGCAGGAAAAGCAGCGCAAGGAGGTGCGTGGAGGCGCAGGAAGCGAACGGAAAGGGAAACAGGAACGGTGCTGACAATGGAAAGCGACCACAGGCCGAAGCTTCGGACGGCAAGGCGGTGCAGAAGCAGTCTCCAGGCGAACTCAGGCTGCAGAAAGGTGGGTTGGATCGCGGCGGAGAGGTGTCCGACCGTGGAGGCGTCGAATGACACGTGGACGAGGCTGACGACGGGACGTCGACGTAGACATCTCCGAGTTGAACTTGCCCAAGACGGTTTCCATCGAGTTTCCAGACGGTAGAGACAAGCTGCTGAACTTCCAGATCCACATCCGACCCGACGAAGGATACTACAGGTGCGAGCAGGATCGGTGTGGCTGCGGTCCAGCTGGAAACAACCAGGGAGAACAAGGGAGAACACCAAACGATGGAACAGATGGAGCTGACCCTGGAAGGAATGGCATTGCAGGGGAGGGAATTTTGCGTTCTCGTTTGCTGTGCCCTCCGTATACCCGCACGAAGCACCCAAGGTGAAATGCCTGACTAAAGTAAGACGCAGCTCAAAACCCTGCGAGGGATCGGTGCTGAAACGTGCGCTGACCCATCGAAACACACGCATCGCAGGTGTACCATCCAAACATAGACTTAGAAGGAAATGTATGCTTGAACATACTGCGGGAGGACTGGAAGCCAGTGCTCAGTATCAACTCAATTGTGTACGGGCTGCAGTATTTGTTCCTTGATCCGAACCCAGAGGATCCGTTGAACCAGGACGCAGCAAAGGTGCTGCGGGACAACCCCAGAACATTCGAGATAAACGTGAGAAAGAGTATGCAGGGTGGGTATGTAGGTTCACAATACTTCCCTCCGTGTTTGTAACAATGTTGATCAGTGCTGGATTGAAGCGTTTCGAATCTATGCAACGTCTTTTATTACGCCCGCGGGTCAAGCATAAACCCTTCATTGGCACCGCACGTTAGATGCGTGCCTGTATCTCACATTTCAAACAATTCCTACCTTTTTATTTGCCATCAAAAATGGGACAGAATCCCTGCCCTCCCTAGCCTCCTTTCGCATCCACCAGACCTGGTGCCCTTACAAGGTGCCAGCGAAGCACACGTCCTTGCGTCGTGCTCTGGCACTAGGGCAACGCCATTCTTGAAAATACACGTAGCCGTTGCAACCCTGCCCGGCAGCTTGCACATGTTCGAATCTACATTAGGAAGGAGCTTGGCCATTCGTGATTCCGGTGTGCTGCAATGCCTTCTGCTGCCTTGCCATCGCAGCGTATGCTGCCCTCCTCCTGTCCTCTGACTGCTGTTGCGACCTTCGTCGGAACTCCTTCAATTCCTTGCACCGGGGTACAGGACAATTCGTCGCCGTACATCCCTTGGCGTGGATCTGAAGCAATGCCCACATGCGTCTACAGAGCTGGCAGCCATTGGAAAACTTGATTTTGCAATTCAGACCATGATTGAAGAGCGCTTTGACCTTCAAGCAGTTGCTGCTTGGACAATTCCGATCTGTACAGGAGCTGGCGTGCACAAGCAGCTCCATGGTTCTCTGGAGCTGCTTGTGCCTTGCCTCTCTTTCTGCATCCACTGCCTTGTTACCGGTCGGTTGCACCGCCTGGAGGGCCACGCTCGAGTGAGGTTGCAGAGGGTGTGCATGTTGGAAATCTGGCTTGGACTTGCAAGCAAGACAGACATCAAAGTCTGGACAAATTTCACACCTGAAGCCTTTACCCTGTGGTATTTCTGACTGGCAAATGTTGCAAGTGCACGTGAATGCAGGCTCCGACGGGTTGTGCAAGTGATACAGGACCATCATGGAGGAATGCTTTGCCCTCCTGAGCGTGTCGAACTGGTAGTGATTGCCCTGGCACAGAGAGAGGAAGGACTGCCTTGTATCAAAGATTTCACACTCGATATCTCCGTCGGGATCCTTGGTGCTTGGAAGGGGAGAGAGTGGCACTTTGGTCAGGTCATGCAAAATGACACTGCCAGATGGATGCCGCTGTCTCTCTTCTCGAAGACATTCCTTATCGTAACACTTCTGGCACAAGGCAAATACTTTATCTGTGCATTGAATGCACTTGTACATGCAACCCTCACAAGTTGCACGGCAGTGCGAGCATGTTGGGTACAGGTAGACCATGATAAAATCCTCTTTCATTGGAGAGATGATCTCGCCCACTTTTTGCATCAAAATCTCATCTTTGTCCGCGTCTGGCGATATCGACAAGGACGATTGCTTCCCTTTGCTTTTCTTGTTTTTAATCACAGTGGCTTTGCTCTTCTTGGACCCCCCATTTTTCTTTGCATTTTCCAACTCCTGGTTAATATTTGTCAGGATCTCCTCTGCAGCTCCAGGCCAGTAGTCGCCATCAAAATATGGCAAGTTGACAGTTGAGCAATTGTCCCTTGGACACTTTGGATCTGGAAAAAATACATCGTACAAATTCGACAAAGAGAACACCACCCCTTGCTCCATTGCCCTCCTCAACATCCTCAAGTACCACTCACGCAACTTCCCACTCTGAGGAACTTTTTGTCTTTGCGGGTGGCAGTAAAGAATGTAATCGTCCCCCTGCAATGGCGGACACGCCCATATGTACATTGAGGTAAAGCCTCGGGATTTGCAGTGTTGGAGGTAGCCAAGCAGTATTTCATGGTACACGTATGTTCTCAATGCGTCATTCTTTCCAATCGCAGAAATGACCTCCGGTCTGAAGTATTTGATGCTATCGATGTAGCTGAGATAAACCCTTCTGGTGTTAGGTGCTGGTGCGTCCTGCCCATACTCCTGAACGTACATCCCAAACAAGCATACATCTACACCCTCTATGTGCTGAAACAATAGGACCACCTTGGACCTGTACTTGAATTCATTGGGAAAGGGAACATTCTTCTCTTTGCAGAATTCTGCAAACAGGGGTTTTGTATCCGTCTTCTTGTCACCAGCAGCAATCACTCTAATGGTCAGTGCATCAGCTGTAGGAACATCTGTGACTTTCTTGGCTCCTGCCGCTTTCGCACGTTTCTCTCGCTCAGCCTTCAAGCTACTCCGCAGATGCTTCTCCAAGTAGTCTGACAGCTTCGTTCGAGGAAGGTCCTTTGCTTCGTTGAAAGCTTTAGGACGAGGTTTGACACGGGGTTGCACCTCCCCTTTGCGCAGCATATCAATGCGGCAGCGGGGGCAATAAAACACACCGTCTCCGCCTTCATTCTTGCGAACATTAAACAAAGCACATATCTGGTGCATCCAAGAATTACACTGATCGCATTGCACCCATGCTTCCTCCACCTCTTCTACATTCCTTCTTTTCTCCAAGGAGCTCTTCGGTATGGTTTTACCCTCTACAGTGACCACATCGCCCCTGACAAGATTCATGCATGGTTGGCACCAATAATGCTTGACATCAGATTTAGCATACGTGGTGTGATACTGTTCGCCCCGTTTGATACGCAGTCCACAACATGTGCAATAGATCATCGGCGGTTCAAAAGCCAGCCGTTCCATCCCACAAGCTGTACATGCATTTTCGCTCCAGGTGGCGATGGGCAGAAAAGTATTGTTTGCCTGGCCCGTGTGCTGAGAATTGCTCTCATCGTTTTTCTTCTTTTTCGAGGAATTCGTTGACTTTCCTCCTTTTTTGGGCACCAAAACATCGTCTTGGTTCTTGAGCTGCCTGAGGTGTCGCTCAATCTGTGCAATAGTGAAGCATTCCATCAAAGTGGTCCCTTCATTCTCCTTCTTGCGTCCAGAACCTTTTTGTCCAACAATCACTGAATCTTGTGGTGGTTTGCTCTGTTGCTGTGGGAACACCTGTCCCTGAGGACCAGAAGGTGCTCTTGAGGAGGGTGCTGGTACCATTGTCCCCGGCTCCGACTTCAACCTTTTGGCAGGGGGGTATTGGTCCTGTCCAATTGCAGGCATTGGATGCTGATTGGGATGATGGGCTGCAGGAACGCCATTCCCCTGGTTGCCAGGCAGCTGCTGTTGAGCTTGCAATTGCTGCTGGGCTTGCTGTTTCCTCTGCTTGCTCAAAACTTCCTTGACCGGCGCACAGACTGCACACCTCGGATCTTGACACTTTTGGTGATGCTTGAGTAGCTCTCGTGAAACAACACATCGAGGGTATTGGCAGACTGGATTCTGACAGTGCAAAACATGTTGCCAAAGTTGCTTGGCAATTGAACAATGGGGCGTAGTTTGACAACGTCCCTCTGGCTCTTGGCATTTACTAGCGTGTCTCAGTAACAAAAGCCAACGCTGCTGCTTCATAATATACACACGGTGCTGTTCCAATTTCTGGCGGTGCTCGTCTGACATGTTCATTTGACTGGCCAGCTGCACACTGCCTGGCACCCGCTGCTGCATTTGCTGGTTGGGCATGCCCTGGGACTGAAAGTTAGCTGGCATCCCTTGTGCTTGTCGGTTATTAGTCCCCGCCGTTGAGTTAGGAAGAGCCATCGTGTTTGGTTGCATTGGCGCACCGGGCCTTGCGGAGTTCTGGTTGGTGTTCGAAACTGCTAGGCCAGGCGTTGGTATCATGCCTGGGGTGGGGATCATCCCAGATCCCATATTTTGGCCATGCATAGAGGATGTTGTGGTGCCAGGGGTAGGAATCATTCCAGTTCCCATGTTTTGGCCATGCATAGAGGACGGCGTGGAACCGGGGGTAGGAATCATTCCGTTGGAGGTCATGGGTGTGGAACTTGGCATCATTCCGCTTCCCTGCTTCAGAGGCAGACATTCAACGTCAGAACAGAAAAGTAAGGAAACACGAGGACATCCGCTCCGGCGTTCGGTGCAACTACCCAACCAGATCACTCACCTGTGCTAGTCCTTGTTGGTAGGTAGCAGCCCCCGACATGGGTCCAGTCGACCCCCTTCGCATCACGGGCGCCCCATTGCTCATGACAGCTCCAGCAGATCCGGAGTGAACCTGCTGTCTATTGGGAACGGCTTGGGCCATGGTCTGGTTCATGCCATAGTTTGGGTTCCCGCTCACCTGCTGCATCTGTCCAGTCGAAGAGGGCATTCCTCCTGGCGCACCACCCGAACTTGGACTCCTTGTGACCATGCGTCTAGCCACATTTTGCAGCCTCTCTTCCAGAGTACTCACATCAAGGTACTCATCCTGCAACACACCACACCACGGTTAATGTTGCACAACACGCAAGACCGCACGTTGCACCCAGATTCGCGTTATGTGACCCACCTTGGTTCGGGCCGATCGGTACAGTGCTTCCTCTAACCTCCGGACAAAATCTGGAAGCCTCTGCTGCCATTCCCTCGTGGCAGATGGCTTCCGAGCTTGGAAAAGCCGCAAACTGCACGTTTCGACGTAGAGGAAGTGTCCGTTCGTGCGTCGAAGGTTCCGTGACGGAAAGGTTCGAGTACGTCACGCCGAACGCAAGATTCAGCGGCCGCAGAGGAGCGTTCGTGCGATCCGACACGATCCCAACGATTGCAGGCAAGGAAGCACGTGCGAGAAGCACCACGACGTCAACGAAGACGTAAAAGAAAGAAGCGCGAGACGAACGCGGCAGGAGGATTCGAACGATTCACGTCAGCTTGCTGCATGTTCGGTTCTGTCCATCCCCTCTCGTCGCGTCGTATTTCCTCTCTTTCCCACCACCTCTGCCATCTTTTCCAGGCAGCACGTGCTTCGTCGGATGGATTCCCGCTTGCTCTCGCCTCGCGATTTTTTTTTTCTCTTTTTCTTTTCGTCTTCGGGTCTCGTTCCTGCTTCTTTCGTAGCTACGTGCACTTGCACCGACCTCCGAAGCACGACGTCTACCGTTCCACCCTCTTTCCCAGCCTTTCGAATCCGAAACCGTCCTCCACCACGTCCGACGTCCACACGACGTGTGCATTGCACCGCGTCTCGTTCGAATCGCGTTCGTCTTCCCTTCCGATTCCGTGCTGCGCTTCGTGGCGTCTTCCCGCGTCCGTTTCTCCCGTTTTTTTTTCTCCCATCCCCTTCTTCGCCTCGTTGTGCGCACGTACATCTGCTGGATGAGCGTGCGGCGCTCAGGCACGTCCGCTTCGCTGTGCCAAGTGCGCCATGCCGTGGCGCTCATCGCGCCTCGTGGCGTGGGCGAAGCCAGGGCGGCGGATGGGGTGAGGGACCGGGCCAAGCCAGGGAAAAAGGATCCCCAGTACAGGAGGAGAAGGGAGGGGGGAGTCCCGTTCCCCGAGCGCAGAGGGACGGGATGGGGGATCCCTTCGTCAGGGGTTGCAGGGAGAGGGGGGTCCGAATCACCGGGATGGATGGTGGAGGGGAAAAGGCCTCCCTTGTGGGATCGAAAGTCAGGGAGGGTGGTGAAATGCCTCCCTTTCGGACGATCGGGAGAAAGGTTCCCCTCCCGAAGCGATCGCTGATACGGGGGGTAGGAATCCCTTCCAGGGCCCCTCCCGGTGGTGAAACCGACTCCCTTGTCTGTTGTCTTCTCAGAAAGGGGATCGATATCCCCGAAGAACCAACCGATGGGGATTCGGATCCCCTCTTGGGACAGAACCCCGCGCAAGGGTGCAGATTTGCCCTACGAGCCTGGGTCCGGTGGACTCGCCCTCCGTATCGCTTTCACGATGAGGACGCCTTCCTGATCGACAAACGGAGGACTCGCGATCCCCCGACCCAGGATCGACGCATCCGACCCATCCAAGTGCTGGAGATCGAACGGGGAAATCGATGCCCCTCTTCTGGAAAAGCCTCAGAAGGGATCCCTTCTCCCCGTGATCCGGACACAAGGCCTGGGATCCACCCTGGACCAAAATGGATGGATTCCAACCGTCAACATGGAGGAGAAACAAGCACGTGGCAAGCAGGTGGATTTTGGACCAGTGTCGGAAAAAGAACCTGTCAAGCAATGGCGGAATCAACGGACAAGGAAACAATCAATTCACCAACCAAATCGAACGTGGGTAAGATTGATCACCATGCATGAACCAAGTGGGGGCGCTCCAAGCACCATGCAAATGGAGCAGTCATGCAACCAAGCGCAAGCGTTGCAGGACGTCCCCTGAAACGGATCCATTGAAGACGCACAACTCTCCCCCATCCATGTGCGCAAAAATGTTCTTCCGAAGTGGAAGGTTGGACAAAACAACTATGGGATTCAACAGGTAATCATACACAGGAAGCGCTGAGGCAGTCGTGTTCCGGAACTGTTCGAAAGTGTCCATGAAGTTCAATCTCGGACCTGAAGTACTTGCAGGGGGCAGGGCAAAGTAGCGGCCCTGTTGGAAGGAATGTAAAGTCATCCATAACCACCACTGGTGCCGCATCCCTGGCATAGCCGCCAAGAACTGGTTGTAAGAAAGCTGGGGCAAACAGGTGGAGAATTCAGCAAGTTGCAACTGGCGGGCTGTCCAGCTTTGAAAGCCCCTCCACTCCTCAGACTCCAAGATTATTGCACCAGGAGCAACAAGTTGGTGGCCAGTCCAACCGTCCATAGACTTGAGACCTTCACTAACGAATGGCTGATACAGGCTTAGTCCCAGAAGACGCGGGTGCTGCTTCCTTGTCTCGACCAACCCATCCACAGCAACTTGTAACGTTTGCCACAGGTGCTGAGGGAGATTGCTAGCAACATCCATCACAACCACAACACCTGCACCCTCATCACTGCGCACCATGGGTTCGCCGCTCCATTTTGTCAACATCTCTAAATATGAAACAGATGCGACTGTCATCTTCGTACCATGTGTCCAATCGAAATTTTCAACCGCATTTTGTCGATCTGATGAATTTGACGCAGCGCCTACATACAAGGGTGTCCGCTCATCCACCACGTGTACTGTTAGGTCAACATTAACCTCAGGCTTTCTTCCAAACAGACCGCTATGGAGAGCTGTCAGCGATTGTTCAAGGCAAGAGAGGCAGCCTATGTCGACGAGATAGATCTTCACTCTGTGATTCCTCCAGGCTACTTCTGGCTTATTGCTCGAAAGAGTGTCCACCTTGCAGAAAAAGTCTCCATCGACCATCCAAAGCCCCCATTCCTTGAACCGCTCGATCTTTTTGTCCTTCCCTTTGATCCAGTTGTTGTGAATGATAGCCGGAACAAGGCCTTGAAGCTGTGGCGCTTTTTGCTCAAAGAACCGTCGGCCATCAGGGAAAGAAAGTGGTGGGAGCAAGCAGTGCGAAAAATCCGCATGCTTTGCCGCGTGTCCTTTCCCCAAGCGATTGATGCACTCTTGTTCTGTGTACATGCTCACGTCATAAGTGCCCAACCTATGGCTTGCAATGAATTCCATGTTGGACTCCTGGCATTCAATTACCTGCTTCCAAAATCTTACCCCAGCTGGTCCACCCCGCACAACCACCAGCCCCCCCGACATGCTTGTCTCTTTATGCGTTTGGCCAGATAAAGTGCAGTCTGGCCGGAAGTATGGAAGTGGATTCTCGAGCCAAATTGTATCAAGATCAGCAATAACCGCATGAAAGCCAGCGGTGACCACCGATAGCACGGCATTTGTGCGGAATGTCATGGTATCCTGGAATTCCTTCGAACCGTACTCAACTGCAGCCCTCTTCCTTGGGGCCCTGTGTTGCAAGAATGCAGTGCATCCTTCCTGAAGGGCGATGTTGTAGGAGAAACCATCCTCAGCCAAGACCATGAAGTTCCGAAAGTCGAACAGCCTTGACCAGCACAGCCAATTCTTGAAAAGATCTATATAGCCAGAATTCACGGTCAGTAAGACGATGTAGCCATCTTGTGACACACGCCGGTGGATCAATACATCCATCTCGACTTCAGTATTTTGAAATGTGGTGCAGTCATACAATGAGCATCCCTCAGCAATTACGATGTCTGAGTTTGTTATTTTGCCCATCTGAAATTTTTCCCCTGTGCTTCTGTGTGCCAAGTAGTTGTTGTAGGCAGATGCAGGTCGGAATTTGGCCATCATCTGTGTCTGTGCTTTATCCTGATGCAGAATCAGAACAGATTTGGAAATATCTATCACCTGCACGATGGCTTCGGACATGAATTCTGAAAGCAGCCAGTTGTCCCACCTCCAGTTTCCAGCCACAAAGGGAGGGAATTTCCGTCGTGGTCGGTCTCCAACCCTGTACACAAAGACATCTATGCCCCATTCCCCGTGCTCCTCTCCTACTTTGCGCAGCTCTTTTGTGATGGATCTTGTCCCAAACAGGGATTCTAGGGTGACAGATAGCAAGTCTGAAACTTGTATATCGACCCTCTTGCCAACCAGTAAGAAGTGTGGAAGGAATGTAGTGGCCCACTCGACCACCGAGATGAAGTCAGTGGACAGAATAATGTCTCCATTCACAAAGGAAAAGACCTCTGTCAACGCTATCCTTTCACCCTCTTCAAAAATGCAGCTCACGATCGGCCTGTTTGTCTTTGGATGGAAACAAGGCACCTGACGGCAGTTGATACTTCCAAACACGTCCGCTAGGAAAGGACAATCGTTTCTGTCGTCTGCAAAAACGATGACATTCTCAGCAGGCAGCAAGTGCAAGAAGCTTGTTATTGACTTCCACTCAATGGCGTTTTTCATCCCATGCTCGTCCAGCCCTTTCAATTCTCTTACATTTATCGTAGTTGCGAGCGTTAGGTGCTGGAACTTCCCACGATCTTGCGGTCGATCTTGACCTGATGCAATATTCGAATGAAACAGGCTGGCATTTCTTGGATCGTCCACAGTCGCCGGTCTTTGCAGATGGCTGGGAGGTGCGAAGTTCTTCCCTTGGATCTCAGTTGCACCCTCGGATGTAGATCCGTAGGCTGGCAGGACAGGGCCGTTCTGTTGAGCCTCAACGCAGGAGCATCTGGAAGCCAGACAGTAAATAATCAGGGCCTGGATCCATCCTTGCACAGGCAGGGTTTTCGAACTGCCGCACCGTGCCCTTGGTTTCACATGGCAGTGCATCGTCTGATGCTCCTTCCTCGTCGTGAAGTGTCCAAGCCACGGACGAATTCGTCCAAGAAAGCGCCGGTCTACCTGCAGGAATTCTTTTCAATGCGTGCTCCACGTCACTCATCTCCTCGCCAATCTCGCGCGTGGAGTGTTCGTCGAGGAGCGCAGGAGCGCTCGGCAAGGAGCCGCCTTCCCCAAGACCGTGGTGTCCTCCCAGTGTGACCAAGGTAGTAGGGTCCACCTTTGTGACATCTGACTGGGGTCGCCCCTGCCATCCAGGCTGGTAGCAAGCCTTCTTGCACGGTTCGAGAACGAGGGAACCCAGAAGAGGGATCCGAAAGGGGCTGCACGTGCGTGTAGGAGGGACCCTTGGAGGCGAAGCAATGCAAACCAATCGGTGGAACAATGCCTCCGAGGAACTGCGGAACCGGAATAGCACTCTCGGATGCCCATCGATCACTTGAAGGGTGGAAGAGCAAGTAGCATAGATGCAAGAACATCCCAATGCTACCTCGTACATTGCGCTACGATCCGTTACGGAATAGCATGGATCCTGCGAAGCAAATCCCAAGCATCGGCGATCGGAACGCTTCCGTCCGAACTCCCTCCCACGAATGATTGAGCGATCTCCGGTCCCAAGGAAGGACTTGAATGAAGTTTCGCACAACACATACACCCCTTGTGATGCGTTTGAATTTTGCAAGGCATCACTCTGCCTCAAGAAACGAATAGACGAGCAATTAGCATACGTTGTGAAGCCGATATTTTACAAAGTGTCATAGTAGAGTCAATAGTCCCACTTGTCCACATCAGCGTTTCTGACGTGTAGGCAGAGCAACTTTAAAGGATGCCATTTTGTTGGCAAACATCGCCCATCCGTGGACAATATCTTTCCCTATCGCACGAATTCGAGCCACCTTCTTCCTTGTCACTATTGAAACCAGTTTCGTACACTTGTGCTCCCTATTCTCTACAAGTACCTTTGGCACGGTATTAAGAAGCGATATCCGGATCCAAACGTGGCGATCCATCACTTGTTTTTGCCTGGTGCAGTTCACAGTGCACAATGCAAAATAATGTGTCCTCTCTTTTGCTATAGCACCCATGTCGCAGTCATTCATATGCTTGATTGCATTATGAATGCGGTGTAGATTTGTTTGTGCGGTTTTGGAAGTACAGCTCGAGCGTTGGATTCTTTCCAACTTCGTTCGGATGCTTCCACGAACGTGATTACAACTTTCAAAGATGCACATGGGGAAGGATGGATCGGTCGGTGCGTTTTCGAATTGCTTTGTTCCCATTCTTCGAACTTGTTAGCTATGCTCATGCATCCCGAGAGGGTTGTTCGTACAAGTGATTTCCCAAAGCTAGAAGTGGGACCCCTTCCTTTTCGAGTGTCTCCCATTCGAGTTCCTCGCGTGTCTTCTCGCAAGGACGCGCGTCCATGCTTCCACGGGTGCATGCCCCTCCAAGGCTGGGCCAGCCTAGGTCGCATTCGGTTCGTCCACCGAGACACACACCCCCGGTCCTACCCCCTCCCCTTTTGCTACAGGGGCGGCATTTCGGGGGTCTTTCCTGGTGGGCGAGCGAGGGACCAGAGCTTATCCATTCCGACGACGGCGATGCCGACGACGACGGCCATTCGCAAGCTCAAGGTGCGCGAAGAGGGAAGAGGAGGGGCATGAGAGGGGTGCAGAAACGCACAGGAAGCGACCTGGGCGGCGGAAGAGGGATCCAAGCGGCCACGGGACGGACAGGTGGCTGACGAGACCGTGGTCGAAGACGTCCACGAGCTTCGAGAGAGGCAGCAAACCAGTGCGGAGATCGATCGTGGCGAAGAGTGCGGCGGGTGAACAGGAGAGACACATTCGGGAAGAAAAACTCGCATCGCATGCGATGCGGACGTCCAGGAGGCAGTCGTTGCAGTGGCTGGCCCTGCCAGGTGCGGCAGTAGCCGTGGACGAGCTGTGGAAGCCCGCGCGTGCACTGGCAATCGAGGACGACGAAGAGGACATGCCTGTACTCTGTGACAAAGCTTGCGTGGCCAATCTCGACAAACTACCCCTGGAAACTACGCCCAGTGGACTGCAGTATCGCGACATCAAAGTCGGACAAGGTCCAACGCCACCGGTGGGATTCCAAGTGACGGTGCATTACATCGCCATGTTTCCCGACGGGAGGGTTTTTGACAATTCGTTTCTCCGCCGTGAACCCTATGACGTGCGTATTGGTACTGGAATGCTTGTGCCTGGCCTGGATGAAGGGATCCTTACCATGAAAACTGGAGGTGTTCGCAGGCTGTATGTCCCTGGAGAGCTTTCCTTCCCCAAAGGACTGCCGCCCGCACCAGGCCGTCCACGCCTTCAACCGTACAGTCCCTGCATGTTTGATGTGCAATTGCTGTATGTCCCTGGGTTCGATTTGGAAGATTATGTGGAAGAGGAATCGGCTGGTGACATCGCTGCAGCAGTAGAGGGCAAGATTGATGATCAGTGAAATTTTATGAAAGATGTATTCATACCGCGAGACTCGATCCATTCACCTGTTCTAAGGTCAACAAACGGCGCAATCGTGGTAGATGTGGGCAAACAAGAATGCGTTACAGCAGCATCAACAGGAAAGAGCCAGTCTCTGTATCCATCAAAGGATGAACACACGCGGCTGTCTACATATCATTCTATCTCTTTTTGGTGCCTCGCAAGGCTTGCTGGTACAACTCTTCGAACTGCTCAACCAGCACACAGCTGCGACTCACAAAGACTTGGAATTTTTCCATTGCCGATGTTTCCGTCTCTCCTAGTCTAGCCAAAAACGCCTCCCTACTGGGGAGCGTGTAGATTCCCGCCTTGACTGCTAGTTTCACTGGCAGAATGTGGTATGGCTCCAGGGCCATCTTGTAAGCCTCTGACGCGGCTGCGCTGAGCTTCAACTCTGGACTTCCCAGCATCTTGCAGAACAAGATATGGACGAACCTGCATCCGTTCTTGAGGCCTTGCAGATTCCTTGTCGTTCCATTTTTCTTGCGCATGGTCCCGGTGTCCAGCCCATACTGGACGACGAGTTCCACCGTCGGGAACTCTTCTGCCGCAACGGCCACGTCCCTTGTCTTGTGCTTGAAATCGTCGGCTGCAAAGGCGAAAACAGGACCTAGATACTCGAACAATGGGAACATGCGTTCACAAGCTGAAGCGAGGTCTGCCGTGCCTACTCCACCGACACCTCGTTCCTGCACTTGTCTCTGGAGCGGTTCGAAGGCTTCCACGAGATCCCGCAGCGGATCTTCTTTCTCCATCACTTTCATCTTGCTTCTTGGCACTGTTGTCGCTGCTTTTCTTCACACTCTGATTCTCTGCTGCACGGCACACCGACGACGCACCCGCTGCAGGCGTTTCCAATCGAGCTTCGAGAGCGTTTTGAGGCAAAGACGGTGTTCCTGGAAACCCAAGAAGAGTGACGCCACGTCCAAGATCGATGCTGGAGCGTACCAAAGCACCAGGATCGACTGCTTGTGGCGTCAGTGGCGCTGGTTGAGGCGCTGCAAGCGGCACAAGCACCGTTTGGGAAAGATGCAAGGTCCACCGGGCGGAGAATCCGGACCCGAACTTTGCTTCAATCCCGTCCACTGATCCTTTGGAATCTTTGGAACGTGTTGAAGATGCGCGAAGCGCCTCTCGATCGCGCTGCGACGTCCAAACGCGCGCGAACGTGTGGCTTCACAACGAATCGTTGTGAAATGACCATCGTCGATCTCACCCACACAACCACGGCCCTGATCCTCGACAGCACATGTCAAATTGTCCACCGCAATCGAGGGATTTTGTCGACGAGATGTCACAGCACGGGCTGGGATTGCAGAGGAGAGCCTCGGGCGGACCCTTTCGGGTCCGTTCGTTCTCCCATCGGACATTGGTTTCTTTTCGATTGGAAGAGGGGTCCGGTTGGAAATGAAAATACTGGAAAGGAAAAAGGAAGAGTAAGGGAAGCACGCCGACAAAATTGTGCATTTTCAGGCGACGCGATGCGCGCGTGCTTCGCCGCGCCACGCGGACAAGCGTGCACGAGACGCGACGTTCGCGTCATGGCGGCCTCGGAAGCAAAGCCAGAGACCACCATCCGGAGGCACCCGCCCTCAGGCGCGGCCACGCAGCCGTGCGGCGTGATGCAGTTCCGCGTGGACGTGGAAGGCAACAAGCCGAGGAACATCCTCGAGGAGATCGTGTGGTACAAAGACGTGGAACTCACCAGCAGAAAGCAGAGGCTTCCGCTCGCAAACCTCATGCAGATGGTCAAGGTGGCGGCTCCTGCGAGGGACTTCGTCGGTGCACTGCTTGAGAAGCGAGAGAGCACCGGCTTGCCGGGACTCATTGCAGAGGTCAAGAAGGCCTCGCCCAGCAAAGGGATCATTCGCGAGAACTTCAATCCCGTGGAAATCGCCATGGCCTACGAGGAAGGGGGGGCTGCTTGCTTGTCCGTGCTTACCGATGAGAAGTTCTTCCAGGGAGGGTTCGAGAATTTGAAGCTGATCCGGAACGCCGGCGTGCGTTGCCCGCTGCTCTGCAAGGATTTCATCGTGGATGCCTACCAGGTATTCCTGGCTCGAGCGATGGGAGCGGACGCTATCTTGCTGATTGCTGCTGTCTTGCCCAACCAGGACCTTGCATACCTCACCAAAGCGGCCAAGAAACTTGGCATGGTGGCCCTGGTGGAAGTGCACACGTCGGAGGAAATGGAAAGGGTGCTGAAACTCGACGACATCGACTTGCTGGGCATCAACAACAGGAACCTAGAGGACTTCACGGTGGACCTCCATCGAACGGTGGACCTCATGGATGGTCCGATGGGGGACCAAGTCAGGGAACGCGGCATCACCGTGGTGGGTGAATCTGGAATCTTTGCACCTGCAGACGTGAAAGTTTTGCAGGATGTGGGTGTTGGTGCGATTCTGGTGGGCGAGTCGATTGTGAAACAGGGAGACATTGCCACCGGCGTGCGGAACTTACTACAGAAGGTGTAAGATAGTTTTCATTCCACGCAGGGTAAACCACGAGCATGTATCGCTACCTCGAGGCAGGACAAATGCATGCGTACAACAACGCACGCTTCCCTGCGCAACAATTCTTCGGGCACTTTTTCTATCGGAAATTCTCACTGGCCCTTCTTGGTCCACATGAAGGTAGGCTTTTCGCACTTGGGGCTGCACACGGGTTGGTGCGTGCAGACCGGAACGTACGCAAGGGTGTTGAAAGCAGCATCGCCTTTGCCATTGTTCTGGGACTTGCGACACCAGTACTCCCAAGCATCCTCGGGGACGGCAACGCCGCTCTGCGTCGGAACGTCACGTTGGTTCGCCTCGTCAGCTCTCGCACACGTCGCCCATATCCCGCGTGAAACCGTTCGAGCGATCGTTTCCGTTTCCATCCGCCCTCGTTCGTCCGGCTCTCTCTCCCTCGCTTCGGTTTCGTTCCCGTTCCCCGTGGCGTCGGTTCGCCTTCTTCGGCCGCCCTTCCGCACCGCTGCGTCCCACATGTCGGGCCCGAGGGGCTCGTCCAGGGAATCCGTGTCTGCCATGGCACGTCTGTTTCGCCTTTCGGATCGACCAAACTTGCGCACGCGCTCCTGCCAATCGCGACGTCGTTCGACGAGATGCACCGGGAGAAATGACCACGGTCCCTTCTCTCTCCCTCTCTCCCTCCCTGACCTCTCCCTGGGGATTGTAACGCTCCCCCTGAACTCGTGGGAAGTTAACCCCAAGGGGGAGGTCCAGGGGGGACCCAAGGACACGGGAGTTTCTTCTCGCACGGCGGGGTCCGATGGGAGAGGGTGGCGGTGGAAGCAGGAGACGCGCCGTGGAGCCGAATGTGGGATCGAACGGACGCGGTTGGATCCAAGGTGAGCAAGACAGGATCCCAAAGGGCACGTGCGACTTCCTGTCCGATGGGACGTCCAAAGAACAACTCACCAAAACCCATGACAGACCAGATCCCAGGAAATTAACCCCGGGTTCAGCGATCCTCGGCCTAAGAGGGGAAGAGGGAGTCCAGACCCAACCTCGGAAGTTAAGCCAAAGTTAAGCGTCGCGGGAGAAGCATGGCGCGTCGCACGCGCACCGACGAAGCCAGGTGGACGGAAATGGCGCTGCAATGCGTGTTTCAAGGAGGTTGGCTGGACGTACAAGACATGTCGCAACTGGAAGGAACCTCCAAGGCACTCAAGGCGCGTGCAGAGACCTGGTGGGAGGAATTGGACCAAGTGGATGTGGACAACACGAGCACAGAAACGCTCAAGGCGGTCAAAACCATCGTCAAGAAGTGCAGGAACCTCAAGAAAATCTCCCTCAATCGCGTGGCTCACCTCCAGGAAACCTACATCCAGCAATGCGTGCAACCCAAAGTGCAAAGCCTCACCATCACACGGAGCAGAAGATTGACGGGAGAGACCCTGCATGCCATGCTCCGAAATTTGGAACACTTGGAGCTGCTAGACGTCAGTGGCTGCATCAAGATCATGCACATGGATCTGGAGAAATGCCTGGAGCTCCCAGCACTCAGGAGACTGAAGGTGCTGCGCGTTGTGGATCTTCCCATCAACACGTGGACCATGAGCCACCTCCCTATCCTCTGCCCCGATCTGGTAGAACTGGACGCGGGATGCAGCAGTTTTAAACAGTTGGTCTGGGAGGACGGGTCGCGACGGGATGTTTCATTGCAAGAACGGAGGGAAAAAATCGTGGAGAAGCTGGGCAATCTCAATCTAGCTCGCAACAACGGCGTTAACACGAAAGTAGACGACGGGGAACGTACATGGAACGTTGAAAAGCTCCTTCTCTCAAACCGAGGGATGTATGAAGAAGACTTGATCCACGGATATCCTAGATGCCCGAACCTCATAGAACTGGACCTTTCCTACAATGACCTTTGTGACAATGTCGTTGTTGAAATTGCTCGTCATTGCAGAAAGTTGAAGGTGCTGAAGCTGAGTGCATCCCTTGGTTTTCAGAAAAGACTGAGGGATGAATCCCTGCTAGTCATTTCACAGAATTTGCCAGAATTGATGGAGCTCCACCTACATCAGCAGGAACACTTGACCGGCCACGGGCTACAGGATCTTGCGGCATTGCAAAACCTCAGGAAAGTAATCATCTCGAGAAACCACCAGATAACCACGAAAAGTGTCCTTTCCATGATCAGGGATAGTAGACCAGATTTCACTCTTACGCTTGTGCGTTGCAAGCGAGTGAGCACAAAAATAAACAATCACCAAATCATCATCCAATGATAAGACTCGCATGTACAGGAACGACATGGCCCGTGACTCCAGTGCTTCGTACTCACTCCAGCCTTTTAAGAATGTACTCTTGGGACTGGGCCTCTTCTTTGCGTTTCCTTATTCGAGCTGAACGACGAGTTCCTGTCGAAGTTGGTGATTCCACAATACCAGCTTCTGAGACACGCAAGGAGCGCTTGGCGCCGTTTGCGTCAGGATCCCCTTCTTGGGCTGAATCAGCGTCTGCCTTTTGCTCGGGCTCCTCTTTGTCGGACCGAGTGCCACTTGCTTTTGCGGAGGCCTTGTCTTTTTTTCCACCTGTTCGTTTTCCTGTCCTGGTGGGTCTCGACTGCACATCTGTGCTGCCATCAAGGGATTTCTTTTTCCTTGCTTTGGTTGGGATGGTCGATGCTTTTTTCGCCTTCTTCGGTTCCTGTTCTGTGGTCTGAGAGGTGTTCTTACCCACTTTGCGAGGCCTTCCACGCTTTTGGGCAGGACGAGTAACGGATACCATTTCCTCCAAAGCTTTGGCTTGATGGGGAGCAGGAGTGTGTACAGCTTCTTCCGCGTCCGTCCTATTGCGCCTGGGTCGCTTGGACGCAGGGACGCCCTCATCATCAGACACCCAACTTTGGGATTTTTCTTCCTTGTGTGAAGATGCACCCGTACGTTTGGATGGCTGAGGCGTTCGCATTGCTGCATCCGTGACCATGGTCGCACCTGGAGTGGCTTTTGCTGGCGTTCCCTCCACAGCTTGCACTGTCTCAGCACCGGCTTCGGCGTGTTGAGAGGTGCTGGTTGAGCGCAGCTCGGCTAGGCGGGCACTTCTCCGCAAAGAAGAGGGTGTTGGATGGCCTTCAAATTCGTCTCTGTCCATTTCTGAAGGAGCTGCTTTGTGTGGTGTATCCTGCTGCTTTTCGACTGTCCCGTGTTCTTCCGGTTCGGACAACAGAAGCTCTTCTTCACCTCCTTCTTGGCTCACTTCAGCAACATGGGTCCTTTTGGCCAGCTCTGCTTCCTTTGTTCCATTTGCACGTTCAGCACGGGCAGATATTCGAGGAGCCTTGTCCTCGTTTGCTTTGTTCGTTTCGGTAGCAGCCTGTGTATCTTCAGCCACAGGTTTCATCGCCTTCCCTGCCTCCTTGTTAGTCTCTGCCAAGCCGTCTGAATCTCTCCTGTGCTCTCTCTCGGGCGTCGCCGCAAGGGCTGCTTCCTTGGCTTGCAGTTCAGCACGCATTTTGTCCACTTCTTTCCGAGCACGATCGAGTGTTTTCTCTTTTTCTCGCCATTTCTTGTCCGCTTCTTTCTGTCTGGTCTTGAGCTGTTTGGCTGCAGCATCCGCTTCTTTCTCTCTCTTTTCGAGGGCTTGTTCTTTGCGCTTCCAATCCGTTTCCAGTTTCGTTCTTCGAGCTTCCCACGCTTGTTCTTCCCTTTTCAGGGCCGCTCGCTTGGCTTCCAGCTCCTCCCATTCCGCCTGCACGCTTTGTTTCTCTCCTTTCCACCTCTCCGCTTCCTGCTCCCACTCCTTTTGTTGGCGTGCACGCTCTTTCCATTCGTCTTCTTTCTGCATCACGGATTGTTCCCAGGATTCCTTTTCCCGTTCCCAAGCTTCAATTCGTCTTTCTCTCTCTTCCCATTCCTTCTCTTTCATCCCCTTGGACCGTTCCCATTCTTCTTTCGTTCGTTCCCATTCTTTCTGGAGGCGTTCCTTCTCTTCCCATTCCTTCTCTTGTTGCATCTTCCCTCTTTCCCAGGTTTCGTGGTCTCGTTCTGCTTCGGCCAGCTTCCGATGCAGCTTCTCCCTCTCCGCTTCCATCGTTTGCAGGAGCCGGCGGTCTTCTTCTTCCTGTCTTTTCCACGTCTCTTCCAGCTCCTTCCTGGCTCTGCGTTCGCGATGCAGCTCGGCCTGTGCTTCTCTCAGCTTGTCCTTCCACTGCGCCTCCGCCGTCCACCAACGTTCCTGTTCGCGGTTGGCTTCGCCCAGGGCCGCTTCCAGCGATTCGCACTGCATGCGTGTCTTTCTCGTCAGCCTCCATCCGTCCCTTTCCGGAAGGCACGTGCGACGCTTCCGCGGCACGCGACGGCGCACCTCCATGGTGGCGCGCTTCAGCCTCGTGGCCAGATCCTCGGCTTCGGCGCGCGAGATCTCGCCTTCCCTGACGATGGCGCCGGCCTGGTGGAACCTGGTCCATGCAGACGCCATCCTTGGCCTTCCACTGGGATCCAGGAGGGCGCCGAAAGGCGGCGGCGATGGCGGACGCGACGCGCGCGACGGGATGGAATCGATTCTGCCGACACTCCTGCCCATCCCAGGGAGTTTCTTCTCTCCAGGATTGGGTTTCATCAGGGAAGAGGAGGAAAGGACCAGTGGGATGGGTTTTATTCGGTGGTGAAGGGGGTGGTGAAGATCACCACGAGGACCGTGCAAGAGCATGGACAACGTGGACGTGCCATCCAAGGCAGGTCCTGGATCAGGCGTGGATGGAGGCGGGAGGGATGCAAGGGCCTGCAGATGCAGGACGCCAGCCCTCCCGTGCCATCTGTCCCAGCGGTCGAAGCAAGGCAAGCGGGATCCAGGACAAACGTCCCCTTCTGAAGGAACCAAGCCAGGCCACCGGCAGGACCATCGGAACGCACCTTCGATCCGTGCCCGACCGTCGGTCCACCCATGCGCCTGTTCGACCCGAAACCACACCCATCCATCCTGCCAAGAAAGGGCCAATGCACAAACAAGCATCCTTCCCCATGGACGAGGCAGCATCCAGGAACCCGGTGGAACTCCATCTCGAACACACGGGTCATCGAAAGTACAGTCCCATCACCTTCTGTGTGGGGTTGAATCCAGCCAGCACCAGGAAGGGCGTGGAGATCACCGCCGCGACCAGGGGGAGCAGGAACGTCTCTGTGCCTTGCAAGAAGGGCAAGGCATTG
The DNA here is from genome assembly GCA_020975725.1 of Picocystis sp. L7. Taxonomy (NCBI): domain Eukaryota; kingdom Viridiplantae; phylum Chlorophyta; class Picocystophyceae; order Picocystales; family Picocystaceae; genus Picocystis; species Picocystis sp. L7. Next base: position 100,593 of record QXJR01000018.1, on the reverse strand, counting down.
TATCCCAAGAACGTGATGTAGAAGTAATAGCACATGGCCGTTCCGTAGAGGAGGCACGAGAGCAAGGTCCCCAGGAACGTGCGTGACAGCAGGATCGGGCACAGGAAGAACTGCACCACGTACAGGAGCACGAAGAGCGGAAAGAAAGCGTTGCAGTGCACGTCGAAGGCGTACAGCCATTCGACGCGTTGTTCCACCGCGTGGCTCGGCGACGAGGCCTTCAGCTTCCGATTGGCCAGGGTCCACGCCGTCGTCGCCAGGACCGCTCCTACGGCCAAGAAGTCCACTCCCACCGCCCAGAACACCGTGGAGATCAACCGGATCACGTTCGCGTTTCCGAAGGCGGCGTAGAAGGCGCACGCCGCGGCTGCTTGCAAGGCGCAGCAGACGGCCACGAAGGCCGGATCGTCTCTGGCCCATTGGTTCTTGGTCTGCTTGTGGTAGGTGGCGTGTCGATAGGCGGTCTTCGGAGACGTGCAGAGCTGCATCATGAGCCACACGCTGTATTCGATGTCCATCTGTCGCGGTCGAAACACGCGACGCAAGTAGCTCGTGGCGGACGACGGTGGGACGCTGGATCCGCTCGACGCGCCCCTCGGACGCGTCGCAGGAGCCGCACCGCGTGCGCCTCGATGCGTGGGAAGCATGGTGATCCTCCCTTCCGCCTCCAAGTCCCTCTCCAACCGCGAAGAACGCGCTCCGAACGCGTCGAGATGCGCCTTTCCCGTCGAATCCGACGCGCGTCTCTCCCTCAACCTCTCTCTCCCCCTCTCCCCCTCTCCCCCTCAACCTCTCTCAACCTCTCAATCTCTGTCCCTCTGTCAACCTCCCTCTCTCAACCTCTCAACCTCTGTCCTTCTCTCAACCTCTCAGCCTCTGCCCTTCTCTCAACCTCCCTCTCAGCCTCCGCCCCTCTCTCAAACTCTCTCTCAACCTCCCTCTCTCAACCTCTCAGCCTCTCCCCATCTGTCTCAACCTCAACCTCCCTCTCTCCCTTGTCCCTCTCCCTTGTCCCTCTCTCTCTGTCTCGTCCTCTCCCAGTCTCGCTGTGTGTACTCGAACTGGACCCTCTCTGTCCGTCCGTCCTCGGTCATCCCCTCCTGGCACTCACTCACGGGACCCAACAGGCCCCCCGGCCCTGCCCCGGAGAGAGGGAGTTTCTTCTCTCAAAGGAAGGAAGGGAGGGGACAGGCGGGGGCAGACGGCAGGGACAGGCCGTTCGCACGAGGAACCACCGTGGGAGAGAGGAGGTGGCGGAATCGAACGGAGTGGAGTGGAATGGAGACATCGCCGAGAGTGGATCCGAGCGTGGGACGTGGATGGATGGCGTGGGAGACAGGAGAGGACAGCGGTTTGGGACGAGAACACGTCCATGGGCTCTCTCCCCACCGTTTCTAACCTGGTGGTTTCGACCCGAGCGGATCGTGCCCGTCCGGTTCGACCGAGGAACGCCCTTCTCCGGTCCGGTTCGAACCCGTTTCGAATTCCCTTTCGAATGGGAACCGCGTCGGGTTCGTCATACGGGTCCGAATGGAAGAGGAAAGAAAAAGGGGAACCGTAAGGAAGGTCGAAAGGGATCGGTTCGGGTTCGAACCCGTTTCGAATTCCCTTTCGAATGGGAACGTGGACCGGTCCGAGGTCGTCGAGGTTGACTCACGTGACCGCGTCGCATGGACGTCCTTTCGCGGCACGTCGAAGCGCATCGAAAGGCGAACCATGGACGAAGGAACGTTCCGTCGATGCCTGGATGACGTGGAAGATCCAACCACGCACTCGAAGGAAGCGGAAGGAGACGCGGTCGATGCACCTGGCACGCCACATGTCGCATGTCCACCTCCGACGCACGCCGAAGCGCTCGAAGGCGTGGTCGCGCAATACGACCTCATCTTCAGCCTGACCAAGGAGCTGGAAGACGCCAACGCCGCCATCTTCCGAGCCGAAGAGGACATCATCCGGCTGCAATTGGATGCGGAGGAGAGACCGACGAACGAAGAAGCGGACCGCGCGAACGTCGACGACGAAGCAACCACGATCAACCAAGCGTCGGAAAACGATGCCACGGCGCACGAACGCGAAGAGGAGCGCCAGGATCGATTCGAAAGTGCGAAAGAGGTGCAGGAGCGGGTGACCATCCGCCAGGAAGCGGTGGAAGCCGCCACGAACCGACGCGAGAAGCTCGCGCTCCAGAAGCGGATCCTGGCCTTGGAACAACAACTCGAGAAGGAATCTCGAGCGCACGAGGCGCGAGAAGACGTGCGAGAGAAGCTCATTACGGTTCGAGGTCGGTTGTTCGAGAAATCGAAGTCGGCGGCGAACGCGACTTCGGTCGCGGCCAGCAGCTCGCAACCTTGGTCCGAATCCGACGACGTGCGATCCATCGTCGGACCACTGGAACACATCCTGGGAGAGATGTGTGCCGGATGGAGCAACGTTCCCGAGTCTTTGCTTCGATGCATGGAATTGTTGCAGCAGAGAGAAATCGGACCGACAGATGCGATGCGCTTGGAGGAGATGCTGGTTCACATCCGAACCCTGGTCGTGAAACACGTGAATCCTCTCGTCCAGCAATTACAACGCAGCGAAACAGCCGTTCGAGACTTTGTGCAGCAAGTCGGCATCCTGCAGAACACAATGTCGACCTATGTGTCCAAGTTGGACAATCACACCCGACAGGTTTCGGAGTACCATGGTTTGGTGGTGCAGGACGAGGCTGCCATCGACGCCATTCGCACCGAACTGGGGGAGAAGGCTGTGCTGCTGGACAAAACCACCGACCAACTGCACAAATTGCACAAGTTTGCAAGGGCAATTGGAAGGCAGAATTCGGTCAAGATGCGGGAAATCAACTCTTTAAAGCGACAGCTCTCCGTCCTCCACGATTCGCATAGGAAAAAGCAACGTGCAGTCCATGCTGTTGAGGGAGGATTGGGGGACATTGTGGACGGCATCGCCCATTGCAAAGGTCAGCTGCAAAGATTCGAGGACGACAATGGAACGATGTCTGGAGAGCTGGCAGGAGAGGAAGAAAAGTTGCAAGAAGCAATGCTCAACAGGAAATGCTTGGAAGGGGAACTTGTAGATATGGATCAGTCATACCATCACATCATACACTCCATTCGACAGTATGAGGGCCAGCTCCAGCAGATGATCGTTCAGCAGCAACAATCCATCGAGGAGATCAAACCCCTGACAAATACACTTAAAGACAACGAAAAACAGTACTCTGTGTGCGTGAAAGAGCGCGACATCTTGTACAAGCAGGAGACTGAATCACTCCATAAACTCTGCTCCCTGAAGAAGTTCTTACAGGGAAAGTATACGTTGGTCAAGCAGCATAGGCATCTCATGCTTGAACAAATCCAGGAAGAAACGAAAATGCAATTCTTGACCAACGAGCTTGGCATACCCATGAACATGCACCATTGGCGGAAACTGGAAAGAAACGATCCAGAAACATACAAACTACTCCAGAAAAGCATCGGGATGCAGAGGCAGCTGGTGAGAAAGACATCTGAACTTGCTGAGCAAGAGAGGCACTTTGACGAGAAGGAGTCTCGCTTGTTCAAGCTGCAGAGCTTGCTTGCAAGCCAAGTCACTCCCGATTATGAACAGGAGATGAGTGTCCTCCTCATCCAGCTGGAAGAGAAGGCCAAGGAACTACAAGACCTCACCGAAGAGGTGCAGCATTTGCGGAATCAAGCTGAGGAATCAGCAAAAAAGATCAGAATATTTATTGACAACATGACAAAGGACTGTGCCTGATCATATCTGCCCAGACATGTTGTGATTCGGGGGGGGAAGCAAGTGTGCTGTGCTTGTGGCTGCGGAACTCATTGCAGGCTATCTGCCTATCGCTTTTTCTTCCGCACTGGTGCCTTCTTTTTCGGACGGTTCCTTTCCAGCTGCTTCTCTTTCAATGCCCTTGACTTCCTCACCTGCTCAGGAGTCTTGAGTTCGCTCTTGGTCTTATTCGGTCCAGGCATCCTGTTCGTTTTTCTAAAACCTCTACGTTGTCCTGGATGTTCGGGTCTGAATAAATCCTCGTCTTCTTGACCCACCTTCGTCTTGGACTTCTTCACCCATGCTTCATAGATACCAGAAGGTCCTGCCTTTCGCTTGGATACTTTAGCTCCGCTTTCAGTGATGATTCGCTTCCCACTGGCCCTTACTTCTTCTCCTCCTTGAAGTTGAACGTATTTTTTCTTTCGTTTATCCCAATGGAATTGCCTTTTTCCCTTGCTCATGTCTTGAGCCTCATCTGCGACCAGGTCCATTACTGCCGATCGTATCTTGGAGGTCGAGGGATTGACAGCAAACCCCCTGTTTGAGTGCAAGTCTGGAGGGACGTTGCTTATGAAGTACTCCTTGTCTCGAAAACTATCCTCGTCGGCTTCGACGGGGGCAACAGGAGTAACCCGTCTTTTCGTCTTCCTGTGGACGTCTTCATCAACCACGAGTTTGATCTTGGAAGGGCCCTCTTCCGGGTCATCAGGAACCTTGCTTGCATGGCTTGAGCCTGCCGGTGCACTTTGATGAAGCCCCTTTTTCTCCTTATCTATGACTCCTTCGTGAATACGACGTTTTGTACTCATGATCGAATCTGCATCGACCACGTTCCCGTTTGCCTGTCTGCTGGAAGCAATCTGGCATTCAAAAACGGTAGCAGCGGGGCGATAGCTCTTTATTTTTTCCTTCATGTCCACCAGGTTCTTCGCCTGCTCCTGCAGGGCAATGCCTGGATCTGCGCTTTTCAAGAGCAGCGGGTGGACCCCCTCGTCCTTCATATGCTTGGCTCGTTTGCAGGATTCCTTGGATGCTGGTGGTCGCGTCTTCAGGTAAAGCTTGAAAGCGTTGCCGATGGTTTTGGTCAAGGAGGTCAGCTCTGCGTCTCCTTCGACTGCACTTTCCACTTTCCCATGCATTACGTCGACGAGTGACTGTGGAAATGCCCCGTAGCAGCTGATCTTCTCCTTCACACAATTCTCTTGCATCTCTCTCGCTTCTTCCGGCCCCGCGTCCCGTGGGATGCACTGGAGCGGTCTTCCCAGGAAGAGGTTAAGATCAATAAGGTAGGCAAGCTCCTCCCTAGTCAGAAGAGAAAAGGCGCAGCCCTTCCTCCCCGCCCGTGCAGCCCTTCCTACCCTATGGACAAAAAGCTTTGGGGCAGCTGGAAAGTCGAAATTGATCACGTTGTCGAGAAGAGGGATGTCAATGCCTCGTGCGGCGACGTCGGTAACCACCAGCAATTGGACTTTCTTCATGCGGAATTTGTCTGCGTGTATTGTGCGAGCCATCTGGTCCATGGTTCCATACACGCAAGCGACTCGATGTCCCAGCTTTTGCAAGAGCAGGTACAAAAACTCCGCGTGGTGTTTGGTGGAGACGAAGATGATCGTCTGTTCTTCTGCTGGGATGACCCGATCCACGAGGTACACCAGTGCGGTAATTTTCTCTTCCTGCTTCGTGACGAAAAAGTGCGGTTGTAGGTCTGGGCTGACCTTGGTGTCTGCATCCAGCCGTACCAGGTGCGGTTCCTTGAGTCCTGCTTGGGTGAATTCGGCAAGCGCGCTGGGCATGGTAGCGCTGAAGAGCATAGTTTGTCTCTCTTCCGGCATCTTACGGAGGATGTCGCGCAGTTCGTCGGCGAATCCCATTTCGAAGAGTCGGTCGGCTTCGTCGAACACCACGCATTCGACGTTTCGGAGGCTCATCCCTTGCACTTCTTCTAGGTGATGCAGCAGCCTTCCGGGCGTGACCACGAGCACATCTGGATCCATGGCCAATTCTTCGAACTGTTCTTCCATGGCTTGTCCTCCCACGAGTGCTGCACACCTGACGCTCCCTTTGGCGAGCTGTTTGGCGAACTGCCAGGTCTGCAAGGCGAGTTCTCTGGTGGGCGACAGCACGACGCCACGTGCGCCTTTTCCGGTCTTGGGACGGCTCATCAGTCTCTGCAGGAGCGGCAGGAGGAAGGCTGCGGTCTTTCCCGATCCCGTTCTTGCCATGGCGACGACGTCATCGCCCAGGAGCGCACGTGGGATGGCCATGCGTTGGATGGGCGTCGGTTGGCGGTATCCCAAGGCACGCACGCCTCGCAGGAGGGCCTCTTGGACGCCCAGCTGGGCGAAGGCGGCCGTGTGGGACGCCGCACGGGCCTCCACCTTCGCCTGGCGTCCTCGACGGCCCTTCGAACGCGCGCCATTCGCGTCCATCGCTTCGCGCGATCCGTCCCTTTGCGCCGCCACGGCCAGATCCCGTTTTCCCCTTCTCTTCCCTTTCGAAAGGGAACGTTTAGTCGGGACCCGAACCCCACAGAACCGATCGATCCGACCTTTTCGAGGTCCTGGTGAACCGGAGAGGAGGTGGCGAACCTGGGATCCGATCCAGGGGAGTTTCTTCTCTTCCCAGGTGTCCAGGCGCGTTTCGCCACGCGTTCGTTTCGGATCCGAACCGCAACGCGACTGGCTTCCGTCCGAACGGACGTGGAGACGCCTCCGAACGAGGCGAGGGGAAGGTGCGAGACCCGACGGAGACCGCCGTGCTGCAGCCGCACGTGGAGGCTACAGCGGCTGCAGCCCAGCTAAGCCTCGTCCGACGGCGGGAGGGGTCCCACCCAAGTCTCCGAACGTGCAAAGGCCGAAGGCACGCACCTACCCTTCCCTACGAACGTCCGTCCATCCTCTCGTCCCGAAGACGCGCGACGAGGTGCGTTTCGACCGCACGAGAAAAGCGCGGGAGGTGGTTTTTCGCGCGCCCAAACGCGTTCGCCATCCCACCTCCACGGTTAACTTCGAGGTTAATTCGAGGGGTGGGGTTCCTCACCCTTCGCCCCGGGTTTCTCGGATCGGTCCCAAGCGGACCTCCCTCTGTCCTCGACGGACACGCCCGAAAAGCCAGGCCCGATCGGACGATCCGCCCTCCTTCGGACCCAACCCCGCGATCCGCGCGGAGGACGTCCGATCCTTCTCGGGGGGGCACGTCCGAGGGCGCGCCTCCGCGGGTCGCGTCCCTCCCCCCTCCTATCCTCCCCCCCGGATCCCTCCCTTTTTCTCGATCCCGTGCCGTGGGCGTCGAGGCAGGCAGGGGAATGGAGGAGGGGCGGGTTCGCTTCCACGACCGCGAACGCGTGTTCGACGTCCATCGACTTCGCGTTCGCGTCCACTTGCACGCTCCATCCGGCGTCCAAGGAGGGATCCGGGATCGCCAGGACCTCCTTGAAAGGCATCAGAAGGCAAGGGAGGAAAAAAAAGAGGCGAGAAAGGACGGTCGGAGGCGGAAGATCGAGCCCGCACGTGGAGGTACGAACCGTTCCGAACGCGTGGCGGACGACGGCCGAGAAGAAGCGAGAGAAGGAGCGAATTCGACGGGATCGTGCGTCGAGGAAAGGTGGTCGGATCGGACGCCAGGGAACCATGCGCATGGGAACGAGGTGGAGCCACCTGGGAACGCTGCTCGCCGTGATCGTGGGATGCCTGGCAGGACTACCAGCTGTAGCAGCACGTGCCATGGAACAAGAGCCGACGACGATCCACCTCCATTCCAGAAGGTTGCTCGACGGATCCAGGGGAATCAAGCAAGAGGTGAACATACTGCGAGGCACCAACCGACAGCCCACGCGACACGCGAGAAATGAAGGATCCAACTCCGGTTCACCAGAAGAAGATTACGCCACCACGGTGGTCGGAGGACAACCCGTCTCCAACTCACGCATTGTGGGCGGATTCGACGTGGGAGGTCCAGGGGAATATCCATGGATCGTCTCTCTGTTCTATCGAAACCGATTCTTCTGCGGGGGTTCCTTGATCTCCCCGCAATTCGTGCTCACCGCTGCTCACTGCGTGGACATGTTCGGCGCGGAAACTCCGGATGTGCACCTGTCGCGATACGACATCAACCAGGATTTCACGAACGACGCGCCAAACTCTAGGATCGTCAGCGTCGAAACCATACACCTACACCCAGACTTCGATGGCAGAACGTTCGATTTCGACGTCGCTCTGATCGAGCTCTCCGAGGCAGTGGACGACATCGATCCGGTTGAATTGGCATCGGGTATCAACGATAATGGATTCGCCACAGATGCAGAGGACGGTGCAGAAGCCACGGTGATAGGTTGGGGGGCCTTGTCTGAGGGGGGAAACATGGCAGACGTCCTTCAAGAGGCCACCGTCCCGATATGGTCCAACCAGCGGTGTCAGGAGGCCTTCTGTCCCGGGAGCAGCAGTTGCGCGGACATCACCCCACAGATGATATGCGCGGGTTTGGAGGAGGGAGGCAGGGACGCTTGCCAGGGCGATTCAGGGGGTCCCTTGCTCCTGTCTGGCACCAACGTCCAACTGGGTGTTGTGAGTTGGGGGGTTGGCTGTGCACGTCCTGGCACACCAGGCGTGTATGCCAGCGTCCCTGTGTTGAAGGATTGGATCCTTTCCTACACTTGATCCCTCCCTTGGAATAAACTCCATGGTTTGTACCCGTCCCCTTTCCCTTCCGATTCCTTCCTTTCGACGACGGTGATCTCCGATCAAGCCTTCCCTTCTATTTCGTGGTCGAAAGGGAGACAGACCGGAACCCACCGGTCCCGTCCCGACCGACGCGGTCGTGTGCGTCCATTTCGACGCGAAAGCGCCACGTTTGCGCGCGATGGGCGCGGATCAAGCGCTCGCGGAGGCCACCGCGAACGTCAAACGAGGTGCCTACGAGATGAAGAGGGCCCTGGTGCGGTTTCGAAGCACGAGGATGCGAGAAAGCGGAGCCGTAGGGTCCGCGACGTCGTAGTCCGAAAGGATCGCTGACGAGGAAGAACGACGCACGTGGGACACGCGCAGGGAGAGGAGAACCTCAGAGAAGCGATACAGGCCGCGACGAAGATCCTGGAAGAGCTTCGCGCCACTTCCCTCACGCCTCAGCGCTACTACGACCTCTACCTGCGCGTGTGCGACGAACTCACCCACTTGGAGGTACGAAACGAAAAGCGCTCGGACAAGAAGGATCCGAAGGCCTCAAACGGAGCGAATGGACGTCAAGAAGCATGCGAGTACTGACTGGGCTCGAAATCTTGGTCGATGGTCCACGCATGGCGACAACAGGCGTTCCTGATGGATCCGCAAAGGCGCAGCCTCACCCTCCCGGAGGTGTATGAACTAGTCCAACAGGCCGGACACATTGTGCCAAGAATGTACCTCATTTGCCTCGTGGGATGTGTGCTCATCAAGTCCAAGGCAGGATCAACCAAGAGTATCCTGACCGAGCTAGTGGAGATGACGAGGGGGGTGCAACATCCCGTGCGGGGGCTCTTTGTGAGGTCCTACCTGGCCCAGCAAAGCAAAGACAAACTGCCCGACCACGTGGAATCCGGCGAAGACGGTTCCGTAGAAGATGCCATAAGCTTCGTCATCCAGAATTTCACGGAGATGAACAAGTTGTGGGTTCGCATGCAGCATCAAAGCATGTCAGGCGGGCCAGGCCGCAACGAAGCCGAGAGGAAACAGCTCCGAGATCTGGTGGGAAAGAATCTGGTGCTGCTTAGCCAGCTCGAAAGTGTAGACCTCCCTATGTACCAGAAATGTATCCTGCCCAAGTTGCTTGAACAGATTATCAACTGCAAGGACGACATTGCACAGCAGTATCTGATGGATTGTATGATTCAGGTGTTCCCGGATGAATTCCATCTTCATTCATTGGATGCATTGCTGGAAGCCTGTGCACAGCTCTCTCCCACCGTGAATCTCAGGCTGATCATGTCTGGATTGATGAATCGGCTCGCAGAGTTTGCTTCCGAAGATGCGACGGGGCTGGAGGAGTTTGAGAGCGTAGATGCTTTCAACAAGTTGAGTGCCTCGGTGTCCAATATTCTTTCCTCGCGCCAGGACCTGCCAGTCTTGGATGGCGTTAGCCTTTATGTTTCCTTGGTGAAGTTTGCTGTCAATGTGTACCCTGAGGATGTCGCATATGCAAAGGCAGTTCTTGACTCAGCAGCGGCAGCATATGGTGGTCGCGGAAAGATCACTGATCGCAAAGCTGTTTCTCAGGTCCAGGTATTGCTTTCAACGCCTTTAGAACAGTACGAAGCTGTTGTCCTGCTTTCCTTCACAAGCTATGAGCAGCTGCTGGGGTGCCTGGAGTTCCCTGCCAAGCACACCGTGGCCATTTCTACCCTGAAGCAGATGTTGAAGAAGAATTCGAAAATTGCGAATGCTCAAGATGTGGAACGCGTGATGACTTTTCTCAACCCTTTGATAGTGGGAGAAGAGGAGGAGGATGAAGTGGCTTTGGATGAGGACTTCTCGGAGGAGCAGACCATGGTATCTGCGATCGTCCACCTCATTGAGTGCCCAGACCCTGGTGAGCAATTTCAGTGCATTACTATTGTCAGGGATCACTTTCAGCAGGGTGGTATCGATCGAATGAAAGTCACGTTTCCCAGCCTGGTCTTTGCGGGTCTCAAGCTTGTCAGTACGTTGCAAAACACGGGAGAAGTTGAGAGGGAGGGGAAGCAGCTTAAAACCCTGTTCAGGTTTCTATACGAGACCGCAGCGACGGTTGGGCATCTTTCGACCACGAACACAGCCATCAACTGCTTTTTGAGTTGCGCAAAAGCGGCAGATGATTGCAAGGAGACAGACTTGTGCTACGAGTTCTACACTGAAGCCTTCATGCATTACGAAGAGCATCTGGGCACCACCAAGAAGCAGAACGATGCACTCCAGGTCATCATCGGCACATTGCGTGACAGTGGAAATATGTCAAAAGAAGATTGGGATCGTTTGGCAAAAAAAGTAGTGTCTTATTCTTCCAACTTCCTGAGAAAGCAGGATCAGTGTCGTGCGCACTATCGCTGCGCGCATCTGTTTTGGAAGGTCGGCCATCGCGAGGAAGGCGAGCAAGCCCTGCACTGCCTTGAGAGGGCCTTGAAGGCCGCGCGGGCCGTTGAGCAATTGTCTAGAGTCACCAACCAGAAGGTGGGTCCAGTCGCCTTGCTTTACGTGGAGGTACTCGATGCACATATTTACCACCATTTGGAAGGCAACCGTGCTGTTACTTTGGAGGCCATTCAGGGAGTCTTAGACGCTGCAAGCGAGGAGGTGGCCAAGGAGGAATCGAGCAGCGGCAGCGGTGACGTTGGAGCGTACTTGGAAAGCACCAAACAGCAGTTGGAGGGTCTCCTTCCCCGTCCCACAAATAACGGACCGTCGGCCGCCACGGTTTCCCCCTGAACCTTGTAAAGCCCTCTCACTTCCCTTGGATCTCCTACCAGCCTGCATCCCGTGCACATGTTTTCACTTGTCCAGTTCAGCTTTGGATCTCTGCTTGGCGAACACCATCCCACCGCTGGTGGCGAGCATGACGGCGACGGTACCGCCTTGCACAATGACCCTGGCGCGCATCATCGACTGCGAGAGTGCGTTGTTTCCCTTCCGAAACGCCACCAGTCCCGTCACGAGCACGCCTGCAGTGGCCATGGCGCCCACCAGCACCCATGGACTGCGTCGACGTGGATAAGGATCCGCTTCCATCTCGCTCCAAGGCGCGTCGGCCATCGTCGCGTTCCCGCCAGAAATCCAGCCCCACGGCGACACGTGGACCAAGCAGGTCCCCCCTGCATCCTCGACGGGATGCGGCCTTGCGAGACGGGTAGGCCCTTCGATTCCAGCAGGTAGGGGGCGATCGGGACCGTATCCCGTGGAGGAGAGGGGAACGAAGAGGCGATGGAGCGAAGGGGATGATGGCCACAAGAATGGTGGGAGCACAGGGGAAGAAGAAGCACGAGGAAGCTTTCAGCACGAGAAACCGAGGATGAGAGGAAAGGATGCGCTCGTGGGAAGACCAGAAACGAATCACGCGGGGGCTCCTGCAAACAGAAGGGAGAAGACGAAGCCCGGCTCGATTGTGCAGGGGGGAAGATTGGAAGCTGCCATCCAGCGAAATAGGACACAGCAAGCCACCCCGAGCAGACCGCTGACCTCAGACCAGTCAGCAAATCCAGCTTTCGTGGGAAACGAATGGCCGAGACATTTCGTTTCGTCCTGCTTTCCAGCGTGCAGCACGCCTCCACACTGGGCATCAGGTGATCACCGCAAGGCTATCCAGGCGGCACCGATTGGGCACACAGGCCACGGTCGTACATGCGTCCAAGCAGATCAACCACGCGCATGCTTGCTACCCGTGGATCTTATCCCTTGCTAGATCCAGGGAAGCGTTCGTTCTCGCAAATTTGAACACGCTGGCACATTCGCTTCCCGATCGCTCACGCGGTGCTACCAAGAGCAAGCATCGCCACGGAGGGCTCTCGAGCATTCTGACAGGTTGGAGTGCAACAGGAATATGACAGACTCCTACGTAGAGAACGCAGGACACCAGCCATCCAAAAAGCCTCGGCACAGTGCCATATTTACAAGCGAGGCTGGATGGAGCGGCGTGCAGGTGCAGGCAGGCCCTGTGCCGACCACTACCCTCATATGACACCCCTCAATGGGAGGAGGCAACGGAGGGTAGAGCGGGCATATTATCTGCGATCATGGTGCGTACTTTGGTGAGGACGAGCTCATTGCTGGACTCGCAGGTGCGCGCGGTGTACGGCGGGTGGATCAGGAGGCATCCGAGGACCTGTATTGCTTTCGGTTCCGTCCCGGTTTCCTCCTCATCCGTTCGTTCTCCGTCTTGGAAGGGCAATCCATGCTTGCGCAGCATCTCTTGGACGGTGCTTTTTCTTTCGTGCAGGACCTTGGGATCCCACGTACGTGTGGTGCTTTCTTCCCCGTCCGCTTCCTTCCACAGGTCGAATGGACACCTTTCTTCGTCTTCCATCACCTGCACATGACGGATGGCATGTCCCATCACCACGCACGTCCTCGCGACCTTCGATAGCTCGCCCTCGCCGCTTCCGCCGCCGCCATCGGGCCTCGAACCGTCGCATCCTTCCACCACGGCGACGTCCATGCGCTCCGGATCGACGGCGTAGAGGTATCCTTCGACGCGTGTGTCGTCTGTGCACGTCACACGCACCCTGCATCCGATCATGTGGCGTGTTTCCATCCCATGGGTTCCGTTCCATGCCTCCTCCATCGCCTCCATCGCTTCCATCGTTACGTGTCGCGACGAGGATCCGTCCGAAACGATCTGCTCGGATGGATCTCCCCCAGGGGGTTCCTCGAACGCAGATGCAGATCTTCGGGAAGAAGGGACCGGGTGGGATCGGAGAGAAGGGAGGAGATCTTTCCGTGGCAGGACGAGGACGGGAGGATTCGCGGGATCGACGTCGGCGCGAGATCCTCGAACGACCACGGCCGAGGGTCGACGAACGCGTCGGAGACGGACCTGTCGATCGACCCGTGGGATCTCCACGTGCCTCGGAGGATCCCCCTTCCCCGTTCCTCCGCGCGTCCGGTTCCTTTTCCGTTCCGCTTCCCCCTTCGAAACGCGACAACGTTCCCCGTTTTCGTCCGTTCCCCGTCGAGGCCCCTTCCCCTCCCCTTTCCCCGCTCAAATCCTCCCTTTCCTCCCCTCCCTCCCCCCTCCCCCTGGGTCGATCCTGAGACGCGTCCCTCCCCTCCCCTGCCCCCTTGGGGATGAGGCCAAGATCTCCTCCGTCCCTGTGCCCTCCCCCTGGCCCCCTCCCTCCACGTGTGTGTGTGTGTGTGTGAGTGTTTGTGGGGGAGAGAGAGATGGGAGCCAGAGGGGGGACCCAAGGCGGATCTGGTGGGTCAGAATTGAACGGACCATCGCCAAAAGAGCACGTGGACGTGCACGCGGAAGCAAGGATGGCGACGATGGCGAGAAAGACGTGCGGATGGACGGGGACGAGGAAGGACAGGAGGACGGCCAAGGTGCGTGCCGTGGCCGACGCACCCGCAAGAGGGGTGGCGGCGGGAAAGCCCAACGTCGGAACCAAGAAAGTGTGCTTGATCACCGGTGCTTCCTCCGGGCTGGGATTGCAGACCGCCAAGCAGCTGGCCAAGTCGGGAGATTGGTTCGTCGTCATGGCCAACCGGGACTTCCTCAAGTCCGAACTGGCGGCGAAAAAGGAAGGGATCCCCAAGGACAGCTATCGGATCATGCACTGCGACCTGTCCTCCCTGGACAGCGTGAGGCAGTTCGTGGAGAACTTCAAAAACGCGGAATTGCCGCTCGACTGCGTCATCGCCAACGCAGCCGTGTACCTGCCCACGGCCAAGGAACCCACCTACACCGCGGACGGATTCGAGCTCAGTGTCGGCACCAACCACCTGGGACACTTCCTCCTCTGCAACCTCCTGCTGGAAGACCTCAAGAAATCCAAAAACGGACCCAAGATGATCATCGTCGGGTCCGTGACAGGAAACACAAACACGCTGGCCGGAAAGATTCCCCCACAAGCCGACCTGGGGAACCTGGCCGGGCTCGAATCAGGATCGACCATGATCGACGGAAAGGACTTTGACGGGGCCAAGGCCTACAAAGACAGCAAGGTCTGCAACATGCTGACCATGAGGGAAATGCACCGTCGGTTCCACGAAGAGACCGGCGTGACCTTTGCATCCCTCTACCCGGGATGCATCGCCACGACAGGGCTCTTCCGCAACCACGTCAAGCCGTTCCAAGTGCTCTTCCCCCCTTTCCAAAAGTACCTGACAGGTGGGTACGTGTCTGAGGAAGAAGCGGGTAGGAGACTCGCAGGCGTAGTCACCGACCCAGTCTACAGCACATCAGGAGCCTACTGGAGCTGGAGCAAGAATTCCGAAGGGTTCGAAAACACCCCCTCCGACGAGGTTCAGGATGGAGAAAAGGGAAAGAAGTTGTGGGACCTCAGCATGAAGCTGGTGGGCCTTGCATAAGGGGAAGACAACTGCAACAAAGGAACGCCAAACCAAAGCCTGCAACTTCATAAAAACGAGTAATCAATCTTAACGATACTTTGCAGGAGCAGTGGGCTTGGACTGGATGATCTCTTCAATTTTTGCCATGACCTCGTCCGTCAGCTTCGGCACCACCTTCATGGACTGGAAGTTGTCTTCCACTTGGGCTAGCTTTGTCGATCCCGTGATGACGGTGCTCACGTTGGGGTTCTTCACACACCATGCGAGGGACAGCTGAGCCAAGGAGCAACCCAATGCTTCTGCAATGGGCTTAAGCTGGTCCACCTTCTCGATTTGGTCTCGCTTTTCCACCAACTTCTTCTCCGCCAACCACTTGTAGCTTTCCAGCGAGAGACGGCTCCCTTCCGGAACCACCCCTCCAGAGTACTTGCCCGTCAAGATGCCGGACGCCAAAGGGCTCCACGTGGTCAATCCGAGCCCATACCTTGCATACACGGGGGCGTAATCCACCTCTACCTTTTCTCGCGCAAACATGTTGTACTCCGGCTGTTCCATCAGGGGGCCGATCATGTCCAATCGATTGGCCACTTCCCAGGCCTCGGTAATCTGCTGCCCAGACCATTCGCTCGTCCCCCAGTAAAACGTCAAGCCATGATCGATCAAAAAGTTCATCGCACGCACTGTCTCTTCGATGGGCGTGCTTGGATCCGGACGATGGCAGAAAAGCAGGTCCACGTAATCCATTTGCAGCCTCTCCAGAGAGGCACGCGTGCCCTCGATCAGATGCTTCCTCGAGAGGCCGCGATCGTTTGGACCCGATCCTCCCCAGAAGATCTTCGTGGACACCACCACGTCGCTGCGCTTCCAGGCCAGATTCTTGATGGCCTTTCCCATCACCACCTCTGCTTCACCCTGGCGGTACACTTCTGCATTGTCGAAGAAGTTGCACCCGTGGTTGCGGCAGGCTTCCAGGATGTTCTCGGCATGCTTCACGTCCACCTGTTCGCCGAACGTCACCCATGCGCCGTAGCTGAGTGCACTGACCTGCAGCCCGCTTCGTCCCAAGTGCCTGTACTCCATGTCCCTCTGTACGACGCTGGGACCGCGCTCGCGCTCGCGGCTGCCTCGGTCCTCGGTTTTGGATCGCTGCCCACTTGTCCGGATCGACGTTCGGACGCGTAGAAAGGTTCGTGATCGACGTTGGTGTTGGAACGATGGCGCAACACGCGTGGTTGTGTGGAGACACGTGGTGCCACACGAGTTACACGTCTTCGTTCCCCTCCACACAAGGACCGACGGTCCTTCCCACAATTCCTGATACGGTCCATGCGGTCCATGACACGGTCCATGACACGGTCCATGCGGTCTTTTGGACGGTCCATGGACGGTCCATGCCTCATCACTGGGAAGAGGGGAGGGAAGGTATCCCACAACCCACAAGGAATGGAAGCAAAGCTCCAAAAAGGAGACCCGAGGGTCACGGAAAGAGTTGCGAAGGGCAAAGGAGATTCAAGCGAGGGAGTCGAGCGAACTCCACTTGGATCAAGCGGAAACAGACACGCTACGAGCGACGTGGCGAGGCGGAGGACAATGGCAGCGTCGGGCATTAGGGAAAGAAGGTGATGTCACTCCCCAGCTAGGGATTGAACCCCATCAAACGTGCTTCATAATCTTCACCAGACCATCGGCTCCGCATGATACTAGTCCTGCACTCTCTATCAGTGCAACGTCTGTGACTGCTTGCACAGACAGTGCGTGTGCTCCTCGTGGATTCAAAAATGTCTTGCGCTCGTGAACGCCAGTGAACTCCTGAAGGGACTTTCCCGTTCTCGCATCGAGGACCCCAACTGCACCCGATTGCGTACCATAAGCAACGATTTCTCTGCGTCGTCCTTGCAACTGCAACTGTCCCGTTGCAAGGCAAGAAATTTTGCCTTCGTCACAAGCTCTGGTGCTCCACAGGAACTGTCCCGTCTGCCGTAGATCATGGACCATGACCATACCCGTCCCACCCCCGCTGGCAAGTTTGGACACTGCATCGTTATTCCACGTCGCCAAGCAACGAGTTTGCCCTCCATGTACATCCAGGCTTGCGGCAATGCCTTGGGACGAAGGCGCCAAGAGATCGAGTAGATACAAACTGCGTCCTTTGTCTGAGGATCCAGCTGCAGCCAAGAGGGAACTATGCCCATCAATGAAGGCCAAGTCTCTCCCGCTCCCACTGAAAACCCTTTGCATGTACAAGGGTGAGTTGGCGTTGGAATGGACATTTGCAACGCCCCATTGGGCCACATGGCCACAGAAGGTAATGCAAGCTACACGGTCTCCAAAGGCATCAAAGCGTACTTTCGCAGCTTGAGAAAAGCGAGCCCCACTTGATGAACTCGAGAGGTAATACTGTTGCACTGGAGAACTCGCACCAAACTGCCAGAGACAGACAGAGCGTTTACTGTTGCCACTTGTCTCCAGAGACCCCGATGCAAAGAGGTCTGAAAACGGGTGCGAATCAACAGTCCTTGTGCAGACGGTACGGCTGTTCGGGCTACCTTCAGACTCCGCGTTCTTCTCTGACTGGACGCTCAAGTGTTTAGTATTGAGTTTCCTCCACACCTTACCGTAAGTGCAAGTGGATTTCCACTCTGTAGCAGCGCCAAATGTGTGGGCGTCGGTGCTTAGATTCGTGCGTATCAACCCTTTCATGTCCGTGGACACCACCAATTCAGTGCTGTTGTAAGGGTTGCCGCACATGGCATAAAGTAGTTCACCAGCACTGTCCATGATCTCTCTAGGGCTCTCAAACTTGCCCTGACGCCCTTTCGGACTCGGTGAGTTGATGCCATTCGGTGTCTCTTGGGAGCGACCGACTTCCAAGCTAGGGGACTTTTTCGCCAGTGCTGAAAGTTCTGCATTGTTCTTATTCGCTGGCAAAGAAAGGGCTTCAGTACTTCCAAACTGTACAGCAACACTCTTCGAAACCTTCCCCAGCTGCCAACTCCTTAAGAGGTGCTTGAATTTCTTCATCTGCTTCCTTGCAATATCAGATTCTACACCCAGGTCTGAGCTGACAAAGGGCGCAATATCTGCTGCTATCACAGAGTCTTGCACATCCTCCTCTGTAACCCTTCCTGTAGCATATGGACGGGTAAGACACGCCGCACCTAGCCTCGCACGCCAGGATTTTAGTATTGAATCCTGAACTGTTGGGTCCATATGCCCCTCCGATGCTGCCTCGGCTTCAAAGGCCTCTTCTTCGAATGATCTAGGTGTTACTGGCTCGGATGAAGAATCCTTCTTTGTTGGGCTCCCTTCCAACATGCAAAATGCAGACATGTCCAGTGCTCCAGTCGAGATGGGGTTCGCAGCTTCCCCTTCCGCCTGTTGCACAGTAGGTTTTGATGGACCTGCAAGGCCAACTTTCCAAAGCCGCAGGGCCTCCAAGGCCTGAAGAGGGATTCCGTAGGCTTCCCAACCGTAAGCTGCCCTGAGTGCAGCAAGCTTCGTAGCCTTCTTCATGGGCGTTTCAGGAATCCTAAACAAAGGGTTTTGCAGTATTTCTTGGCAGTAGTCTGCTGCAAATTCATCTCCCTTCTGTATTCTGCAGCTTTCGTGGCTGTGCACATCGATCCGACCAATGCACATAGCAGCTTTGAGGGCATCCTCTTTCAGCAAATACAGTATTGAGAGCAGCCAGCGATCGCCATTTTCCAGGGCAATAGGTACCAAAACAGTATCCAACATAGCTTTGAATTGTATGGATTCCCCCGACTCCCACAGACGACATACAACGATAGCCAGTTGGATATGCCCAGCTTGTTTGGAGAGCACTGTCATGGCATGGTTCAGGGAATTTCCAAGCAAGAAGAATGCAGCTGCAAGTTCGTAACGATGTTGCGATAGCAGTGCATGGGCATTCTTTAGTGCAGCTATTCTATTGCCTTCCTGTGAAAAGTCCCTCGAAAAAAATTCCACAAACTTCTTGTTACCAGCAACCTTGTACAGACCCTGCAAAACGTTCAGCCGCCGTAGGGCTACATACAGGAGGACGCAATCCTCAGGATCTTTGCTTTTGGCGAACTTCAGCCTTGCGAATTGCTCGCACTTGCTACGCAAGGCCTCTCGTCTTCTTACCCAGAATCCCCCTTTCAAACCCTCAAATGCATCCCATGACATTTGCTGTTGCTCCGATATGCAATTGTTCAGTAGCAAGTCCTCTCCACCTGATAGTACCGCCCAAGCCGCATCTTGCATTCCCACAACGATTGGGTGCCCCCCGACTTGAGCACGCACAGCAAGCGCATCGCCTGGCACTGTGCTTTTAAACGTTTGCTGGCCGATCGCATCTGTGACTCTCTGACGTATGATCTGTTTGGCACGTACGGTCCTGTAGAAGCGTTTGCCAGGTTCGTCCAGTCCCATCGGTTGGGAACCACCATCTAGCTCAGCAAGGTGGGTTGCTATGGCTTGGAGGGACAGCAAGGCATCTCTCTGAAGACCTAATTGGGCGAGACCCGTATGCCTCAACCTTATGTCTTCAAGAAGTTCATTCAGGTCTTTGGCTTCCCTGGTGGTGAATATCTCGATGTTGTCCCCAACTGGTGCAGCAAGTGCGCCGCTGTCAGCACCAGCACCCAGTCGTGAATTAAAGCTTAGCATACTCTCCAGTGAAATTCCATCCATGATTTTTCCACCGCCCTGAAGGCAGCGCAGCATGCACCTCAGCACACACCTGACATAGTAGAAGGAACCTTGAATAAGAAGCTTTCGAAGCACTGTGGGAAAGTAAACAGGCACAGCTCCACTTAAAGCTGATGCAGCTGTGAAGATCGAGCAAACGCCTTTGTGCACTTTTCCCGGAGGAAGAAGGTTCGCAACTTCAGTTTTCCCAGCGAGAAGCTGCAAGTGTGGTGAAAGAACATGCAAGTTGGAGCCCAGAGCAACAATGGGAAGTCCGCCCTCGGTCCACTTTGCAGCTAGAACGTTTTCGGTTCCATCCATATAACTGGCAAGGCATCTCCATGGTTGGAATGGGGATAGTTGCACATGGCAACGCAAAAAACACTGAACTGCTCCATTGACATTCCCGACCAAGAGAAGCGGGTACGTTCCCCCAGCATCAAGCCAAGAAATATGTACACGGCCTCTTTCTACTTTCGTTGCAAGAGGAATTTCACCCTCGTGTAGGTAAATTGCATCAGAAGCTGCTTCTGCTTGTAGGATCACTATCCTATCACAAGTGTCAAAGTGCACGGCTATTCTTCCTCCTCCAGGGCAAACAGCAAGGCTGTCGACAGGTAGACCACAGGCCACGACCTGTCCAACCACCTCCCAGCAGTAGCGCGCAAGTTGACTTTTGCTCTGTATGCATCCATAGTCCATGCTGGAAAGATTGGGTCTGGCTGAATCCCGCTTGAGGCTTAGAAGCGTAATGCACCCATCTACATGCCCCAAAACCATCTGAAATGGGGAGGGGGGGCTAGAAATGGCCCAAGCACTTAGGGGAGCTAAATCTGAGTAGCAGTTCTGCAAGACGCAGCTCCACTTGAAGTGGATGTCTCTCTCAAGGCTCCAGGCACACACAAAAGGAACACGCAGCACTTCATCTTGTCCTATGGCACAGAGACATCCCTGAGCGCTGAACAGCCCCTGAATCCTTCCATTCTTTCCCGGCAGCGGTGCGTGGCATGAAAAGTGTATGTGACTGCCATCACGGACATCATACACATCAACACCTGAGCTTGTTGCAACCCCTAGCAAGCTTGAGCTGTTGGAAGAGCTCTTGCTCGCAGAACCTTGCTGGATACCTGCATCAAAAGTTCCTTCTGTTGGCATTTCTATCCATGCCACGGATACGTAACCTTTGCCTGGGACCTGTCCTTTGCACACCAACGGAGCGCTGTGCAGACTTGCAGTGCTCGGCTCTGGTACACTGGTAGGGATAGCCCAAAGAAGAGCTTGGCCAGATTCATCTACTGCCGCAACGAGGTATTCCTTCAGCATGTCCAGGTCAAGTATCCCGCCTACATGGCCTGCAATGAGCATATGGTCTTGATGCAAGAGCCGATGGGATGGTTCAGCTTGCCCGACCACGCTAGATTGCAAACAAACTTGCAAGAGTAAGCCATCCTTCTGCACAGCCACAAAGTCCCATTGTGCATCTACTGCATCTTCTCCATCCACGTGCGTCTCTCTCCAACGATCCAGAGATGCATCAGCAACGTAGCACAGTCTCGCATGAATGAGCTCCGTCCCTTCCCGTACGTGGTGATTCGCAAACACACCGTGCAAGACTTTCCAGGGAGCAATCGCTGCACTTTGTTCCTGTCGCCTGGCAAGTCCCATCACTGCCCATATCTGTACATTTCCACTTCTGTCTATTCCTGCTAGAAAAGAGAGATCCTCGTGTTCCGGCTCATCTACTAGATCGACCCAGGAGACGCTCACTGTCTCTGTGGGCCAGCTTTCGGAAGGGGACCAACCTTCATTGGCGCGCATCCACAGGCGTATGCTCCCATCGGCTTGCTGCACAAGCAGCGTCGCGCGTTTTCCTTCGTTCACTTCCCATCCCTCCGAGACGCATGCAGGTGCCTCCACGCCTTCTTGTACGACCTTCCGACGATGCCGCCATGCCAAGTGCACGGTATTGTTGGTGTTGGGGAGCAGATGCACGTGCCCACCATCGCACCAGACACGCACCATCTCACCCGAGCGATGACTGGCGATGGGAGAGGCCACCGTTTGCGCACATGCGCATCTCTGCTGCGCCAGTTGGAATTCCTTACGCTCGCGCATCGTCCACCTTGCTTCGGAAGCGCGTCTCGTCCACACCGACACACCGCCTGCGTCGTCGCAAGCGGCGATTCCTCTCGCGTCTCCACTCCAGGAGAGGCTCTCTACACGAGAGGGATGCGTCATCCTCGCCTCTTCCTCCCATCGATCGCCCACGTGCGCCAGCACGTGCACGTGGTTTCCCATTGCCACGGCCAGGCGCATGGCCCGTCGCTCGTGAGCGTCGGCGTGCGGCGCGAAGGCCGCCAGGCGCTCGGATGGGCACTTGGACGGATCTGCATCATCACGAGGACGATCCTGATCGGTCGAGAGCCGCACCTCGCATCGCGAGCGTCCGTCCACGGAGCGCAGCACGGCACGTGCATCGGCACTGGCGTAGGCGCACCAGGATCGTCCGTCCGTCCCACGTGTGGCCGTCACGCCGCCCATCGGCGGTCCCACGCCTTGCTGGAGGCCTCGGAACGCGAACATCGGTCCTTCCATGCCCTTTTCGCCTCCTCCAGACGCGCCAATGGCGCGCCTTCCCGTGTCGAATATGCGATGGAAATGCCCAAACGCCATGGCGATGGGATGGATCCGACCTCCTCCCCCTCGAGGTTAACTCGTGCGTAAACAAGGGGAGGGATGCCACCCCGGGGCAGCAGGAGGCGGGGCGGGTGTGGAGGACTCCGCCGACCAATCGGAGGATGGCAAGGGGGGGGTGGCGATGGCGGGACGGGCGGAGGGAGAAGAGGCACGGCCACGAGGAGAAGAGGAAACACGAGCGATGGCAGGCATGGACGTGCGCCGAGGACGGTGCCATCGATCCCGCCGTGGTGGACGCCGTCTTCGCCAACGTTCCCGTGGTCGCTTTGGATCCCCACGGCGAATCCAGCATGCATGTCAAACGAGTCTGCAAACACCTCCGGTACGATCGACATCGATGCGGGATCTTCGTGGATGGACGAGGATCCATGCGCAACGCTTCCTCGAAAAGGACCGAAGGTCACGCAACGCGCAGGTCCTTCTTCACGCCCATCCAGTGCCCTCGCCCGCTTCGACTCCACCACATCGAGCCTTCTGCTTGGAGAATGGGATCGCTTGGACGCAGCTGCGACCCCAATCAAGCATTCAGGTCCAGTGCTCTGTAGCTCGCGAGAGAAGAAACTCCGGGTGGGTTGCACATCTTCTGGTGGTGTGTCGGAACCAGCGAAGGACGACGATGGCGGCGTCGCGACGTGGCCAGGCGATGGCGCTCGCCGCCACGAAGCGCCTAAGAGGGTGCAGTGGGGCTTGGAGATCGTTAGGATCGGATGCCAAGGAAAAGAGAGGCACGAAGGCGAACGGCGAGGAGGAAGATGCCGCCGGATGGACGGTGGAAGAAGTGTGCAACGCGTCCAACGCACTGTCCATGGCGAGATTGGCGGCCTCTCCGGTCATCGCAACAATGCTGGTGCAAGGACAGACGCAATGGGCATTGGCAGGCGCAGCTGTGGCAGGTGCGAGCGATTGGTTGGATGGATGGGTCGCCAAGCGTTGGAAACAACAATCGGTGCTGGGTTCCTACCTCGATCCAATCGCCGACAAAGCACTCGTGGGATGCGTTGCAGCCGCTCTCTGCTACAAAGGAACGCTTTCTCCGTGGCTCCTGCAAGCCACGCTCGCCAGAGACGCGCTTCTCGTCACCGCAGCCTTTGCACACCGTGGCCGTACAGTCGGATACCGGTGGCCGGGGTGGAGGGAGTTTTTTCGCACCAAGTCTGGAAGTGAAGCCAGCACAACACCAGCGCCCTACGTCAAACCGATACTGAGCAGCAAGTTAAACACGGCACTTCAAATCCTGCTGATCATGGGTTGCATGACGTACGAGATCTGGGAAGTTCCCGAGATAGCAGACCTGCGAAAGCTTGAGTACGCAGTTGGTGCCACGACGGTCCTTTCCCTTGCAAACTACGTTAGGGCTTACCGCGCGGGGAAGATCTTGGCCAAGTGACGGTGGAACCGCAAAGAGCTGGGGGAAGGGATGTGCTCGGTGGAGAGCCCCAGAGCCCAGGATCCACACTGAACTCGTGTGCACACGCATGTGGTAGGAGGGTATATATGTACATTGATTGCAGGAACGGACCATTGCCCGCGCAATGCAAATCAAGTACCCCCGCATAGGCTACGGTATGTACAGGGGATTGCGGAGATCAACAAAAGCCACGGAACATGGCGCAAGTGCACAACCCCAGGAGCTTTTCCTGGTTTTCGTGCACCCCTCAAACAACGGCCAGTCTGGGCATCCAAACTTGCATCCCAAAATAAAACATACAACATTTCACTCGGAAACGCTGCGATCAATCAACTTCTTGCTCCTGCAACGCAAGCGGTCCAGATGGAGCATAATATCGATAGGCAAGGGTTGCAAGTCGTCCGCCCATCAGGACGGCCAAACCCACCCAGACACCCCACAAACCCAAGTCGTAGGGGCCAACCTCTTCCAAAATTACCACGGTCGCAGCACAAGAAATCAACATGGCAATGGCCAAGAACTTGTAGTCCTTCGTCCCCACAAGCACACCATCCAATACGTACACAAGGGCATTGAGGGGCTGCATGAGGACCAGAACGGGCAAGATATCCCTGAAAGAAATCAGTACGTCCTCGTTGTCCGTAAACAACTGAGGAAGGGTAGAGGATCCAAAACCATACAACACACTCAAACCAATCCCGAGTCCTAACCCTACTTGCATGAGACGCTTGGACACCTCCCTGGCTTCGGGCATGTCCCCCATCCCAATGCTTACAGCAACCATGGATTGTCCAGCAACAGCCAAGGAATCGACGAAGAAGGAGGCAAAGTTCCAGAATTGCATCGCCACTTGGTGCGCGGCGACTGGTGCAGCCCCCAAGTGTGTGGCCACCGAGGTTGCAAACAGCCTGGTCCCCAGGAGAGCCACGGTGCGCATCATCACTGCCCCACCAGCACCCGCAAACTCCTTCCATTCTTCCCATCCCTTCTTGGCATCCTGGAGCAGAGTTCCATCATCTTCCGCATCGTTTTCCACTATCTCGCGTGATTCAGCCGAATCTGCTGGGCCTCCGAACACGTCTTTCCTCCTCCACAGCAACAGTGCGTACGTGATGGCGGCGCACCACTCTGCGATGGCAGTGGCTTCCCCTGCACCTTCCACCCCTCGTCCCAAGGTGAAGATGAGCCACGGATCGAGCAAGGCGTTGAGTCCGTTGGAAGCCACGACCACGGCCAGAGGCGTCCTCGTGTCCTGCATGCCTCTGAATGCACCTTGTGCGGCACAATTGAAGAGCGCTGCGGGCGCTCCCATGGCACGTGCTTGAAGATATCCCACCGCCAAGGTGCGCATGCCACCTCCATCCACGCCCATCGCGTCGGCTGCCGCACCAGCACCGTATCCCATCGCCACAGCAAGCACCGCTCCGCATGCCACGCTCGTTATGGAAGCTCTTTGCATCGCTCTCGTCGCGGCCGCTCCATCTTGCCGTGCGCACGCTTGCGCGACTTCCGGCGTGGTGGCCGTGCCAAGGAACGAGAACGCGGTGAATGCGAAGGCCACGACGGCTGCGTCGGCTCCCAGCGCGCCCAGAGCATCCACTCCGATCCTTCCTACGTACGCCGTGTCTACGGCGGACAGGAGCGGATCTGAGGCCAAGGAGAGCGCCGCCGGCCAGGCGATGGCGAGGATGGTGGCATCGCGTTTCGATCCACGTTTTTCGCGTTCCGCATCCGCGGAAGACGCTTCGGCGCGCACCCGTCCCGTTTCCGACGTCTTCCTTCCTTGCACCGCACGTCTGGATCGCCTTCGGATCCCGAACGCGCGTCGGACGTCCCTGCTCGGCGTCGGAGTGCGCGCCATCGCCATCGTCATCCTCGTCGACTCGTCTTCGTCCCCTCTTCCCCCTTGTGCACTTCCTTCACCCTCGGGTTGAACCGTAAGTCGATCCTTTCCCTCGATCCATTCGATCGGGGGATGGGGATGGATTGAACCCGTGGATCCCGGGTGGATGGGGACCCCGGAGGGGAACGGGGAACCGGTTTTGGGGGGTATAAATCACCGAAGAGGCAAGAGGGATCGAGGTTCCCCGATGGGACAGGACGAAGACGCGAAGAAATGCCGACGATGGCGGTGTGGGAAGAAGCCACCGCCAGGATGAACGAGGTGATGGCACGCGCCAAGGAGAAGCTGGTGCCGATGGTGGAAACAGGAGAGATAATCCTGCAGCACCTGGTGGAGAAGAAGGAGAACGTGCAGGAGATGTGCCCCTGGCTGGACGTAGACCAGCTGCTGGTCGCCGCGGCCGTATGCTTCGGATTCTTCGTCCTGGAGTTGTTCCTGCGCGTAGGACCCATTGGAAAAGCCATTCGAAACTTCAGCGAAACGTTCGAAGATGGAAACGAAGGAAAGAAAGGAAAGTCCGTGCGCTTACGAAGGGGAATCGTCCTGCGCCTCATCTCCTCCACACACAACCTCGTGGCCGTGCCATTGGCCCTCTACTGTTTGCAGCAACAGGAACTGGATTCCGATCGAATGAAGGCACAAACCGTCTGGTCCACTCGTGTCGTTACTTTTTCATGCGGGTATTTCATGCACGATCTGCTCACGTGCCTCATGGACTTCGATTCCTGGAAGGGAGGATACCTGGCGCATGCACTGGCTTGTTTCACCGTGTTCTTCTTGGGCAGCAACCAGGGCACCTTGCACTTTTATGGTGCCTGCTTCCTTCTGTGGGAGCTCAGCACGCCCTTTGTGCACATACGATGGATCCTCAAGTCGATCGGCAAAGAAAGGACCGCCCTTTACACCATGAACGGCCTGTTGATGATGGCGGTCTTTTTCCTTTGCCGGAACGTCTTTGGCGTGATCGTTTCTTGCCTCTTCTGGATGGATTCGGAGAAAGAGTTGGTAGCCGAGGATCCGCGGTTCAGTTCGAACTTCTTGTGGGCCTTTCGCGTATGCAACGTGGCGTTGAACTTCCTCAACCTCTACTGGTTCAACAAGATGGTGTGGGGTGCATTGGCTCTGCTCTTCCGTCGTCCTTCCAAGCACAAGACCGATTGATTGCACATGATCCCCATTCTTGAATAAATCCAACCGTCCACCATCCCGGCAGACGGCTTGTATTTCTTCACCAAGCGGCAGGGTTCCAGGATCCTTTCTGGAGATGGCCAGGGGGGCGTCTCCCCATACATTCCAGTAGGCCGGGGAGACGTGTCCATAGGACATCTACGAGACCTTCCGACACGTCTGATGACCGCGATGTTTGGATCCAAACGCATGCAGCCCAAAGCGAAGCTGTACGAACTCTGCGTGGACGAAGGAGTGGACACGCCCACTTACGTCACCGAAGCGGTGGATCCGGATCCGACCGCGCACGAGGCCAGTGCACCGGCCACAAGACGTGGCAAACGCGCCTTCGTGTGCACCGTGCGGCTTCCGCAAGATCTCGTGGGCGCACCGGGGAGGGAGTTCGTGTCTTCCACGTGCAGCACGAAGCGAGAGGCCGAGCACCAGGCGGCCGCCGTGGCGTTGGAACAACTGCACGTCGTGGTTTCGGAGGAGGGCGTCGGCCCGTCGCAAACACAGGTCACATCGATGCAGGCTCGATCGGAGGAAGAATTCTTCGAGGCGAAAGGACGGAGGAAGGCAGTAGCCAACGAAGCGGCGAAGGGGGGAGCGAAGCGAGAGAGACGTCGCGATCCCGTCCAGGTGGTGTACAAGCTCTCGATGCTGCTGTTGATCGTCTACTGCGCCTTGTTGCTGAGCATTGCCTTGAACGTGCACCTGTATTTGAAGCTCGATGCTGCGTGGGAGCACGCTTGATCGGCCTTGGTATGCAACGACTTGCGCTGTTGCATCCATTGGATCCTGGAATCCATCCTTTCCCGGTCCGGTGGTTTCCTCATCTCGTCCTTGGGCACGGTTTCGATCCTTCCTCGATCGTTCCGTCGCTACCTTCGCATCCCTTTCTGCTCCCGCGTTTCCGGCATCGCCACGCCGTGGCCAAGTTCCTCCTTCGTCCTGGTCTCGATCGTCCCAGTCCGTGCGAACCCGTCCATCCCGTCCCATCGCACCCGAACGCTCGCCCTCACCCAAGAACAAGGTTGTGAAGCCGTTGTGATCCAACCGATCGAGGCGACACGCCCTCCCTCCCCGACCCGGACGGGCGTCTCCCAGACAGGGGCTGGACAAGCCCAGGAGGGAACCAGGGAGGTTTGAGGGAGCGAGGTTTGGTAGAGGAGGGATCCAGCGAGGTTTGAAGGAGAGGAGGGAAGCAGGGAGGTTTGAGGGAGAGGAGGGATCCAGGGAGGTTTGAGGGAGAGGAGGGAACCAGGGAGGTTTGAGGGAGAGGAGGGATCCAGGGAGGCTTGAGGGAGAGGAGGGATCTAGGGAGGTTTGAGGGAGAGGAGGGAACCAGGGAGGTTTGAGGGAGAGGAGGGAGGTGTACGTGTCGGAAGGACGATGGCGATGACGACGTGGTCGGCGTTGGCCGCACGACAGGTGCGTCCCAGGCGGGATGCGGTGCCTTCCGTGCGTGCAGACGAACGTGCATTGGTGTGGTTCACCCGAGACCTGAGGACGGAAGACCACCCGGGACTGGTCGCAGCCGCACGTGCACGATGCAGCACAACAGCGTTGCTGGTGCTAGATCCCACGAGACAAAGGAACGCATCCGCAGCCTCCGCCGTGGAAGCGGCGGAATCCCTGCGTGGAAAGCTACAGAACATGGGCGTACCACTGCTCGTGCGCGTGGGAAAGGCCGAAGAGGTGGTCCTGCACGTGGCCGAAGCCGTCCAAGCCAGCCTGGTCCTCGTCCAAGACGACGCCGAAACGTCCTGGAAAAGCGCCGTGGAAGCTGTCCGAGATGGAAATGTGCGCGTGATGGCGTGGAAAAGCAGGCTCAGAGACACACCGTACTCGTACAGGAACGCTCCGATGGAAGGAGCGGGACAACAAGCGCTGGAAGCGGTCGAGAAGAGGTTGGAAGACCAAGGACTTGGCCTGGAAACGTATCGTGCATTTGAAGCAGGGAATCCGAAAGAAGCCGCCGAAGCCGCTGCAAGAGCCATGAAAGGCGGAGAGGACGGTGGAACGGACGTCGAACGCGCCATGGTGGACCTGAAGCGTGGTACGATGGAACAAGGGCAGAACTTTCGACGAACGAAACGAGGTCAAAAGAACTGGACGCGTCCGCCGCTTCCTGTGCCCGAAAAACTCGTGGCCATGGATTTGGATGCTTCGAAAATCGAGGTCGGAGAGATACCTACGGCACAAGCATTGCGTCGAGCCATCGCCGAGGCGAATGCCATCCATCCAAGCCTGCAAACCTTGCAGGCGAAGCGCGCAGCCGAGGTGTCCGGGGACGAAGAAACACGTCTTGCTGTGGCTTCCAAAGCCGTGGAAGCGCTCCAAGCTTATCTTCAGAGGGTAGGAAAGTTCCAAAGCAATGCATCTACCACAGAATGGCGCTACCAGCTGCTCGACGTTGCCGAGAAATTGGACAGGGAGAGGCGTGGAGCGGCACTTTCCACAGTGTTTGCCGATGCATTCGAGCTGGGATTGCTCACACCTCGCATGCTGCACGCCATCTCGAGGCAAGCGCTTCGGAAAAGGGGAGGAGGACGACTCGGAGATGCATCCCAGTGGACTGCAGCGGCCAGAGCCGAACTGGATGCTTCGCCGACCCGAACTGTCGCGTTGGCCGCTGAAGCTCAAGATTTTCATCTCTGGCTTGCGCAAGAAGATGAAAGACGCGAGGAACGTGCGCCTGGAGCAAGCTCGAAGTGGTGGCGATGGAGGGGGCGCCTCTGCCACTACAACGCGGCTGGGCTATCAGATCCAGACTCAAACTTGGAGAATGGAGAGAAAATGCATGGGAATGCCAGAGGTCCCGCCGTGGTGCTTGTGCACGGATTTGGAGCCAGCGCGGACCACTTTAGACGCAATTTTCAAGAGCTTGCAAACGCTGGTTTCAAAGTCTACGCACTGACCATGCCTGGCTTTGGTCGATCGGAGAAGCCCCCTGATTTTGCTTACTCGCAGCGCTTGTGGGTGGACTCGTTGAAGGACTTTCTCCTGGAGGTGGTCAAGGAACCAGCAGTGGTCGCTGGAAACAGCATTGGGGGCTACATCAGCGCCCAGCTTGCTGCGGAGTGCCCAGATGCTATCATAGGGTTGGCACTCATCAATACCGCTG
This sequence comes from Picocystis sp. L7, assembly GCA_020975725.1. Classification (NCBI taxonomy): domain Eukaryota; kingdom Viridiplantae; phylum Chlorophyta; class Picocystophyceae; order Picocystales; family Picocystaceae; genus Picocystis; species Picocystis sp. L7. The sequence continues at coordinate 70,822 of QXJR01000018.1, read as the reverse complement.
GAAAGATTGGAGGAGACGTGCCGCCATCAACGAGCAAGCCAGCGCCAAAGGATCTGGTTGTTGTGCCCACCAGTTTGACACTTCTGTGGTACCTTGAAAGGAACATCGAGAAGACCCTGAAGCGCTGTTACCCGCAGAATCCAGACAACGCAGACAAGTGGCTGGCCGAGGAGATATATCGAGCGGCGTGTGATCCAGGAAGTCTCAGGGTGTTTTCCAGCGCTTTTTACTTACCACCGCCTGCTCCCCTCAATGTGCTCATACGGGACAGGTTTGCGGGTCCCACGTTAGTTTTGCAAGGGGTGAATGATCCGCTGAACGATGCAAGGGACCGTGCCAAACAGCTAGAGGAACTCTGCCCCAATGTCGAAGTCAAGCGGTTGGAGGCAGGGCATTGCCCTCATGATGAGGTCCCTGCGGAGGTGAACGCAGTACTCATTGAGTGGATTCGAAGGATATCGCGAATAAAGCGCCAACCCATTGAGTTTCAGACTGCGGTGTAATGGGTATGATCAGGTCATTTTGACCATGTTTTTATTACCATGCTTGCCAAAATCACCTGCAAGATTGGCTCTCACTAAGCTACCAAGTTGCAATAATGGAATCTGCCGCCTCGGGACTGCTCACTGTCTTCACGGTGGCCCCGGGAACGAAGGTTCCCGCAACTTTGTCGTCCTTGCTCACCAGCACCAAGGGCTTCTCCAACGCAGCCCCAAGTTGCAGCGCCGGGGTGTTGCCACAAACAACTCCTACAGACATATCCACGAGCGCTGCCAGCTCAGCCACCGTGGGAGCCACAAGGGCGTTCGTGCCAGCATACGTCTTTGCTTCCTTCTTGGACTTGGCAACGTACACCACCGGGAACTTCGCATTGGATCCTACCTTGGACCAATCACATGCGTTTGGTTCCGCACCGGTGTCTGGTACAGGCAACGCTTGCAGCAGAACAAACTTTCCTGGCACCAAGCCTTGGGCCTCCAACTTCTCCTTGGCAGACTCCCTGGCATTGGTTGGGATCCTAAAATCCAACCGTTTTTCTGACGGGGCATCTTCGTCCAATGCCAGTTTCCAGAGCAGGTCATACATGCTTGCTCCTAGGCTGGCCATTTTCATGGTGGGTACGCGCTCTCCTTTCATGACAAGATTGGCAATCCAATTGAAGATGTACCCTTCCGTGCTGATGTAGCTGACTTTCTCTGGGATGGTTGTTGCCGCCATCTGCAAGCTGAAGTTGGCACCTGCGGGCTTGGCACTGATGAGTTTTCCGTATCCTTTGTTCCTCAGCTTTCCCACCACTGCGTTGATTTCGTCAGGCCTGGGATCTCCGTCCAGTTCTTCCACGAAGGTGGACCGAACGTTGGGATTGATTCCATACGCAGATTTTCCTCGGCTTGGGAGGAGCACGTCCACGCAGCATCCAGGATTCCTGATGGAAGAAGAGGTCAGCTTCATTGGCACGGCCTGTTCTTCCCGTCGCGCGTCCACACGTCTTCGTTTCCAAGCGCTCCAAGGAAGGTCTCGACTTGCGTCTCGTGGAATCCTTCCTTCGAGCCCCGCTCGCGCGTCGCGTTCGCACGTGCGCTTTCTCCTTTCGCATGGGATGCGTCCCACGTCTCCTCGCACGCATCACGCACTTTCGCTTGATGGCTTCGATGAGCGGGAAGGCGAGCAGCTGTTCGACGTCGCCACCAGGCAGCGCCAGGAGCACCGGCGGACGCCTTTCGCCGCGCACTTCTTGTCCGTCTTCCGGGTTCACGAGCTCCAGGGACGTCGCACGTGTCTTCGTGCGTCTTCCACGCGACCCAAAGGGCCTCGTGCGCGGACCCGATGCGCCGAACGCGTGCGCCATAGCCGCGGCCATCGCCGCCTCGATGGACGAAAGGTCGACACGTCTGGGATGGACTTAATTAGAGACTTAAATCGAGGGTGGAGATGGGGATCGGATGGAACCATGGGGCCATGGTGTCCATGCCAAGGTCCCTCTTTGTGGCCATGAGGAGGTGGGAAGGATGGAACCATGGGCCATGGTGTCCATGCCAAGGTCCCTCTTTGTGGCCAGGAGGTGGGAAGGATGGAACCATGGGCCATGGTGTCCATGCCAAGGTCCCTCTTTGTGGCGAGGAGGTGGGAAGGATGGAACCATGGGGCCATGGTGTCCATGCCAAGGTCCCTCTTTGTGGCCAGGAGGTGGAAAGGATGGAACCATGGGCCATGGTGTCCATGCCAAGGTCGCTCTTTGTGGCCAGGAGGTGGAAAGGATGGAACCATGGGCCATGGTGTCCATGCCAAGGTCGCTCTTTGTGGCCAGGAGGTGGGAAGGATGGAACCATGGGCCATGGTGTCCATGCCAAGGTCGCTCTTTGTGGCCAGGAGGTGGGAAGGATGGAACCATGGGCCATGGTGTCCATGCCAAGGTCCCTCTTTGTGGCCAGGAGGTGGAAAGGATGGAACCATGGGCCATGGTGTCCATGCCAAGGTCGCTCTTTGTGGCCAGGAGGTGGGGAGGATGGAACCATGGGCCATGGTGTCCATGCCAAGGTCCCTCTTTGTGGCCAGGAGGTGGAAAGGATGGAACCATGGGCCATGGTGTCCATGCCAAGGTCGCTCTTTGTGGCCAGGAGGTGGGAAGGATGGAACCATGGGCCATGAGGTGGGAAGGGCGGAACCATGGACCCTAGACCCGCAGAGATCGACCTCGGACGGGTTGGAGGGAGGGGAGAGGGAGAAAGGAGGATCCCAGGAGGGGAAGGTCCATGCACGAGACAAATCGTGTGGAAAACATCATAGGAAGAGTAGAGGGAAGGAACGGCTTGCGTACTATGCCAGGAGAACGCTCGGTACTTCCAGAGGTGCCAATGACGTTTCCCTTCCATAGATAGACGAACACGATCGAATACTGATGAACCAATCAATGCCCCCGTTGATTGTCACCTGCGGTCAACAACCTCTTCCAGCTAATGATTTTCAACCAAGTGAGACGACGCGTAAACGGACTGCACAGTCAATGCGGATCTGAATCGCAACTAAATGGCTGCCCTTTCAACCACCAATCGAAAAACCCCTTCTACGAGCGGCAGCGGAGGCTCGTGGGGGAGACTCCAGATGATTGCTTGAGGTCAACAGGGGGGCACTGACATCCAAGGCGATGTGCTGCAAATTGAGGACAAGGCAGGAAGAATGGAGGGTCTCGTTGGTGCCAAGGTGAATCGCGTCTATTGTAAATGCGTCATGCTGCGCTGCCAAACATCCTTGGACAGGTTGGGATCCATGACAAGTTTGCTGACCGACTTGGGGGCACACCCTTGCATAGAGATTGGAGGAGACGGCATGGATGCCAAGTACGCAGCCGCTAACGATCCCTCCCAGGGGGACAACAGCCAACGGTGTGCAGGCAGTCCGCTCCAGGCTTGCAGCTGATCGCGTAATGTAGGGTCCGTTAAGATGGGAGTGGTGAGACGCGTGCGCACGGTGCCCCCCGGAAAGGCAATGTGGACTGTTGCACGTGGGCCTTGGGGGTCTACAGTAAGCCGACGATCCAGCTCTATGGCCCAGAGCTGATTGACGGCCTTTATAGCACTGTAGGGCTTGATCATTGATAGCATATCCTGCCCGTCTGCCTGGCATGGTTCTCTGTTGAGTGCATCAATCACATCCTCCCGGTTGGCCACCTCGGCCGCCCCAGAAGAGACAACAATGATCCGCGCCGGCTCATCGGTCCGTACAAGAACGTTCTGACCAATGAGCTCATTTACCAGCAGCACGTGCCCAAAATGATCCACATCCAAACTGTCTCTGCATTGTTCACGAGGAGCGTCAATTCGGAAGGATGTGGCACTCAATACCACGATGTGAACCTCCATGCCATTGGAGCGAAGGAGATGCACACCTTCGTTGACTGCGTTTTTGTCCCCCAAATCAAAACTAATGCACTGGGCATGTCCAGCAGCCGGCCATTTCGCCGCTTGCTCATTGAGCTCGATAGCTGCCAGCTTGCACTTCCCTGCGTGACTCCCTAACACAAACACATTGGCCCCAAGAAGGACCAAACGACGTGCAATCTCCAGCCCGATCCCAGACGTTCCACCAGTCACAAGAGCTACCTTGGGTTTCAAGCTTAACCAGCCAACAGATCCCCAATGTGGACAATCCAGGCTGGAAGGGTCCACAAAGCTCCCCTGCTCGACGATGTGAAGCTGTGCAGAGTTGTTCCTGGCCTGAAACAAACTTTCAACCTCTGCAGAGACATGCACTCGCTGGGCTGTATCAAAAAGGCCATTGCCGCCATACATTGCCTTGATGTGCTGAAGGCGAAGGTATGTATCAGTACCGTACTGAAGCTTGGCCCAGTCTTGCAGATTTTCATCGCTGTAGGCAACGTAAGATCCGACGGCGTGGGGTCTCATGGCCTTTTCTAGCCCAGAGGTCCACACATCCAGCACTTCAGAACAGACAGGGCCACTGCATTCATTGCTGTCTCCTATTTTCTGAGACGGCAATCGGAACCCGTTGATTGAGACCAAGATATTCGCACTTCTGTGCACAAAAGCTGTTTCATTGGGGCCAACATCGGCAATGGCACCTCCCAAATGTTCAAAGGTTACTTGGTGGACTTCTCCCCGGCTTGGGGAAGGCAAGAAAAAACTTTCTTTCAGGCTGGTCAATATTCCTTCATTCATAGACTGAAGGATGGCACTTTTCCAATAGACATATGCATATTGTATGTCCCATTCTGTGGCCCACTTGGTGAAATTCTTGGGCTGAAAAAGGGATCCAGAAAGCAAAGCATCTTGTTGCTCACTTGGGAAGTCTTGAGCAACCATTTGAATGACCGGTTGGGCTACTCGCATTCCCTCTTCAAACGGCCCATCAAAGAACAAGGCAAGATTCAGGGTATACCGTGGAGCGCCGCCAGTTGCTTGCGCTTGCACTATCGCATCCACGGTCAGCCTGCGATCGTGAGTGTTTTCCAATAGTAAAAAGTACTGGCGAAGTTTTTGAAGGAGAGCGTCTGGATCGGGCATAGGATGCAAACTCAGATTCTCCGCTAGGTATCCACCAAGCTGGACGGGATACACTTTGAGAACGAGCTCGGTGATGCAACCAAAGTTACTGCCTCCTGCTCCTTTCAGAGCCCAAAACAAATCCGAGTGCATTTCCTTACTACTGCGAATGAATGTTCCATTCGCTAGAACGACCTCTGCTTCCACCCAATTGTCTGCCACTAGTCCTTTGCCTCTGGAGAACCAGCTCACCCCACCCTTGGAAGCCAGTCCAGCCACTCCAACAGGCGGACAGCCACCTCCTACAGGTAGATAACCAAGCTGCTCCGTGTAATCGTATACTTCTCTCCACCTTGATCCTGCACCAACGCGCACAAGTTGTTGTTTGGGATCCAAAACGATGTTGTTGAGCATCCGTGTGTCAATGACCATCCCACCTTCGTTGAGCGAAAACCCCGCTGGATCGTGTCCACCACCTCGAATGGTCACTTGCATGTCCATTTCTTTTGCCAAATGAAGCGCCAGAGCTACATCGTACTTGTCCTTGACCTGGGCAGTGATGGCTGCATTTCTCTGCAACCTCAGGTTGAAGACATTCCTGGTGCGGTTGTATGCCTCGCTGCCGGGACAAGCTAACGTGCCCGCCATGTAGGCTGATATTTCCTGTGCGATTTTACTTTTACATGCCCAATCCTCCTCCTTTCTTTCGTTTGTTCCAACTTGGTTCGGTGTGTCGGTCTCAGTAGGTGTCGGTTGGCGTTTCGAGCTGTCCGACTGAGCATCGGACCACAGCAGATCCAAGTGTGCGGTCCAAAGCACCAGCACGAACATGTACATTAGGAACAAAGACACGCATAACGTCCTCAATAGACGCCATTTCGACCTTTCGCTCCCGACGTGCCTCGTCCGAACCGCCATCGTCGGTTTTGGACGATGGAAAGGACCGTCGACCGACGACCGATGAGAATATTCTCCATCCGGTGCAACCCATGCCCAGGCCAGTCCAGGGTCCCATCCACCATGATAATGTGCCTTTTACAAGCTGCACATGGACGAGACTGGGAGGTGGAGTGACCAAAAGCACAGGAAGAAGTTTTCGGTCACAAATGCGCCACCAATCCAATTGTCGAGGAGAATCGAATGCAAAACGTAACCGACGGATGAACTCCACTCATCCCACGTCCCTGAACAATGCTTCAGGCACCTTTCCTGTGATGAAGAAAGTGTTGGAACCTCCATCGTTCTCCCAATCCGAATCTTCGAGGTCGGAAGGCTCCAAACCTTCCTCTAGGAAGCCTGGAGACTGTGGAGATGCCAATACTGATGGCGATGTATCTGATGTTTGCCTGTCCTTCTGCATCTTCGTCATCGATAAATTCGGAAGCTTCTTCAGAGTTATTCCGAACGTTCCGGCCAAACGTCGCAGATGCGATGACATATACGAAAGCTCCCTTGCAAGAGCAGGAATTCGGGATGCAAGGGATTCGCATCCCGGTATGGAAGACTCGCGAATGCTGTTGGCCAGCTCAATGCATATCTTGAGCAGCTGTTGCGCCATCGTGCACATCTCTGAAAGATACGCAGGTGCTTCGCACTCTTTTGAAGAACTCCTTCCTCCTGTAACTGCATAAACAAATTTGGTATTCCGTCCTAGTGAACGCAGCACGATTGGTAGGCTACGCATCAACTCTTGAGACAAGGCCGGGGTGGCAAGACCTTGAAGTACAGCACGTCTGTGGAGTTGCAACAGCCGATACACATTTAAACTGCACTCTGCAGTCCTAGCAGTCAAAAGATCTGCATCCTTTCGACTCACCCTCTCTTGCACAGCACCAATCTGAAAATGCAGAAGCACATCACATACAGAAGCCCAAGCACCTTCGCTCTGTAGGCCATTCAACTTCTCCATTCCTGTCACTGGAGCAAGCCAAGCAGGGTACGGCTCTTCCTTGCCCAAAGCATGCCAGAGGGCCGCAAAAACAAAGTCCAGCTTTTCTTTTGCTGACTGAGCGGAGTTGCCACTAAGAACCATTTTGACGAAGTGGCCGTACATATCTGCCGGAGTGTCTACCGCAATGATGGTGCAGGCGACTTTGAATGCCTTGCTGCCAAGAGGTAAATTCCTTCGGAGGCAGTCCTCGTACCAGCCAGCAACCACACTGTCAAGCGAACAGCTCCGACCGATCAATGAAATTAACTCAAGGAGAACGGCAGCCGTGTGCAGGTCCCCGACCAGGGACAATTGCTCCTGCAGAATACCAACTAGTGAGGAAGCCAATTTGGATTCAGCTGAGGGGCTTGTTGACATCGCGCTGTTGCCATCATGTAGATTCTGTAGTACGTCAAGCAATGCTCTGGGCGACTTACTACGTGCGCAGGCTAGGGCCATAAAGATAACCCAATAAATCCGACAAGGGGTGGCCGGGTCCATCCCCGAAGACTCACACTGCAGTGCACTATCGCACCACTCTAGAGCTACGGAAAGAAAATTACTATCTAGTAAGCTTTCCAGTGCAAGAAATGGGCGTCGAACAAGCACCTCAGCTTTTTCTGCCGCACCTTTGTGGCAGGAGAAAGAAACCATCTCAGCTTCAACCGCAAGTGCACAATGCTTGATCACCCCATTGAAGACCTCTTCATTTGGCATCTCCAGCGGACTTTCAGCATGGCAGAGATAGTGCCCAGCGTAAAACCAAACTTCAGGTTTGATGCAGCACCGGAAAAGAGATAGTGCGCCCACGTCAAGGGGCTTGCAACCGTTTCCAGAGCTTTGTAAATGATGGATGAGGCACTGTTTCGCTGACTCTAGTTCCAGGTACTGAGATATTCTTGCCAATAGGTCAAAAGGATCGAAATCCAACCCTTCACATATGAAACATTCCCAAAGGCTATTGGTAAGCACAGCTGTAAGTTCAAGTGCCATATCACACTCAAGGAGCGATAAGGGCTGCATTCTCTCCGCGGTCTTCAAATCGTCCCGAGCAATTGCATGCTCCAGGTCTCTACGGAGACAAATTCTAGATTTCGCGATCAAGTGGTACAGTTCCTTTCTTGCTGAATCAGAATCCAGTCCAAGCTTCACTTGAACCATGCTCTGGACTATTTCTGTAGGGATCCTGGAGGGGATTATGTGCTCTTGGGCAGAACAGCGCACCAGCCACTCCATGTGCTGATAGATGCTCCAGGCAGAGTCAGAATCCTGGCCCGCTGGGTAGATGAACGTTGTCCAGTCCTCGTGTTGCCCACTGATTGGAGAACAAGACAGGGGGGCAAACTTGACATTTCTGCTGGCCTCTAGCACGAATGAATGCAACACGTTCTCCAATACGTGGGGTTCAGACTGTTTGGCAACGATAGCAACAAAGTGCAACACATAGTGCCACTTCATATGGTCTGGAGCGCAATTTTCTGCAGCTGCTTCGACCCAGCCAAGCAACGACTTTACTCTGGATGCCTCTATCCTGGTATAACACTTCAAATACTCGCATACAAGCAAGGCACCACCAAGAAATGCCTGTGGTTGAGGAGCCAGGAGCAGCTTCCTTGCACAAGCAAGCAACTCCTCTTTACACTCCAAACATGTTTTTGCCAGAAAACCTGCAGCAGCGCACAAGGCACGCATCAAAGAAGGGCAACCACAGTGGCTCACTTGCTCAATGTGCTGGATCAGGGTGTGATATAGTTCAAAGGATCCCTTGGGTGCACTTTCAACAACCGCAAGGAGAAGTTGAGATGAAACTGCCGTTTCATAATCTCTTTCAGGTGCATACCACGGGTTCAAGCACGATGACTTGCTTGTCTCCTCAAGACTGTTGCTGGCAGCTATCTCAAGCAACTGCATCGTCAAAAGTTTGCAAAGGTTCTCATCTTCTCCTCCCACACAAGGGAGTATGTCCAACCACCACTCAACGAGGCTTCTGGGCCCAACCGTTAGAGAATGCCTCAAAAGACAAAACAAGGAGTGCACCTCGCAAACACGTCCATCCAGCGCTGCGATACGAAATGTGGCGAAATCCAGAGCGCTCTTTTGAATAGAATAAAGGAGCACGTTATGAGCCACCTTGTAGGTGTTTGTCCAGTCCATGAATCGAAAGAGCATGGAGGTTTCGAAAAGTCCCAATCGATCCAATTTGCGGCAGTACTCTATCCATCGCATGCACATCTCCGGCCGAAACTCGAGCTCGCTTAGGAAGGATTGCAGAAAGCGTTGGCCATCGTCGAGATTCTCTGCCAACCCACATATGCAAGCAGCTCCTTCCCGAAAGTTCCAATCATTCAAAATTCCAAGGAAGGGTGCGATCACGTCTGGCAGCTGATCTGATGTGAGAGTTTCCATTGCTTCTGACGCCAGTCGCACCATTCTTTGCCTTCCGTGTGATGGCAGGTCCATTCTGGAGAGGCCTTCCAGCGCTCGTTTGGTGAGTTCCGGCCTTTCGTGCAGCAGCTTGCCATAGGTGTCCATAGCCATTTCCAAGCTTTCTTCGTCCACGTGGGCGATCAAAGGCATCATTTCCAAGCACACGTCCACCAAACAACTGCCGGTGTCTTCCTCGCACTCCTCCAACAGCGTGCGCACCACTTTGCGCATGGTACCGACACCATGACGATGGTGGAGGCAGAGGAACTGCATCAGCCTCTGGCACTGCTCTCGTTCGTGCTTCTCCATCCGAAGCTGCTGCAGCAGATCCTCCACGTCCTCCTCGTCTTCCTCCATCGCATCCGCTGCCATAGAATTCGTCGCCATTTCCTCGCTCCTTGGACAAGGAAATGGAGGTGGAGTTCGTTCCAACCCAAAACTGGAACCACCGCACCTTCGCAGAATCGGCAACCGGCAGTGAACCAGTTGCAGCAGTATGCATGAAGAATGGTTGGAAGCAGACAAGAGGTAAAGACAAAGGAAATTTGTTGGAGAGCACACAGCAGGGTCGTTCTTTGGCGGATGCAGTGCATCAGAGACGGGGCCGCCGGAGGAACAGCAAGAGACACCAGACCGTCAGGCGCATCTTGGACGGTGGTACGGTGCATCCTTGGACAAGGGTCATGCAAAGAATGAGTTTCACATGTACATTTGTGCAATTCTTTACGTGGATTACCTTCCTGAAGAAGCACATGACCCAGCAACAAATGGCGACACCCAGAATCTTGCTGGGTGCCCAACAGATGCCCGACGGGCTTTTTTTCCTATGTACAGACGGCGCTTCTGTAGTTTTTGTAACGTGATTTGTAATGTACCCAAGGGTACGATCTAGGGGAAAGGCGAGTGAAACCCTCCATGCCGTTGTCCAGATGGAGCTCAGAGGAAGGGTCCTAGTGTTCGGAACTAGGAACAGAGGAGAGCAGCAAACACCAGCGTGCCTTCGACCAAACTTTCCCCATGCAAGGCGTTGCACATGTTCCAGTCCCTCTTCGCAACGAAGTTTCAGGACGGTTTCTCGTCCAGGAATTCTTTGGCTTTGGAGAAGAGCTCTTCGTCGAGTTCCTGCGATTCCCCTCGTTTCTGTTGGTCCAGGAGGAGTTCCCTCAGGTACATTCCGTGCGCTTCGATGCTGAGCTGGAGCTGCCTTTGGGTCTCGAGTTGATCTTGCAGCCTCTTTTGCATCTCCATCTGTTTCTTGAGCGCTTCTTCGAGGTGTTTTTTGTGTGCTTGTTGACCGTCCGGTTCTGCTCCTTGTCCCATGTCGACGGGCCTGGACTCCTTCTCCTGTTCTTCCGCGTCGTTCTCTACCCTCTTTTCCGCTTTCACGCTCAACCTGTATTTCTGCAGGTGGCTTTTGACGTGGTAAATGGTCATTCCATCCACGTCCATGCGTTGCAGGACCCCTTTCGGCGTGGCCTTGTCGGCTCCACCCAAGCGTTCCACGGCTTCCACGAACCGATCGTGCAGCTCTGGCGTCCATCTCAGCCTGAGCTTGTTCCCTTGCGTCTGCGAACGCGTTCCTTCGCCTCGCACGTCCCTTGGAAGTTCCCTGCTTTCGTCCATCGCTTCCTTTCGGCCGACGTGGTCCGGACCTCCTTCCTTCTCGTCCTCTCGCTCGTCCGGTTCGCGCAGCAGTTCCCGGAGCAGCTGGTCGGCGTGGTCGTGGTCCTGTCCATCCAGATGGAAAGAATCCTCCACCGGCCAGAGGACGCCCAGCTCCTCCAGCAGACCGTCGCCATGACGCGCCTCCATGCCACGTTCTCCGCACCACGTGTTGGGAGACCTCTCCTACCGGTGGGGAACCCGAGCGGTGTCCTTCTATTTCCGTCCCGAAAGGGAGGGTCTTCCCTTTCGTTGCCCACGATCCAAAGGAGGAGAAAGGGAAAGGGATGGATCGACCGTGGATCCTTCCCAACGAAGGACCGACGGAAGAAAGGAAGGAAAAAAAACCCCCTTCCTCCCACGATACATCGAATTCAACGAGGGGCGTCCCTATTCATCCCAGCAATAAAGGAGCTCAGGGAATTTTGCCGACGAGGAAACGCAGTTCCCCCCGGGGGACGTGGTTGCAAGCCTCTTGGGGGATCGAGGGTCCCCTCCAGGTGGATGGAAGGGGAGGGCGCAACGTGTCGGACTACGTCTTCGTGGCCGTTGGCGAGAGGTGGTGCGATGGCGATCCAGGCGAAGGCGACGCGGTCGCATGCGTGCCGAGGAGGAGGTGGGAGTGGAGGTATGCGCAAGGGAAGGCGCTCGATCTGTCGTGTGGGTAAAAAGAGCGCCAAGAAAGAACAGGAGTTCGTGGTGGGAGGAGGAGGGTTCGACGGAGCCTGCGAGATCGACGACATCAAAGCCGCTTTGGAGAACTGCAGAGGACTCGAAGGACCGGTGCTGGAGGCCTGCTGGGCCGAATACGGATGCAGCGTGGAAAAGGTGACGAAGCACTACGCCAAAGTGGCCGGATTCGAGGTCCGTTCCGAACCCAACCACGCTACGTCCGAGGAATCCTCCGACACGTAATGCGATGCAACCGTGGTCCACGTCCACGTACGCGTGTCGCCGCACGTCCTTCCACAACAAGGTTCCAGCAGGTCCTGCCCGTGCTCCTGGACCTGCTCCTGCTTCCCCGTCGCACTTGTCGAAAGACCACCGTGGTCGGCCACGCCTTCACCACGACACGAAACGGTTGTGAAACGGGTGTGACGGACGTGGTCCGAGGCGCGCTGTTCGCCGACGCGTCGCCGCGATCCGGAACGTGCGAGATGGATCGAGGAGGACCATCGACGTCGATTCGGACGCGAGTTCCGACGCCCGTGCGTCGACGAAACAAGCGACAAGGGGGAGCGGGAGGAGAGGCAGGACCTTCGACGCGCAGTGCGACCGACGTGAGGAACCAGGGTTGGCGCACCTGCGTCGCATTCGTGTGCGCGACGACGTGGCTTCACGCGTGCGTGGGAACCGCAGCCACCACAGACAACCTCCAGAACGTGCCGGATGCGCTCTCGGCCGACGCCACGGTGTCGGAGCACCTCTCCAAGCTCTCCAAGAGCAACAAAACCGTGCCGAGGTGCACGAGCAAGTGCGTGGCCACCTGCGTGCGTGGCGGTGGTGGAGCGCCTGGTCTGGGACCGATGAGCGTGCGAAAGGCACCGGTCGTGTTCGAAGAAGGCTTTCGAACTCGTGGCTACTGCATCCGGGAATGCACGGAGATATGTGCCTTGCAAGCCGACCTCAAAGACAAGCGGTAGGACGACCTGCACCCAACAACATGGCGGTTGGATGGCACGAAGAAGAACGCAAGCCTCTTGGAACCACTGGGTGCCGACCGCGGTAGGCGCGAGGAGGACGGGACGCTTTATTCCAAGGCGGTAGGACGAGTGAATCGACGCAGCGGCATCACAAATCCACGTGGAGCCTCACTTCCAACGTGTCCTCGAAGGACAGCTTCCAGCGCGTTTCTCGCAGTTTCTTATTCATGGGCTTGCCCTTCCCGCCATGCTGTCGATTGGCACGGACGTCCGCCAACTTCCACACCGCGAACCCTTCTTGCGACAGCACCTCCACCAATTCGAAGGCTTGGCAGAACGTCTCCGACTCTTCTCGATACGTCACGTCCATGGGCACCTCTCGGAACCGTTCCAGTGCTTCTGGCACCTGGACGGATCGGTTGGCACCTGGCGAAGACACTTCCACGGAGATGTCGTCCGGCACCGCGTGTTCTTGGACGGCGAGATCGATCCTCGCGTTGAATTCTCTGGAGAAGGTCTCGATGTCCTCCATCGTCGGAGAACCGTATTTGTTGTCCAGTCGGTCCAGTCGCACGTCCACCAAGGCTTGCCTCGGAAACACACGCAGCGAATACAGCCGACACTGCTCCAGTTTCGGGCTTCGATCCGGTCCAAGCACGTCTTGCACGACCGACAGGATCGTCTTTCCCCAATCTTCGTCGCCTACTTCCACTTGTCCTTGTTCGGTCTGTCCGAAGGCTTCGTCCAGGTCCCATTCCACGTCTTCCGACGCGCGGCTTCGTGTCTTCGGCGACCCATCGTCTCCTTTTTTCCCCTTTATCGGATGCCTCGGGTACGCCAGCGACCTCCTCCAATGCGTGGAAGCCGTCCATCTCCCCGTCCTTGCGCCCGCCACCGCCAGAAGCAGCGCCTTCATGGCCGACCTCGCGCCGCGTGTGGCGTTCCTCGACGTCCCATGGTCGATCCGACCCCGAAACCCCCGGGTGGCTACGGGTGCCCTCGGCCGAGGAAGGGACCTCGACCGGCGAGGTCGGATCCCCTTCTCATCTGCACTGCAACATTTACTACGAAGGGAATCGATAATGAACGGGAAAATGTTTCCCTCTACGAACGGAGTGCCCGTTCGATTCGATCGGGGCTCGAACCCGGGTTTCGAAAGGGATGCGTTCGTGAGGGATTTCCCCGGGGTGACGAAATTCCGCGAAGAGGGGATCCATCCATCGGTGTCCAACCGTTTCTTCCGATCCAGGGGAATGCGTCCTTTACCAAAGGAGCGGGTCCCCGGGTTCGATAAGGTAGGGAACCCGATCGATCCTCCCAACGAAAGGGGAGGAGAAGCTGGCACGTGTCGAGAGCGAAGCGAAGCACGAAACCATGCGCGTCGCAACGGTGGCATGGCGGCGCGCAACGGGACGGATGGGGATGATGCGCGCCCTCAAGGACGCAACTGGAACGAGAGGGACCGCCAAAGTCGCCAAGGACGATTTCCTGGACGGAACCAGCGCCGCGTACCTCGAACAGCTCGAGAAACAGTGGCAAGATGGCGACGCCGGCGTGGAAGGGACCTGGGCCGCGTTCTTGCGACAGCTGGAACGAGGAGCCAAACCGCAAGAGCTCGCAGAAGCTCATGCGCAGCTCCAGGCCGCACCCAAAACCGCGGTCCCCGTGCAGCCCGAAGCGACCACCGAACTCCTCGTCGATCGGAGCCTGAGGCTCTTCATGCTCCTTCGTGCCTATCAGGTCCGTGGACATTACTTGGCCAACCTAGATCCCCTCGGACTCGCCAAACATCCCTTGCCCGGTGAACTGGATCCGAACGCCTACGGATTCACCAAGGAAGACATGAAACAAGAAATCTACCTCGGAAAAGTCAACGGGAAAGGCATCTTTGGACAGGATGAAGTGAGCATGACCCTGGACAAATGGCTGCAGCTGGCCAGACAATCCTACTGCGGAAAAATAGGATACGAGTACATGCACATCTCCGAACGGGAACAGTGCGATTGGCTGAGGGAGAGGATTGAAAGGATCAAACCCTACAGCTACGACAACAACGCCAAGGTCATGCTGTACGATCGGCTGGCCTGGGCCACCATGTTCGAGCACTTCTTGAGCAACAAATTCACGGCTGCCAAGAGGTTCGGGCTGGAAGGAGCAGAGACGCTCATCCCGGGTATGAAGTCGCTCATCGACAAAGCAGCTGCCCTCGGGGTGGATGACATCGTCTTCGGTATGCCGCATCGGGGGCGGCTCAATGTATTGGCCAACGTGGTGAGGAAGCCTTTGGATGCCATCTTTGCAGAGTTTCACACGGGGATCAAACCTTCGTCCGAGGAAGGTGTGTACACAGGAACAGGAGATGTCAAATATCACTTGGGGACCTCTTACGACCGCCCGACGCACAGTGGCAGGCGCGTCCACCTGTCGCTTTTGGCCAATCCATCGCACCTCGAGGCCGTGGACCCTGTTGTGGTGGGGAAAGTTCGTGCAAAGCAATACTACGGCAATGACGTAGATAGATCCAAAAAGATGAGCATTCTTCTCCATGGCGATGGTTCTTTCGCAGGTCAAGGTGTCGTGTACGAGACATTCGATATGAGCGCTCTGCCGGATTATGAGGTGGGAGGCACCATACACATCGTCGTCAACAACCAGGTGGCCTTCACCACAGATCCTTACGAGAGCAGGAGCAGCGCTCACTGCACGGACGTGGCGAAAACTGTTAGTGCTCCCATCTTCCACGTCAATGGGGACGATGCGGAAGCGGTGTGCCATGTGATGGAGTTGGCGGCCGAGTACAGGCAAAGGTGGAAGAAGGATGTTGTGATTGACTTGGTGTGCTACCGCAAGTACGGTCACAATGAAATCGATGAGCCTACATTCACGCAGCCCCTCATGTACGAAGCTATCAAACGTCACAAGACTGCCTTGGAGCTGTATAGGGACAAACTGCTGGGGGAAGGCGTTCTGAGCAAAAGAGACTTCAAAGATATCGACAAACGGGTGGAAAACCTCCTGGTGGAGGGATACGAGGGTGGGAAGGACTATGTGCCCAAGGAAAGGGATTGGCTTGCATCGCACTGGAAAGCTTTCAAATCACCCGAACAGCTAAGTCGTATAAGGAACACCGGTGTGCCGATGGATGCGCTTAAAGAAGTTGGGCAGGCTATTTGCAAGTTCCCGGATAACCTCAACGTCCACAAAGCCATTCGAAGGGTGTATCAGAATCGCCAAAAAATGGTGGATGGGGCAGAGGACGTGGATTGGGGAATGGCAGAAGCCTTGGCTTTTGGAACGCTCCTAAAGGAGGGCAACCACGTGAGGCTGAGTGGTCAGGATTGTGAACGTGGAACGTTTTCGCATCGTCATTCTGTTTTGCATGATCAGAAGAACGGACAACGTTTTGTCCCCTTGGCAAACTTATTCGACGGTCAGCCGCCGGGATTCTTCACTGTTAGCAACAGCTCCCTGAGCGAGTTTGGTATTTTGGGATTTGAGCTTGGATACAGCATGGAAAACCCCAATTCGCTGGTGCTCTGGGAGGCCCAGTTTGGTGACTTTGCAAACACAGCCCAGGTCATCTTCGATCAGTTTCTTTCTGCAGGTGAAGCCAAGTGGCTGAGGCAGAGTGGCCTGGTGGTTTTGTTGCCACATGGATACGACGGACAGGGCCCAGAGCACAGCAGTGCACGTATGGAAAGATTTCTGCAGATGAGTGATGAGGATCCGGAGGACATACCTGAAATCGATGAGTCGCAATGGTTTAAAGGTGGGCACCTGGGGGGTCAAATTCAAAGGTCGAATTGGCAAATCTGCAATGTGACCACTCCCTCTAATTACTTTCATATGTTAAGAAGACAGATTCATCGCGAGTTTCGAAAGCCATTGGTCGTGTTTTCACCGAAAAATCTTTTGAGGCATCCGAAAGCTAAGTCCCCAATCACTGAATTTGATGATGTGGATGAGCTTGGTGAGGTCATCGGGATAAGGTTCAAAAGGTTGATCATGGACAAGTCTCAGACTGATCGAAGCCCGTATCCTCCGGTCGAGGAAGATGTCAAACGTGTCGTGTTTTGTTCAGGGAAGATATATTATGAATTGGACGCTGAACGGGAAGCCCGGGGGCTTGAAGATGTTGTGCACATTTGCCGCATTGAGCAGCTTGCCCCGTTCCCTTTCGACCTACTGAAGCGGGAGATGCGGCGTTATCCCAATGCTGAAATAACCTGGTGTCAGGAAGAACCCAAAAACATGGGTGCGTACTGGCATGTTCTGCCTCGTTTCCAATCGTGCCAGAAGTTCCTGGACTTGCCAGCAGCCAATGTTCGATATGCTGGCAGAATGACTTCTGCTGCAACAGCCACAGGGTTTTCTGAAATCCATGCTCGGGAGCAGAAGCAGGTGCTGTTGGATGCTTTTGAAGGCTTCTGAGGCTGCTTACCTCTTGGTAAGGGAGTGGCACTTCTCGAAGGCAGTATAATGTCACATTGAATTCGTCTTGATTTGCAATCGCATTTAAACGCCCGGTCTCCTAAAGACTTCATCCTGTCCAAGGAATGTTACTAGATATGGCAGGGTAGCTCTCCGAGCGAATACGTCCACAAGGATTCTGTGTCGCTCACATCCGTAAAGAACCACTCTAGGCTTCCTTTTTTCTCTACCGCGTCCTGGCACGATGGAGGATGTATATCGTCCTCCATGTCAGGTTCCGAGATGAATGCCTTCCTCCGCGACGAGCTATCTGGAGTCTGTTCTTGCTTTCGAACTTTCTGAGTTTCCCGATCATTGCCTGCTGCGCATTCTTGCAATTCAGCTAAACGTCGATCATTGCTACCTCTGCCCTCAAAACCGGTGCTGGAGGACAAAAGACTACGTGCAACCTCCAGGGCTTCGGCAGCAGTATCTCTAGCCTCGTGGCGATTCGATTGGTCAAACGGCACTAATGAAGACCAGTTGGTACTGCATGTATTTGACGAAAGGTCCATTTTCGAGAGTGGCCACTCACTAGGCAGACCCGCTCTCTGCCCTCGTTCCCTTCCTCCTCTCTGTCCTTCCAGCTTCGCTCGGAGGTTCTTTTGCATTCCTCTTCCACCCAGGCGTTCCTTCGTTTTGGATGGGGACTCCTTGACTCCCTTGCGCTTGGCCAGCTTGTCGGCGTGCAGAGGCACCGACTGGATGTTTGTATTCGCCTTGATCTCTGCATGGCCAGCACTGGCTTTACAAGGCAGAACCGGTGGCCTTCGAACCATTTCACCGCCTTGATAGGGTGGCACCACCCGACCAAATGCATACCGCTTGGTTTGACGCGTTTCACGAGGATGGATGTTTTGCTGCGGTCTTGGTTTGTACTCGCCAGTGTCAGGACGTCCAGCGGTTGATCTTCTGCGCACAAGCTCGCCTGTGGAGAGGTCGTATTCTTTCAACCTCCTGTTGACCTCTGCTTGCCCACGTGTGATGCGCAGAGCGACGTCTCGTTTCAACGCAGCCTCGTATTCCATGCCTCCATGGATAAGGGCTGCCAACCGGGAGTCTCCACATTCCTTGCTGCGTTCCGCTTCCAGTCCGGCTGCATGTTTCGACGCCAGTTGTCCTTGGAATCGCTTCCTCTTGGTTGTGACTTCCTCCAGCACCTCCCAGCATCCAGCAAAATCGAAGTATCCCCGTTCCACACCTGGCCTGGCTTTCCATCGGCGACTGTCCCCTTCCTTCGCGGCGCGCACCCGTCGCATGGCCGCTTCAGCTGTCGATTCTGCATCCTCCTCTCCACCGCTCCCTTCCTCGATCATGTCTTGGGTTGTATCCACACGTCGAGTCGAAGATGTGCCATCGACATGCCCACGTTTCATCCCTTTCCCCTCGAGCCCTGTCGGTTCAGTTCCATGGGGCGACCCTGACCATCCGAGACACGACCCCAAGGTGGAGAATATTCGAGACTCATTCGCAAGACGGACGCGGAGACGTCGGCTATGGCGAGAGGCGCGTGTCACGTGGACGCGGGGCTCGAAGCGGTGGAAGGAGACGACGTGCTCGAGGTGAGAGATGGAACCGGGATGCCGCACGCGCTGCTCGAGGCCACGCCGAACCGATCCGAGACGGTGACGGTGGTCAGGGAGGCTGGTCGTAGGCGAGAGGTCCTGCTGGAAGGGGAAATAAAAGCTGTGGAGATGGTGGGAAGCCTGTTGCTGCCATGAGAAAGATCTGAAGGCGAAATCACTTGCCTCGGCCCATGGGCCGTTTGAACCCTCAAGAAGCAAAGCTGGTACAGGTGATGGCCGAGGATGAACGCCTTGTCATTCTCTTCGAACCAGGAAGAGGGAGCTTCCAAGGGACAGGCAGAACGACGTTGCAACAGCTTCTGCCATTACTACTCCAACCTTATCAGGTGCTGGGATCGCTCCATCGACCGCACCACCTTTACCGCCTGGCCATGCCATCAGGAAGGCTTCCGATTCTTGCAAAGACACGGACTGGTGTTTGCCGAAGGGGCAGCGCGTTTCATATGCAGCAGGCGAAAAGCACTGCCATGCGCTGTTCATTGAACTGATGATATGGTTAGGGAACATCAACCATCCGCCAAAGGAAGAGGAAGCATGGACAGCGCCGAAGGCCGTGGAACCCTTCAGAGGGGTGACCTGTCAAGGTTGGGTAGCGGCCGTGGATGTCTGGCCAGCCACCAGAAGATACCACCAGATTCGCAGACACATTGGTAGCATTGGCCATCCCATCCCTGAAAAGGAAAAGTACTGCTCCATCGAGCGAGAAGGCCATAGCAATGGTCTAATCCAGTGGGCTGCTGAAATTCCCTTCCCTCCTCCGGTCACTGGAGAAACGGTATCCTTCCCTTCTGACCTCCGGCTTGCTTGCGTGAAAATGCACAATACGAGCACACTGATTGGAAGGAGGAGCACCTCGTACGAGGACAGCCTCCCATGTGTGTTCCTTTGTGCATGTTACCTTACACTGGGTCCATCGATGCGGTTTGCACCGTTGGATCACAAGTAGACTGAAGGAGGTCAACATGCGCGCCGCACACCAATGCTCATGAATGAGTCTGTGTAGATGCACAGGAAGTATTCGCTTGCAAAAGGGAACTTTAGGCCACTTGACCTGCCCCGCACAACCAGTCAGGATCTGCACTGGGGCAGAAGAGTGGCAAGAAGCCCCAAATTCCCTGGTATAGGCAAGGTCTCCAACCTCGGTGTGGTGTTGGATCCTGGGGCTTGGTGTGTGCGCTAGTGAACGGAGCAACACTTGTCGCATGCTGAAATTTATCGTAAACTACTACCCATGCCTCTCGCTTTCGGAGCCACCCTTTAACGTTGCCACCTTTGATGGACGGTTGGGCTCTGTTGCAAGGGAAGATGGGTTTCAACAGGGCAAGGTGACGCGAACATCGTAGACTTTGTGCTTCTCCTTTTCGGCCTCCGGTCTGACTGAGCTTCAGGCTTCCATCGAGACACCATGGCTACGACACGCAATGAGAACGTCGGCATCCTGTCGAGGCTTTCGCCACGGAGGCTTGAGAAAGGCGTTCCGAGGGCGCCTTTTTCCCATGGCCGGGTGCGTCTCCGACGGGCTCGTTCCTTCCGTTCTAGCTCGGCATCGTCCGGGCTCGGTTGCGACCCGAGCCCGGTCGTTTCCAGGTTTCATCCAGAGGCAGGTACGTCCCGTGCGTTCCTTCTTCCGACCGGCCTTTTCAATGGGTCTGTGGGTTCTTGTCGGTCTGGTACCTGCAATTTGTCGTGTGGGAGACGTCTCCTCCTTCGGCTTGGATCACGGCCATCGTTCCTGTCTCCCTTGGTTTTCCAACGTTCCCTTGGCGTGGATGGGGATGGTGCTTGCAGTTGGCATGCCTCGTCCGTTCGTGGAGGAGATGTATGGGAATGGCCTCCGTGGCCACCGGACCCGTCTCGAAGGGACGCATCCGTACCCACGCGTACGGTGGCGATCGTCCCCGCCCCGTCGACCCGACCGATCGTGCGGTCCTCGATCCCTCCCCCCCCGTGCCCCGACCGACCACGTGCGTTCGTTCCCCCCTCCCCCACCGCAGCCCGGGGGGCACCCCCCCCCCTGTCCCCTGGCCCCGACCGTCACGTGGCCCTTCTTCTCAACCCCACACCGGGGCGAACCCACGTGGTCCGTTTTCCAACCGAATGGGGGTCCACGTGACCGGGATCGGTTTCGACGGATCTCGCGTCGGACGCGAACCGAGGGCACGACGAGCGCACTTCACGTGCGCTCGTTCGTTCCGCGAAGGATCGGGTGAGGTGGAGGACGAGCACACGAGTTGATGGAACACGCAACCGACAAAGGGGGGATCGGAGAAGACGCGGTCCACGAGACGACGGGCGAGACCGAAGAAGGAACCTCCAGGAAGAGCGAAGAGAAGATGCAGCTTCGAGGAGAGTACTCGATGGGAGAAGGACAAACCACGTCCGATGCGGATGCACCCGACGGTGAAGATACCAACGCAGAAGGAGAAGGACGAAGAGGGAGCCGAAGCGGAATAGGCCTCGGAAAGGGAAAGGGTGGGAAAAGGAAGGCCTCGTCGATGGCGGGAACGAAACACAAACTCAGCGCCCACTCAGCCACCGAGAAAAGGAGGAGGGATCGGATCACCGAAAGGATGGAGACCCTGAAACAGCTCGTGCCTCACCAGAGCAACGCGGACAAAGCAGCCTTCCTCACAGACGTGATCAACTACATCCAACAGCTCCACTCGCTGCTCAGGCAATCCATGGCCCTCAACCACCAGATGGGACTCAACCTCTCCGGAGGTGGAAACGGAGGCTCCAACCACGGGGCGCCGTACAACACCATCACCCAAGTTCAACAGGTGACCAACCAGATCCAGAACCTTGCGCCACATGCATTGGCCAACGCGATGATCGGGCAAAGGCAACGTTCCTTTTCTCCGGGGAATCCCCCTGACTACAACGAAAATGCTCCAGCAGCGTTCGAAAACTTTCGTGACCAGCAACAACTGCAGCAAATGGCCTTCGTACAGCAGGTGCAAGCCAGCCATGAGCATCATTTTCGGCATACATCCCAGAATGTCAATTCCACCAGTCCGCAGAATCTATCGCTGATGCAATTGCCCCACCCTTTTGAACACATGAGCTTCAGCATGATGAATCAACAAGATGGAACGAACTTCAACATTGGACCATTGGAAGGGACGCCGGTCAGCAAGGCACAGCAGCCAAGCGGAGGAAACGCACCGACAACTTTCTTTCCTTATCCAGATGCTCTGCCTTGGGCGCAATCTCTGCAGGGATTTCCAGGAACCATGGATGGTGCCGTCGATGCGACTCATCCGTCTTCTGTCCAGAATCCACCTGACAGACTGATGCATTCCCAACATGGCAACAAACGCCGATAAGCGATACGCGCAGGCACTTTGATGGAAGCAACCGATTTTGCATCTAGAGCATCTCAACTGGAAAAGATCAGAACATTTGTACTTAGTTGTATCATTGTTATTCCTGTCTGTTCAAGCAAGGCCCTTGTACAGTGCTTGACAGCAGGTGTTAAATGGATTGTAAATACCCATTTCTTTACAACATGACGACACTGCGGTGTGTCCAGAGAAATAGTTCACCCAGCGATGGACTCGAAAAAGTCGCACTGATCATCAAGGACGCGAGTTGCAGCTTCCCTCCTGATTGCATCAGCCTGGTCCTTTGTCACCTCTTCCACGCGGAGGACGTACGTGTTGCAGAAGCAACACGTTCCCTCTCCCTCCTCTTCGCACGCGATGCGTCCGCATGCCAGGCAATTACCAACCGGCTTGTGACGAGTTGCCAGACAACCACACACCTTCCTGTCCTCCCATCCTCGTTTCGGGTCGTTTGCAAGCAGTGTGGGCCCGTCCTCGTCTTCCGGGGATTCCATCGCATCTTGATTGGCGCGTGCTTTCCTCCTCGCTCTTTCCTTTCTCTTTGGCGGCTCTTTCGGCTTCACGTCCTTCTTCGAGACGGTGCTTTCCAAGTAGCGCTCCACCGCCTTCCACGCCAACGGTGCGTCTCGCAGGTATCCACGCACGACGTTTTCGGCCTCTACCCGAGTGGAGGCGCAGGCCACAGCTTCAGCTGCACCGTCGGCAAGCCATGCTTCCACGCCTGGGACCTCGCGAAGTGCGTCGGCGAGCTCCTGGACCGACATCTCTGCCGACGGCACCATCTTTCCGACGCCTCTGTCGACGTGTTCCGTCACCTTCTCCGGAACACAAGCACGCCCATGGTTGGCGGATCCACGCAGCGACGGATGAGACGTCTTCGGCGATGCGACAAGCACGAGTGCGGCAATCGTGCGGTGGGAAAAGGTGCAAGCGAGGGAAGGAGAACGTGGTCCACGTCTGACACAACCAGGTGCAAATGGATCCCCAAATGGGCTGGAACGTATCGGTTTGGGAGACACCGGTGGGGTGCGAGACGCACCTGCTTGCCACTCGAGTGGGTGTGGTGAGAATCGATCGATCGGAATGGTCGCATTCGCAAGTTGAAACGGTGGTGAGTGCGTGTTCCAAGCGTGCATCGGCTTCCTCCAACATGGGCCTTCATTCCAACGGGCCCCGCCGTTCCGTCGGCGAGGAAATCGATGCGAGTGCATCATGGAGAGTAAGCATTGGCAAATCGATGCGCACCAACGGTTCAACGATTACGATCATTGTTGCGTGCGTCAATGGGCTCGCGTGCTTCTCAACATCATCGTCGCATGACAACCCATTGCATTCGATGGCGTTGCCTTGCAATGACACGGGACAAACATGACTCGTTCGTATTTCATCGAACAAGCGAACATTCATGTTGTCCAATATCAAGTCGTCATTGCATGTTGACACCATGCCATTCCTATGGTTGTGTAAATTGGGCGCGATGTAGGCCTCTTGGCATCCGAGGCAAGGCCAACAGACAAGTGAAACGACTTTTCTTTGTGAAGGCACACGCCAATGGAAGGCTAATGCAACTTGTTCAATCCACCCAGTCATAGAAGCGGAAGTGGAAAGTCGTTCGGTAGGTCGCATCGAACCATGGAATCGCGGAGTCCCTCAATCGCAAAGGACGAATCGTACCCTCACGTATAAACAGGCACCACGAATCACCGCGTAACATTTTAGTTGTCAAAGACGATAGCACGGTCGAGGGCATCCGCCTTTTCGCACAAAAATTCCATACAATATTTGTTGTTGCTTTTTGCATCGTATGCGAGGTCCACTCGTGTGCTAGAGCATCTTCTCCACCTCGTAGGCAAGAGATGTGAGAACGTTGAACCCGTCGCTCATGAATGAATGGTGCGAATGGTTCATGTTGTTGGTCGAACAAGGAAGGATCCGAAATCCCGAAACTTGCAATTGTATGTCGTATGGACGAGACGCAAGAATTGATGGGGTCTCCATACAACAAACGTTCGAAGAATCCAGACCACAAGCAAGGACGAGAGACATCAACAAAGCAAGAGTGCATCTAGCTTTCTCTTGGTAAGATGCCGCGGGACCGAACGGTCCGGTCGTCCTCGACGCGCATCATGCTCAGAGGAGGACCCCTCAAGACCGCGTTCCGTAAGAGCGCCTCCGAAGCTTCCTTGGTTGCGACGAACCACGGCCGCATTCCGTGGGATCCGACGTTCCCGTTCGCACGTGTATTCCATTCACAAGACAACCGTTCGGCCATGGGTGGGTCCCGTTCCAACGGGTAGAGAAGAAACTCTTTCGGTCCCAGGAACATTGGTGTTTCCCATGGGAGCGCACAGCGTGTCGACGACGGGATGGGACTCGCACGTGCAGGATTGCAAGGTGTCGCACATGCCGTGGCGGTGGCTTCGGGAAAGGGGGGTGTGGGAAAATCCACGACCGCCGCCAACTTGGCCGTGTCTCTCGCCTTGACCCATCGCTTGCGCGTGGGATTGATGGACGCCGATGTGTTTGGACCGTCGGTGCCGAGGTTGATGCACCTGCAAGGCAAGCCCTACGCCACCGCCGACAAGAAGATGATCCCGCTGGAGAATTTCGGCGTCAAGTGCATCTCCATGGGTTTCCTACTGGATCAAGGAGAGGCCGCGGTGTGGCGTGGACCCATGGTCATGGGTGCCATCGACAAGCTGCTCAAAGGGTGTGAATGGGGAGAGTTGGACGTGCTGGTCATCGACATGCCACCTGGGACCGGCGATGCGTACATTAGTGTGAGCCAGAAGATCAAGCTGTCTGGCGCGGTCATCGTGTCCACGCCACAGGAGATGTCTCTGTCCGTGGCTCGAAGGGGGATCACCATGTACGGCAAAGTGCAGGTGCCGGTATTGGGACTGGTGGAGAACATGAGCTACTTCAACTGCAGCTGCGGTCAATCCCACGACATCTTTGGCAGCGGTGGTGCGGAACGCGTGGCCCGAGAGTTGGGATTGGATCTCCTGGGCAAAGTGCCCATCGAAGCGCACCTACGCCAAGGTGGCGATGAAGGCGTCCCGGTCCTCGTCGGACATCCCAACAGCGAGAGCGCACGTGCCTACAACGCCATTGCCAAGAACCTCATGGCGAAGTTGGACGGCAAGGAGGTGGATTCGTGATCCACACCAACCGCCTCGGACATCGGTTCCTCGTCTCGGGACGTTGACGGATGCTGGTTGTTCGCTTGCTCGGTCGATCCTCCGACGCTCGCTTGGCGTCGGGGCCGAGGATCCTCGCAGGATTCAACCTCGAGACGCGAGCAGGCACTCGCGCATGCGTCGACCGACGCTCCGGCATCCTTCCACGCCCATGTCGAGTCCCTGCATCGTTGAGGATCGACGGTTGCGCGGTCAGTATCTCGGGGAGCTCGTCGGTCCGATCTGCAAGGGAAGTTCGTCTTGGTTGCCTTCTTCCTCTCCTTCCACTTTCGCGCGACGCACCTCCACCACTTGCGTGGGCGTCCAGGATCCTCGCTGCACGAGATGCGTGACGTTCCCTCGTTTGACCATGCAGCACACGAGGACGTGTCCGTTTTCGCGACGTGCGTCGTCGTCGTTCCACGCGAGCGTCCCTTGGGCCGTGCGTCCGACGTGACAGGCCGCCACGAGGTCGACCATGGCGATGCCCGCGTCCACCAGGGCGAGCGTCGCGGCCACCACGACGTGCGGCAGTTCGTCTCCGATCGCTTGCAGCACGATCACGTGCACGTCCACTTGTGCTTTGGCGAAGGTTTCGGTCTGCACGGCACCTTCCAGCGCCTTTCGGAGGTGTCCGGACGCTCTGCGGTTCCATTCCTTGGCCTTGGATTCGTCGTTCCTGGCGTTTCCTGCGAATTCCGTCCTTTCCACGTGGACCTGTATCCTTCCGCGGTTCCCTGTGCTGCGTGTCCGTTCGCTCGTACGATGGCTGTCGTTGGGACGTGGTCCGGTACAGGTGGCGAGGATTTGGGTCCCACCGGGGGTCTCCACGTAGGCGGATCCAGGTGCTCGTTCCACCACGCCCACTCGCATCCATCCCGGACGAACTCCACCTTCCCCTCCCTCTCCGCCATGGACGTGCACCGCCTCGTGCTTTCGGATCGGGGGTGCGCTCTCTCGTGGTCTTCGTGCCGACGCCATGCCTCCTGGTTCCTTCCCCTTCGGATCGGTCGACACGGTTTCCTTTCCTGGTTTCGGGTTTCCTATCCTCCCTTTCTCTTTCTCTTTCTCTTTCTCTTTCTCTTCCGATGGAACCGACCGGAGAAGGAAGGAACCGAAAGGAGGAAACCGGTCGTTTCCCCCCCCTCGTTCCTTTCCCAGGCGAGGGTGGTGCGGGTTCCCCGGGTGAAAAGGGGGATCTCCCGTTTCTCCACCGGTCAAGGATCCGGTTCGCACCCCATCCGTCCTTCCGATCCCCAAAGGGAGGACGGGCCAACCACCCTTCCCTCTCCCTCTCTCCCTCTCTCCTTCTCTCCCTCTCTCCCTCTCTCCCTCTCTCCCTCTCTCCCTCTCTCCCTCTCTCCCTCTCTCCCTCTCTCCCTCTCTCCCTCTCTCCCTCTCTCCTTCTCTCCCTCTCTCCCTCTCTCCCTCTCTCCCCCCGGGTAGGGGAGGTGAGGTCCCCCCCCCCTCCCCGATGGTGAGAGAGAGGACGGGGTGGCGGCGGCGGCCGCCCCCCTCGTTCCTCCGCGCTCCCCCCTCCCCCCCGGGTCTCCACGCCCCCATCTCCAGGTCCCGATCGCCCTTCCTTCCCCTCGTGCCGCGGAGGAGGAGGAAGGGGGGAGGGGGGTCCCCTGGTCGAGGCAACCCCCCCCCCCTCCAGGGTTCCCACACGTCCACGAGCACCATCCACCACCAGCATGTCGGCATGGGCAGGTGCGGCACCACGATCGCGAATGGAATCGATTCGAACGCATCCGGAGGAGAGGACAGGACGGACGCGGATGGACGGGAAGGTGGAGCTGACGATGGACGCGGGGGATGCAGATCAGGTGGAACGGGAAGGAACGGGTGGCAGGAAGGAAGAAGGTGGACGTGGGAGGTCCTCCTACGTGCCACCACATCAACGCAATCGAGGTGCAGGTGCACCCACGCCGCCACCCAGAGCACCCGGAGGAGGTGGACGCACCGGAGGATACGGCAGGGAACGAGGTGACGGTGGACAGACCTACGGGAGCTTCGGAGGTGGAAAAGAAAGAGGATACGGAGGGAGCGGACGCGGCGGGAGGTTCGAAGAAAACCCCTTCGCAGATCAAGAAGAAGAAGATGCGCAGCTCTTCGAAGGTGAAAGCACCGCCATCAACTTCGACGCCTACGAAGACATCCCCGTGGAAACCAGCGGACAAGACGTGCCGCCCGGCGTGGAGACCTTCGCCGACATCGCCGAGAAGCTGGGATCGGCGCTCATGGCCAACGTGAGAAGGTGCAGGTACACCAACCCAACGCCCGTGCAAAGACACGCCATACCCATCGCACTGGGTGGGAGGGATCTCATGGCCTGCGCCCAGACCGGATCCGGGAAGACCGCCGCGTTCATGTTCCCCATCCTCGCCGGCATACTCAACTCCGGAGCACCGCCCAGCGGACGCGGGAGGAAGGCGTACCCCCTCGCCCTGGTGCTCTCCCCCACCCGGGAGCTCACCACGCAGATCTTCGAAGAGACCAAGAAGTTCGCCTACCAGACGGGCGTGCGTCCCGTGGTCTGCTACGGGGGGGCACCCGTGGTCAACCAGCTGCGGGAGATCGAACGCGGGTGCGACGTGCTGATCGCCACGCCCGGAAGGCTGAGCGATCTCATCGAGAGGGCCAGGGTGTCCCTCTCCCGGGTCATGTTCCTGGCCCTGGACGAGGCCGATCGCATGCTGGACATGGGATTCGAACCTCAGATCCGACGCATCGTGGACGGGGAGGACATGCCGCCCGTGGGACAGAGGCAGACGCTCATGTTCAGCGCCACCTTCCCCAAGGAGATTCAACGCCTGGCCTCGGACTTCCTCGGAAACTACGTCTTCTTGACCGTAGGTAGGGTGGGCTCCTCCACCGACCTCATCCAACAGACGGTCATCTACGTGGAGGATCAAGACAAGCGCAGCACGCTCATGGACCTCCTGCATTCCGTGCCGGAAGGGCTCACCCTGGTGTTCGTGGAGACCAAGAGGGGAGCCGATTCCTTGGAGGATTGGCTCAGCAGGCAGGGATTCCCCGCCACCTCCATCCACGGCGATCGCACACAAATGGAACGTGAATATGCACTGAAGAGCTTCCGCTCCGGGCAAACGCCCATCCTGGTGGCCACGGACGTGGCGGCCCGCGGACTTGACATCCCCCACGTGACCCACGTGGTCAATTTTGATCTCCCATCAGACATCGACGACTACGTGCATCGTATCGGTCGTACCGGACGAGCTGGGAAGTCCGGGCTCGCCACGGCATTTTTCAGCAGCAAGGACGCCAACGTCGCGCGCCAGCTCGCGGAGCTCATGACGGAATCCAACCAGGAGGTCCCTTCTTGGCTCCAAGGATTTGCGGCGCGCAGCTTCAGCGGTGGCGGTCGTTCTCGCCGCGGCGGCAGCAATCGATTCGGAGGCAAGGACTTTCGCAAGGAGTCCGGCGGAGGCGGAGGCGGCGGAGGCCGCTCTCAAGACAATGGATTTGGCAGCCGTTCCAGGGGCGGAGGTGGCTGGGGTGGAGGTGGAGGCGGGGGTTTCGGCCCGCCCAGCGCCTGGGATTGAAGATCCTCTCTGGGGTTCCCATCGGGCAATCGGCCGCCGGTGGGTATCGGGCAAGGAACGCTTTTTATTCGCACCCAATTCCAAGATCTGCTTCCCACCCGCCTTTGAATTTGGGCTGTTCCGGTGGATTGGAATGTTACCTTGGCCCAGGGCAAGTGCCTGGTCCGTCCAAGCATCCACCGGCATATGGGGACGATATGCGTTGGTGGTGGCGTCCCAGTTCCCGGGCACGGATGCTCCAGGATCGTTTGTTCCTTGTTGCTGTTCGGACTAAGCCCACCTCCGTGGTTCCCTTGTGCTGATGGATGGATGCGACCGCTCCGTCCGGTCCATGTTTTGGTTGAAATACACCGTGCGCCGCACTTTCCTTTTATTCTTTCCATGTGGAGGGGATGCACCTGTTTGTGGATGTGTCCCGCCCGTTCCTCGCAGCCTACATGGAGGCACGCGCACCGTTCATGGCTCCGTTCTCCTTTCCTTTGTCCATCCGTGGTCGCGTGGGTATGGATATTCGCGTGGTTTACATCGCGATGCTGGTCCTGTCTCGTTGTCCATGCATGCGTGTGGGAGGGGGGTGATGTCCTCTTTTCCCCCCCTTTCCCCCCGATGTATCGCATCGTTTCGTTTCGTTTCGATGGTGGGATGGAGGTGGGAGAAGAGGGACCCTGGACTTGGGTGTCTGTGCACGAGGGAGGGGATCGACGACGTCACCTTTCCTCGGGTCACGGATCCCACCACCCTTGGGTACGTCCCTTGGGATCGATCGGAGGATGGTTTCCTTTCTCCCCTTTGGGTGGGTTCCGTCCTTGGATCGACAGCCAAACACGTGGGAAGGGAGAGGGGAGGGGGGACGTTCCGACACCCCCCCACCCCCACCTCATCCAACACCGCCTCCTCGAACGCACGCGTCCGTACCCCGTCCCCCGTCCGAGGGTTCCCCGTCGCAGGGGAGACATCTGGTGCGTGACCCGCAGAGGAAACGAGGGGGGGGGGTCTCACCGGACCCGTTTCCGACGGAAAGGGAGACGGGAATGGCGTGGTTGGCGCACACGCGTGTCGGAATGACCGCGACCATGGGCGTCGCCACGACCTGGACCAAGGCCAGGAAGGTGGATGCACAACGTGAAAAATGCAGGAGCGGATGGAAGGGAAGAACGCGACGCCATGGGACCCCCGACAGGCACGTCGGAACGGTACAAGCCACCGCGGAACCACGACATGGCGAATTCAACCAAGAAGAATACGACGCGAGCGGCGTGTATCGACCCCTGCCTGCGCCTCCCAAATCGGCCAACCTGCTGGACGTCATGCCGTACCTCTTCCGACTGGTGGTGAGCGAACACTCCCTGCGCTGGCGACTCGCCGTCGTCCTGATGCTCATGGTGATCAGCAAATGGACGGGATTGCTCGTGCCGCTGCTCTTCAAAGACGCGGTGGACGTGCTGGGTGCCGCGCCCTCTGACGCCGTGCAGCAGGCCGTGCGCATCTTGATCGTGTCGGGAATCTGCAAAGCCGTGTCCGGTGTCACCAACGAGATGCGACTCGTGTACTTCGTGCCCATCGCCCAAGCGGCAGGAAGGCGGGTCGCGCTGCACACCTTCGAGCACATCCTGGGACTCGACACGAAGTTCCACCTGGAAAGGAGGACGGGATCCCTTTCCAGAATCATCGATCGAGGTACCAAGAGCGTGACCATGGTGTTTCGAGCCGTCATCTTCACCTTCATACCCACCGCAGTAGAATTGGTCCTGGTGTGTTATCTGCTGGCCAAGAATCTAAGCACGCTTGCTGCAGTCAGCACGATCGTCGCCTTCGCCGTCTACGTCGTGTGGACGGCGAAACTGGCCGGAAAGATGGCCACCCTGCGAAAAGAAGTCAATCGTTTGGACCAACTGGCCACAGGCAAATCGGTGGATGCACTCCTGAACTTCGAAACAGTGGCGCTGTTCGACAACAAGAAGGCGGAAGTCGTCGAGTACAATAAGGTGCTCAAGAGGCACCAGAAGGCTACCATCGATAGCGAAGTGGCTTCCAGCATGCTGAACAGCGGGCAGGCCGTCGTACTGGCTGCGGGCATGTCCACCGTCCTCGCGCTTGCCGCGGCACAAGTGAGGCCCGGTGGGATGACCACGGTAGGAGATTTGGTCATGGCCAACGGGTTGCTCATGCAGCTCTGGGCGCCCCTCCAATTTCTGGGATGGTTCTACAGGGAGCTCCGGCAGAGCCTGGTGGACATGGAGGCCATGTTTGACATCCTGTCCACGGAACCGGCTTTGGACGAGGGTGAAGACACTCTGCCTTCGTCCGATGGACAGAACAGAAACGGCAACGGTCACTTTGTGGGGGTCAATCTAGAGGTCAAAGATGTGTCCTTTCGTTACCCTAGCGGAAGGAATGTCTTGGGGGGGGTGAGTGTGGACGCCAAACCAGGCCAGAGCGTCGCCTTGGTGGGGCCGTCTGGGTCAGGGAAAAGCACGCTCTTGAAGTTGATGCTCCGGCTTTATGACCCGGACGAAGGACACGTGTACATAGATGGCTTCGACATCCGAACGCTCACGTTTTCGTCGCTGCGCTCGGCAGTGGCGGTGGTCCCCCAGGACACAGTCTTGTTCAATACTACAATTTTCGAGAACATCGAATACGGCAGACCTGGGGCATCGCGCGAGCAAGTGGTGCAGGCTGCCAAGGCTGCTCGTCTTCACGAAGCCATCATGAAGATGCCAGCGGGATACGACACCATGGTTGGCGAACGGGGGCTGAAGCTCAGCGGAGGAGAAAAGCAAAGAGTGGCCATTGCGAGGGCGTTCCTACGTGCGCCGCGCTTGCTTGTGTGCGACGAGGCGACCTCCGCCTTGGACTCGGCGACGGAAGCGGGGATTCTGGATTCCCTGAAACAGCTGGCAAAGGGACGCACAACCATATTTGTGGCGCACAGGCTTTCTACTACTGCACATTGCGACATCATTTACGTGATGGAAAAGGGCAAGCTAGTAGAGCAAGGCACGCACCAGGACCTCATGTCCTTGGAGGGGGAATACTACAAGATGTGGATGCTTCAGCAAGCAGAAGAGGCAGCAATGACGGAGGATAGTTTTTCAGAAGACAGTCGCTGGGAAGGGACGGAGGCATCAACCTTGTCATGACCTCGCAGACCATCATTGTAACATAGCGGCATGCTCCCTTCACACCAGCATTGTACAAAGCGCAAATCCTGCCACCTTGCTGACTCCCAGCGGATCTCTATCGACCGTCACTGGTTTGGGCGCAGTCGGTCTACCGTGCTTCCAGTTCCTCCCGCTCGCAGGTGACGAGGTCAAGGTTCCACGCTTCGGACGACCATCCATTGGCGATCGCTCACCACTGAAGCTTGTTACGTAGGCATTCCCACGCCTCTCGGATCCCAGTGGATATGGTCCACGGTTTTCTTCGGTAAAAGTGTGCGTCTCCGCTCCGTGCCAGGACGTGCGCACCTGGCACTTGGCTCGTCGGTTCCTCGGCGGAGCGGGTTCGATCGTGGTTCGTTCCATCGCATCCGATCGTCTCTTCGTTCGATCCAGGGATGTAAAGACGCTGGCTGCTCGCGATGCCAAACGTGCGTGCGTGCTGGATGGTTTTCGGAGGGGAGGTTCCTGTGGTGCCGTTCGTGGTCGGTTCCAGTCGTGAAGGGGTTCCTGTGTCCGTCTTTCAACCTCACTCCGGCATGTTTTGTGCAGCACGCAATCGTACGAGTGCATTCCTGAGCTCCCTTTCTTCTTCTTCTTGGATCTGTTCCAGGACGTTCTTGGTCCTGGCTTTGATTCTCTTCTCCGGTGCGTGTTCCCCTTCCACGCCTCGTTTCCTCCACTCTTCTTCGACGGTCTGCCTGGCTTCGTCCTTGGAGACGCCTTGTTCCATGAGTTGCAGCTGTCGTATGGCGAATGCACGTGCTGGTGGGACTTCTCCTTTGGGCACAGGTTCGAGTTTGGCCGAGGCGTGTCGTGCACGAAACCCTTGTTCGAGTGGATCTTCTCGGAACCGCAGTCGCAGCGCAGGATGGGAGCGTCTGGGAAGGGGTGGAGGTGGAGGCACGGCTTGTACGGCATCCCACCATTTGGGCACCGGTCCACCCGCGCTTCGAAGGCGCTGGGTGGCGCGCCACAACAGGTCCCAACCGCGTCGGCGACTCGGCGCCATCCTCAATCCCACTCCTTCCCTCTCCTTCCCACTCCTTCCCACTCCTTCCCACTCCTTCCCTCTCCCTCAACCCCCTCTCCCTCAATCCCACTCCTTCCCTCTCCCACGAACCCCTTTCTCCGGTGGGATCGGGTCTCTGGGCTTGGCCCTTTGGGGAGGGTGTCGAAGGAGGTCCATCCTCCTTCTACGTCGACCCAGGGAGAAGGCAAGGGACCAAGATTGGAGGGGAAGGGAAGGGTGGGAACGCTCCAACTGGGAGTCCGGGGAAACAAGGGCGGACCGAGATCCACGTCGATCCCAACCAAGGGAGGGAAATCGGGACCCTTCCGGACGAAGGACGGAGAAAAATAGGGAGGATTCGAATCGGGGAACCCATTTCCCATTCGATCGTATGCGTCGAGGAAGGACCCTGCACGGAGAGAGATCCTATTCGACGACGGGCGAAGAAAGGGTCCTTCGACCGAGGTTTGGGTGCTCGGGTGAGGTTTTCCCCTCACGGCCGTGCTCGACCGTCGGATCCAGGACGCGGTTTTTTTCCCACCCACCACGCGACTTCGAGCACCGCGCAAGTGCTCCGTGCTGGTGCATCGGGAGAGGCCGTGCGCCCGCCAACCCTCCCTTCCTACCTACAGGTGCGCCATGGAAGAAGCGCAGACGCAAAATGGGCAAAGAACGAAGCGCGACGTGCGCAACACGCCTGGGATCCGGACCCCCCTTCCATGGGTGAAACCCTAGCGGGAAGGGACCCCGACCCCCTTGTCTCCCTTTCGAGGGTCCCGGTTCGAAAGGGAAAGGGACTCCCTTTCCAGAAGGGTCCACCTCGGATCCGATGGGCAAGGATCCTCCGCCGAAGGCTTGAATCCACCTCACCTGACCTCATCAACATGAAAGGTGCCAAAATGCAACCACGATGTCGCCAACATCCATGGAAGGAGAGAAACTCGAAAGTTAGGAACGTGGGTAGGTGCCGCCGACTGACTGAACGTCAACGGATGCTGTGCGTCGATAGGTAAGGAATTAATCCAAGTTGATTTTGAAATCATGAATGCCGCAGTGACACGGGGCAACTAATACCAAGCAACAGTCATCAACCCGTGTCCTGGAAGATCGCGGGGAGGCCCATGACCATTGTTTCCGCCCCTCCAGAGGCTCCAGAACCAGACAAGAAGGCTGAAGGATGTGTCACTTCCACGGAGGTCAAAGCGGAGCCCGCTCCATTCGATCCGGACGAAGCCCACCGGAAGAAAGAGGAACTCGTCAAGCAGGAAAATGCAATTTTGGAAAAAGTGGCAGTCATCCGTGCCGCTCAAGCAGCAGCAGTGGCCATCAAGCAGCCCCCGAGCAAGGAACCTCCGCGGACACTGGCGCATTGGGACTACCTTCTCCGGGAAGGTCGGTGGCTGGCTGAAGATGTGGCCCAAGAGCGCATCTGGAAAGTGGAGGTGGCAAAGAAACTAGCGCACGAAATCGCAACCTTGGACAGGAAAGAGCTGCATCATAGGATGATGGCTGGTCGGGGAGCCGTGGCTCAATCTCCCGAGAAGGATGGAAGCAGGAAGGGGGCGAAAGTTGACGGGAGCAGCATAACTCAGAACGGGGATCATTTAGAGAGCAGTGACGGGGTGGACAGGAGGTCCGTATGGGAGATGGGTACCACCTCGGCTGGTGGGGAAATGGCACCATCCACCCCGCCGGCAACCGACTCCATCTTCACGTATCAGATCATCGATGGGGCCGTGGAAAGGTACTTTAGCTCGTTGGAGCAGGAGTCCAGAAGGAAGGCGCAAGAGTACGAACGTGCTGTGCGGGATTATGAGGTTGAAATGGAGAGGGTCCGCAAGTTGGCCAGGGAAGCGGCAAAGAGGAGGGAAGAAGAGGCCAGGAGAGCAGCAATGGAAGCTGCAGCTGCCGAAGCAGAGGCAAGGAGGCTGGCACTGGCACGGGAGGAGGCCAGCAAGGCACGCAAGAGGAAGAAGGGCGATCTTTTGGAAGGAATAAGCAGTGCTGATATGATGGGGAAACGCCCTGGTGGTCCCATCCAGGAAGGTATCATCAAGAAACAGAAGATGTTGGATGGTGACATGGTCGGCGGCCTAGAATCTGGCAGAGGGCCAAGCACAGAAGTGGTCGGCGATTACACGGTGGAATATGTTGAACGCAAAGGTAAAAAGGGCATGGTTATCAAAGACAAGAATGGCAAGGTGCTCAAAGGTGCTGAGTTAAAGAAAGCCCAGGCCGAAGTTGCTCAACGCCAGAAAACACTGGAGAAACAGCAAGCAAAGGAGAAATCTCCTGGTGAAACTATTCCATGGACAAAGTCAGAAGACAACCTGCTGTGCGCAATTGTGCTGGAGTTTGGCAGTAATTGGGCCCTTGTTGCAGACATTCTTAACGTTCACAGCCATTTCCAAGGTTGGCATCGAAAGCAAGACTCTTGCCGCAATCGTTTCCGTCTGCTTACCACGTCAGAGGATGGTACCCCGTCAGAAGAGTCCATTTTTGCATCCATGAATCTGAACAGGAACAGTGCTAGGTTGTTGGTGCAACGTTCCATTCCCGCTGAGGATGCAGTGCTCCAGAACCACATTGATAAGATTGGAAAATCCTACAAGGCATTCCTGTCGCGAGAAGGACAAGAGAAAGAGCGCAGGAAGGCAGAAAATGGTCAACTCGCACCAGCGCACGCGTCCCACTTGCAGACACAGAATATGGTCGCATCTACCGTGCAAGCGAATGTGCTTACTCCTCAGGTGCTCGCCGATATGGCAATTGCCATGACGAATGCTAACTTGCAACAGGTGGGCTTGCAGGCAGGCAGTTCCAATCCAGGTGGGGAAATGGGAAGCGCGCCTTCTATTCCGGGCATGCGGCAGAGGATGCAGCAAGTGCAGGCACACCCGCAGCCGCTACACGGGCAACCGCCATCTTTCCCTGCCATGTCTGGTTTCAATGCTGGGCTGACCCCACCTGTTGGCATGGCGATGACTGCCAGTCACGGCGCACCAGGTCAAACAGCCCCTGCACATAGCCATGGCCGCCCCCCGCAGAATTTAGCTCAAGGTTTGCAGCAAAGTGGAGCTATGCTTGCGCCTGGTGGCTCTTCATCGAAGCTGAGCCACGCATCAGATCCGACTACACAGCAACTACCCCACTTTCCTGGGTCGATGTCTGAGCAACAGAGGCGTCACCTATTTGCACCCGGCAATTCCCACCAGATGCAACAGAATAAGCTTTCCCAGCACGGAGGAATGGAGAGAAGCAATTCAGCCTTTGGAACCAGTCTTTTCCACACGCCTTCAATGAGTGGTCCTGTCCAAACACGAGAGGAGAGTGCTGCGCGTCAATCACAGGAGCTCTCGAAAACGTTGACATCCAAAGCACCCCCCAAGTCAGGAACCCAGCAAGATGCGCATGCTGGGACACAAACCAATGCTCCACCTACGAAAGGTGCAAAGCAGAAGAATGTGTCGCAGCAAGTTTCCAAGGCCCAGACGAAGAAGCCGTCTGCTAAATCCTCCAAGGGTTCTAGGAAGTAAATCGCTGCCCTTCCATGAATAAATGCACACATTTTTTTCTTTCCTGATTAAGGGTTCTACTCATGTTTTGGAGGGTGGGCAGGATGGGTGACCCTTGCGTAGGGAATGCGGCAATGACGATCGGAGCACTATTTTGTCTCTAGAGAAGTCAAATGTTGCTGATCTTTGTAGCAAGACGTCCCACACATTGCTTCGTTCTCAATGCCAACGAATGTGGCACAATCATCTTGCACTTCCTCTTTGCGCAGGCTCACTAGTAGCCATGCTTGGATTTTGCACCGTCGTTGCACACTTGCTTCTGGTTGGGAACGCTCTCAGAGGTCCAAAGAGTCTTTGGATGGTCACCTCTGCTCTTCGCACCATGGGCTCCCTACCGCCTTCATGGGTGGTTTCAATGAGACGAGGGATCATGTTCCATGCGTTGTTGTGGACCCACAATGCTATGTTGGTCCGTTGTTCAGGCAACGCATTGCACCATGGATCCCCACTGGTGGACAATGGGGCTTCATTCTTGGCTTGTTCAAGGGACCTTTCATCTGCTCCTGGTCCCACAGGTTCCACGGAAGTTCCATGTGTGTTTTGATCTTGTATTACCATCCATTAAAACAAACATACCTATATCTCCCACGAGACCAAATACGTTGTAAACGTGTAATCTGACACTCTAAATTCTTGGAATTAACTCTCAATAAACGTTTCCGTGCGGCATTTAAATCCCTGTTGGTCACGTATCCACAACGACACACAAATGTTTCGGAACTCCCAATGTCGATGAGCATCCCCCAACAGTTGCATTTTTTCGACGTGCGGCGCTCGGAATGCGTTTCCTAGGTAACCCTCCGCTCTGTGCATTTCCAGCGAGTCGTTGCAAAAAGAGACCGTGACGTTGCGACAACATATTCCTAGAGACTTTGGCTTTTAGTCCCCGATAAAGCTTTGCGGTTTTCAGGTGCGGCAATAAGATTCTATCGTATCGTATAGTTAGCACGTTCACGAACACCAGTTCCGTCCGTGAAGACACTCTGTTCATACTTGCTTGCATCAACGACTCCGATTCTCCGCGGTCATCACGCATTCGTCGCCTCCCGCTGCTTCTTGTCCTACCAACGCGGATTCGACACCGTGCAATAAGCGCTCTTCACAATCACACTAATTCTATCAGAGGGCATCAGCCTCTAAAATGCCCCCCGAGCCACTTTTCGTTCCACAGGGACAAACTGGCAAGAGCGCAGCACGAGCTGCCGTTGACTTGTCACGGACACACTGGTTGGATCGGCGGGCAAACCGTCCAATCCCTTCAGGAAAATATTCTCTCGACGTCTGAGTAGCATGGTTGCCCTTAAACAGTCTCTGGCTACCGCTTTGAGAGGGGGACATACATTTGGAGACTTGATGAAAATGAAGGGTACCTTAAGCGCCTTACATTTACTAAGATACCAACATACATCGTCAGAAATTCAGTCAACTACTTTCGGTCCCCTTCGTTTTTATCAAGTTCACCCCCTCCTCTTCCCCAATCGGTCCAATGGTGTTCTCCTCGTCCATCCATGGACCCCGATCGCAGTTGGGGGGGTCCCGGATACGTCCCATCCCGGGGATCAAGACCCCCTTTCATCCGACGCACCAGAACGCCTTGACGTGGAGCGGAGCGGTTGGGTGGATCCATCTGGACCGCACGATGGGCGTGCTGGAGGAGGCAACCGTGCAGCTGATGGGGGTGAAACGTGGGGATCGGGTGCTGGCCAGGCCTTTCTTGGACGTTTGTCGAGGTGTGCTGCCCATACTCGAACAGTTGGGAACGGGAATGGCCCTGGTGAGGAAAGACATCAGCGGGAACATCGAACGACTGGAGGTGCGTGTGGCGGAGAAACCAGTGGCGTACGAAGACCTGCTGGACGTGGTGCGAGACGAGATCCAGAGAGGAGTGCAGGAGAACAACAGCGGATGCACCAAAGGGCTCCTCTGGCTGTGCAGGGCCATGCGGTTCATGG
Organism: Picocystis sp. L7; assembly: GCA_020975725.1. Taxonomy (NCBI): domain Eukaryota; kingdom Viridiplantae; phylum Chlorophyta; class Picocystophyceae; order Picocystales; family Picocystaceae; genus Picocystis; species Picocystis sp. L7. The sequence goes on along the minus strand of QXJR01000018.1, from coordinate 32,312 downwards.
TGGGATTCATGAGGAGATTGGTGGAAGACCCCAACGTCACCATGTACGACGCAATCTCCTCCTCCTATCAGGAAGTGCTGGCTCCATATCACTCCTGGATCACCGGAAGCGTGTTCAGCCTCGCCCTCAAGGTGGTCCCCAACAAAGATACCTTCTTCGCCAAACTAGGAAGTGGCGCGCAGACAGAAACCATGGTACACGACTACTGCAATCGGCTGTCGCCCCTGCTCCAGCACGTGATGGATTTCATGGAAGAACAAGGGGTCAATTTTCCAGACAAAGTTTGAACGAACCGAATGGACGGAGGGAACGTCGACAGACAAAGCTCGGCGGTTCGGCACGGGGGAAAGGTAGAAGTAAAAAAGCGTGCCTGTTTTGTATGTTCACTTGTTGGTGCTGACGTGGCAGCAACTGACAGAGGCGGAGGGGTGCGTGTTGCCTGAACATTGATACAACACCATTGCCCATACCCATTCCTGCATCCACACTGTTGAGCGGTGGAACAGCAGCTTACGAGATAGCCTCTGTCTTGTTTAAAAATCTCTCATAGGCTGGCGGAGTTTCTCCGTTCCTGCTCAAAGCTTGCACGACGCTGACGAATATCAGCACGTTGAAGAGAGTGTGCAAATTGAGTGCGAAATCCGGGCCTGATCTCTTCATCGAGGATTTCCTGTACTGACTCTGGTTCGACCTCATCTTCGCCCATGGCTGAAAGAACATCGTCATACCCGGCATCGCCCTCATCCATGCCCTCTACCACTTCATACTCCAATGCATCTAGCTCTTGCAAATCTCTCAATTCGAAAAAACGAGGAAGAATATACTCGCGAACTGGTACGAGAGCCATAATGAAGACCGGAAACATGATGCCCACAACACCTGCCCAGGTGATTCCGTAACAAATTCCAAGTGCTACAAGCTGCAGCAGCGTGAACCGCATGATGATTTTCATAGGTACAGTCTCCAAAAAAGCCATGTGAGGTTTCTTCAATACGTTATGCCGTTTCTTAGGATCCGTGATAATGAGGAGAGTCCGCTCCCAAAACTGGTTCCCTGGGAGAGACTCAACAGCCATGAACAAGAAGTAACCCCACAGTACAGAGCGTGGAATTTTCTGAAGAACAGGATAAAGAAAGAGGCAGGCACTCATGAGGAGAGATTGCAGAAGCCCTGAAAGTCGCTGCTCACGTATGAAGAAAGGCTTGTCGTCCTGCGGGGGCGAGGGCGGTGATTCCATTTTCTCCTGATCCATCACAACCAAAGCAACTCTGCTGCCTCTCTTAGGCATCTTGCCTCTGTAAGTGTGACCTCGGTGCTCTCCATGCTCTATCATCTCTTCCATGAGTGCTTCGTTCTTCACTGCGTCTTTTTTTAGGACAGCACACGCACGTGTATGCATAGGAGATTGTGGGAGAGAACCATTGGCAGGCAAAATACCAAGCAGACCAGAAAACCATGTGTAGAATGACAGTAAAAGAAAGTCGTAGTGATAAGCATGCGGCTTTTTTAGTCCAAAGTCTTTCTGTTGGCCAAGCTGACTGCTGACATTGTGGTCGAAGAAGTACAGCACGGTGATGATGAAACCAGGGATCATAGCAGCAAAGATTTGCCAGGCCTCAAGATTGCCCAACCGCGTCACCACAGTCCACGTTTCACCAGTATCAAAAAGATTGGGAAAATCCAATGCTCTGGGGATACCACTTGGACGGCCCGTAGGAATGTAGGCAATGAGGCTCCAGGCCAACACCATGACTGCCATGCCATAGTCCGCCAGGAACTTGCGTATGAACCCTTTGTAAAATGGCCATCCTCGTGCTTGCACGAATAGCAAAGAAGTCAGTAGCAGTCCAATCGCCAGTACAACGGACCACACCCCGTTGAATAACCTCCAGGAATATTCTTGTGCTTCTAGGCTCGAGTCCTCGTCTTTCTTGAACTCATCAACAAGGCCCCCAATGGCTTGCTGTGCAAAGAGGATGGCAATCAGCAACCCAAAGATTTCCCCGCTAAACCTGCTGAACCTGTGTATGTACTTGCATGTGTTGAGGATGGCCAGCACCGCCATCATACCTCCAGCCCAGAACAGGGTGACGGTGGCGAAGGGCTGGTAGTCCACGTTGTTGTCCTTGCAGAAGGTGTACATGAACTTGTACACCAGCACGAGAGGTTCTGCCACTCCGATGATGAGGAGTGGCTGTCCGCCGACGACGGATTGTAGGAGTCCCGCCATCGCGGAGGCTGTGAGCACGTTCACTCCGTTGAGTTCCCCGTCGGTGCCGTCGGAGAGCTGTTGTCCGAAGGCCAGCGAGGGCATGACGTTGGCGAAGAATACGTAGGTGGCCGGTGCTAGGATCCTCCAGGAGGCCCTGAATCCTTGCTTCCAATCGCTCTTGTAGTATGGCCATCGGTTCCGGACGTCCATCTTGATGCCTTCGAAGGGTTTCCATCCCATTTGGTGTCCCGGCAGTTCCGGCGGTCCACGTGCGTCCGTCCCGTCGTTCCCACCGTTCCCTCCGCGTTCCCTCGCGTGCGTCTCGTATTCCCCATCCCCCGCCATCGCTCCGTTCATCCCAATCGCGCTCGAAAGCAAGGGTGTCTTCGACGTCGGTTGGTGTGCCCCACTTCCTTCCCCTTACTGAACCCAAACCTGGACCTGGGTCACTCGACACTACACCTGCTCTGATACCCAAAGGGAGGGGAACGAGGGCATCCCGGGTCCAATCGGTGGGATCCAAGGGAAGGCAACCTCGTACCCCTTTCTCGTCCCTCCAAGGTAGGAAAAAGGAAGGAAACGACACCTTGCCGAGAGAAGTTGTGGGAGGGTTGGAGGCGAGCCTGGACATCGAACCATAGGAAAGGGAAGGTGCGGAGAAACACAGGAGATCCAAGGAAAGAAAACCGAACCCACGCACCCGAAAACGTGCAAAGAAGGACGGAAAGAGGATGCATTATTGCTGGTTCCGTGCGTCGTCTCAAACCCCATGATCTGCATCCAACACAACAAGTTTGCCTCCGTGGATTCAAAGCAGACGGATGGGAAGAAAAGGAGGGAGCTTCAGGGGCAGCATGAAAATGTAGCATGCGATCAGCGGTCGCGGGAGCCACTTCTGGACTACCACCCAACACAAGACGGACGGGAAAACGATCGCCCAAAAAATACTCTGACCCGGGCAAAGCACCTCGTAACCCACCAACAGGATGAAACCTGCCATGAAACGGAGCATCTCCAGCACCAGCTGCTTCTCAGGCTCCGAACCTTGCTCGAACTCCCATCGATGCTGCGTCTTCAGAAACTGCCACTTCCTGAACCGCTCATCGTACTCTTCGTACCTCCGCCTCGCGGCCCTCCACACCGCAACGACGTATCGCACCAGGGCCATCTTGGCGACGTTCTGTGACAACGTTTCCAGCACCTCCTTCGCGTCGCTCCTGAACTGCTCCGCTCGCGTCTGGACGAAAAACGGGTTCCTCGGAAAGGTCAGCAACGGGTCTACCGATCCATGGACGTCCTCTCATCCCTAAACCCTTGATCCTCCCCCATCCACGCCGTTCTTACCTTGTATTGGACGAGCACGGTCTTTTCCGCCCGTTCGCCGAGGGAATCTTCCGTTTCTTCGTTCCGTGGAGCAGGCGTCCATTCTGCGTCGGATCCACTGGACGAAGGTTCTGCGCGTGCCTCCCAATGGCTGTTTCGTCTCCTGCACAAACCAACCCTCCTGCGATGCCCTCCTCCCCAGCAGGCGGTGCGCATCGCAGGTGTGCGAACGCGCATGGGTGCGGCCATGTCGCGTTTCAAACCCTGAGGAATGGCACCAAGGATGCAGGAAGGCTCGTCGAACCCGGTTGGAACTCCTTTCGATCCCATTCCGCCCCCCGTCTCCATTTCCCTTTCGGATGGCTCGGACCGTCCAGAAAGGTTTGACCCAGGGATCGGGAACGTGCGTTCGGTGGGGATGGGAAGGTCGAAGCCCAACGAAACGGGACAGATGGGAGACAGAGGATGGCACAACCGACCACCTAGGACAGGTGTGGCAACCGACACCGAACGATGCGGACGATGTTGCGAGGTGCAGCTGCGCCGAAGAACGTAGGACGCGTCGGAAGGGGAACGGTTCGGAAGACAGGGGATGGAAAGAGAAGAAGAAGACATGCGTACTACTACAGGAGCAAAACGTCCAGGAGAGCGGTATGCTGCCGCGCCGGACTGGACCTACACACGGTGCAAAACTTGCTCGCCGAAGACGCACCAGGCTTGCTTGTCGGAGGCCTAGCCAACAGCCTCGTGTTCGCCACGGGCATCCGAATCTTGTTGAAAGGACTGACGCCAGCGGGTGTCGCGAGCTCTTGGCTGCTGGGGACCTTGGTGTTCGCCGCGTTCGGCTGGAAAGGATACACCATCGTGTGCCTGTACTTCGTGTTTGGATCCGCCGTCACGAAGCTTAAAATCAAGCAGAAGGAGCTTGAAGGTATCGCCGAGGCCCGATCCGGTCGGCGTTCTCCATCCAGCGTGTGGGGATCCGGTGCGGCCGCTCTCCTCTGCTCCATCATTGCACTCGCATTCCCATCCACTAGCGGGGTGATGCGTTTGGGCTACGTGACTAGCATCGCCAGCAAACTGGCCGACACGACCTCCAGCGAGGTGGGAAAGGCTTTTGGAAAGACAACCTTCCTGAGCACGACACTGGAGAAGGTTCCCAGGGGCACGGATGGGGCCATCAGTTTGGAAGGGACGTTGGGAGGTTTGGCTGCCGCGACGGGCATCGGGGCCATCGCATCCGCGCAAGGACAACTTCGGGGCCAGGATGCCTTGATCTGCGGTCTATGTGCCGGTTTCGCAAATTGGTTGGAAAGCATCATCGGAGCCACTGTACAAGACAAGTACGAATGGTTGACCAATGACGTCGTGAACATGATACAGATCAGCATAGCGGCAGCAACCTCCATTGGGATCAAAACGTTGCTATCGTAAGACAACTGCAGCGAACCTGTTCTCCCTGCCGTCGCGGGGCCATCGACCACGCAATCGTGGACGCGCTCGGGCCAAGTCGATCCACCCCGCTGGATCCTCCACGTCACTTCCGCGTAGGATTCGCACCGCGCGCATCCCCTCCTCCTCTCGTTCCCCTTCACATCCACGGTGCCACGGGAGGCAAAGGCCGTTGACTCCGGGACGAAAAAGCATCGGCGCGTTCGACCTCGCATGATGACGACGACAGGAATCGAACCTGCAACCTCTGGATCTGGAGTCCAATGCGCTACCATTGCGCCACATCGCCGAACCCGGGTCACCCCGGATCACCACATGGTCCATACAGGGACTGAAGCGGGACCATAGGGGGATTACTACCTCCTTCGATCGGAAGGGAGGTCTGTCTGTTCGTCGGACGTGGCAGAGAGCACTGGACCGCGTGGAAACGCAGGGCCCGTGAGATGGCGGCACCACCGGTCGCACTGGCAGTGATCGGCGTGGACGATCGTCCGTTGTACCTGGAGATCGCGCAGGAAGGAGGGGACGAGAACCTGGGACTGCATTTCGTGCTTCACTGCGCCCTGGACTTTGTGGACGAGAAACGTGAGTGGTCGAGTGCGAGGTAGATGGACGAGCGAATGATCGGGAAGGACGGCGTTTGTGGAAGAGAAGCTGACTGCGCGTTCGATGTGATGTTGGTGGCTTCACAGTCGCAAACATGTCCAAGCGATCCGCCCCACCACCGAACCCATACCTTGGGGTCGTGTATCCGACGGACGAGTACCGTGTGTATGCGTACGTGAACACGACTGGGGTCAAGTTCCTCATCATGACGGAAGTTGAACGTCCGGTGAAAGAAGGGGATCTCTTGCGAACGTTTGAAGCCATGCAGAGCGCGTACACGGATGCAGTGTCGAATCCGTTCTACAATTTCGGAGAGAAACTCACCTCCCAGGGATTCCGCACCGCGATGGAGAAGATTGCCTGCTCTGCCATATGAAGCAGGTGGAGGCAAACGAACTCCAATTCCACAAGGTGGGCATCCAGTCCTTTCACGCCCCTGCACCTGGACAACATGGGACCGCGGTTCTCTTTGCCTTTCGCCACTCACAGCAATAAATCCCGGCTTCTTTGGGTCGTTCCTGTTATGCGTGCGTTGGTTCGGAATTGGCACGACGACCTCTTCCTGTCTCGCAGCTATGGATCGTCCATGCATCTCGGATCCGCGCCTCGTCCATTCGATCGACCAGGCGTCTTTCCTTGCGCCGTGACATGGACGGATCCCCTTTGCTCCAGGGGCGGTTCCTTCCCTTCCATCCTTTCCTCGTTCGTATCGGGGAGGACGGTGCCGACAGCGTTACGCGAGAAGACAGCACGACGCACACGCGCCAAAACGGGCTTGGGAGATCACACGCTCGAGAGGGGGAGAGATGAAGGCGTGCACGTGCAAGACAGGGCATGTCCCAAGCATGCCGCACCGGGGGAGAAGGAAAGGGAGCGCGAGGACGAGACGGACGAATGTGGGTTCAGGTGTGGCGATACCCGACGTCGATCCCAACCAAGCCACCACGATCGTCCGAGTCGAAGAAGGACATTACACCGCCGAATCGTCCATCGAAATGCCCATGGGAGCGGACAGGCTGTTCGACATCCTTTTGGACTACGGGAATTGCCACAAGGTCTTCCGGAACATCTCGGACTCTCAGATCACGACGGACGAACAAGGGAACAAGCAGGTCTTGCAAACGTGTAGCTGGACGTTCATGCTCTTCCGAGGGAGCTTCGACACACTCTTCGACGTGACGGAAGACGTGGAAAAGAAGACCATCAGGTTCGAAGCCCGCGATTCGGGCTTCATGGGACGATTCGAGGTGGAATGGGCACTGCAGGAGTTGGGCAAGGAACGGACGCGTGCAGATTACACGTTGACCGTGAAGCCCAGCCTACTGCCTCCTCGACCCGTCCAGAAGTACACCGATAAGATCTTTCAAAAGCAGGTGGAACATTTGGTGGAAGATCTATGTGCAGAAGTAGAACGCCAGTTGCGAACCAGCAGGTAGCCTGGGAAGACCACTAGTTTTCACCTGCCAGCACACAGGAGCGTTTCGGAGTGGAACAGGCGTGTGTACCGCTCTTTCAAGGCCCACGGCGGTGCACGCACGAGGTCGTTTCAAGTCATCCTTTGCCGTTCGAACTGCCTCGAGAATCGTCTCCTCCGTCTTCCGGTCCGGTGCGGTTCAGGCGAAGGGGTCGCTGATCCGCGCGGACACCGTTTCCGTGCATGGTTTCTTCGACCCTGGTGGACGTGCAGGCGGCGTGCATCTTTCGTTTCGTTCCCACGGAGCCTCAACCTATCCTCCACTGCAGTCCCGGTTCGGCGCTGCGATGATCGCTGGGGCTGGGTTTGGCCGTCTTTTCTTTCTTGAGCCTGGCTGCGGTTCTTGGGTTGTTGATTCCTCTCCTTTCGTACTCGCTTTCCCTGTTCGCTGCCGCTGCAAGCATCTATATTTCGTTTCCCACGTCCGTATCGTGCGTCGGTCAGTCGGTGCTTTTCTTCTTCTTCTTCTTCTTCTTCTTCTTTTCCTTCCGATTCGTTGGCGTTGGTTCGGGTGCGTTTCTTCAGCTCCTGTTCGCGTACCTTTTCCCTCTTTTCTTCGTAGTCTTCCTCTTCCACCACCTCTTTTGCCGACGAGAAGCAGCACCCCATGGGCTTGTCTCGACGCGCGTGGTTGGGTTGGAGAAGTTGGGTTGGAGAAGTTGGGTTCGAGGGGTTGGGTTGGGTTGGATATACCCCCCCAGCCAAGGGTGGGAGGACTGGACCTTTCCCTTCCCCTCCATCCGTTCTCTTCCACCAAGCAAGGGTCGTTCCCACCCACCCACCACGTGGGAGTCGGGACCAACCCCCCTTTCACTCCCCAACCGGAAGGGCAACCCGAACCAGGGAGAAACCCGTCCCACCGTCCGAGAAGGAGGCACCGAGATCCTCTGCGGCACACGGGTCGGATCCAAGGAAACCGGACCGGGATCGGTGGGACGTACGTGTGCCTGGTCGCGACCACTCCGGTGCACCATGACGACGCGGTGGGTGCGTGCACAACACGTCGGTTCGTACCATCGGTGCGATCGGAGGCGTGGATCGAAAACCACGAGGATCCATGCCAAAGGAGATCCAGGGGGTGCGCCCTTGGAACCCATGACCTTGGAAGACGCGAGGACGGTGCTGGGACTGGGACAAGGAGCCACCTTCGAACAAGCCGTCGGGGCCAAGAACAAAATGCTACAACAAGCAGGAGAAGATCTCGACGCCAAAATGAAGGTGAGGAAAAGAAACGGACCGTCCCGTGCGGAAGAAACACGAACCATCCCGACGGAAAAACAACTGACCATGCAAAAACACGTGAAACCACGTGACGTCGACAAAACCGTCGATCACGCGAACCGAAACGTGTGCACGCGAACGTCGCCCGCGCATCCGCCTGCGATGCGTGCGTCATGGATGCGCACGCCTCCGCGTGGGATCCGAAAATGCAGGTGGAAGCGGCGTACGACGTGCTGCTGATGGACAGCCTCAACCGAAGACAGGCCGGTAAAATCGACCCCAGCATACGGTTCGCAGACGTGCAGAAACCTGCGCCGCCCAAGCCCAAAGCCCAGCTGCCAGGATGGGTGCCGAGGGTTGCCCTGCCGGCAGTGAATGTGCCGCCGACGGAAGACATTGCATTGGCGGGTGCAGTCTTTGCAGCGCTGGGAACCTGGTCGCTTCTGGAAGACGTCACGCGACCGATTGGGGTACCTACCGTGCCGGGACTGCAACTGGCCTTGGGTTACGGAGCTGCGTTGTACTTCCTGCGCGAAAAGAGGAAGCAGACCATGGGTAGGGCCAATCTTCTGGCGGTCCTGGGGCTCGCAATGGGCGCGGCCGTGGGGGGAATAATGGAAGGTTGGTTGAGAGTGGACATCGTACCCCTGGGAGGGCTGGACTCCGGACCCGTCCTGGTCAGCGAATTTGTATTTGTAGCCCTGTGGATAGCCAGCACATTCCTCGACTGAATACGTGATGTGCGCTTGTAACAGTAAAACTTGCAGGAACAGCATGACTTGTTGGATGCTCCGGACCAATCCTCCGTGCCATCTGCAAGATAGCGCCAAGACCAGGGCCGACGATGCAATGCCACGCACGGGCCTTCGCCGAAAGGAACCCCTGCCTGGCATTCTGTGGCGATACCATCCCAGATCGCTCGGCCATACAAGTGCCACCTAGGCAGCTGCTTGCTCTCCACCGTTCAATGCGGTTTCGGATGTACGCCAACGGCGTGGGAGCTCTTGCAGTGCCCGAAGGATCATGGGAGGAAGCAGAATCCGAAACGGAATGTTTGGGCCACCAAATTCCCGTCCAACGCGGAGGAAATCGTCCTTGTACAAACCTGAACAAATATATAACCTCTATTCCGGCCATCGGATGGTGTTGCCCAACCACCCACAAGTGGGCCGAGTAATCTTCCGTTGCACCCAATGTCCCCGCCCGGAGCTCTTGGACATGTGGGCGGGCCATGGGGCGGTGACGATCTCTGCCACTTTGAGATAGCACGTCATGGGACCTTGCGCACCGATCGGGAGGCGAGGATTCGTTCCTGCAATTACACATCCTACCCTCGGTCGAACCGATTCACAAGGACGGTCCGTTTCGAAGGCACGTGCCTGGATTGCAGAGATGCTCTTGTCTCACGCAGCCCTTGTGAACCTGCTGCTTCGCATCCACCACCCAATGCCTCCGGACAGAACGCTCCATTCGTTCGAGACGGAGACGCTTGGTCGTTTCCCTCGTCCTACGATGCTCGCTTCCGGGACGGGCATGGGTGCATCGTTCGTCCACGTGGCTTGGAATCCACCCACCACGGTTCGGGGAACGTCCACAACACGGCGCACTCCCTCGTCCATCTGGGCGCGCGCCTCCTCCCGCACGCCAAGAATCGCCTGAAGTGGAAGGAGGCGAACTCGAGAACCAGGAGCGTCTGCGCACGTGCGGCGGTCGAAGGAGGCATGCCGAAGCTCACCTACTACGGTCTGGCCACGCCGAACGGACAGAAGGTGTCGGTGGCGCTGGAAGAGATGGGGATCGCGTACGAGCCCAAGACCATCAACATCTTGAAGGACGATCAGTTCACACCGGAGTTCGTCGCCATCAACCCGAACAGCAAGATCCCCGCCATCGTGGACGAGGACGGACCGGACGGTCAGCCCATCTCCGTCTTCGAGAGCGGGGCCATCCTGATCTATCTGGCCGAGAAGACGGGCAAGTTCATGCCCAAAGACGCCGTTGGCAGGTACAAAACGCTTCAATGGATCATGTTCCAAATGGGAGGGATCGGTCCGATGTTTGGCCAGTTCGGACACTTCTTCAAGTACGCCCAGGACAAGTGCACGGATCCATACCCGAAGGAAAGGTACACCAACGAAACCCGTAGGTTGTTGGGAGTCCTGGAGAAGGAATTGAGCCAGCGGCCTTATCTTGCCGGGGAAGAGTACACCATTGCCGACATGGCCACCTTCCCGTGGGTCGTGTGTCTGTCCAAGTTTTACGATGCCGAGGAACACCTCAAACTGCACGAGTTCCCCCGAACCATGGCCTGGGTGGATGGGTGCATGGCTCGGCCTGCCGTTCAGCGCGGGATGGAAGTCTGTCCATTCACGTGAAAGGGCACCTGGCCATCCACTCGTGCCGTCCTGTCGGAAATTCGAGGTGCATGCCATGCTGGATGGATGGCTCCGGCGATCCGTACGCAACGAGATGCGTCCTCCTGGTGTCCGTCCCCCGCGGTTGCCGTTGGAATCCATCGATCGTTCGCCTCCTTCCTTTTGCATCCTCCTGGTTCCGATCGGAGTGCAATGCACATGCATCCAAGGTTCCTCCCACTCACTGGGGGAACGGGCGGTGCACCCTGGAACGATCTCGACCGTTCGCGTTGCGGAACCTCGCGCGTGGCGTGGGAACGGTTCTCCAGGCGTCCGTGCATCGCGGTACGTCGGCCAGATCTTCGATTCGGATCGGACGATCGCGTTCGCGACCACCACGTCTCGGTGGGCGCCTTCCCGGATTCCCGCATCGAAGAAGGCGACGACGGTGTGGTGCGGACAGACGCATGCTGGCGTCGGCGTTGGGATTGGATCCGGAAGCACCGATCGGATCCGATCGCCTGCTCCTCGTGTCCGACACCTTGGACGGAGACGGCGGGTTCCTGGTGTCGCACTTTGCGTGCTTGGCCTTGAAAGCACACCAGAGGGTGGTGCTGGTCGCCCTACAGAGCACGGAATCGCACCATCGCAGAGTGTTCCGAAAGCTGGGCGTGGACGAGGAGACGTTGAAGCACTTGCACGTGATCCACGCGCTCCAGTTGCACGTCGATGGCGTGAAGAGGACGGACGAGCGGGACGTGGGCGGAGCTCTGATCGATCGTGTCCAGGCGTGCGTCGAAGGGACGTCCGACGATCGAGCTTGCGTCGTGTTCGATTCCATCACGGCGTTGGGATGCCTCTTGGCATCGCACGAGAGGAAGCTGGCGTTCATGCACGCCCTCTTCAGGACGATCGATGCGTGTCCCAAACCGTGCTCCTGCTTGGTACGTGCGCATCGAGACGCCGGGGACGAGGACATCCTGCGTGAATGGGAATACGAGGCGACGTACATCCTGGAGGTGAAAGGATTGGGAACGGGCGCGGCGAAAGACGTGCACGGACAGATCCTGGCCAGCAGCGGCGCAGGAACGCACACGGATCGGCACGATCAAGAGTGGGACGAACGGTTGGGTTTCGTGAACCGTTTCCGGTATCATCTTGGAGACAGGCACATTTCTTTCTTCAAAAGCTTACATCAATAAAAGGAACGGTGCGTCGCCGACGAAACCACGTCCAGCCTGGTCCGCCTCGATCCATGTCCTTCTTGCAGCACGTGAGAGCATGCGAGCGTGGACGTTCAATCGAACAGATCGAAGCCCATCTCCTCCTCTTCCTCCTCGGATTCTTCGGCGGCGGCCTCCTCGGCAGCCGCAGCAGGAGCACCACCGGCACCTCCTGCAGGAGCTGCCACGGCGCCGACCGCGGGAACCGCTGCAAGCTTTCCTTTGCCTTCGGAAAGGACCTCCTCGAGGTCCTTCCCTTCGAGCTCGGACAGGAGCTTCTGCACCCGATCGGAATCGGCTTCGACGCCAACTGCAGGGATCCAATCCGTCGTTCCAACACCGCGTCAGCACTCGCATCGCCACGGAAGGAACCTGCATCGCGTCCTCGTCCACCGAGAAGCTCTCGTGTTCCGCTTCGTCCATGGCGCGGGGTCTCTCACCTGCTCCTAGGATGGACTCGAGGTCCTTGGCGGTGGGCGAAGCATTTCCACCGAGGACGGCCTGATGCATCCGAGAGAACGAACGTGGTTTCGAATCCAACGACGCACGGGTCGAAGATCGCGTGGATCGTACGCGCAGTCCGTCACACGGGTCAGCACCAGGGTTTCGAAGTCCGCGCCAGGCGAGCACGGGCCCTTTCGTTCCCACGCGACGTGCGTTTTTGGTTTGGATCCTTGGATCCTTCGTTCCTTGACCGTCCGGCGTTCGCATCGTCCGTCTTTCGTCCTCACCAGCAGGTAGGCGCAGATCACACGCATCTCGTCGAGCGCGTGGTCGGTTTAAGCGCCGAAGGGTTCTGGTCCGTCGCGTGCGTCGTTGATGGGTGTGGGAGGACGGCTTTCCCTACCCTTTCCAACCCCCCCCTTTAGGTTCCGAAGGAGAAAGGGAAACGGGTTCCTTTCCCCATGGGACGGGTCGGATGGGGAGGAAAAGGCACCCGTGGGATGGGAAGAGGGGGGATCCACGAGACCCGATCCCTGTGGGGTGGGGAACACAGGGATGGGACGAACTTGGGGGGGTGGCGGCGCACGCCGCCGTGCTCCTCCCCGCAGAGGAACCTATCGGAGGTGGGGATGCGTTCCTCTGCGATTCATGAAGCGACGTGGGACGGGGGTGGGGGTGGGGTTCTACCTTGGATCGGGGATGGGGTGGATCGAAAGGACGGACGTGCGTTCGAAAGGGTAGGATAGGATGGGTCGTCCTTCTCCTTCCCGGTAGATCCTCCCCTGGGTCTCGGTCCTTCGTAGACGGGTCCCGGGCAAGAGGAGAAGGGGGGGGGAGGTCGTGGGATGGACCCGCCTGGTTCCCCGTGCATCGGGAAGGGAATTGAATTGAATTGAATTGAATTGAAGGGAAAGGAAGGGGGGGAGGTGGACCCTTCCGTTTCGTTCCCACGTGGCGTCGATCACCATCCGAGAATGAGACCGAGACATGGGGAGAGAGAGAGAAAAGAGAACAGGGAGGGAGGGGTCCAAAAGGCGTCCGCCGCCACCCCCCCTCTCCTCGGTTCCCCTGGCCCCTCTGTTCGGGGCGGATGGGGAAGGGAAGGGGAGGTCCCGAACCGACGTCGGTCGTGGGTGGGAACAGAGAGAGACAGAGGGTGTGGTACCCGAGGGGCACCCCAGACGTGGAAAAGGGAACCGGACGTGAAGGGCATCCGACACTTCGGAAAGGTGAATTCCGACACAACATCAACATGGCACGTCCCGTCGATACCACGGTCCATGCCAACGGGAAAGGGGACGAAGGGAAGAAGAAGAAGAGGGCGGAACCAGACACGCCCAAAAAAGACAAGAAGAAAAACAAAGGGGACAAACGGCAAGAAAGGAACGGCATCCAAGGAGACGAGCAAAACGAGAAGAAAAAGAGGAAACGAGACAGGAAAGAAGAGGTGGAAGCCAAGGAAGAGATCCAGGCGAACCCAGAAGACGCAAACGCGCTGAAAAAAAGCAAACGCAAAAAGACGGAAAACGGTGCCCACCAAGAACAAGCCGCCGCCAACGGCGCCGTCGAAGGAGCCGAACCGGAACAAGATGAAGCCAGTCCCAACGCGGTCGAAAACTTCGAGCTGTGCGGTGCACTGAAAAAGGCACTTCGAGACAAAGGGATCCTGGAACTCTTCCCCATCCAAGTCGACACCCTCGACCACACCCTCAAAGGAAACGACCTCGTGGGAAGGGCCAGGACCGGATGCGGAAAGACCTTGGCCTTTGTCCTGCCCATCGTTGAGACCCTCCACAAGCAAAACGGCCTCGCCGGAGGAAAGCTGCAGTACGGCAGGAGCCCCACGGTCATCTGCCTCGCGCCCACCAGGGAATTGGCCAAGCAAGTCTGCGCGGAATTCGAGTATTACGGCGCGTCCGTCGGGCTCAAGACGCTCTGCGTCTATGGGGGATCCCCGTACGGACCGCAAGAAGGCGGCCTGCGACGCGGCGTGGACGTCGTCGTCGGAACGCCGGGACGGGTCAAGGACCTGCTGGAGAAAGGGACCCTGAAGCTGGACCTGCTTCAGTTCCGCGTCCTGGATGAAGCCGACGAGATGCTCAACATGGGATTCGTGGACGACGTGGAGCTCATCCTGGGAGCCGTCAAGGACAAGAACACCGTTCAAACCTTGCTGTTCAGCGCCACCATGCCCGATTGGGTCAAGGGGATCGCCCAGAGGTTCCAAAAGCCCAACAAGAAGGTCATCGATCTGGTGGGCACGTCCAAGCTCAAGGCCTCCGACAGCGTCAAGCACCTCCTGCTGCCCTGCCCGTGGAACCAGAGGGCGTCCGTGCTCCAGGACGTGGTCATGTGCTACGGCAAGGGGGGGAGGACCATCCTCTTCACGGATACCAAGAGGGATGCCAACGACCTGGCCGAGCAGCTCGGAGACAAGATCGGCGCCCGGGCGCTGCACGGGGACATCCCGCAGGCCCAGCGGGAGGTGACCCTGGCGGGGTTCCGCAGCAGCAAGTTCAAGGTCCTCGTGGCCACCGACGTGGCCGCCAGGGGGCTGGACATCTCCGGGGTGGAGCTGGTGGTCCAGAGCGAACCACCGAAGGATCCGGAAACCTACATCCATCGTTCCGGACGCACCGGAAGGGCCAATTCCAAAGGAGTCTCCGTTACCCTGGTGGATCGCAAGAAGGAGTGGTGCGTCCAGCTGATCGAGAGGAAGGCCGGCGTGAAGTTCGAACGCGTCGGGGCCCCGCAGCCCACCGACATGGCCACCGCTGCTGCGAACGGGGCAGTCCAGGCCGTGCGGTCGGTCAACAAGAACGTCATCCCCCTCTTCAAGGAGGCCGCGGAATCCCTGATCGAAGAGGCGGAGGATATGGAACCTGTGGAGCTACTCTCCGCGGCGCTGGCCCGCATCGCGGGGCACACCGAGCTGAAGGCCCGATCCTTGCTCACTGCACACGACGATGCAGTCACCATCCATTTCAAGGCACCGAACACGGATATTCGCACTGCCACCTTTGTGTGGAACTTCTTTCGCAACAACCTACCGGAGGACACAGTGGACGGCATAAGGAGGCTCACCCTCACGTCTGACGGACACGGGGCCGTTTTTGACATTCCCAAGGGACTGACCGACCAGCTCCTGGATCTCTCGGGCAACAACTACCAGCTTGAGGTGGCCACCACTCTCCCCCCTCTTGTCCAGAAGGAACCCAGGCAGGATGGCGGCGGGTACGGCGGAGGTTACGGTGGCGGCGGATCGGACCGCCGTGGAGGATTCTCGCCTCGGGGACGAGGCGGGTTTGGTCGAGGCGGTAGCGGACGTGGCGGCGGGCAGAGTTTCGGCAACCGCAGGTCTCCTTACAACAACCGGACGAGGTTTTGAATAAATTCAACAGTCTCGAAAAATGGAGAGCTCTTTTGCTAATCACGACCCTCCTTGCGACGGTTCTAGAGGTTGGCATCCGGTTCATTTCAGGCGCTTTCGCTTTTTATCTTTTCCAATCTTGCCAGGTCATATCTGAACGTCTGCCCCTTCGCTTCTTCCTTGCTGACCATTCGTTGGGCGATCAGGCAGGTGATCCAGAAAAGGACACAGCCTATTCAATGCCATCCGAAGTAGATGGCGGTGGCCATCCTGCTTGCCATGGGGCTTGAGAACATGTCCTCTGGCATGAAGGGCATTCGAAACATCCAACTGCCCTGGAGCAGCGCAGAAAGGGCCCGAACAAGCAGTAGCCACTCCAGCAAACCTTTGGTGGCCTTTTTGTACTCCTTCGTGTGCTTCCTACCCTGCCCATACCCCACCAGTGACCCCACCACGAACTCTGCCAGAAGAATGGCTGCAGAAAGGTAAACTGGAATCAGGAGAAGCCTGTGGGCTAGGGACTCCACCTGGTTCTTCATAACCTCCTGGTGCATTTGTGCGTGGTACCCAAAAAGCAATCCCTCGATGGAAAAGGCCATGCTCAAGGCCAGCAACCCGGAAAGCTGCGGTACAGCTTTCCAATGCATCTCCAGGAGGTCCACTATTGCAGCAAGGAGAAAGCCCAGCTGCATCGAGGCATGAAAGTAGTTGTTGATGTTTGTGTGGACGTTGTCTCCTCCTTCAACCAATGCTCCAAGCTCTTGGTAGAACATGTGTCTCCAATGACCAGCGGACATCTCCGATAGGATTCCAACGGTGGGAGCGACCACCTTTACAAACAACTCTGCTTTGCAGAAAACAGCAACGGGTCGGTGCAGAGGCTGGTTACGAGATCTAGACCGCAAGTAGAAGAAGAGCCTGGTAGGCGTCTCGAGAACACACGCACCTCGTCAGTTTGAGATGGGGGGAACCCAGGTTGGAGCTGATACGTTCCAATTGAAGGATAAGGCTATTGGACGTGCCCGACGAGCACACGTGTCGGTTGGCGGTGCATTCCCGGTCCCTTGGGAAACATTGAGCGCTCGATTCACCTTCGTGCCTCCTGTCGCAGGAGATGCCGGTGACTCCTTCCTTTCAATGCACGCTTGGAACTTTCGTTCCCTTCTCCCAACGCGCAGCCCTTGGAAACTTACCATTCGTATCCCCAAAGCATGAAGAGCAGCCCCGGGAAGATGTGACCCACGAACTTCCCACGTAGTTGGGCGTGTGCGGGTGGTTCGTATCCTCTGGCCACCCTGATTCCTAGGACGGTTGCCATGGTTTGACGTCTTCGTGAGTCTGATGGACACGTCAGAATTGCGGGCGGTGACCTCTACGAGACAATTCGACGCCGTCGTCGACTGGTGCGCTTCGTGCAAGGTGTGACGTAGATCGATCCTTCGGCCTGCACGGTGGATGGGAATGGGTGGTCGTGTGTGGGTCGCAGTGCTCGGCTCATGCAGGGTGGGTCTCTCGTATCGTTCGTAGCACGAACGTAGCGGTAGATGTGAGGCGCGGACTTGTCTACGTGTCGGTGCTCGGACGAATGATGCAATCTTGGTGCCTGAATTGACACCGTCACCCACCGGGACGGATGCTGATGAGGACAACATCCAAGGAAGGATTGAGCACCAAGGTTTCTGGATGAGGGGAGAGAGGGAAAGGGTGATGCTGGATCTTGACACCTCGAGTTCGAGCCATCCAAACACGAGCCGGAAGGGCAACCCGGACAACACCGTTCTCCCGTACCCCCCGATCCCCCGTTCTAGCGTTCGCCCCCTTCCCGTACCCGGACGCCGTACGCCCGGGAAACACGGATACCTCCCTGGTTCTCCCGAGGTCGGGTGACATGTGAACGCGGATCCAGGGGAGGTGGGGAGGACAGCGCATACCTATCCTTGTCGAAGTGGGGCGCCCCACCCCCCGACCCCACCTTTGATCCATCGGGGTCTCTCCATGTCACCTTCCCTCTCCCACCCTGACAGCCGAGGAGGTTGTGGAGGAATGTGGAAATCTCCCCCCTACTGGCGACGAATCCATCCCCCTGTCGCCTTCCCCATGTCCACCTTCTCCCCGTCATCCACCCGTTGCGCCGTCGAAGAAGCCCAGGAAGGTTCGTTGGGGACACGCGCCAACCATGGCCACGTCTTCTTCTATCCTGGCCTTGATCCTGCTCGTCGGAACGGGCCTCCAACAAGCCTTCGCAGGTGATGGTCCGAGCTTGTTTTTTCGGGCCGACAACGGCGTGACCGTACTGTGTCCCGATGCGGACGTGGGCGACACCGGCGTGGTGGACGGGATATCCTACACCAAACGCGACAGAGCCGGCCTGGATGCCTTGATCGCGAATGATGTAAACGATCCAGAGATCGCCCGTACCTGCACGACCGGGGTCACCGGCATGAACTTGCTGTTCTTCTTCAGAAGCAGCTTCGACCAAGACATCAAGAGCTGGGACACCAGCAGCGTGACCACCATGGAGGGAATGTTCTTTGGAGCCAGCAGTTTCAACCAAGACATTGGCAGTTGGGACACCAGCAGTGTGACCAACATGGAGTCCATGTTCCTTGGTGCCAGCAGCTTTGACCGGGACATCGGCAGCTGGGACACCAGCAGCGTGACCAACACGCTTCAGATGTTCTCAGCTGCCAGCAATTTCAACCAAGACATCGGGAACTGGAACACCAGCAGCGTGACCAACATGGGGTCCATGCTCCGCGATGCCAGCAGCTTCAACCAAGACATCGGGAACTGGAACACCAGCAGCGTGACCAACATGCTTGAAATGTTTTCTGGTGCGAGCAACTTCAACCAAGACATCAGGAACTGGAACACCAGCGAGGTGACGAGCATGGGGGCCATGTTCCGCAGTGCCAGCAGCTTTGACCAGGACATCGGAGACTGGGACACAAGCAGTGTGACCACCATGGAGGATATGTTCCGATTTGCCAGCAGCTTTAACCAAGACATCGGAGGCTGGGACACTAGCCAGGTGACCATCATGGCGTCCATGTTCAATGAAGCCTCAGACTTCGACCAAGATCTGTCCCTTTGGGATGTAGCTGCTGTGAGCAATTGTTTTAATTTTGCTGTCGGTGCAGGATTTCAAAATCAGACGGGTCGGCAACCGGTCTTTAGTACTTGTTCACCAGCTCCACCATGAACTTAGAACATTCAGCTGCCGCTTGGGAGAGGAGCATGTGGCCTGCTACTCTGTGTGGAGAGCATGGCCCATGGACCACGTAACCAGCACTTCGCTTGCTTAGAAACTCTGTGTAATAGAGGTGATCTGTCTTTGTGTTTTCGTCATCAGTAGATTTACGCGGGTACCAACATCAGTCTTCGACATGGGCGGGAGTAGCTCCCGAAGCATGCACAAGAAGTTCGTGCTGATCATGTGCACACGTGCCAGACGCTCCTAACGAGACACCAGCAACATAGAAACCAGCCCAACGAACAGGATGAACTTTATTTTCAATGGTGTGGGCAGCTTCGACCAAGACCTCTCAAGATGGTTTGTGTCCCAATTCTGCACATATCCATCCTTGTTTTATTCAAGAAGTGTATTCGACGGTCAAACAGCAAAGCAACCTCAATGGGGGGATCCAGGGAGGTTGACCCGTTTGATGTGTGTGTGCAGGAGCATTTTGGTGAAAGGTGCTCAAGCATCCTCCTCTTTGTGGGGTTGCCACCTGCCAAATCCCCGCTTTAAGGAGGGGATCAAGACGCTTTATGCAATTGAGCCAATTTGAGTTGCTGCCTCGTGTTACACCTTCCTAGGTCACCCTCCCCATGAAGAAGTGTTTTCTTTTTCCTCGACAGTATACTTACAAGTGCAGACACTTAGCCGTTAATTCAGAGTATCAATCGTACCTTTCTGGACACTAAGCGCAGAGGATGACCTTGATGACCCATACAGAGGTGTCACCGGTCTTTTTAATGAACAAGTCCTACTCAAGGTCTCCGACCCACGCGCCGTCCTCACGCCATCCGCGTCCTGGCACCGTCGGAGCACTCAAGGAGTCGTTTCTTTGCCAGGCATCCGAGTTTGTCCCACCTCTCCTTCGTGGATCCAAGTGTGTATGACCGCTTTTCTCGTCTTCCAAAGGTCGAGAGTGGAAGAAAGTCTAGAAAAGGACCACGAAGCTAGGGTTTCGTGCCCATTGGATCTCGGAATTTAGAAGCCTTGAAGAAAGCGAATCGCTTCAACTTGTTGCGCCGGGTAAGCCTGCCTCCTATGAAGCCATGCTCTTCTTTGTACCAATAGCAGTTAGCGACAAGACCCCAACTACGGATCAGTTCATTGGAAGGCCCCCCGGACTGATTCCCAAGTACTCAAAGAGCTGTCCGGGCAAACCGGGACTTAAAAGGCCCCAGCAACGGGCGAATCTCTCGGAATCTTTGAGGGGACAACGAAGGGTGAGGATGTTGTCCGACCAAGCTGTGTGAATCTCAAGCTTAGTGCTGGACCCTCCGATCGGGACGTGGGGTCCACGTGTCCACCAGCAATCGCTGGTTTGTAGGGGAGCTCCACTTGGACCGCTCCTTCCTTTGGTGGCCCTTAGGGGGGCTCCTTTGCCGTGAAGTAGAGAAAACTGTTGCGTTCTGTTTTGCAACTCTGGATTCACGAGGAGGAGCCGGTCTTCGAAACGAGGGCTGGATGACGTCGAGAAGAAAGACGTCCTCGTGGAAGGCGCAAGTAGAAAGTAATTTTACATGATGGGGTCTCACGTAGGAGTACCCCCTTCGCCCTTCCAAGCCCGAGGGCTGAAGGGCGGATGACAGCCTCTCACGCCCCGCCCGCGACGGGTAAACGCGCTCTGGGGCACGCACGTGGGTCCCACGTGTCGATCCGACGGTTGTACGAGCCAGTTCGGTCGTCCAAGCAGTCTCGAAGGTCCCTTCTCAAGACCTCGCCCCGGAGCAGTCGTTATGGTGAGGATCCGATACCGAAAGTCCCGGGCTCTCAGTCGGGCAGCCCCGGATTCCCGGTCCGATAGCCCCTTACTGAGGTATTAGGCTGTACCGAGGCGTTTGCAGATGATAGGACCCGGTTCAAGCACGGCTATGTTACCTCTCTCAAGTCTGAAAGGGGCTCTGGGTCCCAGGCCCCCCTACGAGGAGCCTCGGTCTCCCCTCCATCCTGGGTCACCCAACCAAGGGCCCCAGGATTCGGTTATACTAACTTATGCGTGGGTGGTCCCCTCTGGCTTGATTGGAGACAGACAGTCCCCCCCGGTCATTTTGGGTGAACCCCCGGTCCCTATACAGAGATCGGTCCCTACCTCGAGGCCCCAAGACAGAAGGGTACTCGATCGAGGGTTCCCCAATCCCGAGGCTCTGCCCTGGAGGATCGGACGGCCAGAAGGGCTCCAACAGCCCTTGCTCCCCAACAGAACGGATGTTCACCGTTGGGTTGGGCACCAGACCCACCAAGAGATCTTTGCGGAGCACATCTCATGGTGGATAAGGCCTGGAAACACCACCCCCCTGTGAGAAGCCACCTAGGGCTTCCCACAGGATCTTGTAATTGAATTAGAACCTTCCTGATCTCAGTTCCAGGTGCGCTTTGGTTCTCCGCACCTCCCAACTCAACGTGGAACCTTCTCCACACGCAAAGTGCCAGAAACTTGGGATGTTGTACGACCTGCTGTCGCTTCACAACCTGCCCCAAGCCATCCAACCACAACAGGGATATGATACCTCTTTGGAATACAAGGGCGGTATCGTTTCAGGATCAGAACCAGTTTCCCCCGAGTCGTATTGAAGCACGGTCTCCCCGATCAGAGCGCACTTCCGGTAAGGAGAACCGGGGACTTATATCGAGACAAATCGAAGGCAACCAACCGACCCCGTCCCTATCCACGATCGTGAGGGATGGGACTGAGGGGCTAAGCGGTGTCGAACAAGTGACAGCTCATAGTCGCCCCGGGGCGAGCGAAATGGACGGTCAGGGTTGACTCAGGGGAAGACGAAGGCGGCTAAGACATCCCCTTTGCTCCGATTCCAACCGCCAGTGAGAGGCGGTGAGAGAGGTAGACCTATCGTCCCTCTTTGTTTTGTGATACACTTCTTGACTTTGCCTCTCACAAGCGCGCCTCCCTCCGTCCTCTCTTCACGACTTGCTGAGGCCAACGCGCTTGCCCAACCACTAGGAGACCGACCTCGCTAGGCACCAAGCCTCGAGTTGGCAAAAGGAGGACCTCATCCGCAAGTGAGAAGACCCCCGTCGGGGACCGGTGGACCGCCCCCTTTTCCGTCAACACGCTTTCCTACAAGGCACGTGTGTGAGCGTCCTACACTCACGGACGCTTTTGCAAAACGATGGAGAGGCCCCGCCGACGCCCCCACCCCGCTCCCCGACCGAAAGGACGCCCACGAACGAGGTCCCGGGGCGATGGCGGGTTCCGCGCCCCCCCACCCGAATCCCCCACCCCCGAAAAAATAAAAGGAACAAACGAGGACGGGGGAGCTGCCCCACGAGAAGCGGAACAAAAAAAGGGGGGCACCGACGATTTCAAAAAGGGGGGCAAGCATCTACTTTGCGCAACTCAGCTTAGCTCGAGCGAAATTGCAACCCTACTTTGCAATACCTAATACCTAATGCCCCCAATCGCAATCGCAAAAAGGTTCTTCCTAAAACCGACCGCGAGCCGAGGGTCTGAGGGGGGATCGGATGGGATCAGGTGCGTTTAAGGGGGCAAGCCGACCGCGGGTTATGGCGCTTGGGCGCCCAGCTCCTTTTCCCGTGGCAAGCCGGTGGCGCTGGTGGTGGCGTCGGCGTGCGTTCGCGCTCGATCGCTCGTACGTTCGTGTCGCCGCGGTGCTCGAGACCGTTGGGCGGAACGTTGAGGAACGTTGTTGTGTTCTCGTTCCCCTCCGCCGCAATTAATATTACATCTTAACTCCATTGGGGAATCCGCCCGTGGCTAAGCCACGTATTTATCCGGTTCATCGGCCACAGAGCCCTTATTAGAAAGGGGGACCAACCGGTCCCTACTCGGGTTAGTCCTAGCCCTGCATCCGCCTAGGGACATGGCTAAGGAGGACGTCCCAGTGAGGGGAAGGCAAGGGCCTTCCTCGGCCATCCGAGAATATTCCCTCATGCCTCCCGAGTACCTCCTGGTAGGTAGCGAGATGCTGCAAGCGAGGGAACCAGGGAGCCTTTGGCCAATGCGGAGTGATCATGGTCACAAGGGCTCTAGGTTCGGCCTCCAGCTTGCCTATCACGGAGTCAATGAGGCAACAGGGTGGGTGTGCCCATAGGTTGCCAAGACTAGCCCACTCTTGGGCGAGAGCATTGGTCTCCCGTGTAAAGAAGGCCGGACATTGGGCGTTGTTTGGCAAGGCAAACAAGTCCCAAGTAAATGGCCCGAATATAATTGAGAACGTCTCAAAAGCCTCACGATCGAGTGCATATTCCTCATCGTCGAAGGACAACCTCGGCAAGACAGGTGTCTCGAGAGGGCTGGGCGCAATAGTTTAATTCATAATTCAATAGTTGTTCTCGAACGTATCCAATTTTCTCGTCCAAGTCCTTCGAGCCACTTCGCACCTGATGAGGTGTGTCAAAAAGAGCCACATTGTCTACATATTCCGGTTGAATGCATTGCAAAAGTCTGAATCTTGCTGAGTCCTTATTCGCGAATATTGTTTTTTCTTCCTTTTTTCCTCCTTGGTGGGTTCACTCTAATTGACTACCCATAGTCTCTTAAGACTAAGGTGATTTTTCACTCTTAAAAGCCAATCCTTCCAATTTTCTCCATCTAATCGGGGTGCAGTATTGAGCTTTGTGGGATCATTCGTCTATATACTCATGGTTTCAAGGCTCTTAACCTGCTGTATTGTTGATTTCACTTAGTTTAACTTCTGCTATCCACGCACGGGTTGTGACCTGCCGTGGAGTGTGCCTTTCGCTACTGCATGAGAGTTTGTGATACCCTTTCCTACAATTTCGTACTTCGACAACGACTTATAATGTGTTTGCTCGATGGCAAGAGAAATGCGATATGGAAGTGGTGTCTTCGTCAAATGTCTAGATTGCAAGCCATGCACTACGCACTTAAACAATCGCAGATATTCGATTTCGTCCAATGCATGCACAACGGTATACTTGAGTGTATCCACTAGTCGAATTTATTAGACTTGCGTCCGTGGAGTTGTTTCCTTCACACACTCACCCTTGGTGACGAGGATTTCGTCGGAGAACAGGCCCTTCACCCCGTGTGACGGGGTCTTCTTTTTTCTCTTCTTCCTTGCATTGAACGAGCCTCGGCCGGCGTGGGAGGCGTGGATGGACGTGCTGGAGCGTCCAAATGACGTGTCCCTCGCGTTGGTCAAGGACGGAGGAGGAGGCGTGTTGCGCACTTGGCTAGACAAGTAGAAAAAGTGTATCACAAAGCAAAGAGAGACCTAGGATCAACCTCTCTCACCGTCTCTCACTGGTGGTTGGACTTGGGGCAACTGGGGTGTCACGGCAACCCACGTGCTCCCTAGAGTTGCATCTGACCGTCCGTTGCGTACGCCCCAGGGCAAACATGAGCTAGCAGTCGCATCGACACCGTCCAGACTCCCAGCCCTACCTTCTAGGAGCAAAGGTAGAGATGTAGTCGATCCCCATTAGTCGGTTGTTTCCGTCGAAATCCCCGCTATCCCTCATAAGAAACCCGTTCAAATCGTGGGCGACCTTCCTTCAATACGAACCCCCAAGGGGACTGACTCTAGTTCCGGAACGGCACAGCCGTTGTTTGAGAAGGGACACCATTGCCCCTCATCCATATGGGGTCTCGGGGGTCTAGTCCCGCAGACCAGGGTCTCGTAGGGACCCGGGGAGGCCTCGCTGGCCGTTGTAAATGCCGAATTCGTTAGTTCGTTCTTGTACGGCGTTGTTCGTCGTGGGTCGTGTCGTTGGTGATCCACAAGCTGAGTTGTGGACCGTCCCTTCCCCTTGGTTGGAGGACTCAGTCTTGCGGGGAGAGCTGTTAACTCTGAACGAACTAACATTCGTTTCAACAATTAGTCAGGGGTTCATTCGATTGACTAGCTGATTCTCGGGGGCCTGCCACTCACTGCACTCAATATCGTGGGGCCATGGCTTGATAGGAGAGCCAGGCCTAACCGGCGTCCCCCATTGAGGTTGCTTTGCTGTTTGACCGTCGAATACACTTCTTGAATAAAACAAGGATGGATATGTGCAGAATTGGGACACAAACCATCTTGAGAGGTCTTGGTCGAAGCTGCCCACACCATTGAAAATAAAGTTCATCCTGTTCGTTGGGCTGGTTTCTATGTTGCTGGTGTCTCGTTAGGAGCGTCTGGCACGTGTGCACATGATCAGCACGAACTTCTTGTGCATGCTTCGGGAGCTACTCCCGCCCATGTCGAAGACTGATGTTGGTACCCGCGTAAATCTACTGATGACGAAAACACAAAGACAGATCACCTCTATTACACAGAGTTTCTAAGCAAGCGAAGTGCTGGTTACGTGGTCCATGGGCCATGCTCTCCACACAGAGTAGCAGGCCACATGCTCCTCTCCCAAGCGGCAGCTGAATGTTCTAAGTTCATGGTGGAGCTGGTGAACAAGTACTAAAGACCGGTTGCCGACCCGTCTGATTTTGAAATCCTGCACCGACAGCAAAATTAAGACAATTGTTCACAGCATCCACATTCCAAGTGGACAGATCTTGGTTAAAGTTGCCGGCAAAAACGAACATGTCCTCCATGTTTTCCACCTGGCTAGTGTCCCAACCACTGATGTCTTGGTTAAAGCTGTTGGCGAAACTGAACATGACCCTCATGTTGGTCACACTGCTTGTGTTCCAGCTGCCAATGCCTTGGTTGAAGTTGCTGGCAAAAGTGAACACGTTCGCCATGTTGGTCACCTGGCTCGTGTCCCATTTCCCAATGTCTTGGTTAAAGTTGCTGGCAAAATTGAACATGTTCGCCATGGTGGTCACCTGGCTTGTGTCCCATTTCCCAATGTCTTGGTTAAAGTTGCTGGCAAAATCAAACATGTTCTCCATGTTGGTCACCTGCCTTGTGTCCCATTCTCCAATGGCTTGGTTGAAGCTACTCGCACCACTGAACATGTTCCCCATGATGGTCACCTGGCTGGTGTCCCATTCTCCAATGGCTTGGTTGAAGGTACTGGCAGAAGAAAACAAGGCCGTCATATCGTTCACACTGCTGGTGTCCCAGCTGCCGATGTCTTGGTCGAAAAGGTTTTGCAAGAAGAACAAGAAGCTCATGTCCGTGACCCCGGTCGTGCAGGTACGGGCGATCTCTGGATCGTTTACATCATTCGCGATCAAGGCATCCAGGCCGGCTCTGTCGCGTTTGGTGTAGGATATCCCGTCTACCACGCCGGTGTCGCCCACGTCCGCATCGGGACACAGTACGGTCACGCCGTTGTCGGCCCGAAAAAACAAGCTCGGATTATCTCCTGCGAAGGCTTGTTGGAGGCCCGTTCCGACGAGCAGGATCAAGGCCAGGATAGAGGAAGACGTGGCCATGGCTGGCGCGTGTTCGCACCGAACCTTCATGCGCGTCTTCGACGGAGCAATGGGTCGGCGGCGGGAAGAAGGTGGAAATTAGGAAGGAGACAGGCGGGTGGATTGCTTCCCTGTTGGGGGAAGGTCTCCCCATTCCTCCACAACCCCTGCGGCAACGAGGGAGCGAGAGGGAAGGTGGAGCGGAGGAAGACCCCGCTGGGTCGAAGGTGGGGTCGGAGGGTGGGGCGCCCCGATTCAAGGATACGTCTGCGCTGTCCTCCCCGCCTCCCCGCCTCCCCGCCTCCCCCTGAGACTAGTTCACATGTCACCCGACCTCGGACGAGACAGGGTAAGCGGAGCTGCGTTCACAGGCTCGATGTCGGGCAAGTCGGGCAGGTTGCCCGACTTGCCCGGCGTTTTCCTCTACGAATTTGGCGATTGTTTTTTGATTTAGGCATCGTATTCCCTCCGGGGCGACCGAAAGATGACATGTCCCGTCGAGGCAAATGCCCGGGTTGTACCGGCCGCGGGGCCGGTACAAGTGACCTCCACGGGGGGGAGTCCCGTTCGAAAAATGGAACCTTTCAAGGAGTGATTTTGTTGGGGAGGGGCAGTGGCCAGGGACCACGTTGCGTCGAGGATGCCCGCGTCGAATCGACCTCGGGCATCGCGGGCAGGTTCGTGCCCTTTGCGGGGCGTGATTGATGGAGAACAACAATACTAGGTTCGGAAGCCAGTACGGGGTTCCGAACTACACGCTTCGCTGAGGAAGCAGGCATCGACGGGTTGGCGTATTTGAAAGGGCAGGCCGAACATTGCACGAGCGCGGCCGACGATTGACTTCGAAAGGTGGTGCGACAGTCCGTCGACAGACCAACGCGTCACCATGACAGGAAGCGAGGTCGCCTCCCCTTGTGTTACGCAAGGTCACCTTATCCCCATCGAGGGTAGCTCCCATTCAAAGGATAGACAGTAACAATTGCAGTGAATAGCGGGGAGAGACCTCCCCTTAGTAAGGGGTGACCCGGCTCTGAGCCCGATACTCTTGACAGGACGGGTAGTCCCCCAATCAAGACCGGGACTGACGGGACCAACTTCAAGAACCCGGGTTCACCTGATAAAATGACTTGATCAGGGTCCTTCTGTGTGGGACAATTTGGTTCACGCTGTAAGGCTGATCCGAGGGTTTCGTCACTGCGAGGGTTTCTCTTCTCTGTGGTAGCGATCCACACGAGAGGCACGTCGTTGGAGGTGCAGGCACGTTGGTCGAAGGCAGATGGGCGGTGTCGATTGGTAATGCAAAAACTAATTACAGGTAGAATCGCGAGCGCTTTAAATACTGCGCTCTAGCGAGATTGTCGAGGGGTTGATCGCCTCGTATCCTCCGCAAGCTGACCATCCTCTTGTCACGTGCGACTTGATTCGTCACGTGAGCTCAGGGGCTTCTGCGTCCTGATCGTCTTCGTCGGTTCTTCCGTCTCGACTTGCTGGGACCCTCTCTTTTGGCGCGTCCCTCTTTGGGCTTGGTTCTGTACGGGGCTGTGTCTTACTAGAAGGGGTATTCCTTCCAACACTCCCACTCAGCTCTGTATTGGTCCAGGTCGTTCCAAGTTGCTATATGCATAGCTTGAACTTTGCTGTTGGTACTTTTTTGGTCAGGAAGTCAGCCCACATTTTCTCTGTTTCGCAGTGGTTCATTTCCACTTCATTTCTCATTGCTCGTTCTCGTATGAAGTGATGCTGGACATCAATGTGTTTGGCCCGTGTGACAGATTGTGGGTTCTGGGCATTTCGTCACCCCAGATCGAGCCCAGTTTGGGGTTCGGTCACCCTGGGAGGGTGACGAAATTACCGGAACGGGTTTTCCTTCGGTCTGTTCTCCCCACTGTTTTCCACACAAGAGCCCGGAGGAAGGGAAATCCGGGTAATTTCGTCACCCTCGTAGGGTGACG
This sequence comes from Picocystis sp. L7, assembly GCA_020975725.1. Taxonomy (NCBI): domain Eukaryota; kingdom Viridiplantae; phylum Chlorophyta; class Picocystophyceae; order Picocystales; family Picocystaceae; genus Picocystis; species Picocystis sp. L7. The sequence goes on along the minus strand of QXJR01000018.1, from coordinate 4,149 downwards.
CCGACTACGAGGCCATGGTGAACGAACCTTCCGTGCGTGCACGCCAACTGCAACTCGACGTGCGTGCGATTGCGATTCGTGCGCAAGACGGAACGCGAAGTGCGGTTCTTGATGGACGTGGGGGATGCGAGCAAGACACTTTTCATGAAGGCGATGGAGGGCAAATGGATTTAGTGGAAGAGCTACGTGGGAGCACATACATGAAAGACGGGATCGTTACAAACATGGTGCTGCGTTTTTTCTCTTGCACTTCTACAAAAGTGGCGATGATGCTTTGAACGCACCTTTCGCTTCGCAATTGGAGGCAAACCTAGCCATGGTTCGGCCACGAAATGGGACGTCGGATGAAGCCATGATCTATTCTTTGCTACCGAGCTATTGTGAAGAACCAATCGAGCCATTGCATTGGGATCTCCTCACCCCCCAAAAAATACTCGAGCCAATTTGGAGCTGGAAGGATGACTTCAAAAAGTTGTCCGAGAGTAGGCTATCGTCATACCGCGCTGCTTTGCATTTGCTTTTCAAGGACTTTGGCAAAACCGACGTGTGGCTCAAACTCTCTCCGACGGTCAATCAAGTGCTCAATGGATGGAAGCGGCGTAGGGTTCGGTTGCAAAAAAAACGTGGAATGAGTGTGGAAAAGGGAATGGCAGAGCTCCCTTTCAAGGTCTATGCGGAGCTTTGCAAAAGGATTGCGTGCGACAAGTTGTATGGTCCCTTTGGGTGGACGTATGCAACGATGCTTTGGAACTTGATGGGACGAAGTGACAACATCTCGCACATAAGTGTCAACCATATCAAGTGCAAAGAGGACCATTTGTTGATCTATTATGCCCAACAAAAGACGGACCAAGATGGCAAACTATCAAAGTACCCTCGGGCAATTTACGCCAACCCCCTTTCCCCTTGGACTTGTGCTATTACTGCGTTGGGGGTCTACCTCATCGTGACAAACACCCGTGTTGGCAATAGTGATGGGAGTTTGCCACTTTTTCATGGGTCTCAAGATGAATGTGCACGTCGATTTAGGGTGGGGTTGCATGCCAAGGCAAAGGAGATAGCGAATATTCTTGAAGAGAACGGAATGACTACTCAAAGCGTCGGGACACACTCATTTCGAAAGGGTGCGGCCACTTATGCGAGTGCAGGTGGCACGGCATGCCCTTCTTCGTCGGCCATAAGTTTGGGAGCTGGGTGGACACAACCGGGCGTGGAGGACACATATCGTCGTTACGATTCAGCAGGAGATGAGCATGTTGGCCGTGTATTGACAGGCTTGCCTATGAATGGGGAAGAGTTGGCAATTCTTCCTCCCATCTTCATGCCAGAGACAGAGGAAGACGAGGCTTTCATCGACGAGTGTTGCAAGAGCACTATGGACGTGAATCAAGTGAATCCTGGTGTTGCTCGGCGCTGTCTTGCTAGTGTTGTCTTTCACATTTTGAAGTTACGTGAGCAACTACCTCCGGGCCACAAGTTGTGGGCCGATAGGACAATCAACAACAAGCAAGCAATGGAGAAGTTGCAATCCTTGATTTTCAGTGGCTTTCAAGACAATCCTCTTGCCATGGAAGCCAATTTGTGTGCAACAGGTGTGCCGCCACATTGTGCCTTGCTCCGGTCCATGCGAATCGTGAAGGACCAAGTAGCAAAGCTCATACCCGGAGTGGATGAGCAATTGAGTCAACTCCCAAAGTTGTTCCGAGATGCTTTGGATGAAGCCATTGCTGATGGTAAGATTGAAGGTGCACCTCTCACAGCTTCTAATCTTGAAAAGACAGTGCTACGCCTCCTTGAAGAGAGTGGATTGAAGGACGTGCCTCGACTTCTCCAAGAAGGGAACACCGTTCAAACGAGAACGCAGGAGCGTCCAACAAACCTTGCTGATTTTGGTTTGCAGGCACACAAGACTCTTCCTAGTGACTTTTATGTGCCAAATATGACTCTTCAAAAGTCTTGGTATCATTGGATGCTCGGTGATGCAGCCAGTGGACACAGACCATGGCGTTTGATTCAACTTTGCGAGGTCAGTGACAAGAAAGCCCGAGAGCGATTACGCCGCTTCCGAAAGATAATGCTAGCTATCCAGGAGTCCTTGCAAGACAACTGGAAAGAAGTTACTACGTTCGATGAAGCGGAGAAGCAGTTTGATACTGTCAAAGCAGCCTTCCAATTTGCTGCGAAGGCTGGACACAAGCGTCGTTATGGTGAGTTGAGTTGGGACACAGTCCTTCGCCACAAATACAAGCAGACGCGGTCGACGTGAGCGTGCACCCCCTTTCCATTTTTCTACTAGCCATCTACCGTTCCTTGTGCACCACGCGAGCGTTCAAGAGGCACGAAAGTGTCGCCACCGCGTGCGACTTGAACGACCGCGTGGTTCCACGTCGCTGAAACCCACGAGCGCCTCCTTTCCACGTCCAGCAGTTCCAGCCCACGCACACGTTACCACTTCTCTCACGCAGCTCTACGCTCTATGAAGCACGTCCTGTCCGTCGGCCGTGTCGTCCTTGCCGCGTCGCGCGCGCGTTTCGTTCGTCGTCCCGTCGGCAGCATCTTTCATTCTCGTCGATCTGTCGGTCGGAAGGCGATCTGTACAACTCGGGAGGGAGAAATTTAATAGGCAGGGAAGAGATATCGAACCGGAAACTTACTTGGATTAAATGTTGGGTCAATGGAGGATTCGACCGGGTCGATATCCGGTTTAGACCCGGGAGATCGGGCTGGGTTGCGAGCGGGGTGACGCTGGGGTGACGAAATTCCGCGAAGAGGGGTTCTTGAGCAGTCGGAGTGTTGACTGGTTGTCAATCAGTATTGTGACTTTGACTTGTTTTGGATTTAGCAGTTGCTGAACTAGGTTCCTGATCCATAGACTTTCTTTTATTGCAGCAGATGCTGCCTGGTATTCGGCTTCAGTTGTGGAGGTAGCTATTGTTGGTTGGAGCTTGCTCTGCCACGATACTAATCCACCCAATAGTTGAATGGTAAATCCAGTTCTGGATCTTTTGTTGTCCTTGTCACTTGCATAGTCTGCATCGCTGTATGCAGTGATTTGTATGACTTGGTTTTCATCTTCAGTCGTTCCAGTGTAGATGAGCTGAAGGTCTTCAGCTCCCTTGAGGTACTTCAATGTTCCTCTCATGGCGTTCCAGTGGATGCTTGTGGGACAGGTATTATATCTTGCGAGTACTGAGGCTGCGTGAGTTAGGTCTGGCCTAGTTGTTCCACCGAGATACTGTAGCTGGACTACTATTTTTTGATATGTGGTCTGTGCCACTATTTCCCCTTTTCTTCGCTAGTTACTGGTACTGATAAGGGTCTTGGATTTGGCTTACATTCAGTGACTCTGTCCTGCTCCAGGTACTCCTTTACCTTTCCTGTTAGTTCCATGCTCATGATCCTGTTATTGCGATCTCTCCTGATGGTTATGCCTAGGAAATTTTTGGCTTCTCCCAGGTCAGTGGCCTTGTAGTGTTGCCTGATTAGATCTTTGATTTGGTTTATGAGCGTTGTGCTTTTGCTGGCTAACAGGATGTCGTCTACGTAAAAGCACAGGTAGCAGGTTCCTTGGTTAGTCCGGCATTTCAACATGTTCTCATCCACTCTTATGCACTCGAAGTTCATCTTCTTGAGTGTCTTTGTTAGTTCTTGGTTCCAGACTCTGGGTGCCTGTTTGAGTCCATACAGGCTCTTGTTCAGCTTGAGTGCTTGGTTTTCCGTCTTTTTGTTTAGTCCATCTGGTATTTTGAGGTATACCTCATCTTCCAGGTCAGCATTTAGGAATGCTGTTTCGATGTCCATCTGGTGCATCTCGAGATCCTGGTGGTTGATTGCTGTGAGAAAGATTCTCAGACCTGTTTTGCTGACCACTACTGCGTATATATCATCGTAGTCTTCTCCAGGTTTCTGATGACAACCAAGTGCCACCAGCCTTGCCTTGTATTTGGTGATGTTGTTCATTTCATCCCTTTCTACTCTAAATATCCATTTGGAGCCAAGTGGTTTCTTGCCTGCAGGTAGGTCACAGATGTCCCATGTTCTCATCTTTGAGAGGGACTCCGGTTCATTGTGGATTGCTTCAGACCAGAGGTCCTTATCCGGCCTTTTCGTGGCCTTGCGATATCCGTCAAATTTGTCTTGGAGTCCTCT